>CM055312.2:47093701-47761201 GCA_029255685.2 Silene conica | reverse complement strand
GGGGTAGTGCCCAAACCTCGATGATTCGAAAACATCGTCACAAATAGCCTCACTTAGTTATTAGCCTTAGCATTGTTTTTTGGGGGAATAGAGTAAATAATTTAAACTGTAGAAAGCTTATATTTTTATATAATCTAAAAGGAGAGTAGCAAAGCTTTACGTGTGTGTCAGTCAACGAAGTACATGGGTGTGAACGAGTGTGAATGAAAGGAGTACATGGGTGTGAATGAAAGGAGTGAGTTTAGGGGTCTGAATGACCCTGAACACTATAAGCCAAATGCCCGACCAGATCCTAATTATACAGAAAAGAAATTCTTATCCTTTATCCTTTAGTCAACTAAAGATTTTCTAGATACATAAAGAAAAATCAAACAATGGGGCTGTTGGGAAATGTGTCCTCAACAATAGTGCGATCACGTAATTAAATCTCATAACGAGAATGCGCAAGGGATGATACGATTTTAATATTAGTCAACTGACCAACATTAATCGGTAATGATTGACTAGCTAGAGTTTGACATTGTTGTCGTACGACGGTGGTGGTCAGTTGATCCCTTTAGGTCACACCTATAGGACAATTCCCTTAATTGATAAAGTGATCAAATGTATAATGATACGATTTGATCATATTCCTTAAACTCGTATATCGAGAAATTAGAGGTTAAATCTTATTTTAAGATTTATGTTTAAAATTGAAACGTGTCAATTGTTAAACATTGAACGATATTTTATTATATCGTTATTAGAATGAATCGGGATGAAATTAATACAAAAGTTGTAAATCGTATTGACGATAAATAATTATTTTACAATTGTAAGTTCGAATTACTTGTCAATTAATAAATATGATTTATTTAATTACATACAATATTTATAAGATAAATATTTATATGTTCTAAAACATTTTTTATTGCTTAATGACATATAAGATGTCACACCTTGTACAAATTGTACAATTGACAAATTGTAAAATGAAATCCATATTATGGATTAAGGGTGCCGGTTTTGGTGAGGTTATTAAAGGGCATGATTAGTGTTTATTATTAAAGAAACATAATCATTAAAGTTCCTTGAGAACTCTACCCTAGAGCCACCCTAAGAGCCTTGAGAAGGGAAGTTGTTCCCTTGTTGCTCTTCCCTAAGGCCGGCTACCCCTTCCCCATGCTCTTAAGTTAATTGTTTTATTTTTCTTAAGTAAAAAGCATGCTCATTATATAAGATATAGAACATCCTGATGCAGGAGCAAAGGGGGATGCTTTATTCATCAACAACCAAGAGAAATGGCCTGAATCCTTAAGGGAGTTGTCTAACCAGGGACTCTAGCTACTTTTCCAACATTAACTCAGTAGTTAAGCCTAAGGAGAGGTTAATCAAAGAGTAGGCCAGCATAAGGGACTTTCCTTACTTTGCGCAGCTGGTGTAAGCATCTAAAAGTGTCGTTGGGAGTATTGTTTTGTCATGGTCCAGAAAATCATACAACGAGCAAGAAGCCTAGAGCAAAGTAGAAGTTACAGAAAATTTGTCATTCCATTTAAGGAAACAGACAAACAGCCTGTGTGTTGACAGGAAAAGGAGCATGCTTTTTGACAGTCTGTTTGTGCAGGATTTTGGAAGCTTGGGCAGGGAATCTTTTCAGTATAAGGACCAGCAACCCCAACGTTCCTTTTGGTCTCCTTAGTCTGTTATCTTTTGTGTAGTTTATTTAGGCCATTATGAGCCCTTAGATCAGAGAACTTGTAAGGTTCTGATCTCTTTTGTAAGCCTATATAAAGGCAGCCTCTATGCACTTGTAAGGGCAGAATGAATACAGAAAAAAGCTTAAGAGTTTCTCTCTTATTTTAGTTAACTTGTGCCTTGCTTAGTTAACACAAATAACTTGTGCCTTGCTTAGTTATTTGGCTTAAGATTGCTTTAATCCCTTGTGCATTGCTTGGGTGATTAAGGTACTCTTAAGATCACTGTCCTAAGGGTAATCTGTGCCTTGCTTGATTGCCTAAAGTTCAGGGTTTACTGTCCTTATTTATCAGTTCTTTAAGACTTCAGAAATATCACCTTACCCCCTGGTTTGGTGTATCAAATTGGTATCAGAGCTAGAGTTTAACACAGTCCTATCTTGTGTTAGTTCAAGAGAGAAACAAGTGAGTTCATCCACCTACCTACATTAAAAGTACAAAAACTGACCATGAGTGAAGAGAGGCTAGCAGGCATGGAGGCTAGAATAGAACAAATAGCCAATCTTGCCAATGTTACTTTGAAGCCATCAATGCTGTCATGGCCAATATACCTACTCCGGAAAGAAGAAGACCTCCTGGGAGAGGCAGAGGTAGAGGTCGTGCAGGCATTGGGGGGGAGGCAAGTGGACCATGATATGGAGGAGGAGCTCACTGACTCAGATGTTAACACCAGGAGTAGGGCATCACCTACTGACAAGCACCTAAAGGTAGATATTCCTAACTTTTCTGGCAGCCTGAACCCAGATGATTTGTTAGAATGGTTAAGGGATGTAGAAAGAGTATTTGAGTACAAAGAATACAATGACACTAAAGCTTTTAAAGTTGCTATCCTCAAACTTAAGGGTTATGCATCCTTGTGGTATGAAACCATGAAAAGTCAGAGGGCCCGAGAAGGGAAGGAACCTATTAAGTCATGGAGAAAGTTAAAAAAGAAACTCCTTGCTAAATTTGTTGCTAAAGACTACACACAAGATCTGTTCATTAAACTTTCTAAGCTAAAACAAAATGACCAGACGGTTGAGACCTATTTAAGAGATTTTGAACAGTTAACCTTACAGTGTGAAATCAATGAGAAACCAGAACAAAGGATTGCTAGGTTCTTAGAGGGGTTAAATTACAACATTGCTAAACAAGTTAGGTTGCAGCCCTTGTGGTCATTTGAGGATGTGGTTAACCTGTCTTTTAGAGTTGAGAAGTTGGGAAAGGATACACCAAAGACCTATACCAAGACAGCCATTCCTAAGGTATACACTGGAACAAAGAGTGGGGAGGGTTCAAGAACACCATTCACCACAGGCAAACCCCCTCTAGATAAAGGCAAGTCACCCATGAACCCTAAAACTAACAACCCTGCTGATGAAAGAAGGAAATGCTACCAATGCCAAGGGTATGGACATTTCAAGAAGGACTGTCCTTCTAAAAGAACCCTTACTGTCAGGGAAATTCATGAGTGGGAGACTGAGGGAACTGTGGAGTATGAACCAGAAGAGGAGGTTGAGAATGTGGAGGAAGAGGATGAGGTTCTGGCACCACCTGATAGTGGCCATAGCCTTGTTCTTTGGAGAGTAATGCATTCACAACAGCAACCCTTGGAGAATGATCAGAGGTCCCTGATTTTCAGAAGTAGGTGTACAATCCAAGGGAGGGTCTGTAACCTGATCATTGATGGGGGCAGCTGCACCAATGTGGCATCAGTAGCCATGGTTGACAAGCTTAGCCTGGAAACCAGACCACACCCAAACCCCTATAAACTCAGATGGCTCAATAAGGGGCAGAAGTAAAAATGGATCAGCAGTGTATGGTTCCCTTCTCCATTGGAGGAACCTATAAGGATGAAGTGTTGTGTGATGTAGTACCAATGGATGCTTGCCATCTATTGTTGGGCAGACCTTGGGAGTTTGATAAGGATGCCTTACACAAAGGAAAGAGCAATGTATACACCTTCAAACATGGAAACCAGAAGATAATCTTAACACCACTACCACCCAACACCAAGGATTATGGCAGCCCCTATATGAGCAGTTTAAAGGGA
Organism: Silene conica; assembly: GCA_029255685.2. Lineage (NCBI taxonomy): Eukaryota > Viridiplantae > Streptophyta > Magnoliopsida > Caryophyllales > Caryophyllaceae > Silene > Silene conica. Next base: position 47,757,436 of record CM055312.2, on the reverse strand, counting down.
GTCCTATTCCTGTCTGAATCTGCCATGATAAGGGAGATAAAGGAAGAGCAGCCTGTCTTTATCTTGGTAGCAAAAAAGTTGGAATCACCCCCTTGCATCCCAGATGAAGTGAAGAAACTAATCCATGACTTTCAGGAAGTCTTTCCAGAAGAGTTGCCAGCAGGGTTGCCTCCTTTGAGAGGAATTGAGCACCAAATAGACCTAATTCCAGGTGCCATGCTTCCAAACAGGCCAGCTTATAGAAGTGATCCAGGGGCAACCAAGGAGTTACAAAGGCAAATAGAAGAGCTGATGAGCAAGGGCTTTGTGAGGGAATCATTGAGTCCATGTGCTGTCCCAGCACTTTTGGTCCCTAAAAAGGATGGAACATGGAGGATGTGTATTGACAGCAGGGCTATTAACAACATTACAGTGAAGTATAAGTTCCCTATACCAAGGCTGGATGATATGTTGGATGAGCTTTGTGGTGCCAAGTTGTTTTCTAAGATAGATCTTAGGCAGGGGTACCACCAAGTAAGGATAAGGGAAGGGGATGAGTGGAAAACTGCTTTCAAAACCAAGCATGGTCTCTATGAATGGTTAGTCATGCCATTTGGGCTGTCCAATGCCCCAAGCACTTTCATGAGGCTAATGACAGAAGTCTTAAGGCCATACTTGGGCAAATTCATTGTTGTCTACTTTGATGACATTCTGGTGTATAACAAGAGTAATCATGATCATCTAACTCACTTGGATTTACTGTTTACCAAGCTAAAGGAGAATGAGTTGTTTGGGAAGCTTGAAAAGTGTGTACTTTTCAAGCTTGGGAAGTTAAGTTCCTTGGCTATGTTATTTCTGAAAAGGGCATTTCAGTGGACCAAGAGAAGATTGAAGCTATCAAATCTTGGCCAGTGCCAAGGTCCATTACTGAAGTAAGAGGGTTCCATGGCTTGGCTTCTTTTTACAGGAGATTTATTAAGGGGTTTAGCACCATCATGGCTCCCATAACTGAAGGAATGAAGAAAGGGATGTTCATGTGGACCTCACAAGCTCAATCTGCCTTTGAGCACATCAAGCAGAAACTTTGTGAGGCTCCTGTCTTGGCCTTACCAGATTTTGAGCAGTTCTTTGAGGTAGAATGTGATGCCAGTGGGGTAGGCATTGGAGCAGTGCTCATACAAGGGAGGAATCCAGTAGCATTTTTCAGTGAGAAACTTGGGGGAGCTAAGTTGAATTACTCTACTTATGACAAAGAGTTCTATGCTTTGGTCAGGGCACTCATGTATTGGAGCCATTATCTCAAACCAAAACCTTTTGTCCTACATTCTGATCATGAAGCATTAAAATACATCAATGGTCAACATAAGTTGAGTGCAAGACATGCTAAGTGGGTTGAGTTCCTTCAATCATTCAACTTCTCCAGCAAACACAAGGAAGGAAAACTAAATGTGGTGGCAGATGCACTGTCTAGGAGACACTCCATGCTCATTACTATTCAGCAAAGGGTGTTGGGGTTTGAATTCATGAAGGAATTGTATAGGGATGATCAGGACTTCATGGAGGATTGGTTGACCTTGCAAGGTGATCCAAACAAGCAAGGGTCCAAATTCACCTTGCAAGAGGGGTTTCTGTTCAAAGGAAACAAGTTGTGTGTACCAAAAGGATCCTACAGAGAGTTGTTAGTCAGAGAAGTTCATTCTAATGGGTTGGCAGGCCATTTTGGAGTACAGAAGACAATGGACATCCTGCAAGATCAATTCTACTGGCCAAGAATGGAGGGAGATGTCCAGGCAATCATCAGAAGGTGTGCAGCCTGTCAAAGGGCAAAGAGTTTCTTTCAAGCAGGAGCCTACACTCCCTTGCCTGTTCCAGACAAGCCATGGGAGGATGTTAGCATGGATTTCATAGTGGCCCTCCCTCACACTCAAAGAGGAAAGGATTCAATTATGGTGGTAGTTGATCGTTTCAGCAAGATGGCTCACTTTGTGCCTTGTAAGAAAACTGAAGATGCTTCAGGGGTGGCAGAATTATACTTCAGGGAGATTGTCAAACTTCATGGTGTCCCCAGAACCATTGTATCAGACAGGGATACTAAGTTCATGAGTTATTTTTGGAAGACACTCTGGAAGCTACTCAACACCAAGCTACTTTTTAGCACTTCCCACCACCCCCAGACAGATGGGCAAACTGAAGTCACAAATAGGACACTGGGAAGAATACTGAGATGCATTGTTAAGAAATCATTAAAGGACTGGGATCTTAAGCTTGCTCAGGCAGAATTTGCTTTTAATAGGGCTCCTTCCTCAACCACTGGTCAGAGTCCCTTTGAAGTGGTCTATGGGAGCAATCCACTAATGCCCATTGACATGTCTAGTATCCCAAAGGAGACTATCAACTATGATGCAAAGAAAATGGTGGAACAAATGTTGAAGATCCATGCACAAGTCCAGAAACAAATTGAGAAAGCCAATGAGCAAGCAAAGAAGAACAGTCCCATGCCCAAAGGAAAGAAAGAGTTCCATCCAGGAGACTTAGTGTGGGTGCATTTCAGGAAAGAAAGGTTCCCAAGCAAGAGAAAGAATAAGCTAATGCCAAGAGCAGATGGACCCTTTGAGATCACAGAAAGGATTGGAGCCAATGCTTATAAGGTTGACTTGCAGGGAGAATATGAGGTTCATGGTACTTTCAATATAGGAGATCTCAGTCCCTACTATGGCAGTGATGAAGAGTACAGTGAGGATTTGAGAACAAAGCCTCTCCAACCAGGGGAGGATAATGCAGGAGCAAAGGGGGATGCTTTATTCATCAACAACCAAGAGAAATGGCCTGAATCCTTAAGGGAGTTGTCTAACCAGGGACTCCAGCTACTTTTCCAACATTAACTCAGTAGTTAAGCCTAAGGAGAGGTTAATCAAAGAGTAGGCCAGCATAAGGGACTTTTCTTACTTTGCGCAGCTGGTGTAAGCATCTAAAAGTGTCGTTGGGAGTATTGTTTTGTCATGGTCCAGAAAATCATACAACGAGCAAGAAGCCTAGAGCAAAGTAGAAGTTACAGAAAAGTTGTCATTCCATTTAAGGAAACAGACAAACAGCCTGTGTGTTGACAGGAAAAGGAGCATGCTTTTTGACAGTCTGTTTGTGCAGGATTTTGGAAGCTTGGGCAGGGAATCTTTTCAGTATAAGGACCAGCAACCCCAACGTTCCTTTTGGTCTCCTTAGTCTGTTATCTTTTGTGTAGTTTATTTAGGCCATTATGAGCCCTTAGATCAGAGAACTTGTAAGGTTCTGATCTCTTTTGTAAGCCTATATAAAGGCAGCCTCTATGCACTTGTAAGGGCAGAATGAATACAGAAAAAAGCCTAAGAGTTTCTCTCTTATTTTAGTTAACTTGTGCCTTGCTTAGTTAACACAAATAACTTGTGCCTTGCTTAGTTATTTGGCTTAAGATTGCTTTAATCCCTTGTGCATTGCTTGGGTGATTAAGGTACTCTTAAGATCACTGTCCTAAGGGTAATCTGTGCCTTGCTTGATTGCCTAAAGTTCAGGGTTTACTGTCCTTATTTATCAGTTCTTTAAGACTTCAGAAATATCACCTTACCCCCTGGTTTGGTGTATCACATCCTCATTCTTTCTCTCCTTAGCCAAAAAATAACACTAAGTAAGGAGAGATTTTACAACCTCAAATCAATATTATAAGATAATATAAATATACTAATTGTAGTATTGAAATAATATTCTAATTAGAGAGATTAGAATTGTTTAAGGAGAAACCGATTTCTAGTCTAGCTTGTTCAAAGATCTCGGTCATTAAGGGGTTGTCTTGGTGCATCACAAAGGAGGTGTTCTTGTTGAACATTGGAGGATCATCCTTGCTAGCATTTGGACCGAGTGTAAGGACTCGAAATTTCTCCCATTTCCGCATATATTAAGCATGCATAAGATCACATAAATAAGTTAATTAAAATGCTAATTAAAGTATTTTGATTAGTATGACTAAATATTAGTTTATGAGTAACTAAAACCTTTCAGGGGCTTAATCTAATGAGAAGGTGATACGCATATAATATAGGTAAATTCTGAAACTAAGAATAATCAAGATAAGAAATTCTTATCCTACTGCTACCTACTTAAACTAGCTCACAGAGTGCTGCTGCTAAGTAATAAAGGAATGTTTGGGAACATTCCATCCATTCCACACCATGTTATTCCAGCATTGCACAGGGTGCTTAGTTCTAAGCCAGTCATAACCCATCTTCACTGAGTACACCTGATTTCCACCAGTCCAACTAGTTCCCGAGTAGCCCATCTTGATCTTCTCTTTGACTTTAGCTTTAGTCTTAGTAAATTTAATGTAGCAGAAGAAGACATGGTTTTTGATTACTAACGTCGTATTCATTTGTTTACTTTTATCATTCTCATTTATTTATATTTGATTTTAATATAAACGTAGACAAATAAATAAGACAAAGGGATATATAGTATACTCTGCCTGTTTCAGTATTTCAGTTTTCCTCACAGTCTTGATACCTCTAATAATAGCATGCTTCAGCTCTTAGACTCCATTCCCGGCAGCCTTAGATATCCTTCATACAAAGCTCTATTACGGATTCTCCATATAGTGTAACTGTAAGATGATAGGGCCATATGGCAAAACAAATTCTGGTCTGCACAGAATCAGCAGCATAGAGTCAGCACAGAATCAGCCCATATTAGTCAGCATTAGAAACTTTACAGTATAGTACAGTGAAAGAAGTGGAGTCCCAGAAGGAGCGCGCGGAAGCAGTGAGATGACAACCTGCTAACATGAAACATACTAGCCGTAGGAGTCTTAGCCAAAGTCTTACCCAATGCTCAAAATGAAACACATGACCCTGGCTTTCTTACTTAAGCCCAATGGATATTATTACAAAACAACCTAATAAACAAATATATATGTTTTATATTTATATGCTATTACTAATAAACAACCTAATAAACAAATATATATGTTTTATTATCTTTTACTAATTTGATAACATATATGCTTAATTAATTATAGCATGGACCGAAGTTGGATGTATGGGAAGTGTGATTTTGAGTATCTTCAAAGGCTTGATGAATTTATTACTCACGTTGTTGAACACCAAAGACTACATGGGGATGATGAGCAACTCACGTGCCCATGTAACATATGTAAGAATTGAAAGAAGGTGAATTCTGGAAGTGAAATGCGAGACCATTTGATATTAAAGGGCTTTAAACCTAATTATACCGTGTGGACATGGCACGGAGAGAAAGAGAATGACATTCCTACTTATGGTACTAACGCCGTAAATCATGATAAACAAGTTGATAATAATATGGATTATTTTGGGGGAGTTGGAGATGATTTTAATAACATTAAGGTTAATGAGGATCCACATTTTTTGGGAAGAGCCGGATATGCTGTGAAGAGAGAAAAATGGTATAAAGAAGAACTTGCGGAAGAACTTGCGCAAAAGAAATTGGATCACGATGATGCTGACCCCGATCTTGTCAAACAAGTGATTACTTCAGTAGCTCAACGCATGAATAATCGGGCCTTTTTATGGATTAAAGCCCATACCCCATCATCTAATGTTCCTTTACCTAAAACAGAGAACGTGATAGCACAATACGTAAGTAAACTTTATTTTTCATGTTTAGACTGTTTTGCTAGTACAGCGACCAGTGCTTAGGGACTAGTTTGCCTAGTTCTTAGGGACCAGTTTGCCTAGTGCTTAGAGACTAGTTTGCCTTGTTCTTAGGGACCGGTTTGCCTGAGTTGAATTGCTTTTCTGACCATTGAACAGTAGTGTTATATTTCTGACCATTACAATAGTTTGCCTGATTTATAATCCAGCCAACTACTCTATTTTAAGTAGATAATATGGACCCAACGTACCCATAAATGGTTTGTTGGCAATCCAAGATGCCTTATCTCTTCGTAATAATGCTTAAGTCCCAAGTATTTAAAACTAAAATTTTAATTTACTGCCATTCATTTTCAGACCAGGTGAAGCAGAAAATGTCTCAAATGCCCTCAACAATAAAGTGATTGGATTCAAATCTCCTGTACAAAACAAAAAAAAGGATGAAGCAACACTGTGTTACTGTTTTATTGTTATTTTACTATTTTTCTATGGTTGCTTTCACTGTTGGAAAGAGGGTAGAACAGTAGCGGTACTGGAAAAACATATGCAGCACCTGTGTAATCTTTTATTGTAATTCTAATGCTACATTTAAATTTGTGTTTCATAGTACTAATAACCTTAAATCTAATTTATTAGAAAATATGGAAGGAAAAGGAGCAAACAGGCGAGTTTGTTCCGACCAGACTCGAGGATGCACTAGTCAAAGCATTAGGAAATCCGGAACACAATGGGAGTACTAGAGGAGTTGGCGGTTTTGTTGGTCTCCAAAAATATTTTGGCAAGCCAGCAAGCCGAAGGACTAATAGAAAGACATATTCCGAAGATGAAATTGAAATGCTTATTGGGTAGGTGAAGTCGGAAGCAAAGGAAGATTTGATGGAGGAGGTGAATCTAATGATGGAGAAGAAATGGGCAGAAATGATGGCGAGAAGCTCTAATCCAAATGTTTGTACTAAGGATCCATCGTCGCGTCGAAGAGATCAAAGCAGTTGTCATTCTACTCATCAAATTGACCCTTTTGTTGAACTAAAGGTAATATCACCACCATATATATTTAATTATGTTGTCATTGTACTCATCGTTGTAAGCTACTACGACCTTTAAACATGCTGTAATATGTAGGAATCTGTTCGTTGTCAGCTAGCTGTATATTTGAACAAAGAATTCACCATTGTTGCTGATGGAATGGTATTTCCATGGGCGGAAGGTAAAATGGTACACAACAAACCATTAACCATGGAGAATGCTCATGTTTCCATCGAAAATGTCATACGTAGTGATGTACCACTTCCGTTGCCATGGATTGGATTCACAATGGTTGCTGATGCACAAGGTAGCTTTGCCCAATGGCCCAAATCCTTGATTTTATTAGAACAAAACGAGGTAATTACAGAAAAATCTTTAGAATTTATCTTCGTTCTAGCGTAATTGTTGTTGTGGTTTACTGCCCCTGCGATATTTCTGTTACTACTGTCATTGTTGTTGTTGTTTACTGATGTTACTGCTGTCATTGCTGTTGTTGTTTACTGCTGTTACTACTGTCATGTGCTGCACCAGTTGGCTGGTGTAATCACAATTACAGAACAGGAATTGGCTGCCATATATCTGCTGTTTGTGGATATTGAAAAAAGACGATCACTGCTACCTGTGATTGATAAAGACTTCTTTTCACCCAGGCCAAGCCGGGTATTGTTTTGGTCTGTCTGTAAGAGATCTCATCTTCTTTCTTTTTCCATTCTGAAGCTTAGTAAAAGCATGCGCTGCTTTATCTTAGATGCAATTGAGAGTTCATTATCTTCTGCCCTGCTTTATCTTAGAGGGTTTTGTTCTTATAGGGGAAAAAGAAAGAATCTAGGAGAAGAAAACTTAATGCCGTACTAACTATCCAGAAGGGGAAAAACAGACTTACAACAATTACATCTGGATCAGGTTCATAAGCTATTAAGCCTTACAACTCAAAAACAGACATACAACAATTACATCAAAATCTCAATCCCTGCCTTGTCCTTCTCTGTGAGCTTCCCTTTAGCCTGATGTTGGATCCTCATTTTAACCTCATATTGAATCTTACTCACATAACTTCCTGGACTCAAAACTTTGTGCTCACGTCTACTCATATTTTGTTGCTGCCAGATATAGTAGATTGCAGCATTAATAATGTTGTTTAGCATCCCACACTTGAGTCTAGTAAAACGGTTATGCTTTCTTCAATGCTGATCCATATCAGCAGAAATTCTCACCCATGTCCACTGTTGCAACAAATGAATAACTCTGCTACTGTACTGACATCTGAAAAGGAGATGTTGGGCAGATTCTTCACTCTGGTCACCAAAGCAGCATCTATTATCAGGATATATCATATTCTGAATTTGTGCATTTGTATTAAATCCCTGCTGATGAGACCACCATGCTTAGGTATTTTTCATTCAAGCCCGCTTCGGGTAATTTCTGTTGTTGTTGGCATCAAACATCTGCTAACTCTAGCACTTCTTACTCTTATTCCTTGAATGCACTAGTGAATAACATTCTGACCACCAGTTATTAAATCCCTGATTCGTGGTATTTTACGGTTATGTTCACTGTCGTGTTGTTATTGTAACTACAACTCTATTGTTTCTGCATTACATTTCCCCCCATTCCTGCTTACTGCTGCTGTAGTTACTGCACCATGCTATTTCTACTGCCTTCTGCAACTGTTCTTCGTACCCCAGCCCCTGCACACCAGACCCTCCCCCTATTGCTATACTACACTCTACATGACTGCACATACTACGCTTATTACTACTAGCTGCTACCCTCTACATTCTGTATTCCTGCTGCTGCCCACTTCTGTTATGCTCCCTATGTTTCTGCAATTCAGTGTCTTAACTAATGTGCCTGTTGTGCATACCTGCTGTCCTTTGCTTACTACTACTGTTTCTGTAACTACTATGCTGCGGGTCTTTCACTACACTGCCTTCTATGCATCTATCATATACTACGTCTGTACTGCATACTTCCACGGTCACTATGGCCTTCCTGCGGGTCCTTTGCTTACTACTACTGCATAATGAGTGAATGAGGACTATTGTCAATCAATGTCAGTTGGTCTTGAAGTCTGATTGGGGAAGTATAGCTAGCTTTTTGCTTCTGTTGCTGGGTTCAAAAACAGTGGCAGGGGGGCTGGTTGTCTTTGGATTTGTGCATAGGATGTAGATATTTTCTATGTTGCTTGGACCTATGTTGCTTCTCTTGTCTTCTCCTGTCCTTGTCTTCTCTTTTTGCTTCGCTGTTTGGATTCTGTTTTTCATTCAATGTAATGTTTTCTTTGATTTTTTTTTGTTATTAAGGTCAATTCTAAGACTCGGAATCCAAAGAGAAAAGACAAATTGAAAGACAAGGGGGAGTCCGCTAATATAGTTCGAAAGCAAGTAAGTACCATCATTTCTTAATTTAATAATAATTATATATATAATAATGTGGATGAGCTCAATTTAACTTGTTTTTTTATTATGAATACCAAGTCTGTTGAAAAGGCCTCTGTAAAAGGTAATAATAAGGCTTCATGTGATAAAGAACAAGAAGATGCTAAATCTCTAAGGGTAGAAGAGGTTGAGGAATTAGGTTATTTTTGTCGTTCTTTAGAAGAAAAGTTGTGCTCCTTGTCCAAAAATGCTACAATCGAGATGGTGATAGATGAGTCAGTGTATAATTACAAAGAAGGTAGCGTAAGGAGTTTCTTGGCCGATGTCGAGATAAGACAGATGTTGAGAAATAAATGGCTAAATTTGGTAATGCTTCAAATTTGGGGAAGGTATTTATGTATTATATGTAAAATCGTATATTATCTAGTTGGCTCGGACTTTTTCTACTTGTTCGTTATGCATCATTTTTCGTTCACTCATTGTTTGTTTACTAATTTGATGGATGCAGCTTTCTATATCAATGTGCTACTGAAAGTGAAGTAGCAAATTTAGTCGGGTACATGTGTTCGGTGAGACTTTGTGAATATATGCATAGAGCGAGACAATGTGAAGATTATATTGCACATGTCTGGAAGATTCAAGATGAGAATTTTTTTATCATGGGTGCATTTCATGAGGGGTAATAATATTATTTGTTTTGTCTTTTTTTTAAACTTTAGCACATTAATTAGCTACTCATTGTATTACTATTGGCCACCTTTGAACATTCCTGCTATGGTATTTCGTAGCCGTGATAGGAATTCCCAGATAAGTAAAGGCATGTCATTATTTATATTTTAATATAATAATATGAATTGTTTTTATGTGTAGCAATCATTGGATGTTGCTCGTTACATGCTTGGGGCTAAACACTATTTATATTTTGGATTCAGACCGGAAAAATTCAAAGAGATTGGACATAAAAGCAAGACTCAGAAATGCTTGGTTCTTACATTGCGCTCAAGGTGGAAGACGTAACTTTGCTAGAAAGAATAATAAACTAATCATAAAAGATGACATCCTGGTAAGTAAAATATGAATTCATTTTATATTATAACGACTAAATTTAAATTATTATTATATTATATATGTTACAGAATTAATATCATATTTTTTCTATAAATATTAGTGTCCTCAGCAACCAAAGGAGTACGAGTGTGGCTATTATGTCATGAAATGGATGTATAACATAACTTTTTACTATTCGAGGAGTAAAGAAGAACAATTTGAGAAGGTATATCTTCTTTCCGTTCTTGGTAAGTTTTATTTATCTGCTAGTTGTAGATTTATATTCTTACTAATTGACAAATTTGTTAATTATAGCTTATGGAGGAATCAACCATATGTCAACAACCGATATTTATGAGATCAGGGAAGAGTGGGCGACCAAATGTTTAGCGAACTTGCAGTAGATTAGTTTATCAACTAGAGCGTGTATGTTTTTCATACACTTCGGATGTATTCTTGGTCATAGACTCATAGTGATGCAAGATTGGTGTACGTTTGTTGGACAAATATTGTTTGGAATACTATTTACGTGGTTACCTTTCTATTTATAGCATATACCATTTGGAATTATCAAATTTTTGTATAATTGTTACGACGTTTTCTTTAAAACCGACGTAATAAAGTTAAATAAATTTGCTTTTAATGACGTTTTTTCACAAAACAACCGACGTTGTAATCATTTTTAATGACGGTTTTTGGAAGGAAACCGATATTATAACCACCTTTCTTGGCGGTTCAGTAATTATAACTGTCGTAACGGAAAACATGTTTCCGTAGTAAATTAGCTTTCAAACGCCTATAGCGACGGTTTTTAGAACTTTTAACGACGGTGTAACACCAAAGAATCGACGTTTTAATTATCTTTAGTGGCGTTTTTTGTAAATGAAACTGACATGATAAATACCTTTCCCGACGGTTCTGTAGCTAGAATGGCGGTTTTAAGAACTTTTAACGACGGTTTAACACCAAAGAATCGACGTTTTAATTATCTTTAGTGGCGGTTTTTGTAAAGGAAACTGACATGATAAATACCTTTCCCGACGGTTCTGTAGCTATAATGGCGGTTTTTAGAACATTTAACGACGGTTGTAAAATAAAGAACTGCCACAATAAGATAGCTAAAACGACGGTTGTAGAAACTTTATACGACAGTTGTAAACTTTATACGACGCCGCGATATACGACACACCCTAAACCTCTCAAAACCGCCACAAAAGGTCATTTATGACCGCCACCGTAGGGGTGTTTTGTACTAGTGGTAGTAGATAACAAAGGAAGAAATACAGTACTTTATTTAATAATTTAACGTTAACCAAAAGTCTCAAAAGTATTACAACTGTAAGTAACCAAAACTAAAGTTCAGACACGGTGAAAGACTAAGTGAATGAGCTAGCACTAGGCAAGTCTGGTCCATGTTCTCATCCCTTCCAGCTCCCAAGAGTCTAAGACATGTCATTATGCTCCCCAATAAATTGGATCAACACAGACACATGCAAACAACAAACAGGGTCAACACGAGGTTGAGTAGATAATATAATCAAGACATGAAATAACACAATATACTTTTTCCTCCATCTCCTCATCCATCATTTCTCCACATCACCTCCAACACACCACACCACCTCCCATGGCCATATCACAAGTCCCTTATCACAAGACCCATAACACAAGACCCACTTCACAAGCCCCATTCTCCTCAATAAATCAATAATAATCAATCAATCATAATACAACCAAGATTAGGTACATCAATCACATAATGAGCGCCTTCATGTCATAATACAACCACAGGCATAAATATTCCCCTACCTCGAAACTGCGGAAGATAACGGCAAGTGAGTAACTGCTACTAAAAGTGTTCCACGCGGAAACCTCCACCTAGACATATATTATATCATTAATAAGACTCCCTACATCTCGTAATATAAGTACACATTCTATTTATAGAAACTTCCTAAAAAGGAAAGTTTTCTACAAACGACTTACCCAAAATAGTAACTTCCTAAAAATAGCAACTTCTTACTAACCCGTCATACCCATACTTGCCACATTAGATATTGACCCATAATAACTAACAAGATGACAATTAACTAGAAAAAATACTAATAACATTAGTAATTAAATATAACAATAATAATAATAATAATAATAATAATAAAACTAACAACTAACAAACACCCATAATAAACCCACGTCAACCCCCATCCCGCGTGAACAAACACTATCATGAAAACAGCCATGTGACCACTCGCCTATTGCCGGCAGCCACCACGCATCACCCCCACACCACCTATTCTACCACCGACCATGACCACGACCGCCGACTCCCACCGATTAGGAGGACCAGGGTTCCAAACAGACCCGATCCCTCACGCAACCCCTTAAACTCACCTGAAACTTTGCACTGTAGCCGCTGTCAACCACGATGTAGCCACCCGAGACCACCACCACGGACTCCCCAGACACCAGACTCTCTAGCAATGGTGGTACCACCGCACCGACCTCCCCCTAGTCATCGGCGGTACCACCCCCAATCACCCACGTGAACCCAGTAACTCATATACACCCCTGCTCCATTCCCGTACATACTATCGACAACCACCCTGATAACCCCCCTTTGGTCACCACGAGAGCCACCACCCCACTCCCTGACTCACACGTGACCTTAAAACAACGACCCATATGCAAACCATAACCGAACCTCTAACAAACACTAACACGAAAACCCTATACCCAGAAACAACCCAGAATTCGACACTGACAGCCTCTATAAAAACACCCTACACGGCGGTGTTAGGGTGTCAAAGGTGACACAACACGACCCATACCTGACCCCCACACATCACAGATTAAAAAGAAGTAAAAACCAGAACCCACAAACAAGATACGCGATTACAACAATGCGAATTAAACAAGTAGTAAAACCGTGAAAACCGAAACAATGGTGGACATACCAACTTTATGGCCAAAACGAACCACCTTAGACTAGGGTAAAACCACCGTGGTTAGCTTCCTTTCCTTCTCTGACAAGGCGGCTAGGGTTTGATGTAAGTAGATTTGTGTTAGGGTAGGGTTTGGTGTTTGCAATAGTTGTCTATATATGGCGGCAGTAGGAGTAGTTTCAGCGTGTGATATTTCTAAGTGTGGGCTCTCTCTTGTTTTTCACACATTTCGAGGCCCATCCAAGTATCCTCAATGGTCACAAGTTCAAGCCCCACTAAAAGCATAATTAGAACATAAAAAATATTAACACCCTTGATGACTAAAACTCCATTTCGATCCTCATATACATCCAAAATATAGTTACGTATAAAATATGTCGTCGACCCATAATTTATATGAAGGTAAATAATAATACGGGTTATTACAGTCTTCCCCCCTTAAAATGAACTTCGTCCCGAAGTTCACCCACTCATATCGTAAACAACCTTACGCACAACACGACTTAATCATGTTAAATTCATGGAATGTTACATTCTACCCCACTAAAAAAAAGAGTTACGTCCTCGTAACTTACCTCAAACGAACAGTTGCGGATAACGCTCCTTCATGGACGCCTCGGACTCCCAGGTAGCTTCCTCCGTGTTGTGATTGGTCCACAAGACCTTCACTAACACTGTCTCTCCATTCCGAGTCTTTCGAATCTTCCTATCCAGAATCTCCTTTGGAATCTCAACATAGGCAAGTTGCTCATCTACCTCAATTTCCTCATGGCTCAACACATGTGAGGGATCACTCACATACTTCCTTAGTTGGGATACATGTAACACATTATGGACCTTGGATAGAGCTGGAGGTAAAGCTAACCGATACGCCACCTCCCCAACCCTGCCCAAAATCTCAAATGGCCCAATAAACTTTTGACTCAATTAGCCTCGCTTCCCGAACCTCATACGGGTTATTACATCAACTCGAGCCGTTTCGGGTGGTCGGAGCGGCCATTCTTATTTTTCAGCCTGTTTTTCTACCACGTGTCCGAAATTGCATCATGAGATATATCTTATTCGATTCTAGACCCTATAAACAACTAAAAATCACTTTTACACGGTTATCCGATTTTCGGCCGAAATTGGTTTACAGCATACCGGTAACGTCAAATATTTTGATGTTTTTGTAAATTTTTGTGCCCGCTTTATCTGACTTGACTAACCATTTTTGAATTTTCGATAATTTTCGTTTCGGGAGCTCAGAGGCCTAAAAAACATGTATTATATATACCCTTCAATTCGAGCCTGTTTTTTACCACGTGTCCGAAATCGTATCATGAGGTATCTTTTTCGATTCTACTCCCTATAAACAATTATCAATCACTTTTACACAGTTATCCGATTTTCGACCGAAACTGGTTTATAGCATACCCGATAACGTCAAATGTATTCTGATGTTTTTTAAATTTTTTGTGCCCGCCTTATCTGACTCGATAAACCATTCGTGTGATTTTCGGTAAGTTTTGTTTCAGGAGTTCGGAAGCCTAAAAAACGTGTATTATATCCTTCAGTTCGAGCTGTTTCGGGTGGTAGGAGCGGCCATTGTTATTTCTCAGCCTGTTTTTCTACCACGTGTCCGAAATTGCATCATGAGATATCTTATTCGATTCTATACCCTATAAACAACTATAAATTACTTTTACACGTATATCCGATTTTCGGCCGAAATTGGTTTATAGCATACCTGATGCATGCATATTTCATATTCCTTTTAGTATCTTTTGGCACGCATCTTCATGCATTTTCATGCGTTTTATACGCTATATATTTTGCCCCTATTTCGCTTCTTTGTGTATTTCTTGTTGTTTTGCAGGAAAGTATGTAAAAGTCGCGAAAACCATGCCTCCTTGTCTAAAGTAAGCTATGCTTAGAAGATTGAAGTTGGAATAGAACTTTCAAGCATTGGAAAGCGCCAATCGTCTAAGTGAAAAGCTACTTAACCGCACAATGGAGAAAGGAAGCTAAGCAAGCAAAGGAGAACTTCAATTTGCTAGTACCTACTTTGGAGGGCCATATATCGAGTTATACAGCAGATAATCAGGTGATTCCACTTGGAGATGAAAGCTTGTCAACTTAGCTTTCCAACGCCACCAAAAACGCTTCATTTGGACGAGTAACGAAGAAACGGCAGCCGTTTGAAGTTCAGTGCGCAGTGCAGGAAATACGCGCTGAGAAGTACTCGATCGAGGAGTTCTCAAAAGAAAAGTACTCGATCGAGGGCTACTTTGCTCGATCGAGTATTTTCCAGGGAGAACTTTGCTCGATCGAGTTTTTGCCAGAGAGAAAGTATTCGTTCGAGTCCTTGCCTTACTCGATCGATGGCTTTTTGGAGATTTTTACTCGATCGAGTGAAATTGGAGCTCGATCGAGTAATCCACTAATGGGCCTCAGCTTTTACGTTGGACTTTAGGTTAAAATGTTGAGATAGTTGATCTTTCTTATAAAAGAGGTCAACTACACATCTCATATTCATTCACTATTAGTCTGTAGTTTCGCATTTGAGTTTTCTTTTACGCTCTACTATAGAGAGGAGATGGAGGAAACTCCGTTCTCCTTTCCTTCCGTATTTTCCAGATCCATGTTCTTCCTTAATATCAATTGGTAATCTTTATTTTAATTTTCTTTTGTGCTTAATCTCTTTTATGTTTAATTATCTTTTAATTATGCGTATGTAGTTTTCCTTGCTAAGACTTAGGGAATCCGTAATTAAGAAAGTTAGTAATCGATCATCATGTTTATTCTCATATAATACTTGTTGTCACTTGCTACATATAATGGCGACTAGTTACTTGAGTCAACGCATTTGACTAGTTGATCTGGTAAACTTTAGCCTGGACCGAAAGGTTGGAAAGGTGAGGCCTGTAGTAACACATTAGGACGGTAGTGAGGGCGAAAGCTAAGCTATTGTTTTCTTAGGGAGAATTGAGACTGAAAGGAGATTTTCGCTAACCCATGGATTATATTTAAATTGTTTAATATGAGACTTGATTACTACGCTTATTTAATTACGGTGAACCGGTTCTCTTAGCTATTTCTTTTCCTTGCTAGAAGTTTATATCTTTTACCATTTTGTCTTCCTTTGTTTTAGTTTAGACTATAAAAAAACCCCTAACCCCCCCTCCCCCTCTTTGTGACGGATAGACGAATCTTAGAACAGATACCTTGCCTCCCTGTGGAGATCGACCCTACTTACCGCTGACTTCTGTTAGTAGTACTTAGGTATTTATTTTTGGTACCGAACGACGGTATCAATACCGGTAACGCCAAATGTCTTCTGATGTTTTTGCAAATTTTTGTGCCCGCTTTATCTGACTCGATTAACCATCCGTGTGATTTTCGAAACTTTTGTTTCACGAGTTCAGAGGCCTAAAAAACGTGTGACACCCGTCGTTGAGGGGTGCCAAAGATAAGATTTATAAAACCTCAGCTTAAACTAGATAGGATAAGTTAAGGGTCGAACCACAAGGAGACAAGGTTAATTATGTTTGCGAATTTAAAGTCTATTACAAGTAACCAAAAGGGGGGTTGATTTAAGATTTGGGACTAACAACTAAGAGATCAAAATAAACAAGAGAATTAAAATAAGATAAAAAAGGAGATTAGGAAATGTGGTTCTCCATGGTCAAAACAAGTCAATGAAAGGTAAAATAATCAAATAACACAATCCCAAGGAACAAAGAATAAACCTTTAGGTCAATATTCTACCCAATCCTTACGGTCTTAGGGTTCCTAAGAAAGCACTAAACTTTTGTTCATATGGCAATCCCAAAGTTGTTGTTAAACTAATCCTAATAATCTTTCAATCTTAAAGATTAGTTCACCAACAACAATGGGGGATTGGTAATTCAATCATTAAACTATCAAAATCAAATCTTTACCATGGTTCCCCTAATTCCTAATCACAAGAATTAGCTATGCATACTTTTAATCATGAAACTAACAATAACAAGAACTAAGAACACTAAAGGAATCAACATAATTAAAGATGACAATAAAAGGGAAAACATGAATTGAGAAACAACAATAAGATGAACAACAAGATTAAATTGAAAAGGAAAGATTAATTGTATCAAACTTACAAACTTAATTGGAATTCAAGAACAAAGATTGAAACTTGGAATAAAATCTCTTTCTAACTATGGTGTTTTGAATAACATGGAGTGCTTGACCTAATTTTCGTGCTTAGGTCTCCTTAAATAAGTTCTAATTACAAGATTAGGTAAGTAAAACACGAAATAAAAGACGCGGACACAATTTCTGGGTCGGTCGACCTCTTTTCCGGGTCGGTCGACCGCTTCTGTTGACACTGGGCTTTTTCGTATTCTGGGCCTAGGTCGGTCGACCCCTTTGGTGGGTCGGTCGACCTTTTCCTGTACGTATCAGCTTGAATATGGCCCATAAACAACACTTGGATGTGCATCCGGATCCTTGCTCCGCATTATTACTCAAAATAGCTTCCGGAGGACGATTAAAGTTCAGTTTTGCTCACTTCCGCGTATTCCTACATTTAAAACATAGAAATGCCAAAGTAAACCGTTTCGGGAGAAATAGCAACTAAAAGTCACGAAAATATAAGAAAATACGTGCCAAATGAATAAATAAAATGCATAAAATAGGCACGTATCAACGTGTATTATATATCCTTGAATTCGAGTTGTTTCGGGTGATAGGAACGGCCATTTTTATTTTTCAGCTTGTTTTTCAACCACGTGTCCGAAATCGCATCATGAGGTATCTTATTCGATTTTAAACCCTATAAACAACTATAAATCACTTTTACACGGTTATCCGATTATCGACCAAAACTGGTTTATAGCATACCGGTAACGTCAAATGTCTTCTGATGTTTTTGAAAATTTTTGTGCCCGCTTTATCTGCCTCGATTAACCATCCGTGTGATTTTCGGCAATTTTTGTTTCAGCAGTTCAGAGGCCTAAAAAACGTGTCTTATATATCCTTCAATTCGAGTTGTTTTAGGTGGTCGGAGAGGCCATTGTTATTTTTCACCGTGTTTTTCTACCACGTGTCCGAAATCGCATCATGAGGTATCTTATTCGATTCTAAACCCTATAAACACCTATAAATAACTTTTACATGGCTATCCGATTTTCGGCCGAAATTGGTTTATAGCATACCGATAAAGTCAAAAGTCTTCCGGAGTTTTTGAAATTTTTTGAGTCCGCTTTAACTGACTCAATTAACAATCCATGCGATTTTCGGACATTTTCCTTCTGGGGAGCTCGGAGGCCTAAAAAACGTGTATTATATACCCATCAATTCGAGCCGTTTCAGGTGGTCGGAGCGGCCATTTTTATTTTTCAGCTTGTTTTTCTACAACGTGTCCGAACTCGCATCATGAGGTATCTTATTCGATTTTAAACCATAGAAACAACTATAAATCACTTTTACACGATTATCCGATTTTCGGCCATAATTGGTTTATAGCATACCGGTAACGTTAAATGTCTTCTGATGTTTTTGAAATTTTTTTTGCCCGCTTCATCTAACTCGATTAACCATCCGTGCGATTTTCGGTAATTTTTGTTTCAAGAGTTCAGAGGCCTAAAAAACGTGTATTATATATCCTTCAGTTCGAGATGTTTCGGGTGGTCGGAGCGGCCATTGTTATTTTTCAGCCTGTTTTTGGACCAGGTGTCCGAAATTTCATCTTGAGATATCTTATACGATTCTAGACCCTATAAACAACTATAAATCACTTTTACATGGTTATCCGATTTTCGGCCGCCATAAGTTTATAGCATACCGGTAACGTCAAATGTCTTCTGATGTTTTTGCAAATTTTTGTGGCCGCTTTATCTGACTTGATTAACCATCCGTGCGATTTTCGGTAATTTTTGTTTCGGGAGTTCAGAGGCCTAAAAGCGTGTATTATAAATACCCATCAACTCGAGCCGTTTCGGGTGGTCGGAGCGGCCATTCTTATTTTTCAGCCTGTTTTTCTACCACGTGTCCGAAATTGCATCATGAGATATATCTTATTCGATTCTAGACCCTATAAACAACTAAAAATCACTTTTACACGGTTATCCGATTTTCGGCCGAAATTGGTTTATAGCATACCGATAACGTCAAATCTTTTGATGTTTTTGTAAATTTTTGTGCCCGCTTTATCTGACTTGACTAACCATTTTTGAATTTTCGATAATTTTCGTTTCGGGAGCTCAGAGGCCTAAAAAATATGTATTATATATACCCTTCAATTCGAGCCTGTTTTTTACCACGTGTCCGAAATCGTATCATGAGGTATCTTTTTCGATTCTAGTCCCTATAAACAATTATCAATGACTTTTACACACTTATCCGATTTTCGACTGAAACTGGTTTATAGCATACCCGATAACGTCAAATGTCTTCTGATGTTTTTTAAATTTTTTGTGCCCGCCTTATCTGACTCGATAAACCATTCGTGCGATTTTCGGTAATTTTTGTTTCAGGAGTTCGGAAGCCTAAAAAACGTGTATTATATATCCTTTAGTTCGAGCTGCTTCGGGTGGTAGGAGCGGCCATTGTTATTTCTCAGCCTGTTTTTCTACCACGTGTCCGAAATTGCATCATGAGATATCTTATTCGATTCTATACCCTATAAACAACTATAAATTACTTTTACACGTTTATCCGATTTTCGGCCGAAATTGGTTTATAGCATACCTGATGCATGCATATTTCATATTCCTTTTAGTATGTTTTGGCACGCATCTTCATGCATTTTCATGCATTTTATACGCTATATATTTTGCCCCTATTTCGCTTCTTTGTGTATTTCTTGTTGTTTTGCAGGAAAGTTTGTAAAAGTCGCGAAAACCATGCCTCCTTGTCGAAAATAAGCTGTGCTTAGAAGATTGAAGTTGGAATAGGACTTACAAGCATTGGAAAGCGCCAATCATCCAAGTGAAAAGCTACTTAACCGCACAATGGAGAAAGGAAGCTAAGCAAGCAAAGGAGAACTTCAATTTGCTAGTACCTACTTTGGAAGGCCATATCTCGAGTTCTACAGCCGATAATCAGGTTATTCCAATTGGAGATGAAAGCTTGTCCTCTTAGCTTTCCAACGCCACAAAAAACGCTTCATTTGGACGAGTAACGAAGAAACAACAGCCGTTTGAAGTTCAGTGCGCAGTGCAGGAAATACGCGTTGAGAAGTACTCGATCGAGGACTTCTCAAAAGAAAAGTACTCGATCGAGGGCTACTTTGCTCGATCGAGTATTTGCCAGAGAGAACTTTGCTCGATCGAGTATTTGCCAGAGAGAAAGTATTCGTTCGAGTCCTTGCCTTACTCGATCGATGGCTTTTTGGAGATTTTTACTCGATTTAGTGAAATTGGAGCTCGATCGAGTAATCCACTAATGGGCCTCGGCTTTTACGTTGGACTTTAGGTTAAAATGTTGAGATAGTTGATCTTTCTTATAAAAGAGGTCAACTACACATCTCATATTCATTCGCTATTAGTCAGTAGTTTCGCATTTGAGTTTTATTTTACGCTCTACTATAGAGAGGAGACAGAGGAAACTCCGTTCTCCTTTCCTTCCGTATTTTCCAGATCCATGTTCTTCCTTAATATCAATTGGTAATCTTTATTTTAATTTTCTTTTGTTCTTAATCTCTTTTATGTTTAATTATCTTTTAATTATGCGTATGTAGTTTTCCTTGCTAAGACTTAGGGAATCCGTAATTAAGAAAGTTAGTAATCCATCATCATGTTTATTCTCATATAATACTTGTTGTCACTTGCTACATATAATGGCGACTAGTTACTTGAGTCAACGCATTTGACTAGTTAATCTGGTAAACTTTAGCCTGGACCGAAAGGTTGGAAAGGTGAGGCCTGTAGTAACACATTAGGACGGTAGTGAGGGCGAAAGCTAAGCTATTGTTTTCTTAGGGAGAATTGAGACTGAAAGGAGATTTTCGCTAACCCATGGATTATATTTAAATTGTTTAATATGAGACTTGATTACTAGGCTTATTTAATTACGGTGAACCAGTTGTCTTAGCTATTTCTTTTCCTTGCTAGAATTTTATATCTTTTACCATTTTGTTTTCCTTTGTTTTAGTTTAGACTATAAAAAACCCCTAACCCCCCCCCCCCTTTGTGACGGATAGACGAATCTTAGAATAGATACCTTGCCTCCCTGTGGAGATCGACCCTACTTACCGCTAACTTCTGTTAGTAGTACTTAGGTATTTATTTTTGGTACCAAACGACGGTATCAATACCGGTAACGCCAAATGTCTTCTGATGTTTTTGCAAATTTTTGTCCCCGCTTTATCTGACTCGATTAACCATCCGTGTGATTTTCGATAATTTTTGTTTCACGAGTTCAGAGGCCTAAAAAACGTGTATTATATATCCTTGAATTCGAGTTGTTTCGGGTGATAGGAACGGCCATTTTTATTTTTCAAATTTTTTTTCTACCACGTGTCCGAAATCGCATCATGAGGTATCTTATTCGATTTTAAACCCTATAAACAACTATAAATAACTTTTACACGATTATCCGATATTCGCCCAAAATTGGTTTATAGGATACCGGTAACGTCAAATGTCTTCTGATGTTTTTGCAAATTTTTGTGCCCGCTTTATCTGACTCGATTAACCATCCGTGCGATTTTTGGTAATTTTTGTATCAGGAGTTCAGAGGCCTTAAAAACGTGTATTATACATCCTTCAATTCGAGTCGTTTCAGGTGGTCGGAGCGAGCATTTTTAATTTCAGCCTGTTTTTTACCACGTGTCCGAAATCGTATCATGAGGTATCTTTTTCGATTCTAAACCCTATAAACAATTATAAATCACTTTTACACGGTTATCCGATTTTCGACCAAAACTGGTTTATAGCATACCGGTAACGTCAAATGTCTTCTAATGTTTTTGAAATTTTTTGTACCCGCTTTATCTGACTTGATTAACCATCCGTGCGATTTTCGGCAATTTTTGTTTCAGCAGTTCAGAGGCCTAAAACACGTGTCTTATATATCCTTCAATTCGAACTGTTTCAGGTGGTCGGAGAGGCCATTGTTATTTTTCACCGTGTTTTTCTACCACGTGTCCGAAATCGCATCATGAGGTATCTTATTCGATTCTAAACCCTATAAATAACTTTTACATGGCTATCCGATTTTCGTCCGAAATTGGCTTATAGCATACCGATAAAGTCAAAAGTCTTCCGGAGTTTTTGAATTTTTTTGAGTCCGCTTTAACTGACTCAATTAACAATCCATGCGATTTTCGGACATTTTCCTGCTGGGGAGCTCGGAGGCCTAAAAAACGTGTATTATATACCCATCAATTCGAGCCGTTTCAGGTGGTCGGAGCGGCCATTTTTATTTTTCAGCTTGTTTTTCTACAACATGTCCGAAATCGCATCATGAGGTATCTTATTCGATTTTAAACCCTATAAACAACTATAAATCACTTTTACACGATTATCCGATTTTCGGCCAAAATTGGTTTATAGCATACCGGTAACGTTAAATGTCTTCTGATGTTTTTGCAACTTTTTGTCCCCGCTTTATCTGACTTGATTAACCATCCGTGCGATTTTCGGTAATTTTTGTTTCATGAGTTCAGAGGCCTAAAAAATGTGTATTATATACCCATCAATTCGAGCCTTTTCGGGGTTGGTCGGAGCGGCCATTGTTATTTTCCAGCCTGTTTTTCTACCACGTGTCCGAAATTGTATCATGAGATATCTTATTCGATTCTTGACCCTATAAATCACTTTTACACGGTTATCCGTTTTCGGCCGAAATTGGTTTATAGCATACCGGTAACGTCAAATGCCTTCTGATATTTTTGCAAATTTTTGTGCCCGCTTTATCTGACTCGCAATTTTCGGTAATTTTTGTTTCGGGAGTTCAGAGGCCTAAAAAACGTGTATTATATATCCTTCAATTCGAGCTGTTTCGGGTGGTCGGAGCGGCCATTGTTAATTTTCAGCGTGTTTTTCTACCACGTGTCCGAAATCGCATCATGAGATATCTTATTCGATTCTAGGCCCTATAAACAACTATAAATCACTTTTACACGGTTATCCGATTTTTGGCCGAAATTGGTTGATAGCATACCGGTAACGTCAAATGTCTTCAGATGTTTTTGTAAATTTCTGTGCCCGACGCCTAAAAAACGTGTATTATATATCTTTCAGTTCGAGCTGTTTCGGGTGGTCGGAGCGACCATTGTTATTTTTCAGCCTGTTTTTGTACCACGTGTCCCAAATTGCATCATGAGATATCTTATTCGATTCTAGACCCTATAAACAACTATAAATCACTTTTACACGGTTATCCGATTTTCGGCCGAAATTGGTTTATAGCATACCGGTAACGTCAAATGTCTTCTGATGTTTTTGCAAATTTTTTTGCCCGCTTAATCTCACTCGATTAACCATCCGTGCAATTTTCAATAATTTTTGTTTCAGGAGTTTAGAGGCCTAAAAAACGTGTACTATATATTTTTCAATTCGAGTTGTTTCGGGTGGTCGGAGTGGCCATTGTTATTATTCAGCGTGTTTTTCTACCACGTGTCCGAAATCGCATCGTGAGATATCTTATTCGATTCTAGACCCTATAAACAACTATAAATCACTTTTACACAGTTATCCGATTTTCGGCAGAAACAGGTTTATAGCATACCGGTAAAGTCAAATGTCTTCCGGAGTTTTTGAAAATTTTTGAGTTGTCTTTATCTGACTCGATAAAAAATCCATGCGATTTTCAAACATTTTCGTTCCGTATAGCTCAGAGTAGGGGAGAGTATGGATCGGATATCCGATCCGAAACCAGTTTCGGATCGGATATCCGATCCGAAAATCCAATTTTTTATTATCCGTGATCTGATCCGAAATGATCGGATATCCGAAATTTAGTATCCGAAAATATCCGAAAATTTCGGATCAGTTATTCGATATCCGATATCCGCTCTGTGTATTTTATATATTGTCAAAATGTACTAAAAAAGAAAACTAGCGTAATACTAATTTCATGCGGTATATATTACAAACATAAACCCGCTACCTGTAACATTTCGTGTTTTAAAGTCTATATAAGTGCTACTTGTGTTTGTTTCCTGCTTGTTATATGTTTCCTTACCGTTATGGGGTAGCGAACTTCGGGATGAAGTTCATTTTAAGGAGGGAAGACTGTAATACCCCGTTTTTCAGCCTCGTCAACGACAGTCAAACTATATTTTATACAAGTATTTTTGATGGAATGTTTATAAAGTATTTTACGTAAACTATTATTATTTTATAAATCGTGTTTCTATGAGTATTTCGTATTTGATAATCGTTTTATATTTGATGATTATTCATCAAAATGTCATTTCATTCGTCTTTATTTATTTATTTTGATAATATACTTATAATTAAATGTTGGAGTAAGTGTCCTCGACAATAATGTGATCACGTCAATTATATTATTAATTGACAAATCTCTATAAAAGAATATTCATGGGATGATTCTTATCATAAGTCAACTGGTCAACATTAATCGGTAATGATTGGCTTGCTAGAGTTTGACATTACTGTCGTAATGACGGTGGTGACCAGTTGATCCCTTTAGGTCACACCTTTAGGACAGCTATCTCAATATTAAATGTAACAACTGTATATTGATACGAGTTGATACATTTCTAGATTGTGAAGGAAAGAAGAGATAATTTATAATAAAGATTGTAAATTATTTTAGTGATCGAAGTGTCATCACTATCAATTATTGTTTAATGAAACATAATAATTAAAATGAATGAATCGAATAAACTACAATTGTTGTAGTTATAGAATGCGATTAAATAATTATATGAAATTATTTAATTACTAATTTACGATAAAAGGTTTAAAATGTTAAACTACGTAAATAATATAATCCTAATGTTAAGTCACGGATATGATCCGTTTTGGTCATGGTGACCGTGTGATATGTCACACTTAGACACACATTTTACATAAGACATTTTATGTTAGGAACATTAGGATGACAAGGCATTAAAGGTGTTAATGCATGCTTGAGACATTTTAGAGGATTGAGTGCCAATCTATTGGGCACTCTACCCTTGGTCTCGGCCGTCCCAAAGAGAGAACAAAAGAGAGTTCTTGTTCCCTCTTCTCCAATTCATTCATTCACACATTCTATTAGGGTTTTTATGTCTTTGAGAGAGAAAGAAAAGAAAGAAAAATAAGTTCATTTTTCTCAAACCCTAGCCGTGTACTTCCTTCAATCTAGTAAGCTTGTGTGTTGGTTCTAGCAAAACAATATACAAACATTGAGAGTTAGTGTGTCTTGGTGTTCATCTTTTGGAGGCCATCATCTCTTTGAAGGTTCAAGGAGGATCATCCACACATTAAGCTCAAGAACAAGTGAAGAAGGTGACTTCACTTGTGCCCTTATTTTGCCGAGATATCCAATGTAAGGGAGCTCATTCTTACTCTTTATATCTCGTCATAATCACTAGTTAAGCATGCTAAAGATCTATAATTTATATGATATATAATAACTAGTATGACTATTTAGGTATATGAACCTAACAATTGGTATCAGAGCACTTGTTGTTGCATGCTTAATCGGTTTATAGTTTTTCCGAGTTTTTGAGACTTAAAACAAAACTAATATTTAAAGACCCTTATATACATCACTCGAATTTTTGGCATGTAAATTAAATCTGGTCCTAAAATGTTTTTAGGTTATATGATAATTTATGAGATTTAATATATTGTTCATAATTAAGATTTTAATCGTTTAAATGCATTTTTATGAAAAAATCGAGTTAAATGATTAAAATAGAAAGAAAATGTTTCTAGCCTTGTAATTTTCACACGACCTCACATGCTAATTTTACTTAATGTATGTAAAAATTTGGTACAATATGACTTTGTATAGCATGTTTTACGATTTAATTGTTAAAACCGTAAAAAGAGGTAATTTGGCCATTTATATACGATATTTCGAAATTTATTTCGGTTAACATGACCAAATTTTTACATTATAAATATTCAAGTAATATTTTCAGAATGTTAGTGAAAATGAAAATCCAAAATTTCGATTTTTTATAATTATTTGGATTTAATTCGTAAATGTTATACACTTTAAAGGCTTATGAACAATGTTAATATAATTAAAGTGTTAATTATTATCAAAATTATTTATGACTAATTTTGAATCCTAAAATGTGTTAGGATACTTTTTAGAACATAAGTTGTGTATGTTTTAATTTATGCATTTCAAAAGAGTTAAAAATGCTAAAATCTCATAAAACCGGGTTAATTTCGACATAAAGAGTTATTAGGGCGATTTGGCATTAAAATGAACATATTTATAACATGTTATATTGCTGCGTTTTTCCTTATGAATGTCATTTTATATTGCATAATTTTGAATCATGTAATTATTCTAGTATGGCCTTAGTTTTAAATTGGTATTTCCCGTAATGTAAGGGGTTACCAATTCGGTTGTAATTTTGTGATCTCGTATCACCCAATTGTAATTTATTTCTATTTTATAATGTATAAAGTAGACTAGAAAAGTTGTAATATTTGTAAAATCCGGAGTTCCTTGAAGACGGTGCCATTCGGAAAGGAGTTCCGATCAAGACGGTGTTTGCCTCGATTTGCGTGCCTCGTCAAGATCTAGGGACCAAAGGAGTTGGTTTCCGAATTTGTACTCTTGTTATTTCTTTTCTAGGATAAGGCCATACTAGGAATTTATCGTTTGCTTTATTTTGTTTTAATATGTTGCATGCATAGCCAAATCGCCATTAACATGTCATGCATATCGAGTATCGGGTCTTCAACGTATCAATTTTTATCAATAATTCACCTAAATTAGTTCACTTAAAAGGAGATAGATAATAATTGATAAGATCTCTTACGTTTAAAATATTGAGACTTAGCCTTACCAAAGAGTATGGACCCATGAATCCCTTCTTCACAAATATGTAGGCTCGGCTAAACCGGGGTACTAAAATTGTCACGTTGGGTAAGTGGGGTAATGACGATTACACCTTGAAATTTGGTCGATCTCAACGAAGGTATTCGTAACCGTAGTTGCAATAAGTTCGGGCTATAGATAATTTTAAGAAAATTGTCGACCGAGAGTTCTAAGAGTAGAACCGATTAAAGGGTTAATCCACCAAATTATACCAATACGGGTTGAATCGGCTACACCGTGCCCGGATTAGTATGGGTTTGGGTCTCGGGTTTATTTACTTAATTGTGTAAGAGATCGTTAAGTAAATACTTAACTTGTTTAAAATGTTTAACAAGTTTTTAATGATGAACGTTAATTTTCCTTCATTTCCGTTTTTGTAGTTAATTTATCGCAATGGATTCATTCAACCCTATCACTATTGATTCTTGTCATAATGTTTTCGACGATATTTGCAACCAAAACAACATTGATACTACTAGAGAAGTTCATTTCGGAACGGGTCCGGATGGCAGTATTAACTTCATTTCTTCTCTCCCACCTCCCAAAGGTTCATTTCTTGACACGGCTTATATTGATGAGCTAAATGAAGAAATGGACGCCTTATACTTGAAGGAAAGAGCTTATGATGAAGCTAGTGGGAGTTCTAGCAAGAAAGGTCTTGCAAAGAATAAAAGGAAGAAGAGAAAGTTAGAGAAAGGGCGATGCCACTATTGTAGTGTCATGGGCCATTGGAGGAGGAATTGCCCCAAGTACTTACGTCATATCCAAGAAGGTCTTGTGATCCCGTTAGGTAATTCCAAATCTGAAATTTTTGTTATTGACATAAATTTTACATCCAACACATCATGGGTATTGGATACCGGATGTGGTTCTCACCTTTGTAATCGTTTGCAGGGTTTAAGAGAAGTGGAGAAGGTAGACAAGGGTGATATGGATCTCCGACTTGGAAATGGAGCTCGGGTAGCGGCCACTTCAAAAGGAACTTGCACTCTTGCTTTGACGAGTGGATATGAGCTCAAACTCAATAATTGTTATTTTGTACCGTCTCTTTCCAAAAACATTATTTCTGTCGCAATGTTAGACATTGAAGGATATGATTTTTCCATTAAAAACAATTGTTGTGTAATTTCAAAGAATGACATGGTTGTTGGCCGTGCCAATTCTATTAATGGAATCTATGTTTTGGAAACTTCCGACTCGTCTAATAATGTCTACAACGTCAATAACAAAAGAATTAAAACAAATGATCCAAATGAATCATATGTTTGGCATTGTCGACTTGGTCACATAAATGAGAATCGCATTAAAAGATTGGTAAAGACCAACATAATTAAGCCATTCGAATATGAATCTTATGGTACATGCGAGGCTTGCCTTCTAGGAAAGATGACTCGTAACCCCTTTAGTGGTAAAGGGACACGGGCCAGTGAGTTGTTGGGACTTATACATACGGATGTATGCGGACCATTATCTATCACCGCTAGAGGCAATTATGACTATTTCATCACCTTCACCGATGATTTAAGTAGGTATGGGTATATCTACTTAATGAAGCATAAGAGTGAAGCTTTTACGAAATTTAAAGAATTTCAGAATGAAGTAGAGAACCAACTCGATAAAAAGATTAAAACATTACGATCCGATCGTGGTGGAGAATATCTTAGTAATGAATTTGATTCACATCTAAAGGAGTGTGGCATTGTGTCACAACTTTCGCCTCCAGGAACACCACAACTTAATGGTGTGGCTGAAAGGAGGAATCGAACCTTATTGGATATGGTCCGATCAATGATGAGCCAAACTAATTTACCCAATTCATTTTGGGGATTTGCGATCCTCACCGCCATCAAATCGTTGAACAATAGTCCAACGAAAGCGACCGATAAGACTCCATATGAGATGTGGAAAGGAAAGGTTCCCAACTTATCCTATATGAAGATATGGGGGTGCGATGCTTATGTCAAGTCGAAAAACGATGACAAACTCGCACCAAGATCCAAAAAATGCATATTTGTTGGTTATCCAACCACCTCTCGTGGCTACCACTTTTACAAACCTCAAGAAAACAAAGTGTTTGTGTCTTCTGAGGCTGTCTTCTTAGAAAAGGAGTTTATTTCTAAGAGACAGAGTGGGAGAAATTTTGAACTTAATGAAGTTCGAGAAGTTCAAGAGCCACAAACTGAAGCTGAGACTGAAGAAGATGTTCCTTCTTCATCCACTTCGGTACCTATTCCACCTAGGAGGTCGAGTAGGGTCCCACATCAACCTGATAGGTATGTTGGACTTATTGAGGAAGATGGTAGCCTGGACGTTTTACTTTTGGAAAGTGACGAGCCTACCACTTACAAAGCTGCAATCTCTAGTCCCGACTCCATAAAATGGCATGAGGCCATGATATCTGAAATGGATTCTATGCATCAAAACCAAGTATGGGACTTGGTAGACTTGACTAAGGAGATGAGACCTCTCCAATGCAAGTGGATCTTCAAGGTGAAGAATGGCATAGAAGGACATGACGATGTCTATAAAGCTAGGCTAGTAGCTAAGGGTTTTTCCCAAGTCCAAGGTCTTCATTATGATGAAACCTTTGCTCCGGTAGCCATGCTAAGATCCATTAGGATAATGTTAGCGATTGCCGCATTTCATGACTATGAAGTGTGGCAAATGGATGTCAAAACCGCCTTCTTAAATGGGCATTTAAAGGAGGATGTGTATATGATACAACCCGAAGGTTTTGAAGATCCTAAAAATCCTAACAAGGTATGCAAGCTTAAGAAATCCATCTATGGTCTTAAGCAAGCATCAAGGAGTTGGAATCATCGCTTCAATGAAGTCATAAAAGAAAATGGTTTCACTCGAAGTGTCGAGGAACCTTGTCTATATATGAAGTTCAGTGGGAGCAACGTTGTATTCCTGATCTTGTATGTGGATGACATACTGCTCATTGGAAATGATGTTCCAATGCTTTCATCAGTGAAAGGATGGTTAGGTAACCATTTTCAGATGAAAGATCTAGGAAATGCACAATGCATATTAGGTATCCGGATCTATAGAGATAGATCCAAGAGGATATTGGCACTAAGTCAAGAACCTTACATCGATAAGATTCTTCGACGGTTCAGCATGGGAAATTCCAAGAGAGGGTTTATCCCCATGGGAAGTGGCATTATATTGAGAAAGTCTCAATCACCCACAGAGCCCAAGGATGTTGAACGCATGAAAACGATCCCTTATGCTTCCGCCGTGGGATCTATCATGTACGCCATGATATGCACTCGTCCTGATGTCTCGTATGCTTTGAGCATGACTAGTAGATATCAAGCAAATCCAGGTGAAAGTCACTGGATTGCTGTCAAGAACATCCTTAAGTACTTAAGAAGAACTAAGGATTCATACTTAGTGTTTGGAGGGGAAGAAGATTTATGTGTAAAGGGTTACACAGATGCAAGCTTCCAAACAGATAAAGACGATTTTAAATCTCAGGCTGGATTTGTCTTTATCTTGAATGGTGGTGCCATTAGTTGGAAGAACTTCAAAGAACCAGTCGTTGCGGATTCTACAACGGTAGCAGAGTACATTGCAGCATCAGAAGCTGCTAAAGAGGCAGTATGGATAAGGCAATTTATCGAGGGACTAAGGGTAGTTCCAAATGCTGAAGATCCTATCACCCTGTACTGTGATAACAGTGGTGCTGTCTTTCAGGCTAAGGAGCCGAAGTCTAGACATGTACCAAGAAAATATCATGTAATACGGGATTTCATTGATAGGAAGGAAATAGCGATATGTAAGGTTGGGACAGACGATAATGTGGCTGATCCTTTAACCAAACCCTTGTCGCAAGCTAAGCATGATTCTCATGCTCGTTCTATGGGTCTTAAGAGTTTACCCAATGTGTAACCGATTATGCGATATGAAATGAAAAATGTTGTTTTTACGTTCATATAAGATAATCTCGTTCATCATTTAAAGTTTTATACAACTTGTTTATTTTATATACTTTGTTAAGTCCAACAGGATTGTAGGACAATTGTTGAACCCTGTTCAAGTGAACTGGATTAACTTAGTATTGCCCCTAGTCACTTATATGAGGTGACGTCTCGAAGTGACTAGATTATGATGCGATTGATGGTGAGTTCTTACACCATAGAGTCATAAGGGATGACTAGTCGATCATATAGACAACTGTAAAGTACACTTGTGTCGGGCAGTGACCGCTTATAGAGTTCTTTAGAATTCAATGGAGCCTGGTCGTGGCAAGAGCTGCTATATATATTCTTATGAGTCGATTCTTAGACTGGAGACTGGTTGCTCTAGAGGTAACATGGTTCAGAATGACTTTGATTTATATTCTACGATCTTCCGTAAAAGGGGTCAAATGGATATATTTTGGGTCACAATGGATGATGTTGACCAAGGAGAACAGTTGGAAAGAAATTGTTCTGCCCCTTGTCAGGGTTATCTTAAATCTCAAGGCCACTCGAGGAGTAGTGAACTGAAAATGCGTGGCCACGCTCGGAGACTGTCTATGGTAGATAATTCCGGTCAAACAGTTACACTCCATGTCGAGGAAAACCACTATTGATTTGATCACGTGCAAGTACGACCTGAAAGACACCTTGCATTGAGTGGGAGATGATGTAATAGAACAAGAGAATCGGTGATCCACACTTGTGAGGACAAGTGGGAGATTGTTGGAGTAAGTGTCCTCGACAATAATGTGATCACGTCAATTATATTATTAATTGACAAATCTCTATAAAAGAATATTCATGGGATGATTCTTATCATAAGTCAACTGGTCAACATTAATCGGTAATGATTGGCTTGCTAGAGTTTGACATTACTGTCGTAATGACGGTGGTGACCAGTTGATCCCTTTAGGTCACACCTTTAGGACAGCTATCTCAATATTAAATGTAACAACTGTATATTGATACGAGTTGATACATTTCTAGATTGTGAAGGAAAGAGGAGATAATTTATAATAAAGATTGTAAATTATTTTAGTGATCGAAGTGTCATCACTATCAATTATTGTTTAATGAAACATAATAATTAAAATGAATGAATCGAATAAACTACAATTGTTGTAGTTATAGAATGCGATTAAATAATTATATGAAATTATTTAATTACTAATTTACGATAAAAGGTTTAAAATGTTAAACTACGTAAATAATATAATCCTAATGTTAAGTCACGGATATGATCCGTTTTGGTCATGGTGACCGTGTGATATGTCACACTTAGACACACATTTTACATAAGACATTTTATGTTAGGAACATTAGGATGACAAGGCATTAAAGGTGTTAATGCATGCTTGAGACATTTTAGAGGATTGAGTGCCAATCTATTGGGCACTCTACCCTTGGTCTCGGCCGTCCCAAAGAGAGAACAAAAGAGAGTTCTTGTTCCCTCTTCTCCAATTCATTCATTCACACATTCTATTAGGGTTTTTATGTCTTTGAGAGAGAAAGAAAAGAAAGAAAAATAAGTTCATTTTTCTCAAACCCTAGCCGTGTACTTCCTTCAATCTAGTAAGCTTGTGTGTTGGTTCTAGCAAAACAATATACAAACATTGAGAGTTAGTGTGTCTTGGTGTTCATCTTTTGGAGGCCATCATCTCTTTGAAGGTTCAAGGAGGATCATCCACACATTAAGCTCAAGAACAAGTGAAGAAGGTGACTTCACTTGTGCCCTTATTTTGCCGAGATATCCAATGTAAGGGAGCTCATTCTTACTCTTTATATCTCGTCATAATCACTAGTTAAGCATGCTAAAGATCTATAATTTATATGATATATAATAACTAGTATGACTATTTAGGTATATGAACCTAACATTAAATATATTTCATATTTTATATTTATTCTCATTTATACTTGTTTTAATATTTAAGTCATAATTATATTAAATTCTAATTTTATATATTCTATGTAAGTACTAATAATTTTACTATTTAAACTATGCAATTTATTATAATTTATTATATGTGCTTGCTATTTAAACTAAGTGTCGAGTTTATGTTTTAGTAAGTAAACCGAGTTAAGTTATAGAGATCGGGCCTCGTTTTGCGTGCTAAACCAACAGCCCACCTCGTCACTTTTATCACACAACCACAAACACCTCACAACGTCTTTTATTTTTTTTTCTACTGCCGCCTAATAACCCTATCAGAAACCCTACCCATAACCTAGAGAAACGCCAATCATACACACACACTTGCAGCCACCATATCCAAGGGTTGAGGGGGAGCTTTACACGGTGGTTTGGGTGGTCTAAGGTTGCTCGATTTCACGGCAAAACAGGTAAGTTCATACGTTGTTTCGTCCGTTTTATACTCGTTGTTTGTACGTTATAATCTATTCACGTTATTGCTTGTTGAATTCGTTTTTGGGTTGTTTCTGAACATGGGCTTTATGGGCAATGGTTGTAGGATGATAATGGGTTGCGTGGGTGGTGGTAGGTTGGCTCGTGGTGGCCGGAGCACCACCAGGAATTAGCGGTTTCAGTCCAAAGCGGAAACAGGGGTACATGTCTCGTGTTGTTTTCTGTCGGGTTTTTGGGTCTTTGCAGGGGTAGTTTCTGCTCCTGGGTCGTGGGTTGAAGGTCACTGGTGTAGTGGCGACCACCCTAGTGTCTGTGGGGTAGCCATAGGTGGGGGAATGCGGTCAGTAGTGGTCGTTCAAAACAATAGTCAGAACAGGGGAGTGGTGAGTCGTGTGTGAGCAGTGAAGTTAGGGAGGTTGTCGTGGTAGTTCAGATGAGGACGAGGGTGAGAGTGGGTTACCCATGGAACCACCGTAAGGCAGTGATGACAACGGTGGTAGCTAGGAGTAATGTGAGGCATGGTGGTGAGAGGTATCGGCGCTAGAAGAAGGGGGTGCACAAGCGGTTGCTGGAAAACAGAGCAATAACGAGTGTGTGTAGGCGGTTTAGAACGGTTGAAGGTGGTTGCTGTGGTGGTCTTTGGTGGTGAACTATGGGTGGAAGTTGTAGTAGGTAGTACGAACTTTAGGTTGGGACCAGTGGTGTCGGTGGTGAGGGACCAGGCTAGTGTCGGTGGTGTTACGAAGTTGGTGTCGGGTCTGTTCGGGTTTCGCTGTTACTGTTGTCGCGTTTGTTGATGTTGTCGTGTTTGTTGCGTGATTCTATATACCATTAATTATTATTATTATCATTATTATATTATTATTATTATCTTATAATATTAGTATGATTAGTATTGTAGTGTTAACATGTTTTTGTATGTATGTTAATATTATTATTATTATCATTATATTATATTACTTTGTTAGTATATTATTGTTATTACATGGTATTGTTATTATTGTTATTGTTGTTACTAATATTAGTAATATTATAATTAGTATCGTTAGTAATATATATTGTTCATGTTACTAGTTATTAAAATTATTAAGTAAGTATATTATGCAAGAATGTGACGGTTATCGATAGTTCGGGAATATTTCTATAGTCGTTTATTCAAATGGAATTGGTTATAAAAGTAATAAGATTGAGTTGTTTAAGTTAATTGAAGTAGTAAGGTTTAAAACAGTCTCATTATGCGTAATATATTATTTAGATAATTAATTGGAATGATTGATATATTATGTTGGTTGCGTAATTGTATTAGTTAGTAATTAAATATATTATTGTATTAGGTGTTGAGTATGTGATGGAGTGATGCTACTGATTGGATGTTAGCTGCATGATTGGACTATATTGCTATCCAGGTAGGATACACTGACTCTATACTTTATGAACTGATATGAATGGGTGTTTACTCTGTGTTGTGTTATGAAAGGATGTTGCCTTATATGTGATGGATGCAAGCATGAATTATATAAGAATGATATTGGTTGGATTGACTGTGGATTATTTGCAATGGCATGAGTATTTCAGTATTTGATAGCATGATTAAATATTTATATTGTGGCATTCATGAGCATGCATATGCATTGGTTACTGAGATATTGTGGATCAGATATTGTTCTGATATAAAGCCCAGGGTGGTTCTGCAGACCAGGCCTGGTGTCTTATCAGCTATTGAGCTGGTGTTCGGTGACGACCGATTATAGTCTGCCGGGAGTTTCGGTATGGCTTGGTGCATGGGTATGAGTTTGAGATTGAGATTGAGATTGAGATTGAGCTCGAGCATGTCATGACATTTGCATATCATTTAACTGTTGCATTATAATTATTGTGTTACCCTACTCAACCGCGAGGTTGACAGTGTATTCGTGTACACCTACGATGATCCGGAATGGGGAGTAGATTCTACAGGTCAGAGACAGAAGAGCTAGGAGCTGGGGCAGGAATGTGAGATGCATACTTTGGACCGACTTAGTACTATATCACTTCTAGAGGAGTCATCAGTCGTATTTTGTTTTTCCTCAATGTTATATCTGTAATAATCAAAGTTCAAATTTTATCAGTTTTATATAAAGTACTTTGGTTTGTTATACTTTGTTATTCACTACCTCGGACATTCCGAGATGGTAACAGCTCTATTTATTTGAGAATGTCTTGCTAAAGGCTCTTAAATAAATGGGGGTGTTACAAAGTGGTATCAGAGCGAACGATCCTCAGGCCTAAACCAAATGAAAAATAATGAACATAGGAAGAGTCAAATAAAATGAACCCCAGGCTAGTAACTGTTAGGAGCCCCAGGATTTGGAATGAGTTAGGGGCCCCCTCAAACCAAGCCACAGGCCCTTTCAGTCTAGCCTGGTCACCCATGAGAGATGTAGAGCGTGGGTAGTATAGAATAAAGGACAGGACCTAATATATATATATATATATATATATATATATATTGTACTAATAGTTTTCAGGAGCGGAATGAGGTAAGTAATGATGTGATATATGGGTACTGATGTGCAATGCAAGAATATGGTTGACATTGACATACTGAATTATTGGAATAATTGAGTGATATTTTAGTGTATGGAAGGCATGAGTTGTGAATTATGAACTATATGATGATATGCATGCGGTTTTATGATCCCTGAACCTTTAGGTAGAGATAACGTATAATGATGTGTGTAACGAGATGGTGATAGAAGCACTATAAATTATAGCTACCTAGGAGGTTAAATATAGGAGAGATATGACCACGATTGATTGGAATGGTTAATAGAGCCAGGCAATGTTGTTACAGGACGCGAAATCAAGTTAAGTCTTTTGTGTAAAGCTAGTAGGCCGAAACGGGTGTCGTGTCTGTTGATAGTTGATTTGTTGCTCTTCTGAGTGTGTATATACTTCTTATTTGAATTCCTTATGCTTTGCAAGAGTTTGCTGTTTGGCTTACTAGGCAAATGTGATCGAATTTTGAGATTTATGATTGTTATTATCTTACTAAATGCCTTAGCAATCCATGTCTAGTGATATGCGGAATGTGTTGCCCTAAACCATGAATGTTATATAGTTATGTGTAGGTTATGTTTTAAAGTTACATGCCAATTTCATATTTATTTATGCATATATAATTAGTGAATTATTTAGTTGATTCTACTTTCAGTTTCAAATCTTTACTGTGTACTAGATGACAATTATAGTTGAAATGAAGAATGAATGTTAATATGGTGCGATGTTATTTCTATGCTTCAATCTATGCGTCAACATGTTTTGAGAATAGTTGTGTTTTAATATGACGATGTGAAGTAATACTGTGAAATATTAAAGTAACCGACATTGTAATAAGCTTCCAGAATGTTATCCATTTGTACAGGTTGCCGTTTAAAATGTGTTCTCTATATGAATGTGTAAGTTTTATGTATGATGACCTTATGAGTTAACTCTCTTATGATTTTGATTTCATGTTATAACGACTTATATTTTGGCGGAAATAAATATTTTGGTTAACAGTGGTTAGAATGTTACCGCACAGTTTTGTTTTGACCTATGTTTTTGTAAAGCAAGTTATTTAAAACGTGCTTATTGTTTATGCATATTTCCAACTCCACTGTCTAGAATTTTCATTCACGTTTTCAAAATGATAAGCCACGTAAAATCTTAATGAGTCGTTATTTATTAGTGATTTTTGCAAGTTGTCCAAATTTCCGTGTAAGCGCTGTAAAGTTTTGTTCAAACCCACTGAGTTGTAAAATTTATTATAAATAATTTCCTTAAACTTTAAATTGATTGTTCTTCCTATGATTAGTTAATTCCTTATGGTTTTAATTATGGTTTTTTGGAAGTTGCTAAGTGATGTTTGATAATTATGGTAATTGTTTTGCAACAGGAAGAATGTGTAGCTACATGTTAATAAAATTTTTGCCTAAATATGAAATTGTTGATATAAACCCCTTATTCTGCACGTTCTATCCATTATTGGATTTATGATTGATGTAATGTGAGTAGATGAGAAATGCACCTATGTGGTTTTAACTTATTTATACCTAGAAATGTTGAGCTGACCCGCTAGTCTATGATTGGTGTATATCTTGTCAAATAAGCCGATGCTCCATGTTCAATTATATTAGTTAAATTTTGCCTTATGTCTTTTCTAGAATATGATTTCGTTTCTATAATATGATTATGAGCATGAAATGTTTCGATTTGTCAATTTTGAACTATGAGTTAGCTGATTACCTACATTGGTGTAAATACGTTAAGTTTGTGTTAAAATTTAAGGGTATATAGGTACTAGTAGTTACCTTGATTTTGTTTTACTGCGTAGCATGAAATTGACAAATATGATGGTTGCTTCAAAATCGGATGCTAGGGGTAATTACCTTATCATATGAATTGACATTTCTTGAGCATTGAATGTAAAATTTTGTAATGGGGTTACGAGGACGTAACCATGTTTTAAGGAGGATAAGATTGTAAAATCTTGATGCTTTATGATATGGCTAGATGATAATGATAATTAGTATGTCGTGATTTGTTTGAATATATATATTGATAATCCTGTTATGCTTTATGATATGGCTGCATCAAGAGTTCAAGACACCACCTAACATCAAGTTGCTAAATGCTCAAAAATCAAACATGGGTAGTTACAGTTGTGGAATCTGAATATAGAGCATAGAATACCGCTCATACCCACTCAAGTACCATAACATCTGAGTTCTAATATATCAACGTCTCTAGCTTGCAGCAAAGCTGCCCCCCTTACAACTGAAATCCATAAACTTCCTTGCACTCTCACATGTATCGAAATCGCAAACTAGCAATACATACAATTTAGCCTCTTAAAAGGT
Source organism: Silene conica (assembly GCA_029255685.2). Lineage (NCBI taxonomy): Eukaryota > Viridiplantae > Streptophyta > Magnoliopsida > Caryophyllales > Caryophyllaceae > Silene > Silene conica. Next base: position 47,719,214 of record CM055312.2, on the reverse strand, counting down.
ACACAAACCAGAAGGTTCAAACTCACGGACATGGTCAGCCCTTAATAGGAACACTAGCAATATAATCATCATTAGACTTTCTAGTTAAACTCATCTACACACTTCATTCCTTCTTCTAATTTATAACATCAGATCACTCAACTGCAGCAAACAAGTATTATGAAGCAGTAATGGTGTATTAAACTCTACACACTTCATTCTTTCTTCTAAGTTGAACTGTTTTAAATTTATGCATACAAATAAAGGGATGAACATACTAACACAGCTTTAAAGGGATTAACATACCATCTTCAATTTCAGATATTCAAAACCATTTCAGATTTAGACGGGTTAACAGAATGAATCAAACCAGTGAATAAACAAAATTGACTGGCAGTGAATAAACAGAATGAAATCAAATTATGACGGCAGATAAATCAAATTATACCTGATTTCGAGTTCGAGATGAAGTGAGTAGACGGTTCAGTAGCTTCGCATTACACCTGCTTCGAGATGGAGGTGATGGTAGATGACGATTTTAAGAAATAAGGTTTAGGGCAAAGGTAGGATGAACCGATGAAGTAGATCTGAGAATTGGAGATTGGTAGATGACGGTGAAGTGAAATTAGATTTAGGGTTTTGTGTATGAGGGAGGCTGGGAGGGTTATGCGGTTATTGGGTTTGTAATTTTGTATTGTAAATGAGGATTTTGGGTTATTAAAAACTTAAAATATTAAGTTTATCGAAAAAAAATAATTAAAATATTAAGTGAAATGAAATTAAAATTGTGGATAAGGTTTATTTACGGTTTTGTGAAATTAGCTAGTATTATTTATGGATCAAATCTCGGATACGGTTCGGATATTAACGGATATCGGGTATCCGATCCAATATTTGATATTTGATCCAATAACTTTCGGATATCGGATATCCAAATTTTTAAACCTGATATTCGTATTTGATCCGATATCCAAATATTTCGGATACAGGTATCCAAACCGAACCAATTTTCGGATCAGATATCCATTATTTCGGATAAGATACGGATCGGATATAAGATAATTCGGATAATCGGATTTTTTGCTCAGCCCTAGCTTAGAGGCCTAAAAAACGTGTATCGTATACCCATCAATTCGAGCCGTTTCGAGGTGGTCGGAGCGACCATTGTCATTTTCCAGCCTGTTTTTCTACCACATGTCCGAAATTGTATCATGAGATATCTTATTCGATTCTAGACCCTATAAACAACTATAAATCACTTTTACACGGTGATCCGATTTTCGGCCGAAATTGGTTTATATCAAACCGGTAACGTTAACTGTCTTCTGCTGTTTTTGCAAATTTTTGTGCCCGCTTTATCTGACTCGATTAACCATCCGTGCGATTTTCGTTAATTTTTGTTTCAGGAGTTCAGAGGTCTAAAAAACGTGTATTATACATCTTTCATTTGGAGATGTTTCAGGTGGTCGGAGTGGCCATTGCTATTTTTCAGCGTGTTTTTCTACCACGTGTCCGAAATCGCATCATGAGATATCTTATTCGATTCTAGACCCTATAAACAACTATAAATCACTTTTACACGGTTATCCGATTTTCGGCAAAACTGGTTTATAGCATACCGGTAAAGTCAAATGTCTTCCCCAGTTTTTGAAAAAAATTTAGTTCGCTTTATCTGACTTGATTAAAAATCCATGTGATTTTCGGACATTTTCGTTCCGGGGAGCTCTTAGGCCGAAAAAACGTGTATCATATACCCATCAATTCGAGCCTTTTCGGGGTTGGTCGGAGCGACCATTGTTATTTTCCAGCCTGTTTTCCTACCAAGTGTCCGAAATTGTATCATGAGATATCTTATTCGATTCTAGACCCTATAAACAACTATAAATCACTTTTACACGGTTATCCGATTTTCGGCCGAAATTGGTTTATAGCATACCGGTAACGTCAAATGTCTTCTGATATTTTTGCAAATTTTTGTGCCCGCTTTATCTGATTCGCGATTTTCGGTAATTTTTGTTTCGGGAATTCAGAGGCCTAAAAAACGTGTATTCTATATCCTTCAATTCGAGCTGTTTCGGGTGGTCGGAGCGACCATTGTTAATTTTCAGCGTGTTTTTCTACCACGTGTCCGAAATCGCATCATGAGATATCTTATTCGATTCTAGGCCCTATAAACAACTATAAATCACTTTTACACGGTTATCCGATTTTGGCCGAAATTGGTTTATAGCATACCGGTAACGTCAAATGTCTTCAGATGTTTTTGTAAATTTTTGTGCCCGACGCCTAAAAAACGTGTATTATATATCTTTCAGTTCGAGCTGTAACGGGTGGTCGGAGCGACCATTGTTATTTTTCAGCCTGTTTTTGTACCACGTGTCCAAAATTGCATCATGAGATATCTTATTCGATTATAGACCCTAAAAACAACTATAAATCACTTTTACACGGTTATCCGATTTTCGGCCGAAATTGGTTTATAGCATACCGGTAACGTCAAATGTGTTCTGATGTTTTTGCAAATTTTTGTGCCCGCTTAATCTGACTCGATTAACCATCCGTGCAATTTTCAATAATTTTTGTTTCAGGAGTTCAGAGGCCTAAAAAACGTGTATTATATATTTTTCAATTCGAGCTGTTTCGGGTGGTCGGAGTGGCCATTGTTATTACTCAGTGTGTTTTTCTACCACGTGTCCGAAATCGCATCGTGAGATATCTTATTCGATGCTAGACCCTATAAACAACTATAAATCACATTTACACAGTTATCCGATTTTCGGCAGAAACTGGTTTATAGCATACCGGTAAAATCAAATGTCTTCCGGGGTTTTTGAAAATTTTTGAGTTCTCTTTATCTAACTCGATAAGAAATCCATACGATTTTTAAACATTTTCGTTCCGTATAGCTCAGAGGCCTAAAAAACGTGTATCATATACCCATCAATTAGAGCCGTTTCAGGGTGGTCGGAGCGGCCATTGTTATTTTCCAGCCTGTTTTACTACCACATGTCCGAAATTGTATCATGAGATGTCTTATTCGATTCTAGACCCTATAAACAACTATAAATCACTTTTACACGGTTATCCGATTTTCGGCCGAAATTGGTTTATATCATACCGGTAACGTTAACTGTCTTCTGATGTTTTTGCAAATTTTTGTGCCCGCTTTATCTGACTCGATTAACCATCCGTGCGATTATCGGTAATTTTTGTTTCAGGAGTTCAGAGGTCTAAAAAACGTTTATTATATATCTTTCAATTCGAGATGTTTCGGGTGGTCGGAGTGGCCATTGCTATTTTTCAGTTTCTCTACCACGTGTCCGAAATCGCATCATGAGATATCTTATTCGATGCTAGACCCTTTAAACAACTATAAATCACTTTTACACGGTTATCCGATTTTGGCCGAAATTGGTTTATAGCATACCGGTAACGTCAAATGTCTTCAGATGTTTTTGTAAATTTTTGTGCCCGACGCCTAAAAAACGTGTATTATATATCTTTCAGTTCGAGCTGTAACGGGTGGTCGGAGCGACCATTGTTATTTTTCAGCCTGTTTTTGTACCACGTGTCCAAAATTGCATCATGAGATATCTTATTCGATTATAGACCCTATAAACAACTATAAATCACTTTTACACGGTTATCCGATTTTCGGCCGAAATTGGTTTATAGCATACCGGTAACGTCAAATGTGTTCTGATGTTTTTGCAAATTTTTCTGCCCGCTTAATCTGACTCGATTAACCATCCGTGCAATTTTCAATAATTTTTGTTTCAGGAGTTCAGAGGCCTAAAAAACGTGTATTATATATTTTTCAATTCGAGGTGTTTCGGGTGGTCGGAGTGGCCATTGTTATTACTCAGTGTGTTTTTCTACCACGTGTCCGAAATCGCATCGTGAGATATCTTATTCGATGCTAGACCCTATAAACAACTATAAATCACATTTACACAGTTATCCGATTTTCGGCAGAAACTGGTTTATAGCATACCGGTAAAATCAAATGTCTTCCGGAGTTTTTGAAAATTTTTGAGTTCTCTTTATCTAACTCGATAAGAAATCCATACGATTTTTAAACATTTTCGTTCCGTATAGCTCAGAGGCCTAAAAAACGTGTATCATATACCCATCAATTAGAGCCGTTTCAGGGTGGTCGGAGCGGCCATTGTTATTTTCCAGCCTGTTTTACTACCACATGTCCGAAATTGTATCATGAGATGTCTTATTCGATTCTAGACCCTATAAACAACTATAAATCACTTTTACACGGTTATCCGATTTTCGGCCGAAATTGGTTTATATCATACCGGTAACGTTAACTGTCTTCTGATGTTTTTGCAAATTTTTGTGCCCGCTTTATCTGACTCGATTAACCATCCGTGCGATTTTCGGTAATTTTTGTTTCAGGAGTTCAGAGGTCTAAAAAACGTTTATTATATATCTTTCAATTCGAGATGTTTCGGGTGGTCGGAGTGGCCATTGCTATTTTTCAGTTTCTCTACCACGTGTCCGAAATCGCATCATGAGATATCTTATTCGATGCTAGACCCTTTAAACAACTATAAATCACTTTTACACGGTTATCCGATTTTGGCCGAAATTGGTTTATAGCATACCGGTAACGTCAAATGTCTTCAGATGTTTTTGTAAATTTTTGTGCCCGACGCCTAAAAAACGTGTATTATATATCTTTCAGTTCGAGCTGTAACGGGTGGTCGGAGCGACCATTGTTATTTTTCAGCCTGTTTTTGTACCACGTGTCCAAAATTGCATCATGAGATATCTTATTCGATTATAGACCCTATAAACAACTATAAATCACTTTTACACGGTTATCCGATTTTCGGCCGAAATTGGTTTATAGCATACCGGTAACGTCAAATGTGTTCTGATGTTTTTGCAAATTTTTGTGCCCGCTTAATCTGACTCGATTAACCATCCGTGCAATTTTCAATAATTTTTGTTTCAGGAGTTCAGAGGCCTAAAAAACGTGTATTATATATTTTTCAATTCGAGCTGTTTCGGGTGGTCGGAGTGGCCATTGTTATTACTCAGCGTGTTTTTCTACTACGTGTCCGAAATCGCATCGTGAGATATCTTATTCGATGCTAGACCCTATAAACAACTATAAATCACATTTACACAGTTATCCGATTTTCGGCAGAAACTGGTTTATAGCATACCGGTAAAATCAAATGTCTTCCGGAGTTTTTGAAAATTTTTGAGTTCTCTTTATCTAACTCGATAAGAAATCCATGCGATTTTTAAACATTTTCGTTCCGTATAGCTCAGAGGCCTAAAAAACGTGTATCATATACCCATCAATTAGAGCCGTTTCAGGGTGGTCAGAGCGGCCATTGTTATTTTCCAGCCTGTTTTACTACCACATGTCCGAAATTGTATCATGAGATGTCTTATTCGATTCTAGACCCTATAAACAACTATAATTCACTTTTACACGGTTATCCGATTTTCGGCCGAAATTGGTTTATATCATACCGGTAACGTTAACTGTCTTCTGATGTTTTTGCAAATTTTTGTGCCCGCATTATCTGACTCGATTAACCATCCGTGCGATTTTCGGTAATTTTTGTTTCAGGAGTTCAGAGGTCTAAAAAACATTTATTATATATCTTTCAATTCGAGATGTTTCGGGTGGTCGGAGTGGCCATTGCTATTTTTCAGTTTCTCTACCACGTGTCCGAAATCGCATCATGAGATATCTTATTCGATGCTAGACCCTATAAACAACTATAAATCACTGTTACACGGTTATCCGATTTTCGGCAAAAACTGGTTTATAGCATACCGATAAAGTCAAATGTCTTCCCCAGTTTTTGAAAAAAAATTAGTTCGTTTTATCTGACTCGATTAAAAATCCATGCGATTTTCGGACATTTTCGTTCCGGGGAGCTCATAGGCCGAAAAAACGTGTATCATATACCCATCAATTCGAGCCTTTTCGGGGTTGGTCGGAGCGGCCATTGTTATTTTCCAGCCTCTTTTCCTACCACGTGTCCGAAATTGTATCATGAGATATCTTATTCGATTCTAGACCCTATAAAGAACTATAAATCACTTTTACACGGTTATCCGATTTTCGGCCGAAATTGTTTTATAGCATATCGGTAACGTCAAATGTCTTCTGGTATTTTTGCAAATTTTTGTGCCCGCTTTATCTGACTCGCGATTTTCTGTAATTTTTGTTTCGGGAGTTCAGAGGCCTAAAAAACGTGTATTCTATATCCTTCAATTCGAGCTGTTTCGGGTGGTCGGAGCGACCATTGTTAATTTTCAGCGTGTTTTTCTACCACGTGTCCGAAATCGCATCATGAGATATCTTATTCGATTCTATGCCCTATAAACAACTATAAATCACTTTTACACGGTTATCCGATTTTGGCCGAAATTGGTTTATAGCATACCGGTAACGTTAAATGTCTTCAGACGTTTTTGTAAATTTTTGTGCCCGACGCCTAAAAAACGTGTATTATATATCTTTCAGTTCAAGCAGTTACGGGTGGTCGGAGCGACCATTGTTATTTTTCAGCCTGTTTTTGTACCACGTGTCCAAAATTGCATCATGAGATATCTTATTCGATTATAGACCCTATAAACAACTATAAATCTCTTTTACACGATTATCCGATTTTCGGCCGAAATGGGTTTATAGCATACCGGTAACGTCAAATGTCTTCTGATGTTTTTGCAAATTTTTTTGCCCGCTTAATCTCACTCGATTAACCATCCGTGCAATTTTCAATAATTTTTGTTTCAGGAGTTTAGAGGCCTAAAAAACGTGTATTATATATTTTTCAATTCGAGCTGTTTCGGGTGGTCGGAGTGGCCATTGTTATTACTCAGCGTGTTTTTCTACCACGTGTCCGAAATCGCATCGTGAGATATCTTATTCGATTCTAGACCCTATAAACAACTATAAATCACTTTTACACAATTATCCGGGTTTCGGCAGAAACTGGTTTATAGCATACCGGTAAAGTCAAATGTCTTCCGGAGTTTTTGAAAATTTTTGAGTTCTCTTTATCTGACTCGATAAAAAATCCATGCGATTTTCAAACATTTTCGTTCCGTATAGCTCAGAGTAGGGGAGAGTTTGGATCGGATATCTGATCCGAAACCAGTTTCGGATCGGATATCCGATACGAAAATCCAATTTTTTATTATCCGTGATCTGATCCGAATTGATCGGATATCCGAAATTTAGTATACGAAAATATCCGAAAATTTCGAATCAGTTATCCGATATCCGATATCCGCTCTGTGTATTTTATATATTGTCAAAATGTACTAAAAAAGAAAACTAGCGTAATACTAATTTCATGCGGTATATATTACAAACATAAACCCGCTACCGATCATGGATAACTAGCGTAATAGTTCGCCAAATACAAAGACATTCCATATACATAAGTCACCGAGCAAAATAGTCCGCCAAATACAAAGACTAACATTGAAAAATACAAGTCCTCGTACACGATAAGAAAATGAAGCATGCCACCGACATCTCTTGTTGATCGATCACCGAATTTGAATGAAGTCTCTTGGAAATACCCAGTCCAGTTCTGCCAAAAAACCCTGTCCAGTTCTGTCAAAAACCCGGTTGCAATAGCCCTCATATTGATTAATGAAAGTCTCAACTAATGATTCAGGTAAGTTTAAGACACAGTGTACAAATGTGTAGGACTTCAGATACCTTTCTAAAAGACTAAAAACTCGACTAATCAGAATAAATTTTTGCGGGGAAAGATCGACATGCTTCGCGAAAGTTTACCAGCCAGCTACCAGAAACAAAAAGGATCAGAAGAATGGGACAGAAAGATAAAGGTATAACATGGCTCGACCAAGAATATAAAAGAGGTCTCTTGCATCCACCCTAGTTAGTTGGGGGACTGATGCATTTTTGCCTTCTCTGAATAATGTGAAAAAAGGGGGAAGTCCCGGTTCAGTTCAAGCAGTTGAAGCTGTTGCTGTGTTTTTGATACTGGAACCTGATTCTATCAGCCTTATGCGGACAAGGAGAGTCACGATAACAAAATCAACGGGTGTGACAGGCAAGGCCGAGTGTTAAATACGAGGACCAAAGAAAAAGTCAGCACTAAGATCGGTTGGGTCATCTGCAGTAAATAAATAAGAAACTGATTTGGTAACGGGGCCAAAAAGTCGAGGAATTGACAAGAAGCATGCATGTCTTATAACTGCTTTGATGGTCTTATTGTATAATATCATGTAAGATGCAATGCTGAGAAAATCTGAGCCGGCTATTACAAATTAATTATATTTTTCCCAGTTCAGAAATATAGCATCAAAACAAAGTTTGCCACAATACTAATAACGGAATTAACGCTGACAGACATAACAGACCGTCTGAATTGGACTAGAACAGGTAGCAAAAACAGTGCACTTTATGATCACACAACTGTGAAGCAGTGAAGCTGCATCAAGAGTTCAAGACACCACCTAACATCAAGTTGCTAAATGCTCAAAAATCAAACATGGGTAGTTACAGTTGTGGAATCTGAATATAGAGCATAGAATACCGCTCATACCCACTCAAGTACCATAACATCTGAGTTCTAATATATCAACGTCTCTAGCTTGCAGCAAAGCTGCCCCCCTTACAACTGAAATCCATAAACTTCCTTGCACTCTCACATGTATCGAAATCGCAAACTAGCAATACATACAATTTAGCCTCTTAAAAGGTACACAAACCAGAAGGTTCAAACTCACGGACATGGTCAGCCCTTAATAGGAACACTAGCAATATAATCATCATTAGACTTTCTAGTTAAACTCATCTACACACTTCATTCCTTCTTCTAATTTATAACATCAGATCACTCAACTGCAGCAAACAAGTATTATGAAGCAGTAATGGTGTATTAAACTCTACACACTTCATTCTTTCTTCTAAGTTGAACTGTTTTAAATTTATGCATACAAATAAAGGGATGAACATACTAACACAGCTTTAAAGGGATTAACATACCATCTTCAATTTCAGATATTCAAAACCATTTCAGATTTAGACGGGTTAACAGAATGAATCAAACCAGTGAATAAACAAAATTGACTGGCAGTGAATAAACAGAATGAAATCAAATTATGACGGCAGATAAATCAAATTATACCTGATTTCGAGTTCGAGATGAAGTGAGTAGACGGTTCAGTAGCTTCGCATTACACCTGCTTCGAGATGGAGGTGATGGTAGATGACGATTTTAAGAAATAAGGTTTAGGGCAAAGGTAGGATGAACCGATGAAGTAGATCTGAGAATTGGAGATTGGTAGATGACGGTGAAGTGAAATTAGATTTAGGGTTTTGTGTATGAGGGAGGCTGGGAGGGTTATGCGGTTATTGGGTTTGTAATTTTGTATTGTAAATGAGGATTTTGGGTTATTAAAAACTTAAAATATTAAGTTTATCGAAAAAAAATAATTAAAATATTAAGTGAAATGAAATTAAAATTGTGGATAAGGTTTATTTACGGTTTTGTGAAATTAGCTAGTATTATTTATGGATCAAATCTCGGATACGGTTCGGATATTAACGGATATCGGGTATCCGATCCAATATTTGATATTTGATCCAATAACTTTCGGATATCGGATATCCAAATTTTTAAACCTGATATTCGTATTTGATCCGATATCCAAATATTTCGGATACAGGTATCCAAACCGAACCAATTTTCGGATCAGATATCCATTATTTCGGATAAGATACGGATCGGATATAAGATAATTCGGATAATCGGATTTTTTGCTCAGCCCTAGCTTAGAGGCCTAAAAAACGTGTATCGTATACCCATCAATTCGAGCCGTTTCGAGGTGGTCGGAGCGACCATTGTCATTTTCCAGCCTGTTTTTCTACCACATGTCCGAAATTGTATCATGAGATATCTTATTCGATTCTAGACCCTATAAACAACTATAAATCACTTTTACACGGTGATCCGATTTTCGGCCGAAATTGGTTTATATCAAACCGGTAACGTTAACTGTCTTCTGCTGTTTTTGCAAATTTTTGTGCCCGCTTTATCTGACTCGATTAACCATCCGTGCGATTTTCGTTAATTTTTGTTTCAGGAGTTCAGAGGTCTAAAAAACGTGTATTATACATCTTTCATTTGGAGATGTTTCAGGTGGTCGGAGTGGCCATTGCTATTTTTCAGCGTGTTTTTCTACCACGTGTCCGAAATCGCATCATGAGATATCTTATTCGATTCTAGACCCTATAAACAACTATAAATCACTTTTACACGGTTATCCGATTTTCGGCAAAACTGGTTTATAGCATACCGGTAAAGTCAAATGTCTTCCCCAGTTTTTGAAAAAAATTTAGTTCGCTTTATCTGACTTGATTAAAAATCCATGTGATTTTCGGACATTTTCGTTCCGGGGAGCTCTTAGGCCGAAAAAACGTGTATCATATACCCATCAATTCGAGCCTTTTCGGGGTTGGTCGGAGCGACCATTGTTATTTTCCAGCCTGTTTTCCTACCAAGTGTCCGAAATTGTATCATGAGATATCTTATTCGATTCTAGACCCTATAAACAACTATAAATCACTTTTACACGGTTATCCGATTTTCGGCCGAAATTGGTTTATAGCATACCGGTAACGTCAAATGTCTTCTGATATTTTTGCAAATTTTTGTGCCCGCTTTATCTGATTCGCGATTTTCGGTAATTTTTGTTTCGGGAATTCAGAGGCCTAAAAAACGTGTATTCTATATCCTTCAATTCGAGCTGTTTCGGGTGGTCGGAGCGACCATTGTTAATTTTCAGCGTGTTTTTCTACCACGTGTCCGAAATCGCATCATGAGATATCTTATTCGATTCTAGGCCCTATAAACAACTATAAATCACTTTTACACGGTTATCCGATTTTGGCCGAAATTGGTTTATAGCATACCGGTAACGTCAAATGTCTTCAGATGTTTTTGTAAATTTTTGTGCCCGACGCCTAAAAAACGTGTATTATATATCTTTCAGTTCGAGCTGTAACGGGTGGTCGGAGCGACCATTGTTATTTTTCAGCCTGTTTTTGTACCACGTGTCCAAAATTGCATCATGAGATATCTTATTCGATTATAGACCCTAAAAACAACTATAAATCACTTTTACACGGTTATCCGATTTTCGGCCGAAATTGGTTTATAGCATACCGGTAACGTCAAATGTCTTCTGATGTTTTTGCAAATTTTTTTGCCCGCTTAATCTCACTCGATTAACCATCCGTGCAATTTTCAATAATTTTTGTTTCAGGAGTTTAGAGGCCTAAAAAACGTGTATTATATATTTTTCAATTCGAGCTGTTTCGGGTGGTCGGAGTGGCCATTGTTATTACTCAGCGTGTTTTTCTACCACGTGTCCGAAATCGCATCGTGAGATATCTTATTCGATTCTAGACCCTATAAACAACTATAAATCACTTTTACACAATTATCCGGGTTTCGGCAGAAACTGGTTTATAGCATACCGGTAAAGTCAAATGTCTTCCGGAGTTTTTGAAAATTTTTGAGTTCTCTTTATCTGACTCGATAAAAAATCCATGCGATTTTCAAACATTTTCGTTCCGTATAGCTCAGAGTAGGGGAGAGTTTGGATCGGATATCTGATCCGAAACCAGTTTCGGATCGGATATCCGATACGAAAATCCAATTTTTTATTATCCGTGATCTGATCCGAATTGATCGGATATCCGAAATTTAGTATACGAAAATATCCGAAAATTTCGAATCAGTTATCCGATATCCGATATCCGCTCTGTGTATTTTATATATTGTCAAAATGTACTAAAAAAGAAAACTAGCGTAATACTAATTTCATGCGGTATATATTACAAACATAAACCCGCTACCGATCATGGATAACTAGCGTAATAGTTCGCCAAATACAAAGACATTCCATATACATAAGTCACCGAGCAAAATAGTCCGCCAAATACAAAGACTAACATTGAAAAATACAAGTCCTCGTACACGATAAGAAAATGAAGCATGCCACCGACATCTCTTGTTGATCGATCACCGAATTTGAATGAAGTCTCTTGGAAATACCCAGTCCAGTTCTGCCAAAAAACCCTGTCCAGTTCTGTCAAAAACCCGGTTGCAATAGCCCTCATATTGATTAATGAAAGTCTCAACTAATGATTCAGGTAAGTTTAAGACACAGTGTACAAATGTGTAGGACTTCAGATACCTTTCTAAAAGACTAAAAACTCGACTAATCAGAATAAATTTTTGCGGGGAAAGATCGACATGCTTCGCGAAAGTTTACCAGCCAGCTACCAGAAACAAAAAGGATCAGAAGAATGGGACAGAAAGATAAAGGTATAACATGGCTCGACCAAGAATATAAAAGAGGTCTCTTGCATCCACCCTAGTTAGTTGGGGGACTGATGCATTTTTGCCTTCTCTGAATAATGTGAAAAAAGGGGGAAGTCCCGGTTCAGTTCAAGCAGTTGAAGCTGTTGCTGTGTTTTTGATACTGGAACCTGATTCTATCAGCCTTATGCGGACAAGGAGAGTCACGATAACAAAATCAACGGGTGTGACAGGCAAGGCCGAGTGTTAAATACGAGGACCAAAGAAAAAGTCAGCACTAAGATCGGTTGGGTCATCTGCAGTAAATAAATAAGAAACTGATTTGGTAACGGGGCCAAAAAGTCGAGGAATTGACAAGAAGCATGCATGTCTTATAACTGCTTTGATGGTCTTATTGTATAATATCATGTAAGATGCAATGCTGAGAAAATCTGAGCCGGCTATTACAAATTAATTATATTTTTCCCAGTTCAGAAATATAGCATCAAAACAAAGTTTGCCACAATACTAATAACGGAATTAACGCTGACAGACATAACAGACCGTCTGAATTGGACTAGAACAGGTAGCAAAAACAGTGCACTTTATGATCACACAACTGTGAAGCAGTGAAGCTGCATCAAGAGTTCAAGACACCACCTAACATCAAGTTGCTAAATGCTCAAAAATCAAACATGGGTAGTTACAGTTGTGGAATCTGAATATAGAGCATAGAATACCGCTCATACCCACTCAAGTACCATAACATCTGAGTTCTAATATATCAACGTCTCTAGCTTGCAGCAAAGCTGCCCCCCTTACAACTGAAATCCATAAACTTCCTTGCACTCTCACATGTATCGAAATCGCAAACTAGCAATACATACAATTTAGCCTCTTAAAAGGTACACAAACCAGAAGGTTCAAACTCACGGACATGGTCAGCCCTTAATAGGAACACTAGCAATATAATCATCATTAGACTTTCTAGTTAAACTCATCTACACACTTCATTCCTTCTTCTAATTTATAACATCAGATCACTCAACTGCAGCAAACAAGTATTATGAAGCAGTAATGGTGTATTAAACTCTACACACTTCATTCTTTCTTCTAAGTTGAACTGTTTTAAATTTATGCGTACAAATAAAGGGATGAACATACTAACACAACTTTAAAGGGATGAACATACCATCTTCAATTTCAGATATTCAAAACCATTTCAGATTTAGACGGGTTAACAGAATGAATCAAACCAGTGAATAAACAAAATTGACTGGCAGTGAATAAACAGAATGAAATCAAATTATGACGGCAGATAAATCAAATTATACCTGATTTCGAGTTCGAGATGAAGTGAGTAGACGGTTCAGTAGCTTCGCATTACACCTGCTTCGAGATGGAGGTGATGGTAGATGACGATTTTAAGAAATAAGGTTTAGGGCAAAGGTAGGATGAACCGATGAAGTAGATCTGAGAATTGGAGATGGGTAGATGACGGTGAAGTGAAATTAGATTTAGGGTTTTGTGTATGAGGGAGGCTGGGAGGGTTATGCGGTTATTGGGTTTGTAATTTTGTATTGTAAATGAGGATTTTGGGTTATTAAAAACTTAAAATATTAAGTTTATCGAAAAAAAAAAAATTAAAATATTAAGTGCAATGAAATTAAAATTGTGGATAAGGTTTATTTACGGTTTTGTGAAATTAGCTAGTATTGTTTATGGATCAAATCTCGGATACGGTTCGGATATTAACGGATATCGGGTATCCGATGCAATATTTGATATTTGATCCAATAACTTTCGGATATCGGATATCCAAATTTTTAAACCTGATATTCGTATTTGATCCGATATCCAAATATTTCGGATACAGGTATCCAAACCGAACCAATTTTCGGATCAGATATCCATTATTTCGGATAAGATACGGATCGGATATCAGATAATTCAGATAATCGGATTTTTTGCTCAGCCCTAGCTTAGAGGCCTAAAAAACGTGTATCGTATACCCATCAATTCGAGCCGTTTCGAGGTGGTCGGAGCGACCATTGTCATTTTCCAGCCTGTTTTTCTACCACATGTCCGAAATTGTATCATGAGATATCTTATTCGATTCTAGACCCTATAAACAACTATAAATCACTTTTACACAGTGATCCGATTTTCGGCCGAAATTGGTTTATATCAAACCGGTAACGTTAACTGTCTTCTGATGTTTTTGCAAATTTTTGTGCCCGCTTTATCTGACTCGATTAACCATCCGTGCGATTTTCGTTAATTTTTGTTTCAGGAGTTCAGAGGTCTAAAAAACGTGTATTATACATCTTTCATTTGGAGATGTTTCAGGTGGTCGGAGTGGCCATTGCTATTTTTCAGCGTGTTTTTCTACCACGTGTCCGAAATCGCATCATGAGATATCTTATTCGATTCTAGACCCTATAAACAACTATAAATCACTTTTACACGGTTATCCGATTTTCGGCAAAACTGGTTTATAGCATACCGGTAAAGTCAAATGTCTTCCCCAGTTTTTGAAAAAAATTTAGTTCGCTTTATCTGACTTGATTAAAAATCCATGTGATTTTCGGACATTTTCGTTCCAGGGAGCTCTTAGGCCGAAAAAACGTGTATCATATACCCATCAATTCGAGCCTTTTCGGGGTTGGTCGGAGCGACCATTGTTATTTTCCAGCCTGTTTTCCTACCAAGTGTCCGAAATTGTATCATGAGATATCTTATTCGATTCTAGACCCTATAAACAACTATAAATCACTTTTACACGGTTATCCGATTTTCGGCCGAAATTGGTTTATAGCATACCGGTAACGTCAAATGTCTTCTGATATTTTTGCAAATTTTTGTGCCTGCTTTATCTGATTCGCGATTTTCGGTAATTTTTGTTTCGGGAATTCAGAGGCCTAAAAAACGTGTATTCTATATCCTTCAATTCGAGCTGTTTCGGGTGGTCGGAGCGACCATTGTTAATTTTCAGCGTGTTTTTCTACCACGTGTCCGAAATCGCATCATGAGATATCTTATTCGATTCTAGGCCCTATAAACAACTATAAATCACTTTTACACGGTTATCCGATTTTGGCCGAAATTGGTTTATAGCATACCGGTAACGTCAAATGTCTTCAGATGTTTTTGTAAATTTTTGTGCCCGACGCCTAAAAAACGTGTATTATATATCTTTCAGTTCGAGCTGTAACGGGTGGTCGGAGCGACCATTGTTATTTTTCAGCCTGTTTTTGTACCACGTGTCCAAAATTGCATCATGAGATATCTTATTCGATTATAGACCCTATAAACAACTATAAATCACTTTTACACGGTTATCCGATTTTCGGCCGAAATTGGTTTATAGCATACCGGTAACGTCAAATTTGTTCTGATGTTTTTGCAAATTTTTGTGCCCGCTTAATCTGACTCGATTAACCATCCGTGCAATTTTCAATAATTTTTGTTTCAGGAGTTCAGAGGCCTAAAAACGTGTATTATATATTTTTCAATTCGAGCTGTTTCGGGTGGTCGGAGTGGCCATTGTTATTACTCAGCGTGTTTTTCTACCACGTGTCCGAAATCGCATCGTGAGATATCTTATTCGATGCTAGACCCTATAAACAACTATAAATCACATTTACACAGTTATCCGATTTTCGGCAGAAACTGGTTTATAGCATACCGGTAAAATCAAATGTCCCCCGGAGTTTTTGAAAATTTTTGAGTTCTCTTTATCTAACTCGATAAGAAATCCATGCGATTTTTAAACATTTTCGTTCCGTATAGCTCAGAGGCCTAAAAAACGTGTATCATTTACCCATTAATTAGAGTCGTTTCAGGGTGGTCGGAGCAGCCATTGTTATTTTCCAGCCTGTTTTTCTACCACATGTCCGAAATTGTATCATGAGATGTCTTATTCGATTCTAGACCCTATAAACAACTATAAATCACTTTTACATGGTTATCCGATTTTCGGCCGAAATTGGTTTATATCATACCGGTAACGTTAACTGTCTTCTGATGTTTTTGCAAATTTTTGTCCCCGCTTTATCTGACTCGATTAACCATCCGTGCGATTTTCGGTAATTTTTGTTTCAGGAGTTCAGAGGTCTAAAAAACGTGTATTATATATCTTTCAATTCGAGATGTTTCGGGTGGTCGGAGTGGCCATTGTTATTACTCAGCATGTTTTTCTACCACGTGTCCGAAATCGCATCGTGAGATATCTTATTCGATTCTAGACCCTATAAACAACTATAAATCACTTTTACACGGTTATCCGATTTTCGGCAAAACTGGTTTATAGCATACCGGTAAAGTCAAATATCTTCCCCAGTTGTTGAAAAAAATTTAGTTCGCTTTATCTGACTTGATTAAAAATCCATGTGATTTTCGGACATTTTCGTTCCGGGGAGCTCATAGGCCGAAAAAACGTGTATCATATACCCATCAATTCGAGCCTTTTCGGGGTTGGTCGGAGCGACCATTGTTATTTTCCAGCCTGTTTTCCTACCAAGTGTCCGAAATTGTATCATGAGATATCTTATTCGATTCTAGACCCTATTAACAACTATAAATCACTTTTACACGGTTATCCGATTTTCGGCCGAAATTGGTTTATAGCATACCGGTAACGTCAAATGTCTTCTGATATTTTTGCAAATTTTTGTGCCCGCTTTATCTGATTCGCGATTTTCGGTAATTTTTGTTTCGGGAATTCAGAGGCCTAAAAAACGTGTATTCTATATCCTTCAATTCGAGCTGTTTCGGGTGGTCGGAGCGACCATTGTTAATTTTCAGCGTGTTTTTCTACCACGTGTCCGAAATCGCATCATGAGATATCTTATTCGATTCTAGGCCCTATAAACAACTATAAATCACTTTTACACGGTTATCCGATTTTGGCCGAAATTGGTTTATAGCATACCGGTAACGTCAAATGTCTTCAGATGTTTTTGTAAATTTTTGTGCCCGACGCCTAAAAAACGTGTATTATATATCTTTCAGTTCGAGCTGTAACGGGTGGTCGGAGCGACCATTGTTATTTTTCAGCCTGTTTTTGTACCACGTGTCCAAAATTGCATCATGAGATATCTTATTCGATTATAGACCCTATAAACAACTATAAATCACTTTTACACGGTTATCCGATTTTCGGCCGAAATTGGTTTATAGCATACCGCTAACGTCAAATTTGTTCTGATGTTTTTGCAAATTTTTGTGCCCGCTTAATCTGACTCGATTAACCATCCGTGCAATTTTCAATAATTTTTGTTTCAGGAGTTCAGAGGCCTAAAAACGTGTATTATATATTTTTCAATTCGAGCTGTTTCGGGTGGTCGGAGTGGCCATTGTTATTACTCAGCGTGTTTTCTACCACGTGTCCGAAATCGCATCGTGAGATATCTTATTCGATGCTAGACCCTATAAACAACTATAAATCACATTTACACAGTTATCCGATTTTCGGCAGAAACTGGTTTATAGCATACCGGTAAAATCAAATGTCCCCCGGAGTTTTTGAAAATTTTTGAGTTCTCTTTATCTAACTCGATAAGAAATCCATGCGATTTTTAAACATTTTCGTTCCGTATAGCTCAGAGGCCTAAAAAACGTGTATCATTTACCCATCAATTAGAGCCGTTTCAGGGTGGTCGGAGCAGCCATTGTTATTTTCCAGCCTGTTTTTCTACCACATGTCCGAAATTGTATCATGAGATGTCTTATTCGATTCTAGACCCTATAAACAACTATAAATCACTTTTACATGGTTATCCGATTTTCGGCCGAAATTGGTTTATATCATACCGGTAACGTTAACTGTCTTCTGATGTTTTTGCAAATTTTTGTCCCCGCTTTATCTGACTCGATTAACCATCCGTGCGATTTTCGGTAATTTTTGTTTCAGGAGTTCAGAGGTCTAAAAAACGTGTATTATATATCTTTCAATTCGAGATGTTTCGGGTGGTCGGAGTGGCCATTGTTATTACTCAGCGTGTTTTTCTACCACGTGTCCGAAATCGCATCGTGAGATATCTTATTCGATTCTAGACCCTATAAACAACTATAAATCACTTTTACACGGTTATCCGATTTTCGGCAAAACTGGTTTATAGCATACCGGTAAAGTCAAATATCTTCCCCAGTTTTTGAAAAAAATTTAGTTCGCTTTATCTGACTTGATTAAAAATCCATGTGATTTTCGGACATTTTCGTTCCGGGGAGCTCATAGGCCGAAAAAACGTGTATCATATACCCATCAATTCGAGGCTTTTCGGGGTTGGTCGGAGCGACCATTGTTATTTTCCAGCCTGTTTTCCTACCAAGTGTCCGAAATTGTATCATGAGATATCTTATTCGATTCTAGACCCTATTAACAACTATAAATCACTTTTACACGGTTATCCGATTTTCGGCCGAAATTGGTTTATAGCATACCGGTAACGTCAAATGTCTTCTGATATTTTTGCAAATTTTTGTGCCCGCTTTATCTGATTCGCGATTTTCGGTAATTTTTGTTTCGGGAATTCAGAGGCCTAAAAAACGTGTATTCTATATCCTTCAATTCGAGCTGTTTCGGGTGGTCGGAGCGACAATTGATAATTTTCAGCGTGTTTTTCTACCACGTGTCCGAAATCGCATCATGAGATATCTTATTCGATTCTAGGCCCTATAAACAACTATAAATCACTTTTACACGGTTATCCGATTTTGGCCGAAATTGGTTTATAGCATACCGGTAACGTCAAATGTCTTCAGATGTTTTTGTAAATTTTTGTGCCCGACGCCTAAAAAACGTGTATTATATATCTTTCAGTTCGAGCTGTAACGGGTGGTCAGAGCGACCATTGTTATTTTTCAGCCTGTTTTTGTACGACGTGTCCAAAATTGCATCATGAGATATCTTATTCGATTATAGACCCTATAAACAACTATAAACCACTTTTACACGGTTATCCGATTTTCGGCCGAAATTGGTTTATAGCATACCGGTAACGTCAAATGTGTTCTGATGTTTTTGCAAATTTTTGTGCCCGCTTAATCTGACTCGATTAACCATCCGTGCAATTTTCAATAATTTTGTTTCAGGAGTTCAGAGGCCTAAAAACGTGTATTATATATTTTTCAATTCGAGCTGTTTCGGGTGGTCGGAGTGGCCATTGTTATTACTCAGCGTGTTTTTCTACCACGTGTCCGAAATCGCATCGTGAGATATCTTATTCGATGCTAGACCCTATAAACAACTATAAATCACATTTACACAGTTATCCGATTTTCGGCAGAAACTGGTTTATAGCATACCGGTAAAATCAAATGTCTTCCGGAGTTTTTGAAAATTTTTGAGTTCTCTTTATCTAACTCGATAAGAAATCCATGCGATTTTTAAACATTTTCGTTCCGTATAGCTCAGAGGCCTAAAAAACGTGTATCATTTACCCATCAATTAGAGCCGTTTCAGGGTGGTCGGAGCGGCCATTGTTATTTTCCAACCTGTTTTTCTACCACATGTCCGAAATTGTATCATGAGATGTCTTATTCGATTCTAGACCCTATAAACAACTATAAATCACTTTTACACGGTTATCCGATTTTCGGCCGAAATTGGTTTATATCATACCGGTAACGTTAACTGTCTTCTTTATCTGACTCGATTAACCATCCGTGCGATTTTCGGTAATTTTTGTTTCAGGAGTTCAGAGGTCTAAAAAACGTGTATTATATATTTTTCAATTCGAGATGTTTCGGGTGGTCAGAGTGGCCATTGTTATTACTCAGCGTGTTTTTCTACCACGTGTCCGAAATCGCATCATGAGATATCTTATTCGATGCTAGACCCTATAAACAACTATAAATCATTTTTACACGGTTATCCGATTTTCGGCAAAAACTGGTTTATAGCATACCGATAAAGTCAAATGTCTTACCCAGTTTTTGAAAAAAAATTAGTTCGTTTTATCTGACTCGATTAAAAATCCATGCGATTTTCGGACATTTTCGTTCCGGGGAGCTCATAGGCCGAAAAAACGTGTATCAATACCCATCAATTCGAGCCTTTTCGGGGTTGGTCGGAGCGGCCATTGTTATTTTCCAGCCTCTTTTCCTACCACGTGTCCAAAATTGTATCATGAGATATCTTATTCGATTCTAGACCCTATAAACAACTATAAATCACTTTTACACGGTTATCCGATTTTCGGCCGAAATTGTTTTATAGCATACCGGTAACGTCAACTGTCTTCTGATATTTTTGCAAATTTTTGTGCCCGCTTTATCTGACTCGCGATTTTCGGTAATTTTTGTTTCGGGAGTTCAGAGGCCTAAAAAACGTGTATTCTATATCCTTCAATTCGAGCTGTTTCGGGTGGTCGGAGCGACAATTGTTAATTTTCAGCGTGTTTTTCTACCACGTGTCCGATATCGCATCATGAGATATCTTATTCGATTCTAGGCCCTATAAACAACTATAAATCACTTTTACACGGTTATCCGATTTTGGCCGAAATTGGTTTATAGCATACCGGTAACGTCAAATGTCTTTAGACGTTTTTGTAAATTTTTGTGCCCGACGCCTAAAAAACGTGTATTATATATCTTTCAGTTCGAGCTGTAACGGGTGGTCGGAGCGACCATTGTTATTTTTCAGCCTGTTTTTGTACCACGTGTCCAAAATTGCATCATGAGATATCTTATTCGATTATAGACCCTATAAACAACTATAAATCACTTTTACACGATTATCCGATTTTCGGTCGAAATGGGTTTATAGCATACCGGTAACGTCAAATGTGTTCTGATGTTTTTTTCAAATTTTTATGCCCGCTTAATCTGACTCGATTAACCATCCGTGCAACTTTCAATAATTTTTGTTTCAGGAGTTCAGAGGCCTAAAAAACGTGTATTATATATTTTTCAATTCGAGCTGTTTCGGGTGGTCGGAGTGGCCATTGTTATTACTCAGCGTGTTTTTCTACCACGTGTCCGAAATCGCATCGTGAGATATCTTATTCGATTCTAGACCCTATAAACAACTATAAATCACTTTTACACAGTTATCCGATTTTCGGCAGAAACTGGTTTATATCATACCGGTAAAATCAAATGTCTTCCGGAGTTTTTGAAAATTTTTGAGTTCTCTTTATCTAACTCGATAAAAAATCCATGCGATTTTTAAACATTTTCGTTCCGTATAGCTCAGAGGCCTAAAAAACGTGTATCATATACCCATCAATTCGAGCCGTTTCGGGGTGGTCGGAGCGGCCATTGTTATTTTCCATCCTGTTTTTCTACCACATGTCCGAAATTGTATCATGAGATATCTTATTCGATTCTAGACCCTATAAACAACTATAAATCACTTTTACACGGTTATCCGATTTTCGGCCGAAATTGGTTTATATCATACCGGTAACGTTAACTGTCTTCTGATGTTTTTGAAATTTTTTGTGCCCGCTACTCGATTAACCATCCGTGCGATTTTCGGTAATTTTTGTTTCAGGAGTTCAGAGGTCTAAAAAACGTGTATTATATATCTTTCAATTCGAGATGTTTCGGCTGGTCGGAGTGGCCATTGCTATTTTTCAATTTCTCTACCACGTGTCCGAAATGGCATCATGAGATATCTTATTCGATTCTAAACCCTATAAACAACTATAAATCACTTTTACACGGTTATCCGATTTTCGGCAAAAACTGGTTTATAGCATACCGGTAAAGTCAAACGTCTTCCCCAGTTTTTGAAAAAAAAATAGTTCGCTTTATCTGACTCGATTAAAAATCTATGCGATTTTCGGACATTTTCGTTCCGGGGAGCTCATAGGCCGAAAAAACGTGTATCATATACCCATCAATTCGAGCCTTTTCGGGGTTGGTCGGAGCGGCCATTGTTATTTTCCAGCCTCTTTTCCTACTACGTGTCCGAAATTGTATCATGAGATATCTTATTCGATTCTACACCCTATAAACAATTATAAATCACTTTTACACTGTTATCCGATTTTCGGCCGAAATTGGTTTATAGCATACCGGTAACGTCAAATGTCTTCTGATATTTTTGCAAATTTTTGTGCCCGCTTTATCTGACTCGCGATTTTCGGTAATTTTTGTTTCGGGAGTTCAGAGGCCTAAAAAACGTGTATTCTATATCCTTCAATTCGAGTTGTTTCGGGTGGTCGGAGCGACCATTGTTAATTTTCAGCGTGTTTTTCTACCACGTGTCCGAAATCGCATCATGAGATATCTTATTCGATTCTAGGCCCTATAAACAACTATAAATCACTTTTACACGGTTATCCGATTTTGGCCGAAATTGGTTTATAGCATACCGGTAACGTCAAATGTCTTCAGATGTTTTTGTAAATTTTTGTGCCCGACGCCTAAAAAACGTGTATTATATATCTTTCAGTTCGAGCTGTTACGGGTGGTCGGAGCGACCATTATTATTTTTCAGCCTGTTTTTGTACCACGTGTCCAAAATTATATCATGAGATATCTTATTCGATTATAGACCCTATAAACAACTATAAATCACTTCTACACGGTTATCCGATTTTCGGCCGAAATTGGTTTATAGCATACCGGTAACGTCAAATATGTTCTGATGTTTTTGCAATTTTTTGTGCCCGCTTAATCTGACTCGATTAACCATCCGTGCAATTTTCAATAATTTTTGTTTCAGGAGTTCAGATGTAACACCCCGTAATTTCCAAGTATTTATATATTATTAAAATCTTATTTTAGTAATAATAATGTTCCACAATAAATAAAATTCCATTTAAAATCTATCGTTTTTGACAATGATATTAATATGTCCGTCTTAAAGTTATACTCCTTAAACTTGTAAAACGTTACTCTTTCTTATAAAATAAAAGTTTTAGCTCTTTTTCTTAGCTTTCCATCGCCACTGAAAACACGTCAATCGGAGTTATGTGGAGGGAATTATGCCGAAAATACGAAAGGCTGTCACGGACCATCCGCTAACGAGACTCACGCTCGTTGCTTACTCTATACTCTTTTCCACATGTCCTTTGGGACACATGGCTGAGTACTAAACCTTGCCTTGCTGCCCAAGGTCATTGCTTCTACTTCCTTCCTTCTTCTTCATTCCTTTACTTATTCTTTTTTCAGCTAAGAACACCCAAAAACACAAAGACACCATTGTTGTGCACCTCAACCGTAAAACGGTCGTAAAATCTTCGTTTCTTATCCGTTTTCGACGATTTTCGCGCCTATCTCTTCCTCTCCTAGCCCTCCATCTTTCTAGGTAATAAAATTATCAAATTTCTTCATTAATATACTCTGGTCGTGGCCTTTAAGGCACGGTTCTCATAGCGAACCTCGTTTATTTATGTGTAGCTAGTTCGGTTGTCCAAACCGGAGTGGCTTTAAGTTCAAAATCATACTTATTGAGGATTTATAAGGTAACGCTGATGGGTTACTCGACTTTATCGTCTTTGTTTGCATGATTATATGCTAGTAATGTTTAGTACACTAGGATTGTTTTTGATTAAATAGTGGCATGATTAGGTTCATAAATCATATGTTTGGGTGAATTTCATCATGCATGTTTGTGTTGGATGATTTTTTTTAATTGTGGAAATTCATTAAGGATTGTATGGTTAAATGAGTTTATGATCATTGAGGATGATTAGTTTGATAGTCTTTCAAGTTCATAGTGTTTTGCTTACAATGGTTAATTCATGATGTTTCAGCACCTTGACAAATCTGTCCATTGTCTTGTACAATTTATTTCGACATTTTAGAGTATCCGCCTTTGAAAATGTTGAAAAGAGACCCCTGTTTATTTTAAGTTTAGAATCTACCTCTAAAATATCGTAATTTTCTTGCATGTCGTTTGTTCACAATAAATTATTTACGAACAGTGCGCTGAAATACTCGCAGAACGGACAGTAGCTCAAAGATTGTTTTAGAAACCATTTTTAAACTTTGAAATAATTCTGGTCCTTTTAAATAATTAAACTTTGAAGACTTTAGATGATGATAGGAGTTTGGTTTGCCCCAAAATGATTTGTTAAACCCGTTTTATGAAGCAATACATTTTGTGTGACGGTTTCTGACACACTGTAAAGATCAGTCAATAACCCCCTGTTAAGTTCGTCTTTTAGAAATGTTTATTTGACAAATATTGTAGATAAAAGTCTTATTAAACCGACCCAATTGGCCTTGTATCATTTCGATTTTATTTGAATTAATTATGATTTTTACGGCAGAGGACAACTGTAATGTGAAATGCGTTTAGAACTTTTGTTCCATAATTCAATCCCGTGTGTTCTCTTTTGGCATGGAACGGATATAAGTGTTGTATTATTCATATTTTATTGGCTCATGCATGTTTAAATGAGTGGGTTAACGGTTATGTTATCCTAAGCTTGTGTAGATGACGGTTATGTCATCCTAAGTTGTGTTGGTGACGGTTATGTTACCTTGTTTGTGAATAGATAGCGGTGGTACGATTTGTGTACCATTGTAATGAACAAATGCCACCCATGGAATGGGATTTTAGCTATGTTCGGGATTGGTCGGAGGTCGTGCTATATGCGCTCCGGTCCCCGTGTGTCGTTCGGTGTAGGTTATTACATCGAGAGGTCTGGCCAGGTCTTAGGCATATAGGCAGTGGTTATACGCTATACATAGTTACGGAGGTCGTGCCTAAGCGCTCCCGTTGTAGGAGGTCGTGCCTAAGCGCTCCCATCGTTGGAGGTCGTGCCTAAGCGCTCCCGTTGTAGGAGGTCGTGCCTAAGCGCTCCGGTAGTTGGAGGTCGTGCCTAAGCGCTCCCATTGTAGGAGGTCGTGCCTAAGCGCTCCGGTAGTTGGAGGTCGTGCCTAAGCGCTCCCGTCGTTGGAGGTTGTGCCTAAGCGCTCCATTAGTCAGAGGTCGTGCATATGCGCTCTGATGGCGTTCATTCTATTCTTTGTTTGTTGTATGCGTGATTGGACATGCCACCTAGTTGTTGGCCTCTGAGTCAATCACTTGGATGTTTACTTGATTTGATGATTGGACATGCCACCTAGTTGTTGGCCTCTGAGTCGATCATTTGGATGGCTACTTGATTTCGATATCATCTCACTTGTTGGCTTTAATTATGTTTCACATGTTGATTCATATTTTTCCCACATGTTTTGGTTTATTGCTATGCATTAATCATGCCGATTATGTTTGGAAATGCATATATGATTGTTTCTGAAATTATATACATGTTCTTATGTATAAGGTATTTTGTATTATCGTTTACATGTTTTCTGACGTAAAGTGGCTGGGAGAACCCTGAGTTACTCCCCACTGACTGTGGCGTTCATGTTTCATGAATGTAGGTTGGTGCTGTTTGGGGAAGACGTGTGGCTAGCGAGCATTGTTGATAATTCGACAATTACCCTTACCCCTAGTTTAGATTTAATTCATGTTGTTATCGTGGGATACCTTATCCCTCGTCTATTTAAGTTATTTTTTATAATTTATACTTTCTCATTAGTTTCTAGTCTTCCGCATGTTGTTTTGATATTCCGCGAAAAAGTTTTAATAAATATGTCGAAAAGGTTTTAAAAGTATCGTATTTCCGCTGCAAATTATTTGTTTATTTTTATGCTATATCGCGGGGTGTCACAGTTGGTATCAGAGCAGTAATGCTCCCGACGCACACACGTGTACCCCAACTTAAATGTGAACTTGACCTGAAA
The DNA here is from genome assembly GCA_029255685.2 of Silene conica. Taxonomy (NCBI): domain Eukaryota; kingdom Viridiplantae; phylum Streptophyta; class Magnoliopsida; order Caryophyllales; family Caryophyllaceae; genus Silene; species Silene conica. Next base: position 47,693,202 of record CM055312.2, on the reverse strand, counting down.
TAATGAATGAGAGATGGGTAGATTTAAGGACCAAGTGGTAGTCTGTAATGTGATTGCTCCTTATTAGGTCTAACATGTTTGTTAATTGTCAAAGATTTTATTTTTGTGCTCAAGGATTGGTGAACCATGAGCTTACCTAGATGGCGATCAAGATTATTGTCTACTACCGAAGATGGAAGATTCGTGCTATCTTGAAGGATGCTTCTATGTCCCCGAAGATAATCCTTGCTCATCCTGTATCATCTTCTTCCTTATTTCTTGATGCATATCCTTCCTTCCCCAACTATTTTCTATCTTAACTCGGAAGCTACTTTCGTAACTTCCCGACTTAACCTTATCCTTGTTACTTACCTTTTCCCATGGCGCTTTGTAGGTAGCCTAGCTTAGTTGGATATTGAGGATTTTGTTCGAGAATAACCCCTAGCCCTTATTTTGAGAAGTAATCTTACTGAAAACGTTTAGGGAGTGTAGTAAGCCATGTCTTGGTGATCGTAATGCTTAGTTGTTTGTCCTACATAGTGAGCGAAAATGGTTGGTGGAATTCTTGGTTAAAATATTGAGTTATATGTGCGATATTTGGTGGATTTTAACTTTGGGAATCATAATTGAGATTTAGAACCGGTGGATTGAAATGTGACGCTTTAAGAGTATGAATGAGGTGTTTGAAGTCGTAAAATGAATTTGGGAAATATACTTGGGATGCTAGTGAAAATGAATGAATCAGTAATGCTTGACTTTGGGAATTGGGTTTGACTTTATTTGGGATGTTACTTTTGGAGGATAAGAATCGTGTATATTGATGGACAAGTATTGAAAGAGTTAGCAAATGTAACTTTAGAGGAGCTGACCGAAGTTTACTCTTTTAGTTATTTGATAGAATTAGAGGTGTAACCTTTTGAGGAGTTACTTGAAGATCATGTCTTTGGATGTCTGATTGATGTAGTAAGGTGCAACTTATGAATTTGTGAGATTTTAAGGTTGCGATGTTTAAAGGGCGTTTCGATTCGTATATGGAGGTGTGAGAACGTTAATAGTGGATCCTAGTGTTCACATTTTGAGGTATTGATGAATTCAAAGGATTTACTCCTTGCGTGAGAATAGAATTGAGTAATTCGTTGAGTAATAAAAGTTTTTGGAATTGAAGGAATTAGAGAGAGTTGATAATCTATATGGAGTATAAAGATTCGTATATGGAGTATAAAGAGTTGATAAACGTTGTTTGAGGAATTTAAGAAGTGGAAATACCCGAGACTTTATGGAATAGTCGAAATGGGGTTAATCGTACACCCTTATCTTTGAAAGGACTTATCGTATGGTAAACCATCTGGGGAAAATTCTTCTTGGAAAGTGCTAGTTTGGTGTGCTTGAATTGGTAAATAGGAGATGAGAACTTTGTAAGGATTTTGGGAACCCTGAGCCTTGGGAATTGTGTCAGTTCAAATCATAACCTTTCCTCAACACTTCTCTTCTTCTTTCTTCTTCTATGCTAATTCCGTCTAGTTTTGCTTTCATGACAAAGCTTAGTTAACCTCTCTTTATGTCATATATCTTCTTAACTCTAATGCTTATTCTTCTCCTCATGGCTTCGCTATTGTTGGAGTCCGTAGCCTGGAGTCTCTTATCCCGTCATCTTATGTACCTCTCTCTCTCAAGTTTCTAAATCGAGTTTGTTCCTGAAGTTTGTATCATATCTTTAACCGTCGTGAGCCTTGTCCCCTTTCTTCTTGGACTAGTTGTGAGAGTGACTTCGTTTGTGGAGTAGTGATATATGGTTCGAGGATCCTTGGTCTTGTTTTATTGGACTTAGTTGAGAGAGTTAGCGTTTGGTGACGTTGGGTGACATTAGGTAGTGTGCCATCTTGATGGTTTCAACTTAAAGGTTTGACGGTTTGAGTGCTTCTAGTGGATTAGTACCAACCATGAGGTTAATAATTTCGGTGTTATCTATGAGGGTGTTGATGGTTACCTAGAGACCGCTTGGGTGAAAATTGTTACTTTTATGAGACTTTCTTTGGGATGATCACTTTACGGTAATGAAGTATGGTAGTCAAAGTTTAAGAGATGTTTTCTTGATGTGGGTCAATGAGATGTGACTAGGTTGGGACTTAATGCTTTGGATGTTTGACTCGTAGTCCTATGTTTGGGAATAGTTACGGTTTGAAGAATGTCGTGTTTATGTTTTTTGGGTTAGATGTTTTGGATGTTTATCTCATAGCCCTATGTATGAGAGTAAGTACAGTTCCGAGAGTGCCACGCTCATATCTTTGGTTATCGATATGAGTGTAACAGATTTTTGTTTAGAAGTCTTGAAGATGGATTCTGGTTTGAGATCCTTGTTTTGGTGTTTCACCATGTTTGGAGATCTGTAGCAAATGTTAGTTGGGTATGAGTTCAACCTTGTTAGTAATTTTGGATCTAGCTCTATGAAGGATGTTGATTGTTGAGTAATAATCAGAGTTGTGAAGTCCTTTTGGTAATAACATATCTTGTATCGTGGATGACCTAGAAGTGAGTGACCCAAATTGAGTTGAGGAAACCTTGAGAGTTGTGTGATTGAAAGAGTTGCCTTTGAGGTGTGTAAGAAACCATGATGATGATGACTCATTTATGGATTGAGTGAGTAGTGATTTCCGTAATCTGAAGAGTTATCCCCTCCTTAACCTTAAACCTCTTTTATTCGTGCTTCAGTTCCTTTGTTGTTTTTGCCCCTTTACTCTCTTGTTGAGTACCGTCTTTAGCCTTGAAGATGGTAGTTCTGATACCTTCTTTTAGTTAGCTTCCTTGTGACCTTTTGTGTTTTGAGGTCTTTGATGGACCAACCCGACGCTCATTGGTTAATAATATGTAGCTTTCATCCTTGTGTTTTGTTTGAAGTGATATTCAAAATATTTCCCATTTATGTACTTTATAACCGAAATGAGTTACATTAATTTTGTTGTTGAAAACTTTAATTTCTGTTACCACCTTACTTATTTAACGGATTCAAAAATGCAAGTTTACATTCGAAATGACGAGTTTTGAAAAGCTTGAAATGGTTTATAATTTTTATTGGTTTTAGCGTTGATTTGATGTAAGGTTGGTTATTGGAGACGTCTAATAACTCGTATTACACTCGTCAGCGCCTGATTTGATTTAGCTTTTGGACTTATCCTTTGTTTGGAATGTCGGGTTCTTGAATACGTAACGAGAACTCTAACGCTCCAATGAAAAGGACTGGTGCCTTTGGAAATTCTTTTCAAATTCTTTGAAAGAGATGTATGTTTTGAAATATCAAATTTTGGGTAAAACACTTGGGTTGTTTACCTTGTCTTTACAACTACCGTTTTTCTACTTTCAAGTTTCGAGGACGAAACTTTTTAAAAGGTGGGGTGATTGTAACACCCCGTAATTTCCAAGTATTTATATATTATTAAAATCTAATTTTAGTAATAATAATGTTCTACAATAAATAAAATTCCATTTAAAATCTATCGTTTTTGACAATGATATTAATATGTCCGTCTTAAAGTTATACTTCTTAAACTTGTAAAACGTTACTCTGTCGTTGTTGCTAATTTTAAGATATTGTAAAAGCATATTTAGCTCCTTCTTATAAAATAAAAGTTTTAGGTCTTTTTCTTAGCTTTCCAACGCCACTGAAAACACGTCAATCGGAGTTCTGTGGAGGAAATTATGCCGAAAATACGAAAGGCTGTCACGGACCATCCGCTAACGAGACCCACGCTCGTTGCTTACTCTATACTCTTTTCCACATGTCCTTTGGGACACATGGCTGAGTACTAAACCTTGCCTTGCTGCCCAAGGTCATTGCTTCTACTTCCTTCCTTCTTCTTCATTCCTTTATTTATTCTTTTTTCAGCTAAGAACACCCAAAAACACAAAGACACCATTGTTGTGCACCTCAACCGTAAAACGGTCGTAAAATCTTCGTTTCTTATCCGTTTTCGACGATTTTCGCGCCTATCTCTTCCTCTCCTCGCCCTCCATCTTTCTAGGTAATAAAATTATCAAATTTCTTCATTAATATAATCTGGTCGTGGCCTTTAAGGCACGGTTCTCATAGGTAACCTCGTTTATTTATGTGTAGCTAGTTCGGTTGTCCAAACCGGAGTGGCTTTAAGTTCAAAATCATACTTATTGAAGATTTATAAGGTAACGGTGATGGGTTACTCGACTTTATCGTCTTTGTTTGCATGATTATATGCTAGTAATGTTTAGTACACTAGGATTGTTTTTGATTAAATAGTGGCATGATTAGGTTAATAAATCATATGTTTGGGTGAATTTCATCATGCATGTTTGTGTTGGATGATTTTTTTTAATTGTGGAAATTCATTAAGGATTGTATGGTTAAATGAGTTTATGATCATTGAGGATGATTAGTTTGATAGTCTTTCAAGTTCATAGTGTTTTGCTTACAATGGTTAATTCATGATGTTTCAGCACCTTGACAAATCTGTCCATTGTCTTGTACAATTTATTTCGACATTTTAGAATATCCGCCTTTGAAAATGTTGAAAAGAGACCCCTGTTTATTTTACGTTTAGAATCTACCTCTAAAATATCGTAATTTTCTTGCATGTCGTTTGTTCACAATAAATTATTTACGAACAGTGCGCTGAAATACTCGCAGAACGGACAGTAGCTCAAAGATTGTTTTAGAAACCATTTTTAAACTTTGAAATGATTCTGGTCCTTTTCAATAATTAAACTTTGAATATTTTAGATGATGATAGGAGTTTGGTTTGCCCCAAAATGATTTGTTAAACCCGTTTTATGAAGCAATACATTTTGTGTGACGGTTTCTGACACACTGTAAAGATCTGTCAATAACCCCCTGTTAAGTTCGTCTTTTGGAAATGTTTATTTGACAAATATTGTAGATAAAAGTCTTATTAAACCGACCCAATTGGCCTTGTATCATTTCGATTTTATTTGAATTAATTATGAATTTTACGGCAGAGGACAGCTGTAATGTGAAATGCGTTTAGAACTTTTGTTCCATAATTCAATCCCGTGTGTTCTCTTTTGGCATGGAACGGATATAAGTGTTGTATTATTCATCTTTTATTGGCTCATGTATGTTTAAATGAGTGGGTTAACGGTTATGTTATCCTAAGCTTGTGTAGATGACGGTTATGTCATCCTAAGTTGTGTTGGTGACGGTTATGTTACCTTTTTTGTGAATAGATAGCGGTGGTACGATTTGTGTACCATTGTAATGAACAAATGCCACCCATGGAATGGGATTTTAGCTATGTTCGGGATTGGTCGGAGGTCGTGCTATATGCGCTCCGGTCCCCGTGTGTCGTTCGGTGTAGGTTATTACATCGAGAGGTCTGGCCAAGTCTTAGGCATATAGGCAGTGGTTATACGCTATACATAGTTACGGAGGTCGTGCCTAAGCGCTCCCGTTGTAGGAGGTCGTGCCTAAGCGCTCCCATCGTTGGAGGTCGTGCCTAAGCGCTTCCGTTGTAGGAGGTCGTGCCTAAGCGCTCCGGTAGTTGGAGGTCGTGCCTAAGCGCTCCCGTTGTAGGAGGTCGTGCCTAAGCGCTCCGGTAGTTGGAGGTCGTGCCTAAGCGCTCCCGTCGTTGGAGGTTGTGCCTAAGCGCTCCATTAGTCAGAGGTCGTGCATATGCGCTCTGATGGCGTTCATTCTATTCTTTGTTTGTTGTATGCGTGATTGGACATGCCACCTAGTTGTTGGCCTCTGAGTCGATCATTTGGATGGCTACTTGATTTCGATATCATCTCACTTGTTGGCTTTAATTATGTTTCACATGTTGATTCATATTTTTCCCACATGTTTTGGTTTATTGCTATGCATTAATCATGCCGATTATGTTTGGAAATGCATATATGATTGTTTCTGAAATTATATACATGTTCTTATGTATAAGGTATTTTGTATTATCGTTTACATGTTTTCTGACGTAAAGTGGCTGGGAGAACCCTGAGTTACTCCCCACTGACTGTGGCGTTCATGTTTCATGAATGTAGGTTGGTGCTGTTTGGGGAAGACGTGTGGCTAGCGAGCATTGTTGATAATTCGACAATTACCCTTACCCTTAGTTTAGATTTAATTCATGTTGTTATCGTGGGATACCTTATCCCTCGTCTATTTAAGTTATTTTTTATAATTAATACTTTCTCATTAGTTTCTAGTCTTCCGCATGTTGTTTTGATATTCCGCGAAAAAGTTTTAATAAATATGTCGAAAAGTTTTTAAAAGTATCGTATTTCCGCTGCAAATTATTTGTTTATTTTTATGCTATATCGCGGGGTGTCACAGTTGGTATCAGAGAAGTAATGCTCCCGACGCACACACGTGTACCCCAACTTAAATGTGAACTTGACCTGAAATAATGAATGAGAGATGGGTAGATTTAAGGACCAAGTGGTAGTCTGTAATGTGATTGCTCCTTATTAGGTCTAACATGTTTGTTAATTGTCAAAGATTTTATTTTTGTGCTCAAGGATTGGTGAACCATGAGCTTACCTAGATGGCGATCAAGATTATTGTCTACTACCGAAGATGGAAGATTCGTGCTATCTTGAAGGATGCTTCTATGTCCCCGAAGATAATCCTTGCTCATCCTGTATCATCTTCTTCCTTATTTCTTGATGCATATCCTTCCTTCCCCAACTATTTTCTATCTTAACTCGGAAGCTACTTTCGTAACTTCCCGACTTAACCTTATCCTTGTTACTTACCTTTTCCCATGGCGCTTTGTAGGTAGCCTAGCTTAGTTGGATATTGAGGATTTTGTTCGAGAATAACCCCTAGCCCTTATTTTGAGAAGTAATCTTACTGAAAACGTTTAGGGAGTGTAGTAAGCCATGTCTTGGTGATCGTAATGCTTAGTTGTTTGTCCTACATAGTGAGCGAAAATGGTTGGTGGAATTCTTGGTTAAAATATTGAGTTATATGTGCGATATTTGGTGGATTTTAACTTTGGGAATCATAATTGAGATTTAGAACCGGTGGATTGAAATGTGACGTTTTAAGAGTATGAATGAGGTGTTTGAAGTCGTAAAATGAATTTGGGAAATATACTTGGGATGCTAGTGAAAATGAATGAATCAGTAATGCTTGACTTTGGGAATTGGGTTTGACTTTATTTGGGATGTTACTTTTGGAGGATAAGAATCGTGTATATTGATGGACAAGTATTGAAAGAGTTAGCAAATGTAACTTTAGAGGAGCTGACCGAAGTTTACTCTTTTAGTTATTTGATAGAATTAGAGGTGTAACCTTTTGAGGAGTTACTTGAAGATCATGTCTTTGGATGTCTGATTGATGTAGTAAGGTGCAACTTATGAATTTGTGAGATTTTAAGGTTGCGATGTTTAAAGGGCGTTTCGATTCGTATATGGAGGTGTGAGAACGTTAATAGTGGATCCTAGTGTTCACATTTTGAGGTATTGATGAATTCAAAGGATTTACTCCTTGCGTGAGAATAGAATTGAGTAATTCGTTGAGTAATAAAAGTTTTTGGAATTGAAGGAATTAGAGAGAGTTGATAATCTATATGGAGTATAAAGATTCGTATATGGAGTATAAAGAGTTGATAAACGTTGTTTGAGGAATTTAAGAAGTGGAAATACCCGAGACTTTATGGAATAGTCGAAATGGGGTTAATCGTACACCCTTATCTTTGAAAGGACTTATCGTATGGTAAACCATCTGGGGAAAATTCTTCTTGGAAAGTGCTAGTTTGGTGTGCTTGAATTGGTAAATAGGAGATGAGAACTTTGTAAGGATTTTGGGAACCCTGAGCCTTGGGAATTGTGTCAGTTCAAATCATAACCTTTCCTCAACACTTCTCTTCTTCTTTCTTCTTCTATGCTAATTCCGTCTAGTTTTGCTTTCATGACAAAGCTTAGTTAACCTCTCTTTATGTCATATATCTTCTTAACTCTAATGCTTATTCTTCTCCTCATGGCTTCGCTATTGTTGGAGTCCGTAGCCTGGAGTCTCTTATCCCGTCATCTTATGTACCTCTCTCTCTCAAGTTTCTAAATCGAGTTTGTTCCTGAAGTTTGTATCATATCTTTAACCGTCGTGAGCCTTGTCCCCTTTCTTCTTGGACTAGTTGTGAGAGTGACTTCGTTTGTGGAGTAGTGATATATGGTTCGAGGATCCTTGGTCTTGTTTTATTGGACTTAGTTGAGAGAGTTAGCGTTTGGTGACGTTGGGTGACATTAGGTAGTGTGCCATCTTGATGGTTTCAATTTAAAGGTTTGACGGTTTGAGTGCTTCTAGTGGATTAGTACCAACCATGAGGTTAATAATTTCGGTGTTATCTATGAGGGTGTTGATGGTTACCTAGAGACCGCTTGGGTGAAAATTGTTACTTTTATGAGACTTTCTTTGGGATGATCACTTTACGGTAATGAAGTATGGTAGTCAAAGTTTAAGAGATGTTTTCTTGATGTGGGTCAATGAGATGTGACTAGGTTGGGACTTAATGCTTTGGATGTTTGACTCGTAGTCCTATGTTTGGGAATAGTTACGGTTTGAAGAATGTCGTGTTTATGTTTTTTGGGTTAGATGTTTTGGATGTTTATCTCATAGCCCTATGTATGAGAGTAAGTACAGTTCCGAGAGTGCCACGCTCATATCTTTGGTTATCGATATGAGTGTAACAGATTTTTGTTTAGAAGTCTTGAAGATGGATTCTGGTTTGAGATCCTTGTTTTGGTGTTTCACCATGTTTGGAGATCTGTAGCAAATGTTAGTTGGGTATGAGTTCAACCTTGTTAGTAATTTTGGATCTAGCTCTATGAAGGATGTTGATTGTTGAGTAATAATCAGAGTTGTGAAGTCCTTTTGGTAATAACATATCTTGTATCGTGGATGACCTAGAAGTGAGTGACCCAAATTGAGTTGAGGAAACCTTGAGAGTTGTGTGATTGAAAGAGTTGCCTTTGAGGTGTGTAAGAAACCATGATGATGATGACTCATTTATGGATTGAGTGAGTAGTGATTTCCGTAATATGAAGAGTTATCCCCTCCTTAACCTTAAACCTCTTTTATTCGTGCTTCAGTTCCTTTGTTGTTTTTGCCCCTTTACTCTCTTGTTGAGTACCGTCTTTAGCCTTGAAGATGGTAGTTCTGATACCTTCTTTTAGTTAGCTTCCTTGTGACCTTTTGTGTTTTGAGGTCTTTGATGGACCAACCCGACGCTCATTGGTTAATAATATGTAGCTTTCATCCTTGTGTTTTGTTTGAAGTGATATTCAAAATATTTTCCATTTATGTACTTTATAACCGAAATGAGTTACCTTACTTTTGTTGTTGAAAACTTTAATTTCTGTTACCACCTTACTTGTTTAACGGATTCAAAAATGCAAGTTTACTTTCGAAATGACGAGTTTTGAAAAGCTTGAAATGGTTTATAATTTTGATTGGTTTTAGCGTTGATTTGATGTAAGGTTGGTTATTGGAGACGTCTAATAACTCGTATTACACTCGTCAGCGCCTGATTTGATTTAGCTTTTGGACTTATCCTTTGTTTGGAATGTCGGGTTCTTGAATACGTAACGAGAACTCTAACGCTCCAATGAAAAGGACTGGTGCCTTTGGAAATTCTTTTCAAATTCTTTGAAAGAGATGTATATTTTGAAATATCAAATTTTGGGTAAAACACTTGGGTTGTTTACCTTGTCTTTACAACTACCGTTTTTCTACTTTCAAGTTTCGAGGACGAAACTTTTTAAAAGGTGGGGTGATTGTAACACCCCGTAATTTCCAAGTATTTATATATTATTAAAATATTATTTTAGTAATAATAATGTTCCACAATAAATAAAATTCCATTTAAAATCTATCGTTTTTGACAATGATATTAATATGTCCGTCTTAAAGTTATACCTCTTAAACTTGTAAAACGTTACTCTGTCGTTGTTGCTAATTTTAAGATATTTTAAAGAGTTTTTTTCCGAAATAGGCCATTTTCACTAAATAATTAACGAAATAGGTTACTTTTGAAATATATAACCAAAAATGGGTCCACGTAGGATCGGATTTTCCGAATCTGGGCAAAAATCCAAGTCGCTCGGGCGGTGAGCGACTTGGGCCTAAAAGTCTAAAACGCTATCCCCCTAAGCGACTTAGAAACTGGGAGAATAAAACATTACAATACCATTTACCACATTCCCAACTCCCCAGTAACAACTTGTTAATTTGAGCTTTCGATCAACAACAATGGCGGAAATTAAAATACCTCTAGCTATAATCACTGAAATTCGGTCAAAATTACAGGTAAAACCCTTAACCCGCTTCAAATCCGTCTCAAAACTATGGAACTCCTTAATCAATTCCCCCGTTTACATTATAAATATAGTCGCCCTCCCGGTAAGCGACTTGAATACGATCCTATATAATCCTAGCTTCGGTGATGACGTGGACCCATTTTCGGTAATAAATTTGAAAAGTTACCTATTTCGTTAATTAATTGTTGAAAATCGCCTATTTCGGAAAATAACTCTATTTTAAAAGCATATTTAGCTCTTTCTTATAAAATAAAAGTTTTAGCTCTTTTTCTTAGCTTTCCAACGCCATTGAAAACACGTCAATCGGATTTCTGTGGAGGAAATTATGCCAAAAATACGAAAGGCTGTCACGGACCATCCGCTAACGAGACCCACGCTCGTTGCTTACTCTATACTCTTTTCCACATGTCCTTTGGGACACATGGCTGAGTACTAAACCTTGCCTTGCTGCCCAAGGTCATTGCTTCTACTTCCTTCCTTCTTCTTCATTCCTTTACTTATTCTTTTTTCAGCTAAGAACACCCAAAAACACAAAGACACCATTGTTGTGCACCTCAACCGTAAAACGGTCGTAAAATCTTCGTTTCTTATCCGTTTTCGACGATTTTCGCGTCTATCTCTTCCTCTCCTCGCCCTCCATCTTTCTAGGTAATAAAATTATCAAATTTCTTCATTAATATAATCTGGTCGTGGCCTTTAAGGCACGGTTCTCATAGGTAACCTCGTTTATTTATGTGTAGCTAGTTCGGTTGTCCAAACCGGAGTGGCTTTAAGTTCAAAATCATACTTATTGAAGATTTATAAGGTAACGGTGATGGGTTACTCGACTTTATCGTCTTTGTTTGCATGATTATATGCTAGTAATGTTTAGTACACTAGGATTGTTTTTGATTAAATAGCGGCATGCTTAGGTTCATAAATCATATGTTTGGGTGAATTTCATCATGCATGTTTGTGTTGGATGATTTTTTTTAATTGTGGAAATTCATTAAGGATTGTATGGTTAAATGAGTTTATGATCATTGAGGATGATTCGTTTGATAGTCTTTCAAGTTCATAGTGTTTTGCTTACAATGGTTAATTCATGATGTTTCAGCACCTTGACAAATCTGTCCATTGTCTTGTACAATTTATTTCGACATTTTAGAGTATCCGCCTTTGAAAATGTTGAAAAGATACCCCTGTTTATTTTAAGTTTAGAATCTACCTCTAAAATATCGTAATTTTCTTGCATATCGTTTGTTCACAATAAATTATTTACGAACAGTGCGCTGAAATACTCGCAGAACGGACAGTAGCTCAAAGATTGTTTTAGAAACCATTTTTAAACTTTGAAGACTTTAGATGATGATAGGAGTTTGGTTTGCCCCAAAATGATTTGTTAAACCCGTTTTATGAAGCAATACATTTTGTGTGACGGTTTTTGACACACTGTAAAGATCAGTCAATAACCCCCTGTTAAGTTCGTCTTTTGGAAATGTTTATTTGACAAATATTGTAGATAAAAGTCTTATTAAACCGACCCAATTGGCCTTGTATCATTTCGATTTTATTTGAATTAATTATGAATTTTACGGCAGAGGACAGCTGTAATGTGAAATGCGTTTAGAACTTTTGTTCCATAATTCAATCCCGTGTGTTCTCTTTTGGCATGGAACGGATATAAGTGTTGTATTATTCATCTTTTATTGGCTCATGTTTGTTTAAATGAGTGGGTTAACGGTTATGTTATCCTAAGCTTGTGTAGATGACGGTTATGTCATCCTAAGTTGTGTTGGTGACGGTTATGTTACCTTGTTTGTGAATAGATAGCGGTGGTACGATTTGTGTACCATTGTAATGAACAAATGCCACCCATGGAATGGGATTTTAGCTATGTTCGGGATTGGTCGGAGGTCGTGCTATATGCGCTCCGGTCCCCGTGTGTCGTTCGGTGTAGGTTATTACATCGAGAGGTCTGGCCAAGTCTTAGGCATATAGGCAGTGGTTATACGCTATACATAGTTACGGAGATCGTGCCTAAGCGCTCCCGTTGTAGGAGGTCGTGCCTAAGCGCTCCCATCGTTGGAGGTCGTGCCTAAGCGCTTCCGTTGTAGGAGGTCGTGCCTAAGCGCTCCGGTAGTTGGAGGTCGTGCCTAAGCGCTCCCGTTGTAGGAGGTCGTGCCTAAGCGCTCCGGTAGTTGGAGGTCGTGCCTAAGAGCTCCCGTCGTTGGAGGTTGTGCCTAAGCGCTCCATTAGTCAGAGGTCGTGCATATGCGCTCTGATGGCGTTCATTCTATTCTTTGTTTGTTGTATGCGTGATTGGACATGCCACCTAGTTGTTGGCCTCTGAGTCAATCACTTGGATGTTTACTTGATTTGATGATTGGACATGCCACCTAGTTGTTGGCCTCTGAGTCGATCATTTGGATGGCTACTTGATTTCGATATCATCTCACTTGTTGGCTTTAATTATGTTTCACATGTTGATTCATATTTTTCCCACATGTTTTGGTTTATTGCTATGCATTAATCATGCTGATTTTGTTTGGAAATGCATATATGATTGTTTCTGAAATTATATACATGTTCTTATGTATAAGGTGTTTTGTATTATCGTTTACATGTTTTCTGACGTAAAGTGGCTGGGAGAACCCTGAGTTACTCCCCACTGACTGTGGCGTTCATGTTTCATGAATGTAGGTTGGTGCTGTTTGGGGAAGACGTGTGGCTAGCGAGCATTGTTGATAATTCGACAATTACCCTTACCCTTAGTTTAGATTTAATTCATGTTGTTATCGTGGGATACCTTATCCCTCGTCTATTTAAGTTATTTTTTATAATTAATACTTTCTCATTAGTTTCTAGTCTTCCGCATGTTGTTTTGATATTCCGCGAAAAAGTTTTAATAAATATGTCGAAAAGTTTTTAAAAGTATCGTATTTCCGCTGCAAATTATTTGTTTATTTTTATGCTATATCGCGGGGTGTCACAGTTGGTATCAGAGCAGTAATGCTCCCGACGCACACACGTGTACCCCAACTTAAATGTGAACTTGACCTGAAATAATGAATGAGAGATGGGTAGATTTAAGGACCAAGTGGTAGTCTTTAATGTGATTGCTCCTTATTAGGTCTAACATGTTTGTTAATTGTCAAAGATTTTATTTTTGTGCTCAAGGATTGGTGAACCATGAGCTTACCTAGATGGCGATCAAGATTATTGTCTACTACCGAAGATGGAAGATTCGTGCTATCTTGAAGGATGCTTCTATGTCCCCGAAGATAATCCTTGCTCATCCTGTATCATCTTCTTCCTTATTTCTTGATGCATATCCTTCCTTCCCCAACTATTTTTTAACTTAACTCGGAAGCTACTTTCGTAACTTCCCGACTTAACCTTATCCTTGTTACTTACCTTTTCCCATGGCGCTTTGTAGGTAGCCTAGCTTAGTTGGATAATACTCGGAAGCTACGTGTCCGAAATCGCATCATGAGATATCTTATTCGATTCTAGACCCTATAAATACCTATAAATCACTTTTACACGATTATCCGATTTTCGGCAAAAACTGGTTTATAGCATACCGGTAAAGTCAAATGTCTTCCCCAGTTTTTGAAAAAAAATTAGTTCGCTTTATCTGACTCGATTAAAAATCTATAACACCCCATGAGTATGAGAGGAGATTTGTCCCACATCGGTAGAATGTGAAGATTGTGATATGTTTATAATAACTTCCACCCACCACTTAGTAACAAGGCCTTGTGCTTTTGGGCTTAAGTGAGGACAAATAACGGGCCCAAAAGTGCACACTCATCCTATTGGGTTTGTGTTACGACGGTGGCGGGTCGGGTTGTTACAAATGGTATCAGAGCGACCCTGCGACCGTGTGGTGAGCCTGTGGTCGGGAGTACCCGTGTCACACACCTAGCGGGGGAGGATTCTGGCCCTGGTTGTGGTCAAGTTTGAGGCACAACGAGGACGTTGTGTTCTTTAAGTGGGGGAGTTTGTAACACCCCATGAGTATGAGAGGAGATTTGTCCCACATCGGTAGAATGTGAAGATTGTGATATGTTTATAATAACTTCCACCCACCACTTGCAGCGTACATTGCAGCGTCAGAGGCTGCTAAGGAGGCAGTATGGATAAGGCAATTTATCGAGGGACTAAGGGTAGTTCCAAATGCTGAAGATCCTATCACCCTGTACTGTGATAACAGTGGTGCTGTCTTTCAGGCTAAGGAGCCTAAGTCTAGTAATAAGTCTAGACATGTACCAAGAAAATATCATGTAATACGGGATTTCATTGATAGGAAGGAAATAGCGATATGTAAGGTTGGGACAGACGATAATGTGGCTGATCCTTTAACCAAACCCTTGTCGCAAGCTAAGCATGATTCTCATGCTCGTTCTATGGGTCTTAAGAGTTTACCCAATGTGTAACCGATTATGCGATATGAAATGAAAAATGTTGTTTTTACGTTCATATAAGATAATCTCGTTCATCATTTAAAGTTTTATACAACTTGTTTATTTTATATATACCTTGTTAAATCCAACAGGATTGTAGGACAATTGTTGAACCCTGTTCAAGTGAACTGGATTAACTTAGTATCGCCCCTAGTCACTTATATGAGGTGACGTCTCGAAGTGACTAGATTATGATGCGACTGATGGTGAGTTCTTACACCATGGAGTCATAAGGGATGACTAGTCGATCATGTAGACAAACTGTAAAGTACACTTGTGTCGGGCAGTGACCGCTTATAGAGTTCTTTAGAATTCAATGGAGCCTGGTCGTGGCAAGAGCTGCTATATATATTCTTATGAGTCGATTCTTTGACTAGAGACTGGTTGCTCTAGAGGTGACAATATTCAGAATGACTTTGATTTATATTCTACGATCTTCCGTAAAAGGGGTCAAATGGATATATTTTGGGTCACAATGGATGATGTTGGCCAAGGAGAACAGTTGGAAAGGAATTGTTCTGCCCCTTGTCAGGGTTATCTTATATCTCGAGGCCACTCGAGGAGTAGTAAACTGGAAATGCGTGGCCACGCTCGGAGACTATCTATGGTAGATAATTCCGGTCTGTCAGTTACACTCCATATCGAGAAAAACCACTATTGATTTGATCACGTGCAAGTACAACCTGCAAGACACCTTGCATTGAGTGGGAGATAATGTAATAGAACAAGAGAATCGGTGATCCACACTTGTGAGGACAAGTGGGAGATTGTTGGAGTAAGTGTCCTCGACAATAATGTGATCACGTCAATTATATTAATTAAATTGACAAATCTCTATAAAAGAATATTCATGGGATGATTCTTATCATAAGTCAACTGGTCAACATTAATCGGTAATGATTGGCTTGCTAGAGTTTGACATTACTGTCGTAAAGACGGTGGTGACCAGTTGATCCCTTTAGGTCACACCTTTAGGACAACTACCTCAATAATAAATGTAACAACTGTATATGATACGAGTTGATTCATTTCTAGATATGAATAAAATAAGGAGATAATTTATAATAGGATTATAAATTATTTTTAGTGATTGAAATGTCATCACTAAAATTAATATGTTTAAGAAACATGATTAAATTTGAATGAATTATTTTAACTACAATTGTTGTAGTGATAAAATTGCATGTGAATAAATATATGTAATTATTTTAATTACTTATAATTTACAATAAAGAGTTTAAAAGTTAAACTACGAATTACTTATGTTAAATATCCTAGCTAATATCGTATGAGGTCCGTTTGGTCAAGAGGACCGTGTGATATGTCACACACTAGCTAACATACAATATTACATAAGAGGTTAGGAACATATGGGAAACATGCAATTAATTATATGAGGCATGCTTGAGACATTTGAGAGGATTGAGAGCCAACCCATTGGGCATTCTCACCTCCCTCTCGGCCGAACCAAAAGAGGCAACAAAAGAGAGATTTTGTTCCTCACAACATTCATTCAATCAGTTACTAGGATTTGTCTTTGAGAGAGAAAGAAATAGAGAAAAATAAGATACATTTTTCTAAAACCCTAGCCGTGCCCCTCCTTGCATCATCTAGTAATTTTGTATGTTGATTCTAGCACAATAACATACAAACATTGAGAGTTAGTGTGTCTTGGTGTTCATCTTTTGGAGGCCATCATCTCTTTGAAGGTTCAAGGAGGATCATCCACATATTAAGCTCAAGAACAAGTGAAGAAGGTGACTTCACTTGTGCCCTAAAATAACCGAGATCTTCAATGTAAGGAAGCTTGTTCTTCTTCATTTATCTCGAAATTTTATTGTTAAGCATGCATAAGATCTTCTATTTATATGATAAATAATAACTAGTATGACTAAAAAGGTATATGAACCTTACACTCTTCTGATGTTTTTGCAAATTTTTGTGCCCGCTTAATCTGACTGGATTAACCATCCGTGCAATTTTCAATAATTTTTGTTTCAGGAGTTTAGAGGCCTAAAAAACGTGTATTATATATTTTTCAATTCGAGCAGTTTCGGGTGGTCGGAGTGGCCGTTGTTATTACTCAGCGTGTTTTTCTACCACGTGTCCGAAATCGCATCGTGAGATATCTTATTCGATTCTAGACCCTATAAACAACAATAAATTACTTTTACACAGTTATCCGATTTTCGGCAGAAACTGGTTTATAGCATACCGATAAAGTCAAATGTTTTCCGGAGTTTTTGAAAATTTTTAAGGTCTCTTTATCTGACTCGATAAAAAATCCATGCGATTTTCAAACATTTTCGTTCCGTATAGCTCAGAGGCCTAAAAAACGTGTATCATATACCCATCAATTCGAGCCGTTTCGGGGTGGTCGGAGCGGCCATTGTTATTTTTCAGCCTGTTTTTCTACCACATGTCCGAAATTGTATCATGAGATATCTTATTCGATTCTAGACCCTATAAACAACTATAAATCACTTTTACACGGTTATCCGATTTTCGGCCGAAATTGGTTTATATCATACCGGTAACGTTAACTGTCTTCTGATGTTTTTGCAAATATTTCTGCCCGCTTTATCTGACTCGATTAACCATCCGTGCGATTTTCGGTAATTTTTGTTTCAGAATTTCAGAGGTCTAAAAAACATGTATTATATATCTTTCAATTCGAGATGTTTCGGGTGGTCGCAGTGGCCATTGCTATTTTTCAGTGGTTTTTCTACCACGTGTCCGAAATCGCATCATGAGATATCTTATTCGATTCTAGACCCTATAAACAACTATAAATCACTTTTACACGGTTATCCGATTTTCAGCAAAAATTGGTTTATAGCATACCGGTAAAGTCAAATGTCTTCCCCAGTTTTTGAAAAAATTCTAGTTCGCTTTATCTGACTCGATTAAAAATCCATGCGATTTTCGGACATTTTCGTTCCGGGGAGCTCATAGGCCGAAAAAACGTGTATCATATACCCATCAATTCGAGCCTTTTCGGGGTTGGTCGGAGCGGCCATTGTTATTTTCCAGCCTGGTTTTCTACCACGTGTCCGAAATTGTATCATGAGATATCTTATTCGATTCTAGACTCTATAAACATCTATAAATCACTTTTACACGGTTATCCGATTTTCGGCCGAAATTGGTTTATAGAATACCGGTAACGTCAAATGTCTTCTGATATTTTTGCAAATTTTTGTGCCTGCTTTATCTGACTCGCGATTTTCGGTAATTTTTGTTTCGGGAGTTCAGAGGCCTAAAAAATGTGTATTATAAATCTTTCAATTCGAGCTGTTTCGGGTGGTCGGAGCAGCCATTGTTAATTTTCAGCGTGTTTGTCTACCACGTGTACGAAATCGCATCATGAGATATCTTATTCGATTCTAGGCCCTATAAACAACTATAAATCACTTTTACACGGTTATCCGATTTTGGCCGAAATTGGTTTATAGCATACCGGTAACGTCAAATGTCTTCAGATGTTTTTGTAAATTTTTGTGCCCGACGCCTAAAAAATGTGTATTATATATCTTTCATTTCAAGCTGTTACGGGTGGTCTGAGCGACCATTGTTATTTTTCAGCCTGTTTTTGTACCACGTGTCCAAAATTGCATCATGAGATATCTTATTTGATTATAGACACTATAAACAACTATAAATCACTTTTACACGGTTATCTCATTTTCGGCCGAAATTGGTTTATAGCATACCGGTAACGTCAAATGTGTTCTGATGTTTTTGCAAATTTTTGTGCCCGCTTAATCTGACTCGATTAACCATCCGTGCAATTTTCAATAATTTTTGTTTCAGGAGTTCAGAGGCTTAAAAAACGTGTATTATATGTTTTTCAATTCGAGCTGTTTCGGGTGGTCGGAGTGGCCATTGTTATTACTCAGCGTGTTTTTCTACCACGTGTCCAAAATCGCATCGTGACATATCTTATTCGATTGTAGACCCTATAAACAACTATAAATTACTTTTACACAGTTATCCGATTTTCGGCAGAAACTGGTTTATAGCATACCGGTAAAATCAAATGTCTTCCTGAGTTTTTGAAAATTTTTGAGTTCTCTTTAACTAACTCGATAAAAAATCCATGCGATTTTTAAACATTTTCGTGTATCATATACCCATCAATTCGAGCCGTTTCGGGGTGGTCGGAGCGGCCATTGTTATTTTCCAGCCTGTTTTTCTACCACATGTCCGAAATTGTATCATGAGATATCTTATTCGATTCTAGACCCTATAAACAACTATAAATCACTTTTACACGGTTATCCGATTTTCGGCCGAAATTGGTTTATATCATACGGTAACGTTAACTGTCTTCTGATGTTTTTGTAAATTTTTGTGCCCGCTTTATCTGACTCGATTAACCATCCGTGCGATTTTCGGTAATTTTTGTTTCAGGAGTTCAGAGGTCTAAAAAACGTGTATTATATATCTTTCAATTCGAGATGTTTGGGGTGGTCGGAGTTGCCATTGCTATTTTTCAGTTTCTCTACCACATGTCCGAAATCACATCATGAGATATCTTATTCGATTCTAGACCTTATAAACAACTATAAATCACTTTTACACGGTTATCCGATTTTCGGCAAAAACTGGTTTATAGCATACCGGTATAGTCAAATGTCTTCCCCAGTTTTTGAAAAAAAATTAGTTCGCTTTATCTGACTCGATTAAAAATCCATGCGATTTTCGGACATTTTCGTTCCGGGGAGCTCATAGGCCGAAAAAAGGTGTATCATATACCCATCAATTCGAGCCTTTTCGGGGTTGGTCGGAGCGGCCATTGTTATTTTCCAGCCTGTTTTTCTACCACGTGTCCGAAATTGTATCATAAGATATCTTATTCGATTCTAGACCCTATAAACAACTATAAATCACTTTTACACGGTTATCCGATTTTCGGCCGAAATTGGTTTATAACATACCTGTAACGTCAAATGTCTTCTGAAATTTTTGCAAATTTTTGTGCCCGCTTTATCTGACTCGCGATTTTCGATATATTTTGTTTCGGGAGTTCAGAGGCCTAAAAAACGTGTATTATAAATCCTTCAATTCGAGGTGTTTCGGGTGGTCGGAGCGGCCATTGTTAATTTTCAGCGTGTTTTTCTACCACGCGTCCGAAATCGCATCATGAGATATCTTATTCGATTCTAGGCCCTATAACCAACTATAAATCACTTTTACACGGTTATCCGATTTTGGTCGAAATTGGTTTATAGCATACCGGTAACGTTAAATTTCTTCAGGTGTTTTTGTAAATTTTTGTGCCCGACGCCTAAAAACGTGTATTATATATCTTTCAGTTCGAGCTGTTTTGGGTGGTCGGAGCGACCATTGTTATTTTTCAGCCTGTTTTTGTACCACGTGTCCGAAATTGCATCATGAGATATCTTATTCGATTCTAGACCCTATAAACAACTATAAATCACTTTTACACGGTTATCCGATTTACGGCCGAAAATGGTTTATAGCATACCGGTAACGTCAAATCTCTTCTGATGTTTTTGCAAATTTTTGTGCCCGCTTAATCTGACTCGATTAACCATCCGTGCAATTTTCAATCATTTTTGTTTCAGCAGTTTAGAGGCCTAAAAAACGTGTATTATATATTTTTCAATTCGAGCTGTTTCGGGTGGTCGGAGTGGCCGTTGTTATTACTCAGCGTGTTTTTCTACCACGTGTCCGAAATCGCATCGTGAGATATCTTATTCGATTCTAGACCCTATGAACAACTATAAATCACTTTTACACAGTTATCCGATTTTCGGCAGAAACTGGTTTATAGCATATCGATAAAGTCAAATGTCTTCCGGAGTTTTTGAAGTTTTTAAGGTCTCTTTATCTGACTCGATAAAAAAATCCATGCGATTTTCAAACATTTTCGTTCCGTATAGCTCAGAGGCCTAAAAAACGTGTATCATATAACCATCAATTCGAGCCGTTTCGGGGTGGTCGGAGCGACCATTGTTATTTTTCAGCCTGTTTTTCTACCACATGTCCGAAATTGTATCATGAGATATCTTATTCGATTCTAGACCCTATAAACAACTATAAATCACTTTTACACGGTTATCCGATTTTCGGCCGAAATTGGTTTATATCATACCGGTAACGTTAACTGTCTTCTGATGTTTTTGCAAATTTTTGTGCCCGCTTTATCTGACTCGATTAATCCTCCGTGCGATTTTCGGTAATTTTTGTTTCAGAATTTCAGAGGTCTAAAAAACATGTATTATATATCTTTCAATTCGAGATGTTTCGGGTGGTCGGAGTGGCCATTGCTTTTACACGGTTATCCGCTTTTCGGCAAAAATTGGTTTATAGCATACCGGTAAAGTCAAATGTCTTCCCCAGTTTTTGAAAAAATTCTAGTTCGCTTTATCTGACTCGATTAAAAATCCATGCGATTTTCGGACATTTTCGTTCCGGGGAGCTCATAGGCCGAAAAAACGTGTATCATATACCCATCAATTCGAGCCTTTTCGGGGTTGGTCGGAGCGGCCATAGTTATTTTCCAGCCTGTTTTTCTACCACATGTCCGAAATTGTATCATGAGATATCTTATTCGATTCTAGACCCTATAAACAACTATAAATCACTTTCACACGGTTATCCGATTTTCGGCCGAAATTGGTTTATAGAATACCGGTAACGTCAAATGTCTTCTGATATTTTTGCAAATTTTTGTGCCCGCTTTATCTGACTCGCGATTTTCGGTAATTTTTTTTTCGGGAGTTCAAAGGCCTAAAAAACGTGTATTATATATCCTTCAATTCGAGCTGTTTCGGGTGGTCGGAACGGCCATTGTTAATTTTCAGCCTGTTTTTCTACCACGTGTACGAAATCGCATCATGAGATATCTTATTCGATTCTATTCCCTATAAACAACTATAAATCACTTTTACACGGTTATCCGATTTTGGCCGAAATTGGTTTATAGCATACCGGTAACGTCAAATATCTTCAGATGTTTTTGTAAATTTTTGTGCCTGACGCCTAAAAAACGTGTATTATATATCTTTCTGTTCGAGCTGTTTCGGGTGGTCGGAGCGACCATTGTTATTTTTCAGCCTGTTTTTGTACCACGTGTCCGAAATTGCATCATGAGATATCTTATTCGATTCTAGACCCTATAAACAACTATAAATCACTTTTACACGGTTATCCGATTTTCGGCCGAAATTGGTTTATAGCATACCGGTAACGTCAAATGTCTTCTGATGTTTTTGCAAATTTTTCTGCCCGCTTAATCTGACTCGATTAACCATCCATGTAATTTTCAATAATTTTTGTTTCAGGAGTTCAGAGGCCTAAAAAACGTGTATTATATATTTTCAATTCGAACTGTTTTGGGTGGTTGGAGTGGCCATTGTTTTTACTCAGCGTGTTTTTCTACCACGTGTCTGAAACCGCATCGTGAGATATCTTGTTCGATTGTGGACCCTATAAACAACTATAAATCACTTTTACACGGTTATCCGATTTTCGGCAGAAACTGGTTTATAGCATACCGGTAAAGTCAAATGTCTTCCGAAGTTTTTGAAAATTATTGAGTTCGCTTTATCTGACCCGATTAAAAATCCATGGGATTTTCGGACATTTTTGTTCCGGGGAGCTCAGAGGCCTAAAAAACGTGTATAATATACCCATCAATTCGAGCTGTTTCAGGGTGGTCGGAGCGGCCATTGTTATTTTTCAGCCTGTTATTCTACCACATGTCCGCAATTGTATCATGAGATATCTTATTCGATTCTAGACCCTATTAACAACTATAAATCACTTTTACACGGTTATCCGATTTTCGGCCGATATTGGTTTATAGCATACTGGTAAAGTCAAATGTCTTCTGATGTTTTTGTAAATTTTTGTGCCCGCTTTATCTGACTCGATTAACCATCCGTGCGATTTTCGGTAATTTTTGTTTCAGGAGTTCAGAGGCCTAAAAAACGTGTATTATATATATCCTTCAATTATTCGATCTATTTTGGGTGGTCGGAGTGGCCATTGTTATTTTTCAGCATGTTTTTCTACCACGTGTCCGAAATCGCATCATGAGATATCTTATTCGATTCTAGACCCTTTAAACTACTCTAAATCACCTTTACACGGTTATCCGATTTTCGGCCGAAATTGGTTTATAGCATACCGGTAACGTCAAATGTCTTCTGATGTTTTTGAAAATTTTTGTGTCTGCTTTATCTGACTCGATTAACCATCCGTGCGATTTTCGGTAATTTTTGTTTCAGGAGTTCAGAGGTCTAAAAAACGTGTATTATATATCTTTTAATTCAAGATGTTTCGGGTGGTCGGAGTGGCCATTGCTATTTTTCAGCGTGTTTTTCTACCACGTGTCCGAAATCGCATCATGAAATATCTTATTCGATTCTAGACCCTATAAACAACTATAAATAACTTTTACATGGTTATCAGATTTTCGGCCGAAACTGGTTTATAGCATACCGGTAAAGTCAAATCTCTTCCG
The DNA here is from genome assembly GCA_029255685.2 of Silene conica. NCBI lineage: Eukaryota > Viridiplantae > Streptophyta > Magnoliopsida > Caryophyllales > Caryophyllaceae > Silene > Silene conica. The sequence continues at coordinate 47,669,979 of CM055312.2, read as the reverse complement.
AAGTTTTTGAAATTTATTGAGTTCGCTTTATTTGGCTCGATTAACAATCCATGCGATTTTTGGACATTTTCGTTTAGGGGAGCTCAGAGGCCTAAAACACTTTTATTATATACCCATTAATTCGAGCCGTTTCGGGTGGTCGAAGCGGCCATTGTTATTTTTCAGCCTGTTTTTCTACCACGTGTCCGAAATTGCATCATGAGATATCTTATTCGATTCTAGACCCTATAAAAAACTATAAATCACTTTTACACGGTTATCCGATTTTAGGCTGAAATTGGTTTATAGCATACCGGTAGCGTCAAAAGTCTCCTGATGTTTTTGCAAATTTTTGGGCCCGGTTTATCTGACTCGTGTTGGGAAATGTGTCCTCAACAATAGTGCGATCACATAATTAAATCTCATGACGAGAATGCGCAAGGGATGATACGATTTATATTAGTCAACTGACCAACATTAATCGGTAATGATTGGCTAGCTAGAGTTTGACATTACTGTCGTATGACGGTGGTGGTCAGTTGATCCCTTTAGGTCACACCTTTAGGACAATTCCCTTAATTGATAAAGTTTTCAAATGTATATTGATACGATTTGATCATATTTCTTAAACTCGTATATCGAGAAATTAGAGGTTAAATCTTATTGTAAGATTTATGTTTATAATTGAAACGTGTCAATTACTAAACATTGAACGATATTTTATAATATCGAAATTAGAATCAATCGGGTTAAAATTAATACAAAGGTTGTAGATCGTATTGACGATTATTGTAAATGACCATTTTATATTGGTAATTACGAATTACTTGTCAACTTGATAAATGTGATTTATTTAATTTATAGATAATATTTATTTGATAAATATGTATATTTAAATTAAAACAATTGTATTTTTACAATGTGACATATTGTATGTCACATTACATACAATTATAAGATTGACAAAATATAAAATTAAGTCCATATTATGACTTATGTTGGACGGTTTGGGTGAGTTGTTAAGGAGTGTTTATGCTTCTTAAATAACATTCTTTAAATGTTCATCATTAGGGTGCTCTTGTAAATAGGACCTAGAGCCACCCTAAGAACATAGAAAAGAGGAAATGTTCCCTCTTGCTTCTCCCCATATCCGGCCACCCACGAACCAAGACAACCCCTTTAAATCTTGTGTGTGAGCTCACAAGATGTGCTAGTTCTAATTTTGCATAATTTTCTAAGTGTAAGAAAATCAAATAAAATCCTCTATAATTATTATTGTGATAATAATAAGAATACTAATAATAATAAGTTATAATATTAGTATAGAAATTCTAATTAAAGAGATTAGAATCGTTTTAAGGAAAAACCGATTTTTGTACTAGCATAATCAAAGTTTCGGTTCAATAAAGGGTTGTCTTGGTGCATCAGAAAGGAGGTGTTCTTGTTGAACATTTGGAGGATCATCCTTGCTATATTTTGGACCGTGTGTAAGGGTTCGAAATCTCCACTATTTCCGCATTATTTTAGCATGCATAAGATCTATATAATGAGATAATTAAAATGTTAATTATAAGATTATGTTAGTATGACTAAAATATTAGATTATGAGATAACTAAACCCAACAACTCGATTAACCATCTGTGCGATTTTCGGTAATTTTTGTTTCAGTAGTTCATAGGCCTAAAAAACATGTATTATATATCCTTCAATTCGAGCTATTTCGGGTGGTCGGAATGGCCATTGTTATTTTTCAGCGTGTTTTTCTACCACGTGTTCGAAATCGTATCATGAGATATCTTATTCGATTCTAGACCCTATAAACAAATATAAATCACTTTTACACGGTAATCCGATTTTCGGCGGAAATTGGTTTATAGCATACCGGTAACGTCAAAAGTCTTGAGATGTATTTGCAAATTTTTGTTCCCGCTTTATCTGACTTAATTAACCATTCTTGCTATTTTCGATAATTTTCCTTTCGGGCGGTCAGAGGCCTAAAAACCGTGTATTTATATACCCTTCAATTCGAGCCGTTCCAGGTGGTCGGAGCGACCATTTTTTATTTCACCCTGTTTTTTACCACGTGTCCGAAATCGTATCATGAGGTATCTTTTACGATTCTAGACCCTATAAATAAATATAAATCACTTTTACACGGTTATCCGATTTTCGACTGAAACTTGTTTATAGCATACCGGTAACGTCAAATGTCTTCTGTTGTTTTTGAAAATTTTTGTGCCCCCTTTATCAGACTCGATTAACCATCTGTGCGATTTTCAGTAATTTTTTTTCAGGAGTTCGGAGGCCTGAAAAACGTGCATTATTTATCCTTCACTTCGAGTTGTTTGGGGTGGTCGGAGCGGCCATTGTTATTTTCAGCCTGTTTTCTACCACATGTCGAAAATTACATCATGAGATATCTTATTCGATTCTAGACCCTATAAACAACTATAAATCACTTGTACACGGTTATCCGATTATCTTACGTAATTAGTTTATAGCATACCAGTAATGTCAAATGTCTTCTGATGTTTTTGCAAGTTTTTGTGCCCGCTTTATCTGCCTAGATTAACCATCCGTGCGATTTTCGGTAATCTTTTGTTTCAGCAGTTCAGAATCCTAAAAAACTTGTATTATATAACATTCAATTCGAGCTGTTTCGGGTGGTCGGAGCGACCATTGTTATTTTTCAGCGTGTTTTTCTACCACGTGGCCGAAATCGCATCATGAGATATCTTGTTCGATTCTAGACCCTATAAACAACTATAAATCACTTTTACACGGTTATCCGATTTTCGGCAGAAACTGGTTTATAACATACCGGTAAAGTCAAATGTCTTCCGAAGTTTTTTAAAATTTTTGAGTTCGCTTTATCTGACTCGATTAAAAATCCATGGGATTTTCGGACATTTTCGTTCCGGGGAGCTCAGAGGCCTAAATAACGTGTATAATATACCCATCAATTCGAGTTGTTTCAGGGTGGTCGGATCGGCCATTGTCAGTTATTGTACCACGTGCCCGAAATTGTATCATGAGATATCTTATTCGATTCTAGACCCTATAAAAAACTATAAATCACTTTTACACGGTTATCCGATTTTCGGCCGATATTGGTTTATAGCATACCCGTAACGTCAAATGTCTTCTGATATTTTTGTAATTTTTTGTGCCCGCTTTATCTGACTCGATTAACCATCCGTGCGATTTTCGGTAATTTTTGTTTCAGGAGTTCAGAGGCCTAAAAAACGTGTATTATATATATCCTTCAATTCGATCTATTTCGGGTGGTCGGAGTGGCCATTGTTATTTTTCAGCATGTTTTTCTACCACGTGTCCGAAATCGCATCATGAGATATCTTATTCGATTCTACACACTTTAAACAACTCTAAATCACCTTTACACAATTATCCGATTTTCGGCCGAAATTGGTTTATAGCATACCGGTAACGTCAAATGTCTTCTGATGTTTTTGCAAATTTTTGTGCCCGCTTTATCTGACTTGACAAATCATTTTTGAAGTTTCGATAATTTTCGTTTCGGGAGCTTAGAGGCCTAAAAAACGTTTATCATGTACCCTTCAATTCGAGCTGTTTCAGGTGGTCGGAGCGACCATTTTTAATTCCAGCCTGTTTTTTACCACGTGTCCGAAATCGTATCATGAGGTATCTTTTTTTACTACTCCCTATAAACAATTATAAATCACTTTTACACGGTTATCCGATTTTCGACCGAAATCTGGTTTTGATCCAAATATGGATAGGGTACGAACTCGTTGCTATGGTTGGGAATCAAAGAGGCAACTTGCGTTAGCCATATTATCTTTATTTATCGTATGGCTAGTATATTGTCTAATAACGATTCAATGGATTTTACAACCTTGGCCCAACGAGGTAGAAATAAGGATCGTCACAAGGAAAGTTTGGGTTAAAAGGGGTGGACGAACCACCAACACGGGATGGCTAGATGGTCACGGCGTGTGGGTCGTGAGGGCTGATACAATTCTCGAGGTGCGTATGGTGGCTCGGTGTTTCCAATGTTCATCATGGACTCCAAATAGATTTTGGAGTATCTTTAACTTTTATGTTATTTTTATTAAGTTGTTATTTTAATTAGTTTATTAAAGTTGGTTATTTAGTTTGTTAAGTTAGTTACTAGTTTGTTACAAGGTTGTTACAAATTAGTTATTATCTTATTAGTTAGTTATCCTAAGATTATTAGGATTAGTTATTTAATTCTTTTAATTCCTAAGATAGGGTTTTATTTTAATAAGGATTATATTTAATCCATTAGGATAGATTTAGGACTCCCAATTCTAGTACGAATTGTGGGAGGCGTGTGATTGCTTGGGACGTGTGCTATTACTATACAAAGGGCACATCGTCTTCTTTGTTTGACATTCAATTAGTTAATCATTCGAGTTATAAAAATTTACAAGTTTTCTTTTTAAGACATTCTTAAAGAAATCTCAAGGACTCATCGAGTGTTGATCCGAACCGTTGGTACTTCGTCGCGTTTCAAGTATTGACAAGATTTACGAACTATAGGTCTAGGGAGTAAATCACCATTGTTTATCCTATAGGTCTAGGGCAAACAAATATCCTTCTACCTTGGGGATTCACCTCAAGACCGTCACAACTACAATAACAACCACCATCACCATCACCATCGACGGACCACCATCATCAACGACATCACCTCCGGCGATCTTCATCATCCATCGTTCATTATTTTTCAAGATTATTTCAAGATCGTTCCATACTTTGCCTATTTTAATAATTGATTCAAGATTGTTCTCAAGATTTCCAAGAAAGCTTCCGCGGACGATTTCTTTGCTCAAGAATTCGTATCAGGTTTATAGCATACCCAGTAACGTCAAATGTCTTCTGATGGTTTTGAAAATTTTTGTGCCCGCTTTATCTGACTCGATAAATCGTTCGTATGATTTTCTGTAATTTTTGTTTCAGGAGTTCAGCGGCCTAAAAAACGTGTATTATATATGATGCGGGAGCATGCTCAATCTTTCCTAATGATAAGTCTAAAACGAGATTCACACCAAAAGGGTTCGAACATGGATCCGTAAGATTATTCAAGATAGCTTTACAAGGAATAAAAGAAGATTCTAGGAAGACCTTGGAACATCCTTGGATGATATTTCCTAAAGGCTACATGAAGGAAGGTGTGTATGAAGCTTCCAAGGGAGAGGAGCTAGGGCACGAAGGACCTAGGGACGCGGGCCTAAGGGCACGACCACAACTAGGGTTTCGACCAAATTAGGGTTTCGTTTTTGTTTTGTTTATTTTATTTAAGAATAAAATAAGATTAGGAAGTTATGTTTCCTAGTCTTAGTAGGTTTTGTATTAGGTTTCCTAATTGTAATAGGATTCATAAATCCTAAGTTAAGTAGGAGTCCTAGTAGAAGTAGGTTTCATAATTCTAGTAGAAATAGGAATCCTAATTGTTGTAGGATTCGTAGTTCTAGTAGGATAAGGAATCCTAGTTGTTAAAGGATTCGTAGTTATATTAGGAATAGGAGTCTTAATTATATTAGGTTTAGGCGTCTTAAATCCTAGTCAAACTCTTTGTTTGAACCTAAGTAGGATTAGGGTTTCCTAGTAAGGACTAATTAAGGTATTCCTACCTTAATTATAGTAGGTTTTACACGGTTTAAGGCCTATAAAGGCAGCCGTTTTCTTTGCTTTAAACACACAAGTTTGAGTTGAATTATCAATAAAAATCATAAGTTTCTGTGTGAGCTTTTGAGTGACATTAATTAAGTTTGCGAGCTTAGTTTTTGGGATCGACTTTGCGAGGTTGATTTGCAGGGTGTTAGCCAATTCCATCTTTTGCGAGAGAAGGTTGAGGAGACATATTCATCTATCCATCTGCAATCCATCGTCCATCGTTCATCAAGCATTCGTCCACAAGCCATCGATCACCAAACCGTTCTTCCAAGACTTCGAGTTCAAGCCTTGTTCGTTCATCACTTCGTTCATCATTGTTCATCGTTCATGTAAAACCCCTCGCGAAAGCGGAAATATAAACACACAAAAGTACCAAAAATGCAGCGGAATTAAAACTTTTTAAAGTAAACAACATGCGAGAAGAGTTTAACTTAAACGAAAACTGAAACTGAAATAAAACAAAATAGATAAGTAACAGTTCTAAGTATCAAAAACAAATATGTACAACAGCCTGGGATGGAACATCCCTACAGGCACCAACCAAAAACTGTATCAAAAGAAACTAAGAGTCTAGCTACTCGATATATGTGTAAGTCATATGATGTAAGGATCATCACTCGCAAGCTCTCGTGTGAACCCCGATCCAACCTGCATGTACCTACATACATGAAAACATGTACGCCACAATCAGTGGGGAGTGACTAGAGTTCTCCTAGCCACCTTTTGTGACAACACGTAACACATAAAGCAATACAGAATACTCCAACATATATCAACATGTGAAGTATAAACATCTCATCAACTGATCTCATACTATCATGCAAACTCTAGTGCACGGCTCTCAACGAACTTCATAAACCGTTAGGAAGGAGAGCCGGTTTTCCTACTGGTTATCCAGTCGGAGGGTCTTTCAATCCAACTATTTATGAAACCGAACTAAGAGTCATCCAATGCCTTGGATGATCAAACCAAAGTCAAACACAAGACTCCTCAACAACAACATTTGAAACATCAGTAACACATCTATATCTGACACTGTACCACACTAGGCAAGCAGATAAATTCAGCAAGTACAAGGTTCAGCGGTCAGCTTAAGACATAACCTATATACCAAAACATTCAGCAAGTAAGAAGGTTCAGCGGTCAACTTGAGACATAACCTAATTACCAAAACATTCAGCAAGCAAGGACTCAGAGGCCAGCTTAAGGCATGGACCTGCCAATCAGCAAGACACTAGACTCAGCGGCCAACTTAAGGCATAGACTAGCATCCAAAAGTAAAGGACTCAGAGGCCAGCTTAAGGTATGTCCCTTCACTACATCACAAGATACTAAACTCAGAGGCCAGCTTAAGGCATGTTCTAGCATCAAACATCTGCACTCCGGGTGAGATGTTACGACCTAAATGCCCCGTTGTGCAGCTGCTCTACTCGTCAGACTCAGAGGCCAACTTAAGGCATGTTCCAACGCGATCACCACAAACATGTCTGGACTCAGAGGCCAGCTTAAGGCATGTGCCAGACACGACAAACATACACATATAGGGCTCAGAGGCCAGCTTAAGGCATATCCCCATATATGACAAACAGCTCACGTATTAAGTTCAGAGGCCAGCTTAAGGCATAACTTAATACGCATCAATACAATATCATCCAAGTCTATGAACTAATCTATAGTTCTACTTTTCTTAACTTCTAACCAACACTTAATTGACCCCGGGAACTAAGTTGAGGGAGAGCCGGTTTCTCTTTCGGTTACCCGACCGGGGGGTCTCTATCCTCACTCCATTCCCGAACCCAATATAGTGTCGCCCATCCTCCGGGGACCTCAAACTCATATCAAAGGTATACAAAACGAGTTTCAATCAAAACCGATCAACCGTTTAAAAGTTATACGCGAATTACAACAAAAACAGCCTACAGGGATCCCCAGCCGGTCGGCAGGCAGCCGGTCGGCCGGCTGGTGATCCTCTCAGCCTCCTTTCTTTTCAAAACCAACAAAGAACAATACAAGGGACTCCTAGCCGGTCAGCAGGCAGCCGGTCGGCCGGCTGGGAACCCATTCCCTTAACCTTTACAAACTCGCAAACCCACCCCAAGTGTACTCCCAGCCGGCTGGCTGGCAGGCGGCCGGTCTGCCGGCTGGGCTCCCCTTTACTTACATTCTCGCAAAAACACGAAACAACACAGAGAGACCACCAGCCGGTCGGCAGGCAGCCGGTCGGCCGGCTGGCAGTCCCAAGCCAGTTTCTACAAAATTCGCAAAAACACAATAGAAGCGCTCCCAGCCGGTCGACCGGCGGCCGGTCGGTCGACCGGCTCAGAGAGCCTGTTCGTAAATTTCGCAATTCCAGCCAACTAAAAATTCGACAAATCGACATACCAACTTTAATAATTGCTACAAGTAAGATTTACCCAACATCATGAATCATCTAAACTCATTATCTATCACCAAACAAATCCCATAACAATCCTCAAACGATTAATCCAATGTATCCGTCTTAACTTTGTGAAAACTGAAAATAAGCTTAAGAACATATAACAACATCACCAAGCATGAATTCTTCACATAAGAACAATCCTAAACATGATACTAAGTCCATTGATCATTAACATTAACAAAATCAGAAAACTACTAGAAGAACACATCAAAACTTGCTAATATTCACATTAAGGCCGAGTTTCTCATTATCGTCACCTTGAATGCAATCCGGCTTAAAGATCCTCCTCTACGACGAAGCTATCAACTCCCGGGTCGTCCAAGTTCACACCTACATCACGAAAAAGAAGTTTAACGGACTGAAGTTCGAATCCCACAAAAACAGCCCGAAATTCGAAGTGAAGGATTTGAAAAACGGAAGTGATAGATGGCTTGCAAATTTGATGAGGATTCCGAAAATGTTATTATTACCTTAATTCGGTAGACGGATGATGAAGAAAAGAGCAAAAGAAGATGGATTAAAATGGAGGTTTTGTGAGTAAAATGTTTACAGTGTTAAGGTTTTGGGGATGACAATATGTCGACTAACTTGGGGTTTTATGAGGTTTTAAATTGTCCTTTCCCGTTTCAAGGAAAACGGGTTTGGGTATCTTGCACGGTTTCCGGATGTGAACTTAAGTTTACCAAGTTTGTATTCGTCTTAAGGACTTAAGGTTCTTAAGACGGATCTTACTTATTTATTTAAAATACTTTTCAATAACTATAAAAATGTAGTTTATTACTTAGAATATTTAAAAGCCTTTAAAATATAAATCACGAAAATACGAGCTGTTACAATCACCCAATCTTCAAAAAGTTTCGTCCTCGAAACTCGAAAGTAGAATTAGGTACAAAAACAACTAAAACCTTCAAACTGAACCACGAGGGTCGTGACAACCCAAAACTTTACCCTTCAAAGAGGTTTTTAGGAGTAAAAGATTTCAAGGCACAAGTCTTGTCAATGGGCAATGGGATTCTCGTTACGTATTCAAGAGTCCGACATTCCAAATCCGAGGCAAGTCCCAAAATTTTGTTCAAATACAGTTCAAAATTAGGTTGATTCGGTGTTGACAAGCACTGCACGGGTTATCAGACATCTCCAATAACATGTTCTAGTGGCAGTCAACGCTGAAACCTGACAAAATCGTAAAACGTTACGCTCTTTAAAACCAAGTTTTCCTCAAAATTACCCTTTATTCTCGAATTCCTGAAAAGTAAAATGGTAACCATGACTAAAAGTTGCTTCTAACGGAGGAGAAAGCAGTTTCAACTTTTTAAAACAATTAAGCTTTTTCCAAAAACAATGGATTTAAAGTCATCAATTGGGAGACAAGTTCCAAAACAGACGTTTGAGAGCGCGGAAACAGTCGCAGAGCTTATTTTTGATAAGAAGGATTAGGGGTTTCAAGCCTCGCGGCTGTAAGGACACAAAAAGGAAGGTTGAAGGCACGGAACGATTGAGTCGAAGGTTAAAGAAGACGGTAACCTTTGCCAAACATGGCTGCACTAACCGCTCAATTCACAATCAAAACATCCTCCCAACGATCCCTAGTATATCCCAAAAAGGCAATTCCAGTAACCTCAATGCTCACAATGGGTTCACGGTTCCTATTACCCCTATCTCATCCACAAAACATGGTATTTCTCAACCAGAAGGTTTGCAACCTCTCACTCAGTTACCCAAAAACCTGTTCTAATAGAGTTAAGGATCCCTCACTCAAGGTGGAAGTCTAACTAATATACCTCGGACTAAGGTTTATGCACTTCCAAAGTCTAAATCTGAATTCTGTCATCCCAAACATCGAATTCTGAAGTTAGAACACCAAACTTTCTACACTATGTCTTTTCTCTATCAGACAGGCCATGACCAAAATTACTTATATCCTTTAGTCCTACGTAGGTCTATTCCATCAAACTCATCCTATGGGGGGGGGGGGGGGTACTTCAAATTTCTAAGTTCCCCAAGGTCACTTATTACCATAAAACGAACATTCCAAGGTAAGGTCTCACTAAGGTAACAACTTCTAAGTCAAGCAAGTCTATGACTGGTCCTCATGACTAGTTCCTCAAAACGATTCCGATCTCAAAATTCCTCGGAGTCAAAGGCAACATTACCCTTTCAATGATTTATTTCTCAAACGTTTAGATAACCCATCTCAGATAGTTCCCAAATGACAATTCAACCAAACTCTCAAACTACTCGACTCATACATGTGATATATCTACTATATTTGTATCACTGTCCACAATTAAACATACCCAAATCAACGCGTTTCTGGACTTACATCTCTCAATGAATCATTCATTCTCAAACTGCTGATGTAACCTAAATTTTTCCTTTAAGTCTTTCATTAGATAAATGCTAAGATCCGTTAAGTCACTTAAGATCAACCACTCGGTCGATTCCACAAATTCCTGCAAACGTTCCAATGTTCTCACACCGTTACTAACAACTCTCGTTCCTCAAGTTCAAATAGCATTAGCTTGACTCATTCACTTACCAGGCAACGTCGGTACCTTCATCATATTCCTCGAAATCAATCTTTACTCTAAGTTCCTCGAGATCCTCAAATGGACATTCCAACTCACGATTATCCATGACTCAGCAAGATTCTCGCATCTAAGTTCCATTAAAGGCCGTGTATAACACTCTACCTAGCACCATTATCTCATCATTCACTTACTCTTCAAATTAGTAACATAACAACTCTAGGGTTACCCAACACGTATTCAACAAGCTCCTTAGGTTTCTCCTCAAGTAACAACACTCTCCAAATCACGGTCTACAGCTAATTCCAAGAGGTTTCCAAGTTCATCTATGGTAGGTTACCGCACAAGGTCTTTCAGGGAAACAAGTTATCAGGTGGAGTCAAAAGGAAATGAAGACAGATTCCAAGGAAGGTTAACAGGAATCTAAGGGAGGAGATTAAGATCTTAACGGCTACGAGTGCATCAACTATAAATAAGATGGTAAGTATAAACATACCAGTAGGTGGGTCAGGGTGAACTCCAGTCTCAGTCTGAAGTTAAACAGCTCTAGCTCCACTGGTCTCAGCCTCTGGGTCAGTAGTGATAGCTCTATTGATGGTGACATTCCCTACGTGGCACTCGAAAGAGCGATGTCCTAATCCCTCGCAGGTGAAGCACTGGTACAGGTCACCATAACAGTCAACTCTAGAATGAAGATCCTTGCGGCACTTGAAGCACTTTAGGGGAGCTTCTGTCGGGGGTTCCATGTCTCGTTCTTGGGAAGCCTCAGCTCCGTTGGGTTCTCCCTTTCCTTGGGGGCACTGTTCAGAGAGGTGTCCTTGCTCTCTGCAACGGTAGCAAATGCGTGGTCTACCACGGCGGTTATTGCCTGGCCTAGCTGTAGCAGGTTGCACGAGGAACTGTGGGTGCTTTCCTCTTCCAGGAGGAGAGGAGGAGGAAGGAGGAATAAGAGGTCTCTTGCTTCAACAGCTATGTAGAGGGGGTCTAGGAGAAGAGAAAGCTCTAGTTCTCTCACAATAGATCTCATAAGGGTCCTCCGCTCGCAAGATACTGTAGTAACTCTGGAAGTAAGAAGTCGGGTCACCACTGGCTACACTCCTAGTCTCAGCATTAAGCTTGCTCCGAAACAGGTAAGCTTTGTCTTCTTCTCTCTCAACTAGCTGTGGGACAAAGTGAATCAGCTCCTCAAATCGATTGGTGAAGGCTTGAACAGAAAGGGTCCCTTGGCGAAGGTTCATGAACTCGGTCATCTTATCCTGGCGGGTGTCCCTATGGTAAAACCTCATGCCAAGAAGAGTCTTGAAACGACTCCAAGTGAAAGTAGGGTCACGAGTAGCAGGAGCACTGATCGTCAACCACCAACTCCTAGCCTCACGAACCAAGAACTGTGATGCTACTCAGGTCTGATCCTCAGGTCGAACGCCATAAATCATGAAGTTCCTTTCCATGTCAAAGAACCAAGTGGTGAGGGTCGCAGCACTGGTCTCTCCGTCGAATGTCTTAGCTGCATTCCTCCACATCTGGGTGATGATCCAAGCCAATCCCCCAGGTTGGTTACTTACCGAGGTCTGAAATGAAGAAGAAGGCATAGACGACCTCGCTATGCACTCCTGAAGAGTCTGAATGAGGGCTTGAGTCTCAGCATTCTCATCAATGGTTGGCTCTGTCATTCTTCAATCATAAGAGAGTAAACTGTTAGACGTATTCCTAACAAGGCACAAACAGACTACAATATAAATCCTTAGATCTACCCTGTCTCTCATTCATTATTTGTCTATTTGGTCAAGTTAAGGTTGGGGGTCACATGAGTGCGTCGGGAGCAATAATGCTCTGATACCAACTGTAAAACCCCTCGCGAAAGCGGAAATATAAACACACAAAAGTACCAAAAATGCAGCGGAATTAAAACTTTTTAAAGTAAACAACATGCGAGAAGAGTTTAACTTAAACGAAAACTGAAACTGAAATAAAACAAAATAGATAAGTAACAGTTCTAAGTATCAAAAACAAATATGTACAACAGCCTGGGATGGAACATCCCTACAGGCACCAACCAAAAACTGTATCAAAAGAAACTAAGAGTCTAGCTACTCGATATATGTGTAAGTCATATGATGTAAGGATCATCACTCGCAAGCTCTCGTGTGAACCCCGATCCAACCTGCATGTACCTACATACATGAAAACATGTACGCCACAATCAGTGGGGAGTGACTAGAGTTCTCCTAGCCACCTTTTGTGACAACACGTAACACATAAAGCAATACAGAATACTCCAACATATATCAACATGTGAAGTATAAACATCTCATCAACTGATCTCATACTATCATGCAAACTCTAGTGCACGGCTCTCAACGAACTTCATAAACCGTTAGGAAGGAGAGCCGGTTTCCCTACTGGTTATCCAGTCGGAGGGTCTTTCAATCCAACTATTTATGAAACCGAACTAAGAGTCATCCAATGCCTTGGATGATCAAACCAAAGTCAAACACAAGACTCCTCAACAACAACATCTGAAACATCAGTAACACATCTATATCTGACACTGTACCACACTAGGCAAGCAGATAAATTCAGCAAGTACAAGGTTCAGCGGTCAGCTTAAGACATAACCTATATACCAAAACATTCAGCAAGTAAGAAGGTTCAGCGGTCAACTTGAGACATAACCTAATTACCAAAACATTCAGCAAGCAAGGACTCAGAGGCCAGCTTAAGGCATGGACCTGCCAATCAGCAAGACACTAGACTCAGCGGCCAACTTAAGGCATAGACTAGCATCCAAAAGTAAAGGACTCAGAGGCCAGCTTAAGGTATGTCCCTTCACTACATCACAAGATACTAAACTCAGAGGCCAGCTTAAGGCATGTTCTAGCATCAAACATCTGCACTCCGGGTGAGATGTTACGACCTAAATGCCCCGTTGTGCAGCTGCTCTACTCGTCAGACTCAGAGGCCAACTTAAGGCATGTTCCAACGCGATCACCACAAACATGTCTGGACTCAGAGGCCAGCTTAAGGCATGTGCCAGACACGACAAACATACACATATAGGGCTCAGAGGCCAGCTTAAGGCATATCCCCATATATGACAAACAGCTCACGTATTAAGTTCAGAGGCCAGCTTAAGGCATAACTTAATACGCATCAATACAATATCATCCAAGTCTATGAACTAATCTATAGTTCTACTTTTCTTAACTTCTAACCAACACTTAATTGACCCCGGGAACTAAGTTGAGGGAGAGCCGGTTTCTCTTTCGGTTACCCGACCGGGGGGTCTCTATCCTCACTCCATTCCCGAACCCAATATAGTGTCGCCCATCCTCCGGGGACCTCAAACTCATATCAAAGGTATACAAAACGAGTTTCAATCAAAACCGATCAACCGTTTAAAAGTTATACGCGAATTACAACAAAAACAGCCTACAGGGATCCCCAGCCGGTCGACAGGCAGCCGGTCGGCCGGCTGGTGATCCTCTCAGCCTCCTTTCTTTTCAAAACCAACAAAGAACAATACAAGGGACTCCCAGCCGGTCATGTAACACTCCGATATTTTCCGTATTGAAAATTTAAAGATTTAATTGAATTTCAAGAATAATTTATATTTTAATTAAATTTCGTAAATATATATTTGTAATAAGAATATTTCGTTTTAAAGCTTTTTAGTTTCAATTTATGTTTCGAGTTTTATAAATCTAAGTTTCGGTTTTATTTTCGAGAAATGACATGTATAGCGGATAATTTCATGAAATGTGGTTTACTTGCATATTTTTGTCCCATCTTGAGTAATAATAGACTTGAGAGGTTGTTTCCGTCTTAATTAGTCAAATCCGAGTCCATCCCGACTCATTAAATGAATTCCGAGTCATTTCCGACTCAAAAACCCTTATAACCCCGATGTTGTGTTTTATTTCACACAACCGATTCATTTCTTCATCCTCCTCAAAAATCAGAAAAACCCCTTCACCATTGTTGGTGTTTCTCCATGAGCACAAAATCAACTCTAGCATCTTCGTTTCTTGCTCAAATTCCGAGTTCTTGGTAGGTATGTTCTCCTCTTCTTCTTCTCCTTCTTTTCATGTCTTTAAAAGTTAGTATTGTTGTGCTTTCGGAAAAACCCCTTTTTCTAGGGTTTGTGTATGATCCGTTTTTCCTTTTGTTCTTGAGCGAGAATGGATGTATGGACTTCAATGAAGGATTCTTTGAAGATTTGAAGAGCTTTAAAGGTAACTTTGAGAGGTTACTCGACTTTAAGTCAAAAATCGTTGTGTATTGTTGTTGTTGGTTGATTTCTGAAATTTGAGGATAGTGTTGGTTAATTGTTGCTTAATTTTCTGAAAGCTTTGGTGTATTGAGTTGCTTGGTTATCTTTTAATCGATTGAAATGAATTTCATGTTGTTTGGTAGTAATGAATGAAGATTTTGGTGGTGGTTAATGGGTTAGTTAGTATCCGTCACATGCTTAATTCGTTTTACCAATATTATTATTTTCGATTGATTCTAATTCATGTTTGAGTTGACGATTGTTGGTTGTTATCGTTCTTTCAAGTTTATATGTTAATGTATATATGTGAATGGTTGGCATTACGTGTTGTATACGTCGCGTATTACCGCCTTGCATTGTCGAATAAGGAACCAAGAAGCAAGAACGCAACCTGAGCACGGCTGGGCAGCAGCCCGTGGGAACCGCAGGCTGCGGACACCCACGCAGGCCTGCGGCCTGGCCATGCGCACGCTGCGGTTTAGTCTGACAGCAGCATCTTCGAAAGGCCATATCTCTCTCGTTTCTTATCCAAATGAGGCGTGTGACCTATCGTTGGAAAGCTAAGATCACAAGCTTTCACCTCCACTTGGCCTTGCATCAATAGGAGCTCTAGAACTCGAGATATAGTCGTTTGAAGTTGACCCTTGTGAAACCGAGTTTTCAATTCTTCATTTTGGCTCTTGGTTGTGTATGCCAAGGCTTCAATTCTTCCTTTTTGCTTGCTTCTCTTTACTTTGCACTTATTCCCTTGGTTAAGCTTTGCCTCTCCTTCTCCTCCTTGATATATGAAATGTAAACTTGTGCATGAGACTCGTCACATGAATTCTCTTTATTGTATTACTCATGTGGGTAAAATGTTTGGATACTTCCGTTGTTGTTGCATGGTTGAATGCTTAAGCCGTTTTAGTAGCTAAACTGAGGAGGAAGACCCCCCGGCCGGGCAACCGGAAGGGAAACCGGCTCCCGCTTCAAGTTAGCTTCTCAAAACCAGCTTAAGTGTTGTCTTGATTGATTTGAAGCTCACATGTATTAAATGAGTTAGTTAACGGTTATGTTAGCTTGAGTGGTAATGATAACGGTTATGTTGTCTTACTTGTAATTTGATAACGGTTATGTTGTCTTGAGTTGAGTCGAGTAATGGTTATGTTACTTTACTTGTGATTTGATAACGGTTATGTTATCTTAAGATTGAGTCGGGTAACGTTTATGTTGCCTTGCTTGTGTCTGGATGACGGTTATGTCATCCTAAGTTTGTGAGTGACGGTTATGTCACCTTGTTTGTGAATGGATAGCGGTGGTACGATTTGTGTATCATTGTAATGAACCAATGCCACCCCTGTTATGGGTTTTATCTATGTTCCGGATTGGTCGGTGTCCGTGGTTATGCGGCCCGGTCCCCGTGTGTCGTTCGGTGTAGGTTATTACATCGAGAGGTCTGGCCAGGTCTTAGGCATATAGTTGTCGGTTATGCACTATACATAGAGTCGGTGTCGTGGTTATGCGTCCCGATAGCTAGTGTCGTGGTTATGCGACCTAGCGGTCAGTGGTAACGGTTATGTTCCCTGACGGCGTTCATTCTATTCTTGTATGTTCTGTGATTGGCCATGCCATCTAGTGTTGGCCTCTGAGTCAATTATTTGCTTGTTGTTTGTGTGAATGAACATGCCATCAAGTGTTGGCCGCTGAGTCATTCACTTGGGTTGATTATCCGTTTGATATAGTTCACATGATGACCTTGTTTGTAGTTCACATGTTGGTTCATGCTTGACTATGTTTGTCATATTTGAATATGTCATATTTAAGTATTTATCTTTGTATATGCATGCTCATATGTATATGTTGTGTTGTATTACCGTTTACGTGTTTTCTGACAAAAAGTGGCTGGGAGAACCTCGAGTTACTCCCCACTGACTGTGGCGTACATGTTTCATGTATGTAGGTTGGTGCTGTTTGGGGAAGACGTGTGGCTAGCGAGCATTGTTGATTAGTCGACAATTACCTATATACGTTTAGCTTAGATTTAATTATGTTGTCATCGAGGGATACCTTATCCCTTGTGATCTTTCTTTTATCTTGTATAAGTTATACTTTTCTTTAGTTTTAATCTTTCACATGTTCTTTTGATATTCCGCGATTAAGCTTATTTATATATGTCGAAAGTTTTTAAAAATACTGTATTTCCGCTGCAAGTTGCTTGTTTATTTTTATGTAATATCGCGGGGTGTCACAGGTCAGCAGGCAGCCGGTCGGCCGGCTGGGAACCCATTCCCTTAACCTTTACAAACTCGCAAACCCACCCCAAGTGTACTCCCAGCCGGCTGGCAGGCGGCCGGTCTGCCGGCTGGGCTCCCCTTTACTTACATTCTCGCAAAAACACGAAACAACACAGAGAGACCACCAGCCGGTCGGCAGGCAGCCGGTCGGCCGGCTGGCAGTCCCAAGCCAGTTTCTACAAAATTCGCAAAAACACAATAGAAGCACTCCCAGCCGGTCGACCGGCGGCCGGTCGGTCGACCGGCTCAAAGAGCCTGTTCGTAAATTTCGCAATTCCTGCCAACTAAAAATTCGACAAATCGACATACCAACTTTAATAATTGCTACAAGTAAGATTTACCCAACATCATGAATCATCTAAACTCATTATTTATCAGCAAACAAATCCCATAACAATCCTCAGACGATTAATCCAATGTATCCGTCTTAACTTGGTGAAAACTGAAAATAAGCTTAAGAACATATAACAACATCACCAAGCATGAATTCTTCACATAAGAACAATCCTAAACATGATACTAAGTCCATTGATCATTAACATTAACAAAATCAGAAAACTACTAGAAGAACACATCAAAACTTGCTAATATTCACATTAAGGCCGAGTTTCTCATTATCGTCACCTTGAATGCAATCCGGCTTAAAGATCCTCCTCTACGACGAAGCTATCAACTCCCGGGTCGTCCAAGTTCACACCTACATCACGAAAAACAAGTTTAACGGACTGAAATTCGAATCCCACAAAAACAGCCCGAAATTCGAAGTGAAGGATTTGAAAAACGGAAGTGATAGATGGCTTGCAAATTTGATGAGGATTCCGAAAATGTTATTATTACCTTAATTCGGTAGACGGATGATGAATAAAAGAGCAAAAGAAGATGGATTAAAATGGAGGTTTTGTGAGTAAAATGTTTACAGTGTTAAGGTTTTTGGGGATGACAATATGTCGACTAACTTGGGGTTTTATGAGGTTTTAAATTGTCCTTTCCCGTTTCAAGGAAAACGGGTTTGGGTATCTTGCACGGTTTCTGGATGTGAACTTAAGTTTACCAAGTTTGTATTCGTCTTAAGGACTTAATGTTCTTCAGACGGATCTTACTTATTTATTTAAAATACTTTTCAATAACTATAAAAATGTAGTTTATTACTTAGAATATTTAAAAGCCTTTAAAATATAAATCACGAAAATTCGGGCTGTTACAGTTCATCTATCGTTCGTTCATCATTCATATTCCGTTCATTATTTGTGTTATTTCATTAAAGTGGCTAACGAAGCTGTTATTTATCTTAAGAGTGTAATTCCGCTGCACATCGATTCTTAGGAAAGGATCATCTACCTCAATTCAAGTTAGAGATCCGCATCAACTTGGTATCAGAGCTTCGGCTCTTGGTTTTAATTCTTATTAAGATCTATCTTGGGAAGAAATAAGTATGTTGAGTTCCAGCGTGAATAGCGAGGCAACGAGCAAGCGATGGGAGGCCGGTCAAGAGGAGATCAAAGCTCAAATGAATCAAATGAGTTATGTTCTCAAAAATATTGTATCCATGTTGAACAAGAAAGGGTTTAAAGTCGGAGAGGATGATGCTTCATCTAGGGCGAGTGATGGTGAGGAAGAAGTGCCGAGAGTCCCCACCTACAACAAGCAAGATGATGATCGTGGTCTAAAACTAGACATACCCAAGTTCAAAGGAGACCTAGATCCCGAAGAGTTTCTAGATTGGATACGACAAACGGAGAGAGTTTTCGAGTACAAAGAGTATGATGATAAAAAGCAATTCAAGTTGGCTATTCTCAAGATAACTAAATATGCATCTTTATGGTACGAGAATCTCAAGAAACAACGGAAACGCGATGGTAAGTCTAAACTAAATTCTTGGGTTTAATTAAAGAAGTATCTTATGAAATGATTCTTGCCTAAAGATTATAATCAAGAAAACTATCTTAAGTTGCAATCCCTAACTCAAGGAGGGATGTCCGTGAATGATTATATCAAAGAGTTTGAGAGGATGTCCATAGTTTGTGACCTAGAGGAGAAGGAAGAACTAAGAGTGGCTGGGTTTATCAAGGGTTTAACACCAACCCTATCATTTAGTGTCGAGGTTCAAAATTATGATGGGTTTAATGATGTATGTCGTATAGCCCTAAAGATAGAAAAACACAACAAAAACCGTAGGACATACCCATCGAGAGGCATGAACCAAGGGGAGGGTTCAAGTAACCAAGCTATCCCAACCAAGCCTAAGGAGTCGGTCAAGGACGAGTCTAGGGATAAGGGGAAGGGCGTTGTGGTGGAGTCTAAGGGGAATCCTATGCGGAGGTGTTTCAAATGTCAAGGGTCCGGTCATATAGCCCATGAGTGCCCACAAAAGAGAGCTTTAACCATCCAAGAATTACAAGACCTAATTCCAAACTTTGTAGTACCCGAAGTGGAGTCAAGGGGTGCGGAATTCGAGGTTGAGAAGGGGACGGTTGACGTGGAGCCGGAAAGTGAGAGTGAAGGAGAGTGTTTGGTCATTAGGAGTCTTCACATCGAGACGACTAACGAAGAGGCCGAACAAAGGGAGAAGTTGTTCCATACTCGGTGTAAGATTGGGGGTAAGAAGTGTGATCTAATAGTGGATAGCGAATCATGTACAAACGTGGTTGCTAAGGGGTTAGTTAAAGAACTAGGGTTAGCCACTAGAACAAGATCGAAACCCTACAAGTTACATTGGTTGGATGGAGACAAAGGGGTGAGTGTAAGGGACCAAGCGTTGGTGGGCTTGAGTCTAGCTCCGTATCAAGATGAGGTGTGGGGCGATGTAGTGTCAAGCGCATGCCATGTATTATTGGGCAGGCCTTGGCAATATGATCGTGATGTTACACACGATGGGAGGTTAAACATCTATAAAGTAGTTAAGGATAAGGTTACCTATAACCTATAGCCGATGACGACTACAAATACTAAGGACTCCCAATATAAGAAGGAGAGCTTATTCATAACCCTATGAGAGTTCATGGGGGCCGTGAGGGTCAAGAACGAAGGGTGGATGAGGAGGCTAGGGAGGAGTTCGTAGGAGAGGTGCATGATGAGGGGATTGATCATGGTGAGGCCGTGAGTCTTGTAGGAGATGAAGAGCGTGTGCCAAGCGTAGACAAGGAGTCCATGGTTGCGACTATGGGTGAAGAGCTCGTTGGTGTCGGTTCTAGTCTAGGTCAAGAGGCAAATGTCGTGGGTCAAGAAGAGGAGGAAGTTGTGCACGAAAGGGAGAGTGGTGTGAGGAAGGAGGTTAGTAACCCTAATTGGAGTTCGGATGGGAATACTATCGACAATGGGGATGCTACTACTTCGAATCCTACAAGGAGTAGGACTAATGTTACTATAAAACCTATGCTTTACAACTTCTTATTGCAAGGAACTTGGAATAAAGCAAGGGACAAGAGGGAGAACGAGATTGAGCCAAGAAAGAAGCAAGGGGTTCGGGTTCTAACTAATTGTTCTAAGCCAATGGAACCAAGATTAATACGTGAAGCACAGTGGTGAAGTGGGAATGGTTCGACCAAGAATAGCACAAGACAAAATTTGAGGTCAACTTTTTCTCAAGAAGGAGAGTATGATGCGGGAGCATGCTCAATCTTTCCTAATGATAAGTCTAAAACGAGATTCACACCAAACGGGTTCGAACATGGATCCGTAAGATTATTCAAGATAGATTTACAAGGAATAAAAGAAGATTCTAGAAGGTCCCGAAAGACCTTGGAACATCCTTGGATGATATTTCCTAAAGGCTACATGAAGGAAGGTGTGTATGAAGCTTCCAAGGAAGAGGAGCTACGACACGAAGGACCTAGGGACGCGTGCCTAAGGACACGGCCACAACTAGGGTTTCGGCCAAATTAGGGTTTCGTTTTTGTTTTGTTTATTTTATTTAAGAATAAAATAAGATTAGGAAGTTATGTTTCCTAGTCTTAGTAGGTTTTGTATTAGGTTTCCTAATTGTAATAGGATTCATAAATGCTAAGTTAAGTAGGAGTCCTAGTAGAAGTAGGTTTCACAATTCTAGTAGAAATAGGAATCCTAATTGTTGTAGGATTCATAGATGTAGTAGGATAAGGAATCCTAGTGGTTAAAGGATTCGTAGTTATATTAGGAATAGGAGTCTTAATTATATTAGGTTTAGGAGTCTTAAATCCTAGTCAAACTCTTTGTTTGAACCTAAGTAGGATTAGGGTTTTCTAGTATGGACTAATTAAGGTATTCCTACCTTAATTATAGTAGGTTTTACACGGTTTAAGGCCTATACAAGGCAGCCGTTTTCTTTGTTTTAAACACACAAGTTTGAGTTGAATTATCAATAAAAATCATAAGTTTCTGTGTGAGCTTTTGAGTGACATTAATTAAGTTTGCGAGCTTAGTTTTTGGGATCGACTTTGCGAGGTTAATTTGCAGGGTGTTAGCCAATTCCATCTTTTGCGAGAGAAGGTTGAGGAGACATCATCTATCCATCTACAATCCATCGTCCATCGCTCATCAAGCATTCGTCCACAAGCCATCGATCACCAAACCGTTCGTCCAAGACTTCGAGTTCAAGCCTTGTTCGTTCATCACTTCGTTCATCATTGTTCATCGTTCATCTATCGTTCGTTCATCATTCGTATTCCGTTCATTATTTGTGTTATTTCATTAAAGTTGCTAACGAAGCTGTTATTTATCTTAAGAGTGTAATTCCGCTGCACATCGATTCTTAAGAAAGGATTATCTACCTCAATTCAAGTTAGAGATCTGCATCAATATATCCTTCACTTCGAGCTATTTCGGGTGGTCGGAGCGGCCATTGTTTTTTCTCAGCCTGTTTTTCTACCACGTGTCCGAAAATGCATCATGAGTATCTTATTCGATTCTAGACCCTATAAACAACTATAAATTACTTTTACACGGTTATCCGGTTTTTGGCCGAAGTTGGTTTATAGCATACCGGTAACGTCAAATGTCTTCTAATGTTTTTGCCCGCTTTATCTGACTCGATTAACCATCCGTGTGATTTTCGGTAATTTTTGGGTTAGGAGTTCAGAGGCCTAAAACACATGTATTATATGTCCTTCAATTCGAGTTGTTTCGGGTGGTCGGAGCGGCCATTGTTATTTTTCAGCGTGTTTTTCTACCACGTGTCCGAAGTCGCATCATGAGATATCTTATTCGATACTAGACCTTATAAAAAACTATAAATCACTTTACACGGTTATCCGATTTTCGGCCGAAATTGGTTTATAGCATACCGGTAACGTCAAATGTCTTCAGATGTATTAGCAAATTTTTGTGCCCGCTTTATCTGACTTAATTAATCATTCTTGCAATTTTCGATAATCTTCATTTCGGGAGGTCAGAGGCCTAAAAAACGTGTATTTATATACCCTTCAATTCGAGCCGTTTTAGGTGGTCGGAGCGACCATTTTTTATTTCACCCTGTTTTTTTACCACGTGTCCGAAATCGCATCATGAGATATCTTGTTCGATTCTAGACCCTATAAACAACTATAAATCACTTTGACACGGTTATCTGATTTTCGGCCGAAATTGGTTTATAACATACCGGTAACGTCAAATGTCTTCCGATGTATTAGCAAATTTTTGTGCCCGCTTTATCTGACTTAATTAATCATTCTTGCAATTTTCGATAATTTTCATTTCGGGAGGTCAGAGGCCTAAAAAACGTGTATTTATATACCCTTCAATTCGAGCCGTTTCAGGTGGTCGGAGCGACCATTTTTATTTCACCCTGTTTTTTACCACGTGTCCGAAATCGGATCATGAGGTATCTTTTTCGATTCTAGACCCTATAAACAATTATAAATCACTTTTACACGGTTATCCGATTTTCGACCGAAACTGGTTTATAGCATACCGGTAACGTCAAAAGTCTTCTGTTGTTTTTGAAAATTTGTGTGCCCGCTTTAATTGACTCGATTAACCATTCGTGCGATTTTCGGTAATTTTTGTTTCAGGAGTTCAGAGGCCGAAAAAACGTGTATTATATATCCTTCACTTCGAGTTGTTTCGGGTGGTCGGAGCGGTCATTGTTATTTTTCAGCCTGTTTTCTACCACGTGTCAAAAAATACATCATGAGATATCTTATTCGATTCTAGACCCTATAAACAACTATAAATCACTTGTACACGGTTATCCGATTTTCTTCCGAAATTGGTTTATAGCATACCAGTAATGTCAAATGTCTTCTGATGTTTTTGCAAATTTTTGTGCCCGCTTTATCTGTCTCGATTAACCATCCGTGCGATTTTCGGTAATTTTTGTTCAGCAGTTCAGAGGCCTAAAAAACGTATATTATATATCCTTCTATTCGAGCTGTTTCGGGTGGTCGGAGCGACCATTGTTATTTTTCAGCGTATTTTTCTACCACGTGTCCGAAATCGCATCATGAGATATCTTGTTCGATTCTAGACCCTATAAACAACTATAAATCACTTTTACACGGTTATCCGATTTTCGGCAGAAACTGGTTTATAGCATACCGGTAAAGTCAAATGTCTTCCGAAATTTTTGAAAAATTTTGATTTCGCTTTATCTGACTCGATTAAAAATCCATGCGATTTTCGGACATTTTCGTTCCGAGGAGCTTAGAGGCCTAAAAAACGTGTATGATATACCCATCAATTCGAGCTGTTTCTGGGGATGGTCGGAGCGGCCATTGTTATAAATTGAGGTCAGGTACCATAAGTAATCATAAAGGGCTAGGATGTCGAAAACAAAAGAATGAAAGAGGAGAGACAGCGAAATAGAGATGAAAAAGGTACAACAAGTAAGAAATAGGAGCACGAAACAATAAGAGAGGAGCCAACAGAAAAAATGAGAAGGAAATGGAATAAGGTGCAAGAAACAATGAAATTGAAAAGGTAAGAAGGAATTCCAAAGAAAAAAAAATATGCCCAAGCCGGACGGGTCAGCCCGTTTTACATTTCTTTTGGTCGTGCCCGACCCATTTACTAAAATGGGTTGGGCCGGGTTAGCCCCTGACCCATATTTTTAAAAAATTATGCCCTAGCCCGTTCAAAATTTGGGCCGGGTTTTCGGACAGTATCGGCCATGGACAGCTCGATTGTAATCACCCTTAGAACTGTTTTAATGTGGTATTGGTTCAAACAATGTTGAATTAACTCTAAAACCAGTACGGAGTTATTAATAAGCTCGGGATTATTAGCAAAAAGTACTCACACATTCAACGGCGCAATCAGATCAGCATTGATGTAGTTCAGTCCCAGATTGCACTTGGTGAAATTTCCAGAAGGAGTGTCAAACGATAAGTCGGTTCCCAAAGCAACGGTGTTGTTTCCAATGACACCAGAAAAGTTAACAACCGGGTTAGCTATCAAGCCAATGCTAGTGTTAATCCCAGCATACTCGTGCAAGTATTGGAGTTCATCCTGTGACAAATCAATAATAACATATTAGGAAAAAAAAACGTCCTTTAAAACACAAAAAATCTAGCAAAATTAAAAAGGACACGGAAATGCGACTATGCAACCTTGCCTGACTTCTGTTCAGGGGCTTTAAAATAGATAATAGCTTTCAATCCTGGTGCAGGTTCATCACTTGTGATAGTGCTGAGAAGCTACAGAAAAGAGAAGACGAGATTAAGTCAGACCGTTGCAAAAACATCACACAATCCAAATTCCGCAGACGCCCATATGGTACTAAACAGAACAAATACAACCTGAAAGCAAGTGAAACGCTGTCATACGGATCACATATCCGTAAATAAAAGAAGGATATATTACTCACATTGGAGTTGGTATCAACTTTGAAATCAACAGAGATGTTCTTGTTTACAACCTGGTGCCGACATCCGCAACTAACAACTCTCCCTTTTTTACTCCAGTAGCATACAAAAGACACTACAAAAAAAAACGCGACATACTGACGGAATTTCTGACGGAATAAAAATTCCGTCAGTTTTTTTCAAAGGACTGACGGAATTCGGACGGAATACTGACGGAATGAATTCCTGAAGGAATTTCCGTCACAAGCCGTCAGTAAAATCCGGCGTGTTGACCAAAGTCAATGGCGGTAAAAATTACTGACGGAAATTCCGTCAGAATCCGTCAGATTATATTGGCGCGTTGACAAAGTCAATGGCGGAAAAAGGCATCTGACGGACATTCCGTCAGAAAACTGGATTGCTGACGGAAATTCCGTCAGGACATTGCTTTAGTGACGGAATATCAACTGACGGAAATTCAGTCAGAAATGCACTTTGGTGACGGAAATTCCGTCGACAATATGTGACGGAAAATCCGTCAGATGTCTACTTTAGTGACGGAATTTCCGTCAGTATTCTCAGTTTTTTTTTTTTTCGAAATATTATAAGTTTATATGTAACACCCCGATTTATTAAGGAGCCTTTAGCAAGACATCCTCAGTAAATTGAGCTGTTACCATCTCGGAATATCCGAGGTAGTGAATAACAAAGTAAATCAAACCAAAGTACTTTATATAAAAACTGATAAAATTTAAGCTTTGGTGTTACAGATACTACATAGCGGAATAAAAGTACAACTGATAACTACAAAGTAGGTGATCTACATCTAAGTCGGTCCATTCCAAGTGCTCACGCCATCCCATGATCCCACAGCACCATCTTTCCTGTCAAAACTGCTCCCCATTGCGGATCATCACAGGTGTCACACGAATACACAGGGTCAACCACGAGGTTGAGTAGAGGAAAAATAAATAACAAACACTATCATATATATATTGGGATCAACATCCCTTCTCCGCACCGATCCAACTCCAAATAAAACTCCGCACCGATCCAACGCCAAATAAACTCCGCACCGATCCAACGCCAAATAACTCCGCACCGATCCAACACCAAATAACTCCGCACCGATCCATCACCAATATACTCCGCACCGATCCACCTCCGTATCACAAAACAATACAATATATATGCACATCGTAATAATGTCTCAGAATGATAAAAAAATAGCACAAAATAACGAACTCACGATATTATATCGTAAACATGCTTAACACCAAAGATAAACAGATCACACATTAATATAACCAATATCTTCCCCTACCTGAAGTTGAAGAATGACAACCGAACAGCTGCTAGAATTGTTCCACCTCGAACTCATTTCCTATAAATAGTACTTAACATCAATTTCTAATCATACCACCACCACTATTAATTTTATACGATCATATTTATAATTGACACACCTATCCCACACTGTAAATATACATATCAACATACTTATATACATACCAATTAATATGTTCTCCTTACTCCTATAAATCCTCATTAGTCAATATAAACTCACTATACACAAACTTACTAAATATAGCATGATTTCAAACAACCAAATATTACTAAATCAAGACAACAACAATATAGATAATTAATAATAATCACCATGCTCATTGACAATAATATTAACCATAAGTAACAACAACAATAATAATAATATCAAAACATTCTTATCATGCCATTAAAATCATATCAACACCAACAACAATAACTAGTTTTAAAAAAACACTAATTACCACATTAGTAATAATAATAATAATAATAATAATAATAATAATAATAATAATAATAATAACATAATGATACTATTAACAATGATGAACACATCACACATTAAACGCATAACAAGACAGCCCCGGAAACGACACCGCCAGCCAGCACCCGCCTGTTTTCCAGCCCCACTTCGACACCCTTCTAGCGCCTTAACCACCACCACTCCATCGTGACTACCTTCCCTGGACTATGGTGCATCAACCGACACCTACCACCACCCTAGACTCCACCCCAGCAGCCATCGACACAGCCCCAGAAACCCCCTGGTCACAACAGCAACCCTCTATTTCCCGTACTCACCCGTGTGTCAACCCACTATAATCAGTCCCGAACCACCAACTAGCACCACCATTACTACCACCAGTCACCACCTTCAACGCCCTATACTACCCTTGACACCTTGGTGATAACCCCCAGGCGTCGACACCCACGTAACGCCTGAAACAAACGACTACAAGTACCAGCCCACCACCGTGACTCCCCTGTTTCACGGTTTGAACAGGCTGTTTAAACAGCCTGTTACGACCACCACACGTCTTTCCCACCACCATTAACACCACATACGATCACCCCTCTACCACTACTCAAGACCCATAACAAGTAACACACCAAAACACGAGCGAAATAACAACTACAACAAACACCATATAACGCCATAAAACAGAGCATTTTATTTCGTGTTCACTGCCGTCATCCACGGCTGCTTTACTGCCACCCACGGTGGTCCTATGGCGGTCTAATGACGACAAACGTGTTACTCATATTACAAGGATTATATAGCACTATAGCACTCAGGTATAACGATGTAAAACGATACAATAACTACTTACGAAGGAGGCCTGCGCGCAAGGTTAAGAACGACAATGGTGACGATTGTTGCGGCCTGTTTCTTCCTTTCTTCTTCCCAAATTCGCACTAGGGTTTGAGATTGTAATAGGGTAAGGAGGTAGAAGAGAGTTTTGTGTTCTGATTAGTTGGTGGAGGCAGAAGATTATGAGGGATTAGGGTTTTATGTCGATGTATACTGTATGTCGATGGTTGCTATGTTGGTGAGGTGTGTTCTGATTTCCGAATATGGGTTTGTCGATGGGTAGATGAGGGTTAGGGTTTTGATCACCCGGTTCCACTAAATTACTCGAGCCCAAGTTCATCGCGTTTTCGAAAGATTTAAACTCGACTCGTAACTTAAAATAACGAGTACGTGAAAATTATTTATACTAATTAAATTGCGTAATTAAACTAGTAAATATAATTTAAATTAATTTTAAGAATAAGCAAAGGATATAGAATTTAAATAGAATTACGACTTAAATAAAAAAAAAAATAGAAATTAAGTATAGATGGGAGCTAAATATAAAATATAAAATATGTTAAATTATAAATGTATTATCAAATCAAAGAAATACAAAATAATCGTAGGAATACGATTTATAAAATAATAACAGTTGACGTAAAAATACTTTATAAACATTTCATTTGAAATACTTGTATAAAACAGAGTTTGACTGCCGTTGACCGAGACTAAAGTACGGGTATTACATTATATATAATGAATAAAAAAAGTAAATAAACTTTATATTATTGTATAAGCAAACAATAACTACGTATAAGCAAACAATATTAATAACTACTATTTACGAGTATAAACAATAACTACAAAAAAAGCTTTATATTATTGTATAAGCAAAGAATAACTCTACTATTTAATTTAATTTACGAGCTATATAAACAATAACTACTATTTACTAGTATATATAAACAATTAATAACTATATTACAATATATAACTACAAAAAAAAGCAAATAATTAAATTATACAATCAAAACTATATATATTATATATATTATAAGTTTAATTTATGAAGCAAACAAACAATAACTACATACGACTATTTACGAGTATCATTTTTCTTTAATGTTAGAATCTGTAATAATAAAAAACACGCATGTAGTAATTAGGAGGGTGCTATATATTTTGTGAAGATTAATGAAGAATTCATATGAGATTTGATTTTAAATTTAAATAAGAATATGATGGTTATTAAAAGGAGAACGATTATGAAAAATATTACATACGCTGTATACACTATTCATGTATGTGGGGTACGGGCTTTATTAATAATTTGTAATAATCTCTCCATCCGTCTCATTCAATAGTTTACATTTAATGTTGACGACAGTTAAGTTGGAAGCTTATGATTTCATTACAAAATAGGTAAGATAATAAATAAAAATGCACTGGAATCTTAGAAAAGTAAGAATATTAATAACTAAAATGTATTACTGACGGAAATTCCGTCATTGAGTTATAGTACTGACGGAAATTCCGTCAGATGTCTTCTTTTAAATTTTGAATTTTGAACATTTGAAAAGCCACGTAAGTATTTATCTGACGGAAAATCCGTCAGTTAAGTTAAATACTGACGGAAATTCCGTCAGTAATCCGTCAGACTTTTTTTTTAATACCCCCTGATTCAGTCGCGTTATTTTCCCCCAATTCATAAAAATTCCCAATTATTTCCCTAACCCTAAATTCCCAATATTCAGATTATATTGGCGCGTTGACAAAGTCAATGGCGGTAAAGGCATCTGACGGACATTCCGTCAGAAAACTTGATTGCTGACGGAAATTCCGTCAGGACATTGCTTTAGTGACGGAATATCAACTGACGGAAATTCAGTCAGAAATGCACTTTGGTGACGGAAACACGGCACGACATGGTGGGCCAAAAACACGGCACGACTGGGCCATCTTATAGGTTCCGGCACGGTGGGGTGGCACGCGGGCCGGCCCAGCACGGCCCACTGCCTACTCTAGTTTGAAGGGAGATCCCTTCTGTTTTTCTTGTAATCTAAACTATTGGAGTCCGAAGAACTAAGTGTTAGTTGAGCAATATGCAATATATCACTTTTACGACTACCCGTTAAAATCATGCATCTAATCATGCGTAATCCTAAATTTGTCAAAATGAATCTCGTACCATTACACAACCTGCGTGATTGATCATTGTTCCTAAGAAGTATCATCATAGCACAAACCTTCAACCATTGATGATTTGGGAGTCTGAAACATTTGATATTGTTGAGGTATTCGGTAGGGTGTAGGTCACGTCACTCATTCCTCATTACAAACTTCATCGAAGCTTAGATATAAAGTCTCATCCTTATCAATAAGCGATAATACATAGTCGTTTACTCATTTGGACTCAACCATTTATTATGCATTATTCATTTATTACATACAAAACGTAAACATAAACATTTACGTACAAAAGACGGTGGTGTTCCATAAATTTATTCCAGAATCTATGTCGCGGATCCACATTCACTGTTTAAAAAAGGCTACATATGATGACATGGATGTACCAAAATGTTTTAAATGTTTTGGTTTTATATAGACCGTTACGTTACATATATAACGCAATATCAAATGTTTCAGACTCCCAAAGTCAATGGCGGTAAAAATTACTGACGGAAATTCCGTCAGAATCCGTCAGATTATATTGGCGCGTTGACAAAGTCAATGGCGGTAAAGGCATCTGACGGACATTCCGTCAGAAAACTGGATTGCTGACGGAAATTCCGTCAGGACATTGCTTTAGTGACGGAATATCAACTGACGGAAATTCAGTCAGAAATGCACTTTGGTGACGGAAATTCCGTCGGCAATATGTGACGGAAAATCCGTCAGATGTCTACTTTAGTGACGGAATTTCCGTCAGTATTCTCAGTTTTTTTTTTCGAAATATTATAAGTTTATATATAATGAATAAAAAAAGTAAATAAACTTTATATTATTGTATAAGCAAACAATAACTACGTATAAGCAAACAATATTAATAACTACTATTTACGAGTATAAACAATAACTACAAAAAAAGCTTTATATTATTGTATAAGCAAAGAATAACTCTACTATTTAATTTAATTTACGAGCTATATAAACAATAACTACTATTTACTAGTATATATAAACAATTAATAACTATATTACAATATATAACTACAAAAAAAGCAAATAATTAAATTATACAATCAAAACTATATATATTATATATATTATAAGTTTAATTTATGAAGCAAACAAACAATAACTACATACGACTATTTACGAGTATCATTTTTCTTTAATGTTAGAATCTGTAATAATAAAAAACACGCATGTAGTAATTAGGAGGGTGCTATATATTTTGTGAAGATTAATGAAGAATTCATATGAGATTTGATTTTAAATTTAAATAAGAATATGATGGTTATTAAAAGGAGAACGATTATGAAAAATATTACATACGCTGTATACACTATTCATGTATGTGGGGTACGGGCTTTATTAATAATTTGTAATAATCTCTCCATCCGTCTCATTCAATAGTTTACATTTAATGTTGACGACAGTTAAGTTGGAAGCTTATGATTTCATTATAAAATAGGTAAGATAATAAATAAAAATGCACTGGAATCTTAGAAAAGTAAGAATATTAATAACTAAAATGTATTACTGACGGAAATTCCGTCATTGAGTTATAGTACTGACGGAAATTCCGTCAGATGTCTTCTTTTAAATTTTGAATTTTGAACATTTGAAAAGCCACGTAAGTATTTATCTGACGGAAAATCCGTCAGTTAAGTTAAATACTGACGGAAATTCCGTCAGTAATCCGTCAGACTTTTTTTTTAATACCCCCTGATTCAGTCGCGTTATTTTCCCCCAATTCATAAAAATTCCCAATTATTTCCCTAACCCTAAATTCCCAATATTCAGATTATATTGGCGCGTTGACAAAGTCAATGGCGGTAAAGGCATCTGACGGACATTCCGTCAGAAAACTGGATTGCTGACGGAAATTCCGTCAGGACATTGCTTTAGTGACGGAATATCAACTGACGGAAATTCAGTCAGAAATGCACTTTGGTGACGGAAACACGGCACGACATGGTGGGCCAAAAAACACGGCACGACTGGGCCATCTTATAGGTTCCGGCACGGTGGGGTGGCACGCGGGCCGGCCCAGCACGGCCCACTGCCTACTCTAGTTTGAAGGGAGATCCCTTGTAAAACCCCTCGCGAAAGCGGAAATATAAACATACAAAAGTACTAAAAATGCAGCGGAATTAAAACTTTTTAACATAACTAACATGCGAGGTGAATTAAAAACTGTAACTGAAAGTAAAATACATATACAAACAGCCTGGGATGGTACATCCCTACAGGCACTCAACTGAAAGGTAAACTAAGTCTAGCTAACGTAAACGTGTAAGTCAATCGATGAATAGGATCATCGCTCGCTAGCTCCATGCAACCCTCTGCCAACCACCTGTCATGTACCTACATACATGTAAACATGTACGCCACAATCAGTGGGGAGTGACTAGAGTTCTCCTAGCCACCTTTTGTGACAACACGTAACACATAAAACAATACAGAATACTCCAACATATATCAACATGTGAAGCATAAACAACTCATCATCTGATCTCTTACTATCATGCGATTACCATGCACGGCTCTCAACCAACTTCATAAACAGATAGGAAGGAGAGCCGGTTTCCCTACTGGTTACCCAGTCGGGGGGTCTTTCAATCCAACTATTTATGAAACCGAACAAGAGTCACCCAATGCCTTGGATGATTTAACCATAACTCAATTAAACATCATTTACTCATCATGCATATCTGACACTGTACCATCATCAAGGCAAGCAGATAAACATCCATAACTCATCATGCATATCTGACACTGTACCATCATCTAGGCAAGCAGATAAACATCCATAACACTAGCAACGGGTCCAGAGGTGAACTTAACACATATCCCATTACTACACTATGTCGGGTCCAGAGGTGAACTTAACACATATCCCAACATCCAATCAAGTAAAGGGTCCAGAGGTGAACTTAACACATATCCCATTACTACACTACGTCGGGTCCAGAGGTGAACTTAACACATATCCCAACATCCAATCAAGTAAAGGGTCCAGAGGTGAACTTAACACATATCCCTAAACTTACAAACATGAAAAGGGTCCAGAGGTGAACTTAACACATATCCCTAATCATCCAAAAGCAAAGGGTCCAGAGGTGAACTGAACACATATCCCAATGCTACAAACATGTATTGGGTCCAGAGGTGAACTTAACACATATCCCAATACGCAGTCACCGCACAACGGGTCCAGAGGTGAGCTTAACACATATCCCGTGTACGACAACCGATCACGTGTCAGGTCCAGAGGTGAGCTTAACACATATCCTGACACGCCACAAGCAAAACACGTAACGGGTCCAGAGGTGAGCTTAACACATATCCCGTCACGCGACATACAAAAACACGTAATGGGTCCAGAGGTGAGCTTAACACATATCCCATACGCGACATCCAATTTCCATTAACATCCAAAGATAGAAACTAACCTATAGTTCTAACTTATTTAACCACTAATCGACACATAATTGATCCCGGGAACTAAGACGAGGGAGAGCCGGTTTCCCTTTCGGTTACCCGACCGGGGGGTCTCTATCCTCACTCCATTCCCGAACCCAATATAGTGTCGCCCGTCCCCCGGGGACCTCAAATACATATAAACAAGTATAAGGGAAAGGCCACTTCGATTAAGTTCATTCTAAACAACTACCATATATTAAAATAACTTAGCCCGATGATAAATATTAGCGGACACTTAAGAATTAACTAAATTTAGACAAGTCACCAATCACTTACTAAATCTTACTTAGCTAAAATATATTTTACTAACTATTTGATTACGTTCTAATTAACCCGTTCAACCGATAAAGGAAATAAACACGATTTAAATTAAACTTCATATTACATTACCTATATTTTAAAACGGGAAAAACGTCTAACTAATTAAATTATTTCGACAAGCTTCAAATAATAAAAACCGTAACCCATTACTAATTCGTAACGATTTCTAACGTATTAAATTTAAACGTAAACAAGCTAGCAAGAACGTACGTAAATTAATTAATTCAAGCAGGCTAGCAAGCACGTACGTAAAACAATAATAAAATAATAATATAATAACTAGTGTAACACCCGTGAAAAATCACGGGGTTGTGTACACTTATTTTTAAAGACGTCGTTGGTATATTTATTTGAATATATAGCAATTCTGTTTATTCGGACGAATTATTATTTAACAGGATGTTTGGATATAAGATATATTAGGTGAAAAGATGAATTTTCTGGTGCACTAATCTTCGAATAGCTATTAGTAATGATGATAATATTTGGATTACTTATGATAAAATTAATAAATAAGGTATATAAGAAAAAACAATAGACGACTAAAAAAATATTAAATAACTAATATAAATTAAGTGCATGTATTAAAATTCGATAACGCAACACGACAATTACAGTTTCTCGAAAACCTCCTTGTAAACAACATTTGTTGTTGTATTAGTATATTAGAAACGGTCAAAAATGTACAACTATTTAAAAGTAAATATTACATATTAAATTTAGCTAATTCTCTGATGAATTTTTAAAAATAGGATCTAACCTTGCAGTATCTCCATAAAGGTGAGGAACAAATAGCAGCACCTACAATATCTTACCTATTTCCTTCAATCCATCCAGGGAAAGGATCTTGATAAGTACTTTCAATGACGCTAGGCCGAAGGACGACGACTGGGACGTCGCCCCGTACACTATTCAGCAACATCTCTCCCATGGCCTTGGTAAACACATAAGTATCTTGCCAGCCATATTTCCTAGCCCTGGAGTTGATCAGGACAAATATATTAATGTTCATCTCGATGCACATACTGACATACATGTCAGTTGGCCTACTTCATTTTTACTAATCCAGTAACTATAAAATTCTGATTAGATAATCAAACAAATTAAAAAATTATACACCCGTTTACTGATCCTGTGTGGAGAAAAGTACCTCTCTAATCCTAACTCTTTCATCTTTTGAGACACTTTTTTCACTTCAAATTCTTTTGCTGATCTAGGAGCTAATTCCAGCTCTTTTTCAACATCAAATGAGGAAACTGAACTTGGTGAATTTCCATTTACGATATTTCTGCCATTAATACTCTCTCCGGTCTTAAATGGCCTCTCCATGATCCTTCCTTGTCTTTGACCATTCACATAAGCTGCATCTCAGAGAGTTACAATAAATTGATATTAGCCTCAATAGCAAGCTTTTTTTTATTAAAAGTTGTGGCTTAAACACTGGTAAGTCTTACCTGTTGATACTTGAAGAAAGAGTTTGAGTTTCTTGCAGTTCTTTGCAAAGAGTTTGATAACATCTACATCTTCAGCAATCATACTCATAGACGATTCGTCGAGCCCAATATTGGATTCACATATATTTCCAGCCACCGGGATTAACTTGCTTAGCATGAAAGCTTCATATGCCTTGCCATGAATTTGTCGGAGACTTTTGAAAATTTTTGTATTTATGATCTTTGTGACAATACGAAAACCTTAGTAAGCAAAGACCAAACAAAACTATGTCATCTATATGTAAGCAGGAATTCAGGAACATATCAAATACCTCATTTTTCAGTCTTTTCTGTGCAGCTTCTGTGCTCTTTGCTTGGATCAAGACATAAATCTTACCGACACAAGGCTCTGTCCTTAAGAGCTTTTCTATCAGCACTGCATGTACAATACAGAGCCACCGAAAAGAGTTAAGAGAATGTAGAAAGATGTAAAATTATGGGTTGATGGTTTGAGATCCTTATTTCTGCAAGAGAAGTACTGTCTTCGGTTTTTGTCAGAATTTTTTACTTTTGTTTGTTTTATTTTATAGAACATATTTTTTGTACGTGTCCTATAGTATTTTGATAAACTAATCTATCTGCCCCATGCATCTTAAAGTTTTAAGGAAAATGAGAGAATAAGGCAGAGCACCTTTAGCTAAAAATCCAGTTGCGCCTGAGTGAGGAACACCCAGATATAACTTCTACCTAGAAACACCCAATGCTGCGATGTGACTGCGCCACGTAGGCGGAAAACCATTATTCTTTTATAGATATAACTTCAATGGATTAGCCTCATATTATATTAACTTGAGACGGTCTTTGAGGAGACTGGTTGAGGTAAGAAACGAAACAGACAAAAAGCATATTATGCTAAAATGAAGCATTGGATGTTATACCTTTTGAAGCCTCTGTTGTTTGTCTTCCTCGAGAGCAATAACAGTCTCGGCAAGCTTAGACAAAGTTTCATTGCTAATGCTTTTTGACTGCACACCATTGGAGTCATTCAAGCTTGGATGAACTTCAGTCACGGTGCTGTAGAAGTCCATACCAAGCACAGAGCAAAGATCATGCACCGTACTCACAAATTCCAGAACATTATGTAATCTTTCACTCTGTCAAATAAAGTAAATTTCAAGGGTTAAATTTTTCATGAATGAGAACATGAAAAATGAATGAATCACAGCGGGAATTGCACTATACCTTTTCTTTCTGAAGTTCTTGAAGTTGAGCATGATATTCCTCCAACTTCTTCAACGAAAGATCAGATTCATCGACCACAGGAGGCTGCTCATTCAAATTAACCCTTCCAGCAATTTCTCCACATATTTTCTGGATTTGACCCTGTACATCAGAAAATTCTCTGAGTCTCTCTTCCTTCTGTTTGCACAACTTTTCCAACGTGGGTGCTACAGCTGCAAGCTGTTCCTTGATCGTTCCAGAAGTCTTCTCAGGCTGCAAATAAAAGCAACATATATGGCTGCTTAGAATATTGAGTCAAAACTCTATGTGAAATTTACTCGACTCTGTCATCTTTAGCGGTCAAATGATATGAACTTCGATAAATTTTCTATTGGTAACAAAGTTTTTAAAAATTATATACGGGCTATGTTACTCCGACTCTTCTAATTTCCTCGCGTACCCGTGTCCGACACTCGACACTCCGACATGGGTATGACACATGGACACCTCATTTTAGACCAAAATGTGCATATTTTTCAACAAAATAGCCGAATCCGACACTTGGACACGTACCTGTGTCAGGTACTTCTAAACGAATCTGAGTAACATAGATACGGAGTAGTTGTTTTGATGAATCAGACCCGAAAAGTTTAAATTTTATCTCTACTTGTTCAGTGAAGATGATAGTCAAAGTTGACATCAATTGACTAATTGACCATCAAAGTCAAACCGGATTGATATAAGTCGGAAAGAGTGATAATAAGTTACAGTATGGGCAGACAAACCTTTCCGAGAACAGTTTTTTCCCCGAGAGCAGAAAGAACAGCAAATAGTTCAACATTGGCATCGGCCAAGGTCTGAAGAAGTTGAGCTCTGGATTTCACAGCCAGGTCGACCTTTCTTTTGTAGACATCCAAACATTCTTGTTCGATTTGGAGAAGCATCTTGTCTCTATCCTCATCGCTTTCACCCACTTCATCCCATATTTGCTACACACAGATCAACAAAAAAGTTTGGAACCAAGTTTACTTAAAAGCTACCTGTAGCTTCTGCAGCAAAGTCCCGCAAGTACTTTCGCCTAGAAGAGGATTTTCTACATCCGTAACCGCCATCGGCAATGAAGCCTATTCAAGACCTGAATTAGGACAAAAGTTAAAAACTTCCCCACTTACAGAAGTTTCAATCCCAGTATCGATATCAACAAAGCAAACCATCATAATCAGCTATCAGGCTGTGGAACCAAATCACAAGCTGTCTTCCATTAGATAGGTGAAAAAAGAAGGTTAAGTTTCAACATGCGCCATTACTTTCCCGAAAAAACTGTCATCTTTCACTTCAAAGAAACTGTTTTCCAAATACTTACCTAGAAGAAACCAATTTATTTTGCACCAACCCATCATTATCATACTAATAATAATCTTAGCCTCACATAGTTGATTTTCATCATCCCAGTGTTTATAAAGATAACAAATAGGTCGTTTCTAAATGACCCATAAAACCCATAACCCTAAACAGGCTAGGCAAACATGACATTGATTATTAGCCTTGGACAACGATTATCATACTCATAAACTTAGCCTCACATATTTGATTTTCATCATCCTAGTGCTTATAAAGAGATTGCAGTCATAGTGGGTAAGGGGGTAAAGGCAAAAGGTATCGAAGAGGTCGTTTGAGGTCGTTTCTGAATGACCCATAAATCCATTACCCCAAACATGACATTGATTATATCCCTGGACATCAATCATTATAATCTAGCATGTCATTTGATTGTCAAACAAATGGAAAGACACGAATTACGATTCGAAAAATGGCATGTTAGTACATCAACCCTTGTTAAGAATAAAGATGATGAACAAAAGCCATTTTGCAATCTCAAATCTGAATGATTCTACATGACAGTGTACTGTGTGCAGCAACATGTGAAACTAATGAGCTACTCAACTATAAATCTATAATCCATTTGCACCACTTAATTTGTTAGAAAGTTTCTTCCTTTCTATGAAAATCATACTTAAATGATGATACATTAATCATAATCAACACCGACAAAATCCAAACATAAACTTGTTCATGGGAAATTAAATTTGTTCATAAGATTAAACTTAACCAAACTAATACTTCCTCCGTCCCAATCATTTACGGAGTATTTACCTTTGATTAAAATACACCTCACAATATAGAAATTAAACAATGACTGAGACGGGAAAGGGTATATAACATACAGTACTTCGTAAATACAAAAATTAATCTGATGAAATACAAATTAACAGCAGTAAAATTATGCATGAAGATAGAAGAGAAA
The DNA here is from genome assembly GCA_029255685.2 of Silene conica. NCBI lineage: Eukaryota > Viridiplantae > Streptophyta > Magnoliopsida > Caryophyllales > Caryophyllaceae > Silene > Silene conica. The sequence goes on along the minus strand of CM055312.2, from coordinate 47,631,500 downwards.
AACACCTTTAAGACTTCATTGGAAATCAGAATCACAGTAAATAAGACAACGGTAAATATTGCTCTTACTTTTAACCTGCTGTTTATCATTTCACCTTATTCCCTCCTCTCGCAAGTCGCACACCCTGTTATTCAATTCCTGCATCATTATTGAAAAAGAGGAACAGTTTTGAATAAGTGTACACACAAATGGATTTTTGAATAACCATTCTGAATTCAATTTTGAATAATCATTCTGAATAATCACCTGAAATGGATGTTTGAAAAAGACGAACAATCAAAATTGAAAAAGAGGAACAATCAAAATTGAATTCAGAATGATTATTCAAAATATAGGAAGAATAGGAAGAATAATTGTTTTAAGAATGATTGTATTTAAAATTGAATTCAGAATGATTGTGATAATTACAATTTGGTAAATTGAGAATGAGTCAAATTTGGAAAGATTATATTCTGATTGGGTTTTTGTATTTAATAATAAAGAAATGATTATTAAATTATTTAATTATTAAATTAATGTGAGGTGGCATAGATGTGTGAATCTGATTGGTCTATAAAAAGTGAAAAAGCTGAGGATGAATGTGAGACCTCGAAATACCCAATGCTGCGATATGACTGCGCCACGTAGGCTGAAATCCATCCTTCTTTTATATATATAATGATACTAATAAAAGGAAATGTTACAGGAAGTATGTAGTACGTAAAAGTATTAATATAAAGTAGTACGAAGTAGTAAACGCGCACATATGTGTATGTATATATATCAGTAGTAGTATAGGAATAGTAGTAAGAAGTAGTACGCAGTTGACAGCAGTAATATGCAAAGCAACTATACGCAGCAGTACAGTGCGGTAACAGGCCAGCAGACACGCGGGGCAGGGACAGACGCGTAAGCAGGTGCAGAAATCAGACTCGAAATGGACCAGAAACTGACCAGCAGCCAGACTCGAAATACATGCGGAAACTGACCAGAAACGGACCTGCAATACACGCCTAAACTGACCAGAAAAACGTGCAGAATAGACCCGTAAAACAAACCAGAGAATGACGCGTATCAGACCCGAAAACAGTCCGTATCAGACCTGAAAACAGTCCAGAAAATAACGTGAAACTGGCCTGAAAATGACGCATAAAACGGACTGCAACAGACCGTAAAAACCAGGCCTGAAACGGACCTGAACAGACCCAAACTAAGCGTGTATCAGTCCTCAAATCAGACCGTATCAGACCAGCAATTAGACACAAATATCAGACCCCTGGCAGACCTGAAATTAGACTTGAAACGGGCCTGAAAATGACGTTGAACACAGACCCGAACAGACCCAATATAGGCGTGAATTCAGACCTGAACATGACCAGAAAATGACGTGGGAACTGACCTGAAAGACGCCTAAATCAGACCTGAAAGACGCCTAAATCAGACCCCAAACCAGACGCATTACTAGACCGGAAACAGACCTAACAATGACGTGAAATCCAGACCCTAACAAACCCAAAATAGGCGCAAAATACCAGACCCTTATCATAACATAAACAAAACATAGTGCATTCAATATTCAGTATGAAAAACAACATACAATGAACAAAACAAAAGTGTACAACACGAATTAGTAATCAGATTAGCATTAATGACTAACCTCTATTTTTCAGATTACCTAATGTAGCATACATTAAACATATAAAACAATAACCCAACATGTTATTAGGTTCCTTACATCATCCAAGTTCATAATTCATATAAAACACAACATTAAAACCAAATATTGTGCTAATATAAACAATAAGGCCGAGTTACTCATTATCGTCACCTCAAAAGCGATTAAGCTCCAAGATCCTCTTCAATAATGGAACTACCAACACCAAGATCCTCTAAGTCTTCTCCTACAACAAAGAAAACAGGTTTTTAGATGCTAAAACGGAAATTACACAAAACAGCCCCTTTTTGAAGTTGAACGAAAATGAAATTAAAAGAGACGGATGTCTTGGAAATCTCGCAAGGATTCCGAAAAGGTATAACTTGCCTTGATTCGACTTCGGGAAGACCTCGAAATGTTGAGTTGAAGCTCGAAGAAATGAGAGAAGTGGAGGTTTTAGGGAAGCAGTAGAATGAGTTGTGAGGGAGGAGGGTATGTCGACATAAAGGGTTTTTGGGGGGTTTAAGTAGTCCTTTTTCCGTTAAATGAAACGGGCCAAATATTGTGAACGGGTTTTTATGAATCGGTTTAAGACTTGCCAAGTTATTACGTCTTAAGGACTTAAGGTTCTTAAGACGGATCTTAACGGAATATTTAAAAACACTTTCTCAATAATTATTAAAATATTATTTTATTTCCGTAAAATAAATTAAAACCCTTAAAATATAATTCACGAAAATACGGGCTGTTACAATCACCCAATCTTCAAAAAGTTTCGTCCTCGAAACTCGAAGGCAAAAACAAGTACGAAAACAATTCTGACTTTCAAAATGAATCGTACGGGTCATGACACCCAAAACTTTATCCTTCAAAAGGTTTCAAGAAAGAAAAGATTTCAAGGCACAAGTCTTGTCAATGGATACTGGGATTCTCGTTACGTATTCAAGAGTCCGACGTTCCAAATCTGAGACAAGTCCCAAAATTAAATCAGTCAAAATTCAAAATTTAGGTCGATTCGGTGTTGATAAACACAACACGGGTTATCAGACGTCTCCAATAACACGTTCTAGTGGCAATCAACGCTGAAGTCGGTCAAAATTGTAAAACGTTTTGCTCTTTAAAGTCAAGTTTTCTTAAAAATTAGCCATTGTTCTCGATTTCTTGGAAATGTAACATCGTAACAATGACCAAAAGTCACTTATAACGGAAGAGGAAATAGTTTCAAATTCTCAAAACGATTAAGCTTTTCCTGAGAACAGCAATTTGAAGTTGACCAATAGCGAACAAATTTCAAAAACGGGTGTTCGAGAACGAGGAAACAGTCGAAGAGATTGTTTCAACACGACGGATTAGATGTTTCAAGCCTCGCGGCTGTCAGAACATAAAAAGGAGGGTCGAAGGAACGAAACAACCAAGTTGAAGGTTAAAGAAGACGGTAACCTTTGTCAAACATGGGTAGGCTGTCCACTCAATCCATGGTCAGAACATCGTTACAACAATTTCCAGTATATCTCAAAAGGCGATTTCAGTAACCTCGATGTTCACAATGGTTTCACGGTCCCTCTTAACTCTATCTCATCCTCAAACAAGGCATTCCTCAATAAGAAGTCTTCCAAAACGCTGAACCGGAACTCTACTACCATAACAACAAACTTCAAAACCCCAGATGCGGTACTCATTATCCTATACCTTAAATTTTGACAGTTCGATTCAAGCAAACCTATTCCACAAGGTTCGATATCTTAAATTCCCAAATTTCATTATCACAATGAACATTCAATACAAGACCTTACAAAGGTAACAACTTCTAAATCCTCCGATTTCAACCATTTCCCAACAATATACATCTCAAGAAAGTTCTAAAGAAGTAACAACTTTCACTCTTATAGGTTCCATAAGACCTAGACATTCACATTCCGAGGTTCCTCAATTGATATTTATGAACACCTATAAGCTTCAAATTTCTACTCTACGATTACCTCAAACATCAACGGTTACCTGTCATTACATCAATAGGCAAATGCCGAGGTTCCATAAGTAACTCAAGGTCAACACTCAGTCAGCTCTATAAGTCCACTTGTAAATGTCTCAATATTCTCACACCGTTACCAATAACTCTCGCTCCTCAAGTCTGGTCCTTTTTGCATTACAAGGATTCCTCAGGATTAAGTAGCACTAACTTACCTCATTCAACCAATTAACCCCATCATCATTATCCAAGGTACATTCCTCTAAATTCACCTAGAACTCCAAGCATTCTATCCAAATCCTCAAATGGTACTTCAACTCTACAAATACCACTTACACACCGACCCATCCTACAAGGAACTCTCAAGACGGTACACTATCCAACATTGCCCGAACATAATTCTCACCAACTCTCTCAACTAAATCCTGACAACGCAGAACCAAGCATTCTTCAGGGCATGCATCACTACTCCAAAAACAAACCAATCTCGCCACCATTCTATAAGAGAGGGAACAAGGCTCACAGAAGAGAAGATCGGATGAGCTACGAACTTTAGGGGAAAACATGATACAAACCTTGAGAGAGTCATAGGAAAACAACTCGAGGGACAACTAGATGACAAGGTAAGAAACTTTAGGCTATAAACTCCAATAAAATTGAAGCCATGATCATAAGGAGGAGCAAAGGAGAGGAAGGGAGAGAAGTGATATGAAAGAAACGATTACGGAAATCTCCCAAGATGCGGGTCTCTCACTATTCTAACAGGGCTCTCACTCCTTACTTTCCAAATCAAGTCATTCAATCATCGATTTTCATGAACAATATCTCCAATGATTTATATACCCTTATCTTTCAACTCTAAACGGTATCATCCTTACAACTACCTATTCCCAAAATTTTGAGATGTCTCACCTCTGCTAGTCCCTCAAATGACAATTCAATAACACTTTTAGGTCATCACCCTTATATGCTATATCCACTTTACTTACCTCACTGTCCACAAGTTAACAATTTTTAAACCATCAAGTTTTTCCGGACTTACATCTCTCAATGAATTAATTTATTTCGTTCACAAACTGGCGGTGCATCCTCAAGTTTCTCTTAAGTTTTTCATTAAACAAACGTTAAGATTCGATAGGCAGCCTAGGGTAAAGTAGTGATTCACCTCTTCTAAGCTTAAGTCAATAACTCTTCAAGTATTCAACCATTGTAGCCAATGATTCGCGTTCCTCAACAACGGACCTTTCTCAACTCAATCACTCACCTAAGTCAATTGATACTAACTCACTTTACTCATCTATTCTTTTTCATTAGCATCTTAAGCCTATTCTTCTAGGTCGCCCTATTTCCTCAATTATCTTATCTAACTCCTTAACAGTACTCTACAATCCACAAACTTTCACGATCTAAGCATGGTTCTCAAGGTTAGGTTCCACCGAATACTAAGTATACAACTCACCTTCGAGTAAGTATCCTATCACTCACTTTCACTCTCCCAATTGGGTAGACAACTAGACCCTTAGATCACCAAAACACGTCTCTCGATACCTCTTAAGTTATTCCTCAAATAACAATGTTTCTCATAACACAGCTTACGGTTAACCTAAGACTAGTTCCTCCAAATCCAATAAAAGGGAAGATTACCTAGAGGGCACCTTAAGAAAGCAAGCCACAAGGTTAAGCTGAAAAGATATGAAGATCCGTTCAAGTGAGATAGACAAATATTCTAAAAGAAGGATGTGCATTCGGAGTTATCAAAGAAGTTGATGCACAAAGAAAGAGGAGTATATTCAAGGTTCAGAAACATTCTCCAACAGTAGCACGAATCTTCTATCCTTGGTAGAAACTCCGGTCTCCATCGCCAAATGGATAAGTCCACGGTTCGTCGATTGAAAGGCATAAGAGTAAAATTAACGACAATCAACAAACACGTTAGAACCTAATAAAAGCAATCACAAAACAGGCTACAATATAAGTCCTTAAATCTACCCCATCTCTCATTCATTATTTGTTTATTTGGTCAAGTTAAGGTTGGGGGTCACATGAGTGCGTCGGGAGCAATAATGCTCTGATACCAACTGTAAAACCCCTCGCGAAAGCGGAAATATAAACATACAAAAGTACTAAAAATGCAGCGGAATTAAAACTTTTTAACATAACTAACATGCGAGGTGAATTAAAAACTGTAACTGAAAGTAAAATACATATACAAACAGCCTGGGATGGTACATCCCTACAGGCACTCAACTGAAAGGTAAACTAAGTCTAGCTAACGTAAACGTGTAAGTCAATCGATGAATAGGATCATCGCTCGCTAGCTCCATGCAACCCTCTGCCAACCACCTGTCATGTACCTACATACATGTAAACATGTACGCCACAATCAGTGGGGAGTGACTAGAGTTCTCCTAGCCACCTTTTGTGACAACACGTAACACATAAAACAATACAGAATACTCCAACATATATCAACATGTGAAGCATAAACAACTCATCATCTGATCTCTTACTATCATGCGATTACCATGCACGGCTCTCAACCAACTTCATAAACAAATAGGAAGGAGAGCCGGTTTCCCTACTGGTTACCCAGTCGGGGGGTCTTTCAATCCAACTATTTATGAAACCGAACAAGAGTCACCCAATGCCTTGGATGATTTAACCATAACTCAATTAAACATCATTTACTCATCATGCATATCTGACACTGTACCATCATCAAGGCAAGCAGATAAACATCCATAACTCATCATGCATATCTGACACTGTACCATCATCTAGGCAAGCAGATAAACATCCATAACACTAGCAACGGGTCCAGAGGTGAACTTAACACATATCCCATTACTACACTATGTCGGGTCCAGAGGTGAACTTAACACATATCCCAACATCCAATCAAGTAAAGGGTCCAGAGGTGAACTTAACACATATCCCATTACTACACTACGTCGGGTCCAGAGGTGAACTTAACACATATCCCAACATCCAATCAAGTAAAGGGTCCAGAGGTGAACTTAACACATATCCCTAAACTTACAAACATGAAAAGGGTCCAGAGGTGAACTTAACACATATCCCTAATCATCCAAAAGCAAAGGGTCCAGAGGTGAACTGAACACATATCCCAATGCTACAAACATGTATTGGGTCCAGAGGTGAACTTAACACATATCCCAATACGCAGTCACCGCACAACGGGTCCAGAGGTGAGCTTAACACATATCCCGTGTACGACAACCGATCACGTGTCAGGTCCAGAGGTGAGCTTAACACATATCCTGACACGCCACAAGCAAAACACGTAACGGGTCCAGAGGTGAGCTTAACACATATCCCGTCACGCGACATACAAAAACACGTAATGGGTCCAGAGGTGAGCTTAACACATATCCCATCACGCGACATCCAATTTCCATTAACATCCAAAGATAGAAACTAACCTATAGTTCTAACTTATTTAACCACTAATCGACACATAATTGATCCCGGGAACTAAGACGAGGGAGAGCCGGTTTCCCTTTCGGTTACCCGACCGGGGGGTCTCTATCCTCACTCCATTCCCGAACCCAATATAGTGTCGCCCGTCCCCCGGGGACCTCAAATACATATAAACAAGTATAAGGGAAAGGCCACTTCGATTAAGTTCATTCTAAACAACTACCATATATTAAAATAACTTAGCCCGATGATAAATATTAGCGGACACTTAAGAATTAACTAAATTTAGACAAGTCACCAATCACTTACTAAATCTTACTTAGCTAAAATATATTTTACTAACTATTTGATTACGTTCTAATTAACCCGTTCAACCGATAAAGGAAATAAACACGATTTAAATTAAACTTCATATTACATTACCTATATTTTAAAACGGGAAAAACGTCTAACTAATTAAATTATTTCGACAAGCTTCAAATAATAAAAACCGTAACCCATTACTAATTCGTAACGATTTCTAACGTATTAAATTTAAACGTAAACAAGCTAGCAAGAACGTACGTAAATTAATTAATTCAAGCAGGCTAGCAAGCACGTACGTAAAACAATAATAAAATAATAATATAATAATACTAATAAAAGGAAATGTTACAGGAAGTATGTAGTACGTAAAAGTATTAATATAAAGTAGTACGAAGTAGTAAACGCGCACATATGTGTATGTATATATATCAGTAGTAGTATAGGAATAGTAGTAAGAAGTAGTACGCAGTTGACAGCAGTAATATGCAAAGCAACTATACGCAGCAGTACAGTGCGGTAACAGGCCAGCAGACACGCGGGGCAGGGACAGACGCGTAAGCAGGTGCAGAAATCAGACTCGAAATGGACCAGAAACTGACCAGCAGCCAGACTCGAAATACATGCGGAAACTGACCAGAAACGGACCTGCAATACACGCCTAAACTGACCAGAAAAACGTGCAGAATAGACCCGTAAAACAAACCAGAGAATGACGCGTATCAGACCCGAAAACAGTCCGTATCAGACCTGAAAACAGTCCAGAAAATAACGTGAAACTGGCCTGAAAATGACGCATAAAACGGACTGCAACAGACCGTAAAAACCAGGCCTGAAACGGACCTGAACAGACCCAAACTAAGCGTGTATCAGTCCTCAAATCAGACCGTATCAGACCAGCAATTAGACACAAATATCAGACCCCTGGCAGACCTGAAATTAGACTTGAAACGGACCTGAAAATGACGTTGAACACAGACCCGAACAGACCCAATATAGGCGTGAATTCAGACCTGAACATGACCAGAAAATGACGTGGGAACTGACCTGAAAGACGCCTAAATCAGACCTGAAAGACGCCTAAATCAGACCCCAAACCAGACGCATTACTAGACCGGAAACAGACCTAACAATGACGTGAAATCCAGACCCTAACAAACCCAAAATAGGCGCAAAATACCAGACCCTTATCATAACATAAACAAAACATAGTGCATTCAATATTCAGTATGAAAAACAACATACAATGAACAAAACAAAAGTGTACAACACGAATTAGTAATCAGATTAGCATTAATGACTAACCTCTATTTTTCAGATTACCTAATGTAGCATACATTAAACATATAAAACAATAACCCAACATGTTATTAGGTTCCTTACATCATCCAAGTTCATAATTCATATAAAACACAACATTAAAACCAAATATTGTGCTAATATAAACAATAAGGCCGAGTTACTCATTATCGTCACCTCAAAAGCGATTAAGCTCCAAGATCCTCTTCAATAATGGAACTACCAACACCAAGATCCTCTAAGTCTTCTCCTACAACAAAGAAAACAGGTTTTTAGATGCTAAAACGGAAATTACACAAAACAGCCCCTTTTTGAAGTTGAACGAAAATGAAATTAAAAGAGACGGATGTCTTGGAAATCTCGCAAGGATTCCGAAAAGGTATAACTTGCCTTGATTCGACTTCGGGAAGACCTCGAAATGTTGAGTTGAAGCTCGAAGAAATGAGAGAAGTGGAGGTTTTAGGGAAGCAGTAGAATGAGTTGTGAGGGAGGAGGGTATGTCGACATAAAGGGTTTTTGGGGGGTTTAAGTAGTCCTTTTTCCGTTAAATGAAACGGGCCAAATATTGTGAACGGGTTTTTATGAATCGGTTTAAGACTTGCCAAGTTATTACGTCTTAAGGACTTAAGGTTCTTAAGACGGATCTTAACGGAATATTTAAAAACACTTTCTCAATAATTATTAAAATATTATTTTATTTCCGTAAAATAAATTAAAACCCTTAAAATATAATTCACGAAAATACGGGCTGTTACATCCCTTCTGTTTTTCTTGTAATCTAAACTATTGGAGTCCGAAGAACTAAGTGTTAGTTGAGCAATATGCAATATATCACTTTTACGACTACCCGTTAAAATCATGCATCTAATCATGCGTAATCCTAAATTTGTCAAAATGAATCTCGTACCATTACACAACCTGCGTGATTGATCATTGTTCCTAAGAAGTATCATCATAGCACAAACCTTCAACCATTGATGATTTGGGAGTCCGAAACATTTGATATTGTTGAGGTATTCGGTAGGGTGTAGGTCACGTCACTCATTCCTCATTACAAACTTCATCGAAGCTTAGATATAAAGTCTCATCCTTATCAATAAGCGATAATACATAGTCGTTTACTCATTTGGACTCAACCATTTATTATGCATTATTCATTTATTACATACAAAACGTAAACATAAACATTTACGTACAAAAGACGGTGGTTTTCCGTAAATTTATTCCAGAATCTATGTCGCGGATCCACATTCACTGTTTAAAAAAGGCTACATATGATGACATGGATGTACCAAAATGTTTTAAATGTTTTGGCTTTATATAGACCGTTACGTTACATATATAACGCAATATTTATTTGGATAAACGCCCAAAATAGATAGGTTCTTTAATGTTGTAATCCCATGGGGATACATTGTGTTTGGAATATATTCGTAATTCCAGCTGAACATGCAGCGTTACATAAAAATGTTTTTTTATTATAAATATTTTAATAAATAAACTAAATAAGATTAGTAATTTTTGGGTGTTGGGGTGGGGGGTCTTGAATTTTCACCAAAAAAAATGATTTATGTAAATTTTAGGAAAATTTATGATACCACCTAATATATTCAACTTTACAAATAATCACCTAACTTTCTTATTTATCTATACCAATCTAACTTATTTTACATAATTAAGGCGAGCTAGACAAATCATGTTTCAGGCCGGGTCAATTTTTGACAAGTCTACTATAAAGTCCGTGCACGTGTCATGTGTAACACACGAGTGGTAGTTATCTTGTATGAAGTACGCGAGGTAAAGGTGGTTATGTCATGAGAAATACATAACATAACAGTGGCCGTGTCTTGTAAATTACACGATAGAAGGGTGGTTGTGTCTTGTCCGCAACATGACTCCAATCCGCCGTAATTATCCCGTGCACCATCCACGATTATACGTTACTCTGTGTTGTGCGTCTCAAAAGAACATGACAAGATGTAATGATATAAGAAATAGATACCTACATGAAATAATGCCAGCAATATCAACCTACAAAAAGCCTTGCAATAATGGCCGCTTCGGGACTTCACACGAGAGATTTCAAAATTACAAAATACATATTTTAGTTGCACTTGATTGACTGGAGAATCACAATCGCCAAACAATTACTAAACTAATCGTCATCATACTAAAATTTGTGATCCTCATGAAGCAAATCTGATTATTTCTCCCCTGATCAGTTTTAGGCAAGCATATAAATCATATCATATATATATATATATACTCACCAGTGACCAATCTCGACTCGAATTGATGGGATCAAAACCACATTAAAACAATTCTTAGGGGTGATTACAATCGAGATACTATAAACATGACAAAATCCTCCAAAATAGATAACTCTTCAACAAAACTCAAAGTCAAAACATAAACAATATGTTCAATCAAATAAACAAAGAAAGTGATTACCCAAAGATAAATACGATGGTAGTTTTATGAAATCATTTTGGTCACATCTTTTGCCTTTTAACATACCAAAACTATCTAAAATTCAATGGCACAAAACAGGATATTTATTAACTCACAGCCAGTTTACTGCCCTTACCATTCCAGAAATTAATATCTCTGTCCTCATTCAGCGAATTCATCTCCCACTGTTTGGTACCATTTTTATAACCAGCTTTTACAGGTGATAGCTCATGCTCTGAGTAGCTTAATGGTGAGAGCTAATTTTTTGATATGAGAAATGAATCTAGGTGATTGTCAAAAGTTGGTTCTTCAGCACCCTTTAAAAAGCATTCCTGCATTTCATGAATTGAGAATCTGAGTAGCAGAATCTATAAGTGTAATATATTCCGTTATTCACAGAAAAACTGACTCACATACTGAATTCTTACATAAATATTACTTCGTACATTGATAAGCCTGAACCTCTAGAAATAACCAACACGGCCTATGTGCAAAATAAACACCACAGAATATCATCATCTGCAAACTAATGAACAATCATCTCGAACACATTCAGCCAGTTAGACAATCCATCTTTTTCCTTTCTCTATTAAAACCACCCCACTTTAGAGTTGTCAATGTCACAGATCTTCATCTATTTCATCATTACGTGAACATAATAAGAGATTTTTATCAAAGGGTTTAGGGTTTTGTCAGGGACGGAGCTACAGATGGTAAGGAAAGCCTGGAGGCCGTGCTAGAAGCCTAGAATTTGATATAAGATTGTTTGTGTGACTTCTATCATGAAATGTTTAGACTGGAGTAAAGAAATTCAAGGTTAGCTGTGAACTCTTAGTGTACTTTTTATCTTTCCATAGGTTTAGCTAGGCCTGATCCGCCCCGACTGATCCTACCAAGCATACCAACCAAAATATGATCCCAAACCCAAATTAAGCCTTGCCCCCAAATTTTATGGCTCCAGGCCACCTATCAGTGACTCGCTAATTGAATAGCTGAAATATATTCGATCCCAGAATGTCCAGATCCGACGATAAACATACCTGAAATTCCGCAAACCCAAGCCAACATCACCTGTACCCAACCTAAATGACCGGTTTGTCAGGTCTAGGTTTGCTTACATTTTTGTGCCCCATGACTTCATAATTTCCTGGTTATCTCATTATAGTAGATCACAGGAAGGCCAGCAAATGAAACGTGAATCAATCTTATCTACTCCCCTCAAAATTTCAAATATTAAGCAAGTATTAGAGTTTGGTATCACTTAAGACACAACAGCTGCAAGCTTCTTCAGTAACGCATAAACATCATGAAGCACATTGTACGAAGTATTTTCTTCTCCAGCCATTCTATTTACAACTAATGAAAGAAAAAACATGCTACAACTCCAATAATCAGGATTATTCACATTTAGAAACATTCCATATCTCCTACCCAGAGAACCCTGAACTTTCAGGTGGGCAAAAAACGATATCTGATAATCATTATAATTTTGACAGTCAAATTTTTTTTATTCAAAAGTCAAAACACCTATGACCCTGCCCCTCGCACCCCTGATCAGCTTTAAGTTCTGATGTGACAGGTCTACTGCAGGCCAGCACATTTTTGTCAGCAAAAGCCACTACACTACTACAGTACAAATTTCAAAAGAAAGAGTTGGTTAAATGTTCTAACCGTTTCCATTCCAAGCTCATCCCGCATGCTATTCATTTTTTTGCGGAAGTTTAACGTCTTAGCAACTTTGCTAAATGATGTCTTATCATCACAACTTATCCTGAAGTTCAAAGGAATAAATCATTAATTACTACTCCCTCCGTCTCAGCAGATTCTTTACATTTACTTTTTGACACTATTCACATGTCAAGAGAATCTATGATATTCTCGACAATCTATAAGAAGAAACATAGTCATGTGGGATCTTGTTTGATTCGTCTTTGTGAATAGATTAAGAATATCAAATTTTTATAATTTTTATAAATACAAAATGAAAGATATTGATGGTGTAATATGCACCTCGAAAAATGTGAAAAAGTAAACGTAAAGAATCCGTTGAGACGGAGGGAGTATCTCACAATCATCGGACAAAGCTTGTCAGGCATTTCAACAAACCAAAACCAGTGACATCATAAATAAATACTATCTAGACTTTAGCCATTGCTTGTGAGCCAAATGCCACTCACCTTTTAAAAACACACACAAGAAAAGTACATTCCTAACCTATTTTGTGTCGAGAACCTATTAAACCAGTGAAGTATCAAAATACACGGCTATAGATTTGTCATCTGGAATGCCTATGACCCAGTTTGAGGAAACCTGTAGCTGAAATATGCTAAACCTATAGCGCCAATTGTAGGACAAAGCAAGAATGTAACAACCCGACCCGCCACCGTCGTAACACAAACCCAATAAGATGGGTGCACACTTTTAGGCCCATTATTTGTCCTCACTTAAGCCCAAAAGCACAAGGCCTTGTTACTAAGTGGTGGGTGGAAGTTATTATAAACATATCACAAGCCTCACAATCTACCGATGTGGGACAACTTTCCTCTTATACTCTAGGGGTGTTACAAACTCCCCCACTTAAAGAACAAAACGTCCTCGTTGTGCCTCAAACTTGACCACAACCGGGGCCAGAATCCTCCCCCGCTAGGTGTGTGACCCGGGTACTCTCGACCACAGGCTCACCACACGGTCGCAGGGTCGCTCTGATATCATTTGTAACAACCCGACCCGCCACCGTCGTAACACAAACCCAATAAGATGGGTGCACACTTTTGGGCCCATTATTTGTCCTTACTTAAGCCCAAAAGCACAAGGCCTTGTTACTAAGTGGTGGGTGGAAGTTATTATAAACATATCACGAGCCTCACAATCTACCGATGTGGGACAACTTTCCTCTCATACTCTTGGGGTGTTACAAAGAACTATTCATCATGCCTTCATCACTTAGGAGCATCAGTAATTCCTGGCGTAACTTCATAATATGAATCTGCAGATTGTCCATAATCCCTCCACATCATGTTAAACCCAACACCTTAATTACAAAGTTTACAACTTATTACCAAAATACTAATTAATACTCACAAAATCAACTCAAAATCCCAGAAAATTAGATGAAAAAATAAAAAATGAAAGGGAACCTAGATGATTGAAGGGCCAAATTCAAGGAATAAACACTAATAATTTAATTATTATATGCTTAATTTGTATATTGGGGGCGTTTTTGTATCTAATTATTGATTGAAGATGCAGCAATGACTCTTAATATGGCAAGTGTGGCAGATGCTGCTACCTATCATCAAGAACAGACAAGGCAGGCATACTTTCATCTACCAACAAAGGTATGAATCAAAATCCAGTATCAAAAAATAGATTCAGTTAGCCTCACCGCTCCACCGAGTGAATGTCCACATAAAACGATTTTCCGTTTCTTCATCTGAGCAAGCTTATACAGCTCCAATGCTGGTATTCCTTTTGCACGAGCCATGAGAATCCCTGTAATCAATTATCAATGTTTGTCACCAGAGAGTCCAAAGGAAAGACTAATCACCATTTGTCAATGCAGCTACATTATAGAAGGAATTCTTTGCACTATTAAATCAATCAAACATACACATGTTTCATCTTACTCATTGAGCTGCAGGCTTCAATTTAAACTTCATCTGCTTAGCTTTTATTTCAGGTGTCTTCGAGCGAGTTTATACATTTCCCTTTCGGCCATTGGTTATGTCCAAGTCAGAAACTTCTACTTCTTCCACATTTTCCATCTCATCCTCATGAAATAATGCTCCTTGAAATATATTAGCATCAGCCATCATATCCCTAATTTAAAAAATAGAAAGTAAATATCAAACTGTATACAAAGAAAGGCAAGATGGTCAAGCAAAGAAGTGTCTACAGCACATATTTGTATTGTTTTGTCCCAACAAAGGAAGCAAACAAGGTATCGCTTGCTTCAGCTAACAAATATCTACATTGAAACAAAAAACAAACACGAGAACATAAGGTAAAATTCATAACCATAGGAGGAATAATAGGAGGACTCATAGGACGCCATCAATATAGCAAGGATACTGAACCTATGAGGAACATAGTCTAGAGAAGGCTGAACTCGCTCCAAGCAAAGGACTTGTCCCCCAAAATCAGCTTAGAACTTGTTAACGGATCGAATTAGCTCTGCTGCAGGCCTCTGTTATCGATTATATCAACAAGCAATCAGCTTCTTCGACGCATTTACAGATTAACAAGAAAGGTGACAAATATGTAACTAAAGTAAAGCTAATTCAAACAGCTGATGCATTATTACATTCCTTAAACAAATGGACTTGAGCCAACTTTTAATAAAAAAGGTCACATCGGCGAAAATCACAATTTCAACTTTCTATCACAGAAAAAGAAGTGCGTTTTAGCATCTCCCAACTGAAAAAGGTTCCATATTTAGCATACTATTACCAAATATAAACACATTGTTAGGCAAACCTTTCTGAAGAACTTAGTCACCAGGTGTATTATCAACTCATTGCAAATAGTTAACCATGTTACGCTTCCATACTATCATACAACAACAATGTTACTCCAATGCCTCACGGGCTTGTGCCAAAGACGAGATAACACATTCGGGTGTGCATAGTCATGCCCTATAATTAATGCACAAGGACATTTGTGGATGACCCATAATCAATATTTTGCCGAAAAATGCATCAAATGACTATCAATTCACAATAACGAAAAAATGCAAATATTTGAGTGGGGAAGAATAATTGTTTTATCGTCTCATTGAAAATGGAAAAATCGACATTTTTCCAGCACAACAACACAATAATCACAAGCAACCAAGCACACTGGTAAATTTGACAACAATTTATTAACTTTAGCATTATTACAGATAAACCAAACGACACAAATCACACAATATATCCTGCATATTCGCAACAGATTCCGCTTTAACCATTCATTTTGCTCTATTCCACTATTACATCATCATAACCCGAAACAGATGAATTATTTATGCACCTCCACAACACAACAATTACATACAAAACAATCAATCACGCTGCTAAAATCAACAACAGATTAGTAACTTCAACATCATTACAATCAAAATTACCTTATAAACACACTCAATAACACCATACAACACAATGTGTCCTGCAAATTCGCTAAAGAGTCCACTTTAACCAGTCATTTTGCTAAAGAGTCCGCTTTAACCATTCATTTTGCTATATTCCATCAAAACCCAAAACCAACAAAAAATTAGCAAAATTAACATGATTACGATCAAAATTACCTTATAAACACACTCAGATAAAACCATACAACACAATAATTACACCGAACTAAGCTCTATTTTGAGCAAATCGCATATCCGTATTACATCCAAGCATAATCAATAATCAGAATACAATCAGAACAAACCCATAAAAAGCTATAGATAAAATTTCCAGAACTTTCAGAATTGTTAGATTTTTCAACATTCATACGATAAATTAAATAAATAGTGTTAATCACAGAATATGTAAGCATAATCGATAATCAAGAAACTAAATCGATGAAAATAAGAAAAACTCACTATGTTATACTTATTTGAAATTAGTAGAGACGAATTATATTTTCGAAGTTGATAGTCGCAAGTTTCAGGAACCCTAATTTAAAAAAACAAGTCAAAATCCCCAAATTATCGATTAGTAATTTAGTGTGCTCAAGGCACGAAATAGAACTTTCAAATGGGTTATTCGGTTTAGTTTTGGATTATTGATGATTATGCTAGAAGTGGTGTTGAGTAATTAAGGATGATGATGATGGAAGAGTATCTGGTAATTGAGAGCAAAAGAAGAAGAATAGAAGGAAGATAAAAATAATGGGGAAGTAGAAAGAAGAGCAATACAAAGAAAAAAAGGACAGGGAAGAGGACAAACATGACACTGCTCATCACGCTCCATGCCAACACCACGACAGTAAATTCTCGAATTAGATGGTACAACCATAATCTCGATCGGCAAAATCCTATCTGAGAAATTACTATCATTAAATTCAAACCCGAAATTCCCTTTTTGTGGATATTTCTCGAATTCGGTTTCCGTTATTGTTCCCGGATCAAATAAATATTTGTTCATCTCTCGCATTGAGTTTCCCCTATTGCAATTTAGGGTTTCGAGTTTTCCAAGTGATTTACAATTTGGAGATTTTATGAACCCTAGAAAATTGGGGGTGAGGTAGTTGAAGATGAAGAAGAGAAGAAGGTTTGTTCTTCAATTTACTCTTCTTCTTCTCTCCTCTGACCTCTCTATCACTGAAGGATACAAAGGAGGAAGATAAAAAAACAAAGATCACAAATAGGAAGTAATAAAGATGAAGATAATTCGAAGAAAAACAGAGTAAAAGGACAGAGTATAGGACAAACAGTGCACTATTCAGCACATGATAGGCACGCTTTCTATTGGCCTACTGTTCCATTTTCAACATTTCATACATTTATAGGGGTTGTAGATATAGAGACCAGTTACCTGTTAAACAGGTCAATAATTTTTTAACTTGTCTTTACTCATCTTTTCCTTTTTCTTTTAATTTCTTTGTTAACCTTTTACCTTCTCACTTACTTTTTCATCTAATCACCATTAAACCTCCCACTTTTTTTCCAGCAACATGATCCTCATTGTTTATTTCTTAAATTCTTCTTCTTATTTGGGTATAATATGTTGCTCTATTTTCCGATAAACGGACAAACTGGATTCATCAATCAGCCCCATTGGTAATACATCGACCAAAATGAAGCATTGTCACAAAACCGGGCGTTTAGCAGACATTCAAGATATCTTAATATATTCAATTCTTTATCTATTACCTTCATTATTATGATTTTGATTCAAGGGCTGGTATTTCGTTCTACGCAAATATGAAAGAGAACGAGGGACTACTGTTAAAAGTTGAATTTTGGGAAATTTTGTTTTTTGAAAACGAAATGTCGTATGCCTTATTGCCTTCGAAAGTTTGAAGTGTAATTGAGTGAAATGGGAAGTTATTAAAGGGTTGTAAAAAATCATTATTGTTTATGAATGTTCATAATACTTAACTATGGTAAAGCTCCATCAAGTTAGTAAGACGGTAACAAAATTATGTTTGCAAAAACTTCTACCGGTATTTTTAGATCTTTATATTTGTAAGAATTTGATAAAAATGAAGATGAGTGATTTATTTGAGGAATAAAAAAGAAATAGTTACAAATTAATGCGAGGTAAATTATAGTTGAAATACAAGAGAGATAAAAATTTGGAAAAATGGGTTAAAGAAGATGAATATGATAAAGGTCGGAAGAAAGAAAGACAAAGAAGATGAAGAAAAGGCAAAAGGTGGGCCAACGAAAATTACCTCCTACAACAAGTTAATAAAACATCATTTCTATTCAAAGCGGGGAAGAGTATTAGTTGGGTTTATTGATAGTTATAAAAGAGTTTGGAGTATTTTAAGAAGCTGCACAATAGTTTAGAGTATTCTCATTAAATAACCCTATAAACAACTATAAATAACTTTTACATGGTTATTAGATTTTCGGCCGAAACTGGTTTATAGCATACCGATAAAGTCAAAACTCTTCCAGAGTTTTTCAAAATTTTTGAGTCCGCTTTATCTAACTCGAATAACAATCCGTGCGATTTTCGAACATTTTCGTTCCGGGGAGCTCAGAGGCCTGAACAATGTGTATTATATACCCATCAATTCGAGCCGTTTCGGGTGGTCGGAGCGGCCATTGTTATTTTTCAGCCTGTTTTTCTACCACGTGTCCGAAATTGCGTCATGAGAAATCTTATTCGACTCTAGGCCCTATAAATCACTTTTACATGGTTATCCGATTTTCGGCCGAAATTGGTTTATAACATACCGGTAACTAGGGTTGGCAATGGGTAGGGTCTGGGGAGGGTTCGACAAGACCCGACCCGACCCGAAGTAAAAAAACCTTAGACCCATACCCGACCTAGACCTTAAAGGGTCTGAAATTAATGGACCCATACCCGACCCTAATGGGTCTGGGTCTGGGTAGGGTCTACCCTAGGGCCCAATTTTTCTTAACTAGTCATTCAATAGAATGTACTAAAGTTCAAATTAAATTACAAAGTTTTGATTAAAGTATTACAAAGTCTTCGTTATTTGGATCATTACCCGTACGGCCGTACCCGACCCTAAATTATATCATTTACCGTACCGAACCTCATCATTTTCATCAATTTCCTCGTTGTTCTTAATAATTATTTGGATATGCGTATAGTATATTAATGATAACTAATAAGGGTCATCTGTTTGTGTGTATTATTTGGGTTATTGACATTCGTACGTGTGTTTTTTGTTTTTCTTTTTGTTAATAAATATAAGGGTCTAAGGGTCGGGTAGGGTCCCAAGACCAAGACCCGGACCCGACCCGAAGTTTTTTATATAAGACCCATACCCGACCCATACCCGAGTGGGTCTCAAAAATTCAGACCCATACCCGACCCGTTAGGGACCAACCCTAAGGGTCTGGGTTGGGTACCCGACCCACTGTCATCCCCTAGCGGTTACGTCAAATGTTTTCTGATGTTTTTGCAATTTTTTGTGCCCGCTTTATCTGACTCGATTAACCATACGTGCGATTTTCGGTAATTTTTGTTTCAGGAGTTCAGAGGCCTAAAAAACGTGTATTATATATCCTACAATTCGAGCTGTTTCGGGTAGTTGGAACGGCCATTGTTATTTTTCAGCGTGTTTTTCTACCACGTGTCCGAAATCGCATCATGAGATATCTTATTCGATTCTAGACCCTATAAACAACTATAAATCACCTTTACACGGTTATCCGATTTTCGGCCGAAATTGGTTTATAGCATACCGGTAACGTCAAATGTCTTCTGATGTTTTTGCAAATTTTTGTGCCCCCTTTATCTGACTCGATTAACCATCCGTGCGATTTTCGGTAATTTTTGTTTCAGGAGTTCAGAGGCCTAAAAAAAATGTATTATATATCCTTCAATTCGAGCTGTTTCGGGTGGTCGGAGCGGCCATTTTTATTTTTCAGCTTGTTTTTCTACCACGTGTCAGAAATCGCATCATGACGTATCTTATTCGATTCTAAACCCTATAAACAATAATAAATAACTTTTACATGGTTATCCGATTTTCGGCCGAAACTGGTTTATAGTATACCGGTAATGTCAAATGTCTTCCGTCGTTTTTTTAAATTTATGAGTCCACTTTATCTGACTCGATTATCAATCCATGCGACTTTCGGACATTTTCGTTCCGGGGAGCTCACAGGCCTAAAAAACGTGTATTACCCATCAAGTCGAGCCGTTTCGGGTGGTTGGAGCGGCCATTTTTATTTTTCAGCTTGTTTTTCTACCACGTGTCCGAAATGGCATCATGATGTATCTTATTTTTTTCTAAACCCTATAAAAACCTATAAATCACTTTTACACGTTGGTTAATAGCATACCGGTAACGTCAAATATCTTCTGATGTTTTAGCAAATTTTTATGCCCGTTTTATCCGACTCGATTAACCATCCGTGCGATTCGAGTGTTTCAGGAGTTCAGAGGCCTAATAAATTGTATTATATATCCTTCAATTCGAGCTGTTTCGGGTGGTCGGACCGGCCTTTTTCATTTTTCAGCTTGTTTTTCTACCATGTGTCAGAAATCGCATCATGACGTATCTTATTCGATTCTAAACCCTATAAAAAACAATAATTAACTTTTACATGGTTATCCGATTCTCGGCCGAAACTGGTTTATAGCATACCGGTAACGTCAAATGTCTTCTGATGTTTTTGCCAACTTTTGTTCCCGCTTTATCTGACTTGATTAACCATTCTTACAATTTTCGATAAGTTTCGTTTCGGGAGCTCAGTGGCCAAAAAAACGTGTATTATATATACCCTTCAATTCGAGTCGTTTCAGGTGGTCGGAGCGTATCACGTGTCCGAAATCGTATCACGAGGTATCTTTTTCGATTCTAGACCCTATAAACAATTATAAATCACTTTTACACGGTTATCCGATTTTCGATAGAAACTGGTTTATAGCATACCGATAGCGTCAAATGTCTTCTGATCTTTTTGAAAATTTTTGTGCCTGCTTTATATGACTCGATTAACCATCCGTTCAATTTTCGGTAATTTTTGTTTCAGGAGTTCAGAGGCCTAAAAAACGTGTATATATATCCTTCAGTTCGAGCTGTTTCGGGTGGTCGGAGCGACCATTGTTATTTTTCAGCCTGTTTTTCTACCACGTGTCCGAAATGGCATCATGAGGTATCTTATTCGATTCTAAACCCTATAAAAAACTATAAATCACTTTTACACGGTTATCCGATTTTCGGCCGAAATTGGTTAATAGCATACCGGTAACGTCAAATATCTTCTGATGTTTTTGCAAATTTTTGTGTCCGTTTTATCTGACTCGATTAACGATCCGTGCGATTTTCGTTAATTTTTGTTTCTGGAATTCAGAGGCCTAAAAAACGTGTATTATATATCCTTCAATTCGAACTGTTTCGGGTGGTCGGAGCGGCTATTGTTATTTTTCAGCTTGTTTTTTATCACGTGTCCGAAATGGCATCATGAGGTATCTTATTCGATTCTAAACCCTATGAACAACTATAAATGACATTTACACGGTTCTCCGATTTTAGGCCGAAATTGGTTTATAGCATACCGGTAACGTCAAATGTCTTCTGATGTTTTTGCAAATTTTTGTTCCCGCTTTATCTGACTTGATTAACCATTCTTACAATTTTTGATAATTTTCGTTTCGGGAGCTCAGAGGCCAAAAAAACGTGTATTATATACCCTTCAATTCGAGTCGTTTCAGGTGGTCGGAGCGACCATTTTTAATTTCAGCCTCGTGTCCGAAATCGTATCACGATGTATATTTTTCGATTCTAGACCCTATAAACATTTATAAATCACTTTTACACGATTATCCGATTTTCGATCGAAACTGGTTTATAGCATACCGATAGCGTCAAATGTCTACTGATCTTTTTGAAAAATTTTGTGCCCGCTTTATATGACTCGATTAACCATCCGTGCAATTTTCGTTGATTTTTGTTTCAGGAGTTCAGAAGCTTAAAAAACGTGTATTGTATATCTTTCAGTTCGAGCTGTTTCGGGTGGTCGGAGCGGCAATTGTTATTTTTCAGCCTGTTTTTCAACCACGTGTCCGAAATTGCATCATGAGATATCTTATTCGATTCTAGACCCTATAAACAACTATAAATCACCTATACACGGTTATCCGATTTTCGGCGGAAATTGGTTTATAGCATACCGGTAACGTCAAATGTCTTCTGATGTTTTTGCAAATTTTTGTGCCCCCTTTATCTGACTCGATTAACCATACGTGCGATTTTCGGTAATTTTTGTTTCAGGAGTTCAGAGGCCTAAAAAACGTGTATTATATATCCTACAATTCGAGCTGTTTCGGGTAGTTGGAACGGCCATTGTTATTTTTCAGCGTGTTTTTCTACCACGTGTCCGAAATCGCATCATGAGATATCTTATTCGATTCTAGACCCTATAAACAACTATAAATCACCTTTACATGGTTATCCGATTTTCGGCCGAAATTGGTTTATAGCATACCGGTAACGTCAAATGTCTTCTGATGTTTTTGCAAATTTTTGTGCCCCCTTTATCTGACTCGATTAACCATCCGTGCGATTTTCGGTAATTTTTGTTTCAGGAGTTCAGAGGCCTAAAAAAATTGTATTATATATCCTTCAATTCGAGCTGTTTCGGGTGGTCGGAGCGGCCATTTTTATTTTTCAGCTTGTTTTTCTACCACGTGTCAGAAATCGCATCATGACGTATCTTATTCGATTCTAAACCCTATAAACAATAATAAATAACTTTTACATGGTTATCCGATTTTCGGCCGAAACTGGTTTATAGTATACCGGTAATGTCAAATGTCTTCCGTCGTTTTTTTAAATTTATGAGTCCACTTTATCTGACTCGATTATAAATCCATGCGACTTTCGGACATTTTCGTTCCGGGAAGCTCACAGGCCTAAAAAACGTGTATTACCCATCAAGTCGAGCCGTTTCGGGTGGTTGGAGCGGCCATTTTTATTTTTCAGCTTGTTTTTCTAGCACGTGTCCGAAATGGCATCATGAGGTATCTTATTTTTTTCTAAACCCTATAAAAACCTATAAATCACTTTTACACGTTGGTTAATAGCATACCGGTAACGTCAAATATCTTCTGATGTTTTAGCAAATTTTTATGCCCGTTTTATCCGACTCGATTAACCATCCGTGCGATTCGAGTGTTTCAGGAGTTCAGAGGCCTAATAAATTGTATTATATATCCTTCAATTTAAGCTGTTTCGGGTGGTCGGACCGGCCATTTTTATTTTTCAGCTTGTTTTTCTACCATGTGTCAGAAATCGCATCATGACGTATCTTATTCGATTCTAAACCCTATAAACAACTATAATTAAGTTTTACATGGTTATCCGATTCTCGGCCGAAACTGGTTTATAGCATACCGGTAACGTCAAATGTCTTCTGATGTTTTTGCCAACTTTTGTTCCCGCTTTATCTGACTTGATTAACCATTCTTACAATTTTCGATAACTTTCGTTTCGGGAGCTCAGTGGCCAAAAAAACGTGTATTATATATACCCTTCAATTCGAGTCGTTTCAGGTGGTCGGAGCGACCATTTTTAATTTCAGCCTGTTTTTTACCACGTGTCCGAAATCGTATCACGAGGTATCTTTTTCGATTCTAGACCCTATAAACAATTATAAATCACTTTTACACGGTTATCCGATTTTCGATAGAAACTGGTTTATAGCATACCGATAGCGTCAAATGTCTTCTAATCTTTTTGAAAATTTTTGTGCCTGCTTTATATGACTCGATTAACCATCCGTTCAATTTTTGGTAATTTTTGTTTCAGGAGTTCAGAGGCCTAAAAAACGTGTATATATATCCTTCAGTTCGAGCTGTTTCGGGTGGTCGGAGCGACCATTGTTATTTTTCAGCCTGTTTTTCTACCACGTGTCCGAAATGGCATCATCAGGTATCTTATTCGATTCTAAACCCTATAAAAAACTATAAATCACTTTTACACGGTTATCCGATTTTCGGCCGAAATTGGTTAATAGCATACCGGTAACGTCAAATATCTTCTGATGTTTTTGCAAATTTTTGTGTCCGTTTTATCTGACTCGATTAACCATCCGTGCGATTTTCGTTAATTTTTGTTTCTGGAATTCAGAGGCCTAAAAAACGTGTATTATATATCCTTCAATTCGAACTGTTTCGGGTGGTCGGAGCGGCTATTGTTATTTTTCAGCTTGTTTTTTATCACGTGTCCGAAATGGCATCATGAGGTATCTTATTCGATTCTAAACCCTATGAACAACTATAAATGACATTTACACGGTTCTCCGATTTTCGGCCGAAATTGGTTTATAGCATACCGGTAACGTCAAATGTCTTCTGATGTTTTTGCAAATTTTTGTTCCCGCTTTATCTGACTTGATTAACCATTCTTACAATTTTTGATAATTTTCGTTTCGGGAGCTCAGAGGCCAAAAAAACGTGTATTATATACCCTTCAATTCGAGTCGTTTCAGGTGGTCGGAGCGACCATTTTTAATTTCAGCCTCGTGTCCGAAATCGTATCACGATGTATATTTTTCGATTCTAGACCCTATAAACATTTATAAATCACTTTTACACGATTATCCGATTTTCGATCGAAACTGGTTTATAGCATACCGATAGCGTCAAATGTCTACTGATCTTTTTGAAAAATTTTGTGCCCGCTTTATATGACTCGATTAACCATCCGTGCAATTTTCGTTGATTTTTGTTTCAGGAGTTCAGAAGCTTAAAAAACGTGTATTGTATATCTTTCAGTTCGAGCTGTTTCGGGTGGTCGGAGCGGCAATTGTTATTTTTCAGCCTGTTTTTCAACCACGTGTCCGAAATTGCATCATGAGATATCTTATTCGATTCTAGACCCTATAAACAACTATAAATCACCTATACACGGTTATCCGATTTTCGGCGGAAATTGGTTTATAGCATACCGGTAACGTCAAATGTCTTCTGATGTTTTTGCAAATTTTTGTGCCCCCTTTATCTGACTCGATTAACCATACGTGCGATTTTCGGTAATTTTTGTTTCAGGAGTTCAGAGGCCTAAAAAACGTGTATTATATATCCTACAATTCGAGCTGTTTCGGGTAGTTGGAACGGCCATTGTTATTTTTCAGCGTGTTTTTCTACCACGTGTCCGAAATCGCATCATGAGATATCTTATTCGATTCTAGACCCTATAAACAACTATAAATCACCTTTACATGGTTATCCGATTTTCGGCCGAAATTGGTTTATAGCATACCGGTAACGTCAAATGTCTTCTGATGTTTTTGCAAATTTTTGTGCCCCCTTTATCTGACTCGATTAACCATCCGTGCGATTTTCGGTAATTTTTGTTTCAGGAGTTCAGAGGCCTAAAAAAATTGTATTATATATCCTTCAATTCGAGCTGTTTCGGGTGGTCGGAGCGGCCATTTTTATTTTTCAGCTTGTTTTTCTACCACGTGTCAGAAATCGCATCATGACGTATCTTATTCGATTCTAAACCCTATAAACAATAATAAATAACTTTTACATGGTTATCCGATTTTCGGCCGAAACTGGTTTATAGTATACCGGTAATGTCAAATGTCTTCCGTCGTTTTTTTAAATTTATGAGTCCACTTTATCTGACTCGATTATAAATCCATGCGACTTTCGGACATTTTCGTTCCGGGAAGCTCACAGGCCTAAAAAACGTGTATTACCCATCAAGTCGAGCCGTTTCGGGTGGTTGGAGCGGCCATTTTTATTTTTCAGCTTGTTTTTCTAGCACGTGTCCGAAATGGCATCATGAGGTATCTTATTTTTTTCTAAACCCTATAAAAACCTATAAATCACTTTTACACGTTGGTTAATAGCATACCGGTAACGTCAAATATCTTCTGATGTTTTAGCAAATTTTTATGCCCGTTTTATCCGACTCGATTAACCATCCGTGCGATTCGAGTGTTTCAGGAGTTCAGAGGCCTAATAAATTGTATTATATATCCTTCAATTTAAGCTGTTTCGGGTGGTCGGACCGGCCATTTTTATTTTTCAGCTTGTTTTTCTACCATGTGTCAGAAATCGCATCATGACGTATCTTATTCGATTCTAAACCCTATAAACAACTATAATTAAGTTTTACATGGTTATCCGATTCTCGGCCGAAACTGGTTTATAGCATACCGGTAACGTCAAATGTCTTCTGATGTTTTTGCCAACTTTTGTTCCCGCTTTATCTGACTTGATTAACCATTCTTACAATTTTCGATAACTTTCGTTTCGGGAGCTCAGTGGCCAAAAAAACGTGTATTATATATACCCTTCAATTCGAGTCGTTTCAGGTGGTCGGAGCGACCATTTTTAATTTCAGCCTGTTTTTTACCACGTGTCCGAAATCGTATCACGAGGTATCTTTTTCGATTCTAGACCCTATAAACAATTATAAATCACTTTTACACGGTTATCCGATTTTCGATAGAAACTGGTTTATAGCATACCGATAGCGTCAAATGTCTTCTAATCTTTTTGAAAATTTTTGTGCCTGCTTTATATGACTCGATTAACCATCCGTTCAATTTTTGGTAATTTTTGTTTCAGGAGTTCAGAGGCCTAAAAAACGTGTATATATATCCTTCAGTTCGAGCTGTTTCGGGTGGTCGGAGCGACCATTGTTATTTTTCAGCCTGTTTTTCTACCACGTGTCCGAAATGGCATCATGAGGTATCTTATTCGATTCTAAACCCTATAAAAAACTATAAATCACTTTTACACGGTTATCCGATTTTCGGCCGAAATTGGTTAATAGCATACCGGTAACGTCAAATATCTTCTGATGTTTTTGCAAATTTTTGTGTCCGTTTTATCTGACTCGATTAACCATCCGTGCGATTTTCGTTAATTTTTGTTTCTGGAATTCAGAGGCCTAAAAAACGTGTATTATATATCCTTCAATTCGAACTGTTTCGGGTGGTCGGAGCGGCTATTGTTATTTTTCAGCTTGTTTTTTTATCACGTGTCCGAAATGGCATCATGAGGTATCTTATTCGATTCTAAACCCTATGAACAACTATAAATGACATTTACACGGTTCTCCGATTTTCGGCCGAAATTGGTTTATAGCATACCGGTAACGTCAAATGTCTTCTGATGTTTTTGCAAATTTTTGTTCCCGCTTTATCTGACTTGATTAACCATTCTTACAATTTTTGATAATTTTCGTTTCGGGAGCTCAGAGGCCAAAAAAAAGTGTATTATATACCCTTCAATTCGAGTCGTTTCAGGTGGTCGGAGCGACCATTTTTAATTTCAGCCTCGTGTCCGAAATCGTATCACGATGTATATTTTTCGATTCTAGACCCTATAAACATTTATAAATCACTTTTACACGATTATCCGATTTTCGATCGAAACTGGTTTATAGCATACCGATAGCGTCAAATGTCTACTGATCTTTTTGAAAAATTTTGTGCCCGCTTTATATGACTCGATTAACCATCCGTGCAATTTTCGTTGATTTTTGTTTCAGGAGTTCAGAAGCTTAAAAAACGTGTATTGTATATCTTTCAGTTCGAGCTGTTTCGGGTGGTCGGAGCGGCAATTGTTATTTTTCAGCCTGTTTTTCAACCACGTGTCCGAAATTGCATCATGAGATATCTTATTCGATTCTAGACCCTATAAACAACTATAAATCACCTATACACGGTTATCCGATTTTCGGCGGAAATTGGTTTATAGCATACCGGTAACGTCAAATGTCTTCTGATGTTTTTGCAAATTTTTGTGCCCCCTTTATCTGACTCGATTAACCATACGTGCCATTTTCGGTAATTTTTGTTTCAGGAGTTCAGAGGCCTAAACAACGTGTATTATATATCCTACAATTCGAGCTGTTTCGGGTAGTTGGAACGGCCATTGTTATTTTTCAGCGTGTTTTTCTACCACGTGTCCGAAATCGCATCATGAGATATCTTATTCGATTCTAGACCCTTTAAACAACTATAAATCACCTTTACACGGTTATCCGATTTTCGGCCGAAATTGGTTTATAGCATACCGGTAACGTCAAATGTCTTCTGATGTTTTTGCAAATTTTTATGCCCCCTTTATCTGACTCGATTAACCATCCGTGCGATTTTCGGTAATTTTTGTTTCAGGAGTTCAGAGGCCTAAAAAAAATGTATTATATATCCTTCAATTCGAGCTGTTTCGGGTGGTCGGAGCGGCCATTTTTATTTTTCAGCTTGTTTTTCTACCACGTGTCAGAAATCGCATCATGACGTATCTTATTCGATTCTAAACCCTATAAACAATAATAAATAACTTTTACATGGTTATCCGATTTTCGGCCGAAACTGGTTTATAGTATACCGGTAATGTCAAATGTCTTCCGTCGTTTTTTTAAATTTATGAGTCCACTTTATCTGACTCGATTATCAATCCATGCGACTTTTGGACATTTTCGTTCCGGGGAGCTCACAGGCCTAAAAAACGTGTATTACCCATCAAGTCGAGCCGTTTCGGGTGGTTGGAGCGGCCATTTTTATTTTTCAGCTTGTTTTTCTAGCACGTGTCCGAAATGGCATCATGAGGTATCTTATTTTTTTCTAAACCCTATAAAAACCTATAAATCACTTTTACACGTTGGTTAATAGCATACCGGTAACGTCAAATATCTTCTGATGTTTTAGCAAATTTTTATGCCCGTTTTATCCGACTCGATTAACCATCCGTGCGATTCGAGTGTTTCAGGAGTTCAGAGGCCGAATAAATTGTATTATATATCCTTCAATTCGAGCTGTTTCGGGTGGTCGGACCGGCCATTTTTATTTTTCAGCTTGTTTTTCTACCATGTGTCAGAAATCGCATCATGACGTATCCTATTCGATTCTAAACCCTATAAACAACTATAATTAACTTTTACATGGTTATCCGATTCTCGGCCGAAACGGGTTTATAGCATACCGGTAACGTCAAATGTCTTCTGATGTTTTTGCCAACTTTTGTTCCCGCTTTATCTGAGTTGATTAACCATTCTTACAATTTTCGATAACTTTCGTTTCGGGAGCTCAGTGGCCAAAAAAACGTGTATTATATATACCATTCAATTCGAGTCGTTTCAGGTGGTCGGAGCGACCATTTTTAATTTCAGCCTGTTTTTTACCACGTGTCCGAAATCGTATCACGAGGTATCTTTTTCGATTCTAGACCCTATAAACAATTATAAATCACTTTTACACGGTTATCCGATTTTCGATAGAAACTGGTTTATAGCATACCGATAGCGTCAAATGTCTTCTAATCTTTTTGAAAATTTTTGTGCCTGCTTTATATGACTCGATTAACCATCCGTTCAATTTTCGGTAATTTTTGTTTCAGGAGTTCAGAGGCCTAAAAAACGTGTATATATATCCTTCAGTTCGAGCTGTTTCGGGTGGTCGGAGCGACCATTGTTATTTTTCAGCCTGTTTTTCTACCACGTGTCCGAAATGGCATCATGAGGTATCTTATTCGATTCTAAACCCTATAAAAAACTATAAATCACTTTTACACGGTTATCCGATTTCCGGCCGAAATTGGTTAATAGCATACCGGTAACGTCAAATATCTTCTGATGTTTTTGCAAATTTTTGTGTCCGTTTTATCTGACTCGATTAACCATCCGTGCGATTTTCGTTAATTTTTGTTTCTGGAATTCAGAGGCCTAAAAAACGTGTATTATATATCCTTCAATTCGAACTGTTTCGGGTGGTCGGAGCGGCTATTGTTATTTTTCAGCTTGTTTTTTATCACGTGTCCGAAATGGCATCATGAGGTATCTTATTCGATTTAAACCCTATGAACAACTATAAATGACATTTACACGGTTCTCCGATTTTCGGCCGAAATTGGTTTATAGCATACCGGTACGTCAAATGTCTTCTGATGTTTTTGCAAATTTTTGTTCCCGCTTTATCTGACTTGATTAACCATTCTTACAATTTTTGATAATTTTCGTTTCGGGAGCTCAGAGGCCAAAAAAACGTGTATTATATACCCTTCAATTCGAGTCGTTTCAGGTGGTCGGAGCGACCATTTTTAATTTCAGCCTCGTGTCCGAAATCGTATCACGATGTATATTTTTCGATTCTAGACCCTATAAACATTTATAAATCACTTTTACACGATTATCCGATTTTCGATCGAAACTGGTTTATAGTATACCGATAGCGTCAAATGTCTACTGATCTTTTTGAAAAATTTTGTGCCCGCTTTATATGACTCGATTAACCATCCGTGCAATTTTCGTTGATTTTTGTTTCAGGAGTTCAGAAGCTTAAAAAACGTGTATTGTATATCTTTCAGTTCGAGCTGTTTCGGGTGGTCGGAGCGGCAATTGTTATTTTTCAGCCTGTTTTTCAACCACGTGTCCGAATTGCATCATGAAATATCTTATTCGATTCTAGACCCTATAAACAACTATAAATCACCTATACACGGTTATCCGATTTTCGGCGGAAATTGGTTTATAGCATACCGGTAACGTCAAATGTCTTCTGATGTTTTTGCAAATTTTTGTGCCCCATTTATCTGACTCGATTAACCATCAGTGCGATCTTCAGTAATTTTTGTTTCAGGAGTTCGATTAACCATCAGTGTCATGGAGAACTTTTTCTCACAATGCAACCCCGGTCCACAATCACGGTATGACCCCAACGATCCTCATGGTAAGGGTGGTGGTAGTGGAGCCGGCATGGGATTTGAAGCTTAGGTTGTTGGATAACTTGTAGTTAGTTTAGCTTGAAGTTGGATAATGTAGTTAGTTTAGCTTAAGGTTGGATAATGTTTCGTCAGTTTAGCTTGTAGTTGGATAATGTTCTCATTTTTTAATAAATGAGAATTTGGTGTTTCAAAAGGTGCGGTTCGCGCAAATGGGTTGTAATTTTCTGTTTGCAGGTTTTCATTGCGTATTGGGATGAATAAATACGAGATTTGGCTAGATCAAATACGAAAATGACATGAAAAGTTCCAGCCAATTCGGCGACTGACATGGTGGTTTTGGCGACTGCAGTCAGTCGCCAAAACTGGAAAAGCTACTGGAAAAAAAATCAATTTGGCGACTGAATAAACCATTTTGGCGACTGCCCTTCAGTCGCCAAAATGGCGACTCCAACATTGCATCAGTCGCCAAAATGGCGACTCCAACATTGCATCAGTCGCCAAATTGGCGACTACCTGTCCTCTCAGTCGCCAATTTGGCTACTACTTACTCAGTCGCCAGTTTCCTTACTTTGGCGACTGAAATCGCAGTCGCCAAATTTGGCGACTGGCAACAGTCGCCCATTTTTTTTTTGGCGCCTAGAGCTTGCGACAGAACTTTGGCGACTGATATCAGTCGCCAAATATAATTTGGCGACTGTCTTCAGTCGCCAAATTCAGTCGCCTGTTTTATGTATTCTTGTAGTGTGATTAATTCGTAAATTAAATATAAACGGTTATATTTAATTAAATATTGAATTCGTGTATTAATATAAGCAGTTGTATTAATTGAGCTAATTATACAATATCGTATTTTTCTTATCAGACCATTATTAATGTATCGACTGCATTAATATCTGATAACATGTATACGATTTATAATTTAAACCCGCGGATTATATATTCGCTTTAGGGTCGAATCACGCAAGAGAATAAGGTAAGAGTGGAAAGCCCACTTTCACCCTAGTCCATTTCGGTCGGCCATGAGAGTTACAAAAGGAGAAGAACTCTCCTTTTGTCAGACTACTCCAACTGGCAATTCATATTTTACAAAACTAGGGTTTTGAGAGCTGTTTTTCCCAAAACCTAGATCTCACATCTTAAAACTCACATAAGCTCTCCCCATATTACAAGGCAATCGGAGAGCATTTCTAGCACACGCGTCATCATCTCAGACGGGTCTTGGGTGCAAGTTATAGGAGGGAATTTCTGTTAATTCTTGTTCTTAGACCATTCGCGCAAGGACCTAAGGTTGTGCTCTTCATCTTTCGTTTTATGTTTTTTTCATCTTATGACAATATTCGCATGTAAACGTTTCGTTATAATCCTGCAAATTTAAAGGATGAATACAGGTTTATTCCCCACAAGTGGTATCATAGCCAAGGCCACGAAAAATTTACAATTGTGTTTTTCATAAGATGTTTTAAAAATCGTTTTTTTAAACCCTTTTGTTGCTGCGGCCGTGTGCCCTAATGTGAGAAATCGATCTTGTTTTTCGATTTTGATTTGCATATTGTTGATTAATCGATATTCTTAACAATATGTGAATCATTTGTTGTCGTTTATTGTTGATTTACACGATTGAAATCAAGGATAAATACATATTTTGTTTTATAAAGTGCAGCGTATGTAGGATTCTACGAACGAGCGTATTTCTACTCGTTCGTAGCCTTCTTCTACTACCCGTCACTCGATCGAGCACTTTTTGGCTCGATCGAGCAGTTTTTAAAGTAACCCGTCACTCGATCGAGCACTTTTTGGCTCGATCGAGCATTTTGGATTCTACGAACGAGCGAATTACTACTCGTTCGTAGTCTGCCTCGATAACCCGTCACTCGATCGAGACTTGTTGTACTCGATCGAGTGACACTGTTCCTCGATCGACCTTGTTTAAACCCGATCGAGTAGTTTTCAGGGTAATTTACTTTTTCTGAAAATTTGGTTTTCTGAAAAAAAATTTGGTTCGATCGAGCTCCAGTTTTACTCGATCGAACAACTCGTCTCTCAAGGTTACTCGATCGAGTACTCAAGTGACTCGATCGAGCAACCATGTTTTGGCAGAAGTTCGAAAATAAATTTTTTATTTTCTTTTGGCCCATGGTAATATACTATATACGGTAATAGTATATTAACATTTGTGAAACAGTTCACACTCGATAGCTACATATTATTTTAAAGCGGTTTAAAATAATGGATTATAAGTTTATTAAAATTTATGTGTATAAAACGGTTTAATCACACAATTTTAATCCCGTAGGGTGGTTTGGTAAAATTTGTTAAACATAATAACGGTATTATGTCACGAATGAATTTGTTTTAGTTGATGCATTTTATCTATCGTTTGTTTGAATGCTTTTATAACGTATTTAATTTTTACAAACGGTTGTAACTTAGTGTGGCCTTAGTGGATTGCGTTTCCGTAATGATGGAACATAGTCTTGGTTGTAATTTTGAGATCCCGCATCTCCGTTTTGGTTTTTCCCTTGTAATTACTTTTGTATTTAAATTAGAATGTAAATAGGTTTATATTTGTAATTTAAATTAGTAATTTTGTGAAGACCAAAGACGGAGACCGGATGCTCACTCCCACTACAAAAGACTAAGATGGAACATCAAGACAAGCTTCTCGGGTCCAACGGTGGATTCCAAGTTGTTTTTAATGTTTATTTTGGTAGGATAGGCCACACTAGGACTTTTATTTACTTTTATTGCTTTCTTTTATGCTTTCATCGGTAATAGTTTGCATCATATTCCGCCTAAAACCAAACCACCTATAACATGCCTGAAAACTGACTCATGTAGAGGTTACGCGTTAGTTTTCGATGACATACAGATGTCACTTGTCATATGTTAAGTCATCACTTACTTTCATTCATTCACGATAATGCTAAATTTTAGTTCACTTAAAATGAATAAAACAAGTTGATGGGGTCTTCCTCGTATAACCAAAAATTGAGATTAGTCTTCATAGATCAGACTCCCATGAATCCCTTCTTCGTCGGTAGGCATACTATGACCCCTTCTACGTCGGGTAAGTGGAACAGATGATTTATTTTATCTCAACATCATGGTTACTAGTTACTGTCTAGCGACTAAGATGGACTAAAAGATGAGATTTACGGAAATCTATCGACCAAGAGTTCTAACTGTAGAACTAGCGAAGCGGTTGGCTTATCAATTTACGGAAATTGAGTCTGCGTTTATATAATTCTTGAGGGATATCAATTATATGAATGCTTGAGTCTACGAATTTAAATTCTATTTAAAATAGACTTAAATCACGACGACAAGATGCTTATATTGTTTTGTTTTATCTTCTTTTCAGTTTAGAACACGTACAACATTAAAACTGCTAATAACAAATGGTTGGTCAAGACTCAATGCCAAGTGCCACGCTAGCACGAGAATCCTGGCTTAAAGCCTTCATGGACTCCATGAATCAGTCTACTAGACTGACGAATGATGGGTCAAACTTCTCTGACTGGGAGGCAGCATTACAGAATGCTGCCATTCTGACGGAAAGCTCAAGTACTTGACTGAGCCTATTCCGGCACACCCAGGAACTGGAGCTAGAGCTACCGAAGTTCGCGTTCATAGCGACTTCGTCATGGAAGCGGGTGCGATAAAGAACGTACTTATTTATGCAATGGAGTCCAAATTGCAGAGACACTTCATTTCCCATGGTGCAAACAAGATTTTCACCACGCTCACAAAAGAATTCTCGAAAGCTCCGAGAATCGTTTCATATGAGCATACCTGTCGCTTCTTTGAAACGAAACTCCAGAAGGGCCAAGCTGTTAGCCCACATATTCTCAACATGATTGAGAATATCGAGAAACTGGAGGCATTAAACTGCAAGATTAGTGAGAACATAATCGTTGATCGAATGCTTCATTCGCTTCATGATGGGTTCGCCGTCTTTAGGGCCAACTATTACATAAAAGACATGAAGAAGACTCCTCATGAGCTCCACTCCCTTCTCGTACAGACCGAGAAGGATCTGAAATTAAGTGGGAGCGTGAAGCAGGATGTTCTCATGATCTCCAGTAAAGGTAAAGGGAAAGCGAAAGCTCAAGGCGACCTAGCGGTAGGTAAGCCTAAGTTCAAGAAGTCAGGATTTGCTAAGAGTGGGCCCGGTGAGTCGAGCAACTCACAGGGTAAGACAAAGAGCAAGGATACAAGCATGGAATGCCACCATTGCCACAAGACTGGGCATTGGAGGCGCACGTGCCCCGTGTATCGCGAGGACATTAAGGCAGGCCGCGTTACTCCTGTTGGTATGTCTTCTTCTTCTTTTATTCACATGATTGAGATTAACCATGCAAGTTACGGAACTTGGGTACTAGATACTGGTTGTGTTTCTCATCTGTGTAATCATGTGCAGGGCCTCCGAAACCTCGAGCCCCTCATAAAGGGCGAGGTTGACCTGCGTGTCGGGAATGGAGCACGAGTTGCTGCAGTCTCGAGGGGAACATATGTGATCCAGCTTCCGAGTGGATTTGAGTTATCGTTGTATAACTGTTATTATGTTCCTAGTTTATCCAAAAACATTATTTCCGTTTCTGCACTTGACAAACTTGGTTTTTCATTTGTAATAGAGAATAATAGCTGTATTTTCTCGTTACACGATATGATTTATGGCAAGGCAGTTTCCATGAATGGAATTTATGTTTTAGATCAAACCACCGAAATATTACACGTGAATAGCAAGAAGTTAAAGGTTGGTGACAAAGATCAAACCTACCTATGGCACTGCCGTATGGGACATATAAATGAGAAACGCATAAAACAGCTCATACAGAATGGAGCTATCTCGGCCTTTGATTTCGAATCATATGGCACGTGTGAATCATCTCTCATCGGTAAGATGACTCGTATTTCCTTCAAAGGTGTTGGAATGCGCGTTGCCGACCTATTAGGACTGATACATACGGATGTATGTGGCCCTATGTCGATCAACGCACGAGAAGGCTATAGATATTTCATCACTTTCACGGATGATTTGAGTAGATATGGCTATGTCTACTTAATGAAACATAAAAGTGAATCCTTTGACAAGTTAAAAGAATACCAGAATCGGGTACAGAACCAACTGGGAAGAATGATTAAAGCACTACGATCTGACAAGTTCAAAGAATACCAGAATCACTTTCTCTGACTTGATTAACAATTCTTGTAATTTTCGATAATTTTCGTTTCGGGAGCTCAGAGGCCTAAAAAATGTGTATTATATACCCTTCAATTCGAGCTGTTTCAGGTGGTCGAAGCGGCCATTTTTATTTTTCAGCCATTTTTTGTACCAGGTGTCCGGAATTGCATCATGAGATATCTTATTCTATTCTAGCCCCTATAAAAAACTATAAATCACTTTTACACGGTTATCCGATTTTCAGCCGAAATTGGTTTATATCATACCGGTAACGTCAAATGTCTTCTGATGTTTTTGCAGATTTTTGTGCCGCTTTATCCGACTAGATTAACCATCCGTGCTATTTTCGGTAATTTTTGTTTCAGGAGTTCAGAGGCCTAAAAAACATGTATTATATATCTTTCAATTCGAGCTTTTTCGGGTGGTCGGAGCGGCCATTTTTATTTTTCAGCTCGTTTTTCTACCACGTGCTCGAAATCGCATCATGAGGTATCTTATTCGATTCTAAACCCTATAAACAACTATAAATAGCTTTTACATGGTTATCCGATTTTCGGCCGAAACTGGTTTATAACATACGGTAAAGTCAAATGTCTTCCGGAGGTTTTGAAATTTTTTTTGTCCGCTTTATCTGACACGATTAACAATACATGCGGTTTTCGGACATTTTCGTTCCGGGGAGCTCAGAGGCCTAAAAAACTTGTATTATATACCCATTAATTAGAGCCGTTTCGGGTGGTCGGAGCGGCCATTATTATTTTTCAGCCTGTTTTTCTACCATGTGTCCGAAATTGCATCATGAGATATCTTATTCGATTCTAGAACCTATAAACAACTATAAATCACATTTCCACGGTTATCCGATTTTCGGCCGAAATTGGTTTATAGCATACCGGTAACGTCAAATGTCTTCTGTTGTT
Organism: Silene conica; assembly: GCA_029255685.2. Classification (NCBI taxonomy): domain Eukaryota; kingdom Viridiplantae; phylum Streptophyta; class Magnoliopsida; order Caryophyllales; family Caryophyllaceae; genus Silene; species Silene conica. The sequence goes on along the minus strand of CM055312.2, from coordinate 47,594,494 downwards.
TTTGAAAAATTTTGTGCCCGCTTCATCTGACTTGATTTACCACCCGTGCGATTTTCGGTAATTTTTGTTTCAGGAGTTCAGAGGTCTAAAAAACGTGTATTATATATCCTTCAGTTTGAGCGGTTTCGGGTGGTCGGAGCGGCCATTTTTATTTTTCAGCCAGTTTTTGTACCAGGTGACCGAAATCGCATCATGAGAATCTTATTCGATTCTAGACCCTATAAACAACTATAAATCACTTTTACACGGTTATCCGATTTTCAGCCGAAATTGGTTTATATCTTGCCGGAAACGTCAAATGTCATCTGATGTTTTTGCAAATTTTTGTGTCCGCTTTATCTGACTCGATTAACCATCCGTGCGATTTTCGGTAATTTTTGTTTCAGGAGTTCAGAGGCCTAAAAAACGTGTTATATATATATATCCTTCAATTCGAGCTTTTTCGGGTGGTCGGAGCGGCCATTTTTATTTTTTAGCTTGTTTTTCTACCACGTGTCCGAAATCGTATAATGAGGTATCTTATTCTATTCTAAACCCTATATACAACTATAAATAACTTTTATATGGTTATCCGATTTTCGGCCGAAAATGGTTTATAGCATACCGGTAAAGTCAAATGTCTTCCGGAGTTTTTGAAAATTTTTGAGTCCGCTATATCTGACTCGATTAACAATTCATGCGATTTTCGGACATTTTCGTTCCGGGGAGCTCAGAGGCCTAAAAAACTTGTATTATACACCCATTAATTCGAATCGTTTCGGGTGGTCGGAGCGGCCATTGTTATTTTTCAGCCTGTTTTTCTACCACGTGTCCGAAATTGCATCATGAGATATCTTATTCGATTCTAGAACGTATAAACAACTATAAATCACTTTTACACATTTATCCGATTTTCGGCCGAAATTGGTTTATAGAATACCGGTAACGTCAAATGTCTCATGATGTTTTTGAAATTTTTTTTGCCCGCTGTAACACCCCGATATATTCCATGTTATCTTATATTATTAAAATCCTATTTTAATAATAAGTATGATCCTATAAATAATATTCCAATCTATATTTTATCGTTTTTGACAACAATATTTAAAAATGCCCGTCTTGAACCTATACTCCTTAAACTACGAACAACTACTCTGTCGTTGTTACTAATTTTGAGATATTTTAAAGGCATTTTTTGCTCTTGCTTATTAAATAAAAGTTTTAGCTCGTTTTCTTAGATTTCCAACGCCACCGAAAACACGTTAATCGGAGTTCTGTGGAGGAAATTATGTCGAAAATACGAAAGATTGTCACGGACCATCCGCTAACGAGACCCATGCTCGTTGCTTACTCTATACTCTTTTCTACATGTCCTTTGGGACACATGGCTGAGTACTAAGCCTTGCCTTGATGCCCAAGGTCATCCTCTACCTTCCTTCTTCTTCAAATCATTCATTTTTTCAGAAGAAACTCACAAAAACACAAAGAAAACAAGAGGACACCATTGTTGTGCACCTCAACCGTAAAACGGTCACAAAATCTTCGTTTCTTATCCGTTTTCGACGATTCTCGCGCCATTTTTCTCCTCTCGTCGTTTCCCTACTGTCTAAATAAGAAGTTTTCATCTCCTCCTCTTGCTTATTAATTTCGAAATCCAAAGCTTTGACCCAAGCTAGTTACTTCCGTTTTTAACATCTCCTTTTGTTTGTACGATTCGAGTCAAGTGGTCCGGAGGGCGATACATACGAGATTGACGAGAGTTTAGACTAAAAGGTAACGGTGATGGGTTACTCGACTGTATCGTCTTTGTTTGCATGACTATATGCTAGTAATGTTTAGTATACTAGGATTGTTTTTGATTAAATAGTGGCATGATTAGGTTAATAAATCATATGTTTGGATGAATTTCATCATGCATACTTGTGTTGGATGAGTTTTTAATTGTGGAAATTCATTAAGGATTGTATGGTTAAATGAGTTTATGATCATTGAGGGTGATTAGTTTGATAGTCTTTCAAGTTCATAGTGTTTTGCTTACAATGGTTAATTCATGATGTTTCAGCACCTTGACAAATCTGTCCATTGTCTTGTACAATTTATTTCTAGACCTGGCAAAAGTATACCGAACCCGAAAAATCGATCGAAAATAACTGAATCGACACCTGACCGTACATCTGAAAGGTATAACTGAACTTCACCCCGAAACCTGAATCGACCTGAACTGATTCGAAATTGAACTGAATTTGAAATATCCGAAATAGACCCGAGATCGAATAAACCTGAACTGTTTCAACCTGAACTGGTTTGACCCGAATCAAAACACACCCGAACCGTTTTCAACCTGCTTAATGATGACCGAAATTCAACCGAAACCCAAAATTACCCGAGTGTAGTAATTGTCGTTTGTCAAACAAAAGAAAAAAAAAATTTATTTATATACATATTTTTATATTGACGGGTAAAATGATGGTTGGCGGTAAAATAATTCGAGAATCTACAATTTTTGGAGGCAAAATATAATTATTTCGTCAATTTTTGGAGGCAAACTCAATTTTTTTTTACCATATTTAACTGCAATTTCAACCGAAATGATAAAAAAAATCTAACAAAAGAGATTTTGATGAACAAAATAACTAATCAAAGATTTAAAGCCCAAAATCTGGAAATTTCATTAATTAATTAGGGATAATTAGAGATCTTCTTACCGAAATGAGATATCCTTTCCATCTTTACAAAATATATGGTGCTCTGTGCCTATGTGGACTGTGATTTGTTAGCTGGGCTTTTGGAAGATGAAAAGACAAGAGAGTTTGTAATGAGTTGGTGATTTGGTGTATAGTAAAAAGACTACAATTTATTACCTATTTGTATTTCATTTAAGTTCCTCGAAATTATAAGAATAAATGAATAATTGAACTATTGAAATTCGAGATGAGATTGTAAAATTACTTTATTATAAAAACAAAGTATAAAATAGGTCAAGATAGGCTTTACATCTACGAAATTCTAAAATAAAATCTTAAGAAATCGAACTGTAGATTATTAGTTATAAATTATATAGTTTTAGCTACTGTTATTATAGACTATAGTCTATAATGCTGGACTCGAGTAAGGTGCTATTGTGTTAGTACAATTAATTGATAATTAAAGATCAACTCAAGAGTAGCTCAAGTTCAAAATTCACCGAACTCAAGTTGAGCTCATAGAATTCAAATAATTTACATATCGGGTGGTCTTGTTTAAGAATTAAGATCATCTTAACTTAAAATCTCTTATAAGTTGTAACCTCCTCCAGATGGAAGAACCATCTTAATTTAAGAGTGATGACGGTCTTATACTCCTATACAATAAATGGTGATGTAAGAATAGTAAGACGAATTGACGAGGAATGAACATTTGATAATAATTATTTCCTGATATAAGCTTTACTTTTTGTTCAAGCTAATTTTGTATTGGATAGAAAGTTTCATCGCCATTATAAAAAAAATTCAATCAAAAAAACAAACTCGAGTAATTTTGTGATAACATTTATTACATATATATACTTCTTAGTTTCATTTATTATTTATAGGACGAATACTCACGATAAAAGATATGAAATACTTATGATCAATTTATCATGTATATACTGCGGAGTATTTATATAAGAATGTCTACTATTTCTCAATTGCATGTTTGACCGTTCATATTTAAATTATTTGTATAAATAATATATCAATAATTATAAAAAAATAGATAAGAAAAAAAAAGTGGAATCAAATTATATTACTATTAAAAGAATTTGAAATATTATCGGCCAAAAATCTAAAAATTATATCAAAAACAAAATCGAAATATTTGATATATAAATATAATCCAATATTAATCCCTTGACATCCGATCCGAATATGGCCCGAATCGAATCTCATTTGCTCCGATATTGACCCGACCCGAATCTAATCTGTTCCGAAATTTACCTGACTCGAACCTGAACTGACCCGAAATATTTACAACCGATTAAAAGCGAAAACTGATTCCAACCTGAATTGAACCGAACTGAAATCGAAAATAAAGATAAACCGAAATAACCTGATCCGAATGAAACTGATCCGAAACTGAATCGAATGACCCGTTTGCCAGGTCTATTTATTTCGGCATCTTAGAGTATCCTTCTTTGAAAATGTTGAAAAGAGACCCCTGTTTATTTTGAGTTAAGAGTCTACCTCTGAATTTTCGTAATTTTCTTGCATGTAGTTTGTTCACAATAAATTATTTACGAACAGTGCGCTGAAATACTCGCAGAACGGACAGTAGCTCAAAGATTGTTTCGAAAACCATTTTTAAACTTTGAAATGATTCTGGTCCTTTTCAATAATTAAACTTTGAAGATTTTAGATGATGTTAAGAGTTTTCTTTGCCCCAAAATGATTTGTTAAACCCGTTTTATGAAGCAATACATTTTGTGTGACGGTTTCTGATACACTGTAAAGATCAGTCAATAACCCCCTGTTAAGTTCGTCTTTTGGAAATGTTTATTTGACAAATATTGTAGATAAAAATCTTATTAATCCGACCCAATTGGCCTTGTATCATTTCGATTTTATTTGAATTAATTATGAATTTTACGGCAGAGGACCGCTGAAATGTAAAACGGTTTTAAGACTTATGTTTTATTAATCAGTTTCGTTTATTCTTCTCCCGTATGGAATGGTCTTAAGTGTTGTCTTATTCATCTTTTATTGGCTCATGTATGTTTAAATGAGTGGGTTAACGGTTATGTTATCCTAAGCTTGTGTAGGTGACGGTTATGTCATCCTAAGTTGTGTTGGTGACGGTTATGTTACCTTGGTTGTGAATAGATAGCGGTGATACGATTTGTGTATCACTGTAATGAACAAACGCCACTCCTGTTATGGGATTTTATCTAACTATGTTCGGGATTGGTCGGTGTCCGTGGTTATGCGGCCCGGTCCCCGTGTGTCGTTCGGTGTAGGTTATTACATCGAGAGGTCTGGCCAGGTCTTAGGCATATAGTTGTCGGTTATGCGCTATACATAGTACCCGGATGACGTGGTTATGCGCTCCGGTAGCTAGGGCGCGGTTGTACGCCCTAGCCTGTTAGTGGAGCGGTTATACTCCCTGACTGTCAGTTGTAGCGGTTATGCTACCTGACGGCGTTCATTCTATTCTTGGTTTGTTGTATGCGTGATTGGACATGCCACCTAGTTGTTGTCCTCTGAGTCGATCACTTGGATGTTTACCAGATTATGATGATTGGACATGCCACCTAGCTGTTGGCCTCTGAGTCGATCATTTAGATGTTTCCTTGATTTTGATACTATTCATATGTTGGCTTTAATTCTGTTATACATGTTGATTCATGCTGTTTTCACATGTTTTTGACTTATCGCCCACGCATTGATCATGTTGTTCATATTTGGTAATATATATGATTGGTTATGAAATTATATACATGTTCATATGTATAAGATGTTTAGTATTACCGTTTACATGTTTTCTGACGTAAAGTGGCTGGGAGAACCCTGAGTTACTCCCCACTGACTGTGGCGTTCATGTTTCATGAATGTAGGTTGGTGCTGTTTGGGGAAGACGTGTGGCTAGCGAGCATTGTTGATAATTCGACAATTACCCTTACGCTTAGTTTAGATTTAATTCATGTTGTTATCGTGGGATACCTTATCCCTCGTTTAATTAAGTTATTTTGTATAATTTATACTTTCTCATTAGTTTTTAGTCTTCCGCATGTTGTTTTGATATTCCGCGAAATTTTTTTATAAATATGTCGAAAAGTTTTTAAAAGTATCGTATCTCCGCTGCAAATAAAGAATTTATTTTTATGCTAAATCGCGGGGTGTCACACCCGCTTTATCTGACTTGATTAACCATTCTTGCAATTTTCGATAATTTTCGTTACGGGAGCTCAGAGGCCTAAAAAACGTGTATTATATACCCTTCAATTCGAGCCGTTTCAGGTGGTCGGAGCGGCCATTTTTATTTTTCAGCTCGTTTTTCTACAACATGTCCGAAATCGCATCATGAGGTATCTTATTCGATTCTAAACCTTATAAACAACTATAAATAGCTTTTACATGGTTATCCGATTTTCGGCCGAAACTGGTTTATAACATACGGTAAAGTCAAATGTCTTCCGGAGTTTTTAAAAATTTTTTGGTCCGCTTTATCTGACTCGATTAACAATACATGCGATTTTCGGACATTTTCGTTCCGGGGAGCTCAGAGGCCTAAAAAACTTGTATTATATACCCATTAATTCGAGCCGTTTCGGGTGGTCGGAGCAGCCATTGTTATTTTTCAGCCTGTTTTTCTACCATGTGTCCGAAATTGCATCATGAGATATCTTATTCAATTCTAGAACCTATAAACAACTATAAATCACATTTACACGGTTATCCGATTTTCGGCCGAAATTGGTTTATAGCATACCGGTAACGTCAAATGTCTTCTGCTGTTTTTGAAAATTTTTGTGCCCGCTTCATCTGACTCGATTAACCACCCGTGCGATTTTCGGTAATTTTTGTTTCAGGAGTTCAGATGCCTAAGAAACATGTACTCCCTCCAATTTTCTATATTGTTCCCCTTTCCCTTTTTTATCAATATTAATGTTGTTCCCTCTTTCTTTTTTTGTACAACTTTGTACGGTTTAAAATCAATTTGGGGTGGGGTCATGTGTATTATGTGGTCCAAATTGATTCTCTTATTTTTTGTGTAAAAAAGGAAAGGGAACATCATAGGAAATTGGTGGTCGGAGCGGCCATTTTTATTTTTCAGCCAGTTCTTGTACCAGGCGTCCGAAATTGCATCATGAGATACCTTATTCGATTCTAGCCCCTATAAAAAACTATAAATCACTTTTACACGGTTATCCGATTTGCAGCCGAAATTGGTTTATATCTAACCGGTAACGTCAAATGTCTTCTGATGTTTTTGCAGATTTTTTTGCCGCTTTATCCGACTCGATTAACCATCCTTGCTATTTTCGGTAATTTTTGTTTCAGGAGTTCAGAGGCCTAAAAAACGTGTATTATATATCTTTCAATTCGAGCTTTTTCGGGTGGTCGGAGCGGCCATTTTTATTTTTCAGCTCGTTTTTCTACCACGTGTTCGAAATCGCATCATGAGGTATCTTATTCGATTCTAAACCCTATAAATAACTATAAATAGCTTTTACATGGTTATCCGAGTTTCGGCCGAAACTGGTTTATAACATACGGTAAAGTCAAATGTCTTCCGGAGGTTTTGAAATTTTTTTGGTCCACTTTATCTGACACGATTAACAATACATGCGGTTTTCGGACATTTTCGTTCCGGGGTGCTCAGAGGCCTAAAAAACTTGTATTATATACCGATTAATTAGAGCCGTTTCGGGTGGTCGGAGCGGCCATTATTATTTTTCAGCCTGTTTTTCTACCATGTGTCCGAAATTGCATCATGAGATATCTTATTCGATTCTAGAACCTATAAACAACTATAAATCACATTTCCACGGTTATCCGATTTTCGGCCGAAATTGGTTTATAGCATACCGGTAACGTCAAATGTCTTCTGTTGTTTTTGAAAAATTTTGTGCCCGCTTCATCTGACTTGATTTACCACCCGTGCGATTTTCGGTAATTTTTGTTTCAGGAGTTCAGAGGTCTAAAAAACGTGTATTCTATATCCTTCAGTTTGAGCGGTTTCGGGTGGTCGGAGCGGCCATTTTTATTTTTCAGCCAGTTTTTGTACCAGGTGACCGAAATTGCATCATGAGATATCTTATTCGATTCTAGACCCTTTAAACAACTATAAATCACTTTTACACGGTTATCCGATTTTCAGCCGAAATTGGTTTATATCATGCCGGTAACGTCAAATGTCATCTAATATTTTTGCAAATTTTTGTGTCCGCTTTATCTGACTCGATTAACCATCCGTGCGATTTTCGGTAATTTTTGTTTCAGGAGTTCAGAGGCCTAAAAACGTGTTATATATATATATCCTTCAATTCGAGCTTTTTCGGGTGGTCGGAGCGGCCATTTTTATTTTTTAGCTTGTTTTTCTACCACGTGTCAGAAATCGTATAATGAGGTATCTTATTCTATTCTAAACCCTATATATAACTATAAATAACTTTTACATGGTTATCCGATTTTCGGCCGAAAATGGTTTATAGCATACCGGTAAAGTCAAATGTCTTCTGGAGTTTTTGAAAATTTTTGAGTCCGCTATATCTGACTCGATTAACAATACATGCGATTTTCGGACGCTTTCGTTCCGGGGAGCTCAGAGGCCTAAAAAACTTGTATTAAATACCCATTAATTCGAATCGTTTCGGGCGGTCGGAGCGGCCATTGTTATTTTTCAGCCTGTTTTTCTACCACGTGTCCGAAATTGCATCATGAGATATCTTATTCGATTCTAGAACCTATAAACAACTATAAATCACTTTTACACATTTATCCGATTTTCGGCCGAAATTGGTTTATAGCATACCGGTAACGTCAAATGTCTCATGATGTTTTTGAAATTCTTTTTGCCCTCTTTATCTGACTTGATTAACCATTCTTGCAATTTTCGATAATTTTCGTTTCGGGACCTCAGAGGCCTAAAAAACGTGTATTATATATATACTCTTCAATTCGAGCCGTTTCAGGTGGTCGGAGCGGCCATTTTTATTTTTCAGCTCGTTTTTCTAAACGTGTCCGAAATCGCATCATGAGGTATCTTATTCGATTCTAAACCTTATAAACAACTATAAATAGCTTTTACATGGTTATCCGATTTTCGGCCGAAACTGGTTTATAACATACGGTAAAGTCAAATGTCTTCCGGAGCTTTTAAAAATTTTTTGGTCCGCTTTATCTGACTCGATTAACAATACATGCGATTTTCGGACATTTTCGTTCCGGGGAGCTCAGAGACCTAAAAAACTTGTATTATATACCCATTAATTCGAGCCGTTTCGGGTGGTCGGAGCAGCCATTGTTATTTTTCAGCCTGTTTTTCTACCATGTGTCCGAAATTGCATCATGAGATATCTTATTCGATTCTAGAACCTATAAACAAATATAAATCACTTTTACACGGTTATCCGATTTTCAGCCGAAATTGGTTTATATCATGCCGGTAACGTCAAATGTCTTGTGATGTTTTTGAAATTTTTTTTGCCCGCTTCATCTTACTCGAGTAACCACCCGTACGATTTTCGGTAATTTTTGTTTCCGGAGTTCAGAGGCCTAAAAAACATGTATTATATATCTTTCAGTTCGAGCTGTTTCGGGTGGTCGGAGCGACCATTTTTATTTTTCAGCCAGTTTTTGTACCAGGTGTCAGAAATTGCATCATGAGATGTCTTATTCGATTCTAGCCCCTATAAAAAACTATAAATCACTTTTACACGGTTATCCGATTTTCAGCCGAAATTGGTTTATATCATACCGGTAACGTCAAATGTCTTCTGATGTTTTTGCAGATTTTTGCCGCTTTATCCGACTCGATTAACCATCCTTGCTATTTTTGGTAATTTTTGTTTCAGGAGTTCAGAGGCCTAAAAAACGTGTATTATATATCTTTCAATTCGAGCTCTTTTGGGTGGTCGGAGCGGCCATTTTTATTTTTCAGCTCGTTTTTCTACCACGTGTTCGAAATCGCATCATGAGGTATCTTATTCAATTCTAAACCCTATAAACAACTATAAATAGCTTTTACATGGTTATCCGATTTTCGGCCGAAACTGGTTTATAACATACGGTAAAGTCAAATGTCTTCCGGAGTTTTTGAAATTTTTTTGGTCCGCTTTATTTGACTCGATTAACAATACATGCGATTTTCGGACATTTTCGTTCACGGAAGCTCAGAGGCCTAAGAAACTTGTATTATATACCCATTAATTCGAGCCGTTTCGGGTTGTCGGAGCGGCCATTGTTATTTTTCAGCCTGTTTTTCTACCATGTGTCCGAAATTGCATCATGAGATATCTTATTCGATTCTAGAACCTATAAACAACTATAAATCACATTTACACGGTTATCCGATTTTCGGCCGAAATTGGTTTATAGCATACCGGTAACGTCAAATGTCTTCTGTTGTTTTTGAAAATTTATGTGCCCGCTTCATCTGACTTGATTTACCACCCGTGCGATTTTCGGTAATTTTTGTTTCAGTAGTTCAGAGGTCTAAAAAACGTGTATTATATATCCTTCAGTTTGAGCGGTTTCGGGTGGTCGGAGCGGCCATTTTTATTTTTCAGCCAGTTTTTGTACCAGGTGTCCGAAATTGCATCATGAGATATCTTATTCGATTCTAGATCCTATAAACAACTATAAATCACTTTTACACGGTTATCCGATTTTCAGCCGAAATTGGTTTATATCATGCCGGTAACGTCAAATGTCTTCTGATGTTTTTGCAAATTTTTGTGCCCGCTATATCTGACTCGATTAACCATCCGTGCGATTTTCGGTAATTTTTATTTCAGGATTTCAGAGGCCTAAAAAACGTGTTATATATATATATCCTTCAATTCGAGCTTTTTCGGGTGGTCGGAGCGGCCATTTTTATTTTTTAGCTTGTTATTCTACCACGTGTCCGAAATCGTATAATGAGGTATCTTATTCTATTCTAAACCCTATATACCACTATAAATAACTTTTACATGGTTATCCGATTTTCGGCCGAAACTGGTTTATAGCATACCGGTAAAGTCAAATGTCTTCCGGAGTTTTTGAAAATTTTTGAGTCCGCTTTATCTGACTCGATTAACAATACATGCGAGTTTCGGACATTTTCGTTCCGGGGAGCTCAGAGGCCAAAAAAACTTGTCTTATATACCTATTAATTCGAATCGTTTCGGGTGGTCGGAGCGGCCATTGTTATTTTTCAGCCTGTTTTTCTACCACGTGTCCGAAATTGCATCATGAGATATCTTATTCGATTCTAGAACCTATAAACAACTATAAATCACTTTTACACGGTTATCCGATTTTCGGCCGAAATTGGTTTATAGCATACCGGTAACGTCAAATGTCTTCTGATGTTTTTGAAATATTTTTTGCCCGCGTTAACTGACTTGATTAACCATTCTTGCAATTTTCAATAATTTTCGTTTCGGGAGCTCAGAGGCCTAAAAAACGTGTATTATATACCCTTCAATTCGAGCCGTTTCAGGTGGTCGGAGCGGCGATTTTCATTTTTCAGCTCGTTTTTCTACAACGTGTCCGAAATCGCATCATGAGGTATCTTATTCGATTCTAAACCTTATAAACAACTATAAATAGCTTTTACATAGTTATCCGATTTTCGGCCGAAACTGGTTTATAACATACGGTAAAGTCAAATGTGTTCCGGAATTTTTGAAATTTTTTGAGTCCGCTTTATCTGACTCGATTAACAATACATGCGATTTTCGGACATTTTCGTTCCGGGGAGCTCAGAGGCCTAAAAAACTTGTATTATATACCCATTAATTCGAGCCGTTTCGGGTGGTCGGAGCGGCCATTGTTATTTTTCAGCCTGTTTTTCTACCATGTGTCCGAAATTGCATCATGAGATATCTTATTCGATTCTAAAACCTATAAACAACTATAAATCACTTTTACATGGTTATCCGATTTTCAGCCGAAATTGGTTTATATCATGCCGGTAACGTCAAATGTCTTCTGATGTTTTTGCAGATTTTTGTTGCCCGCTTCATCTGACTCGAGTAACCACCCGTACGATTTTCGGTAATTTTTGTTTCCGGAGTTCAGAGGCCTAAAAAACATGTATTATATATCTCTCAGTTCGAGCTGTTTCGGGTGGTCGGAGCGACCATTTTTATTTTTCAGCCAGTTTTTTTACCAGGTGTCAGAAATGGCATCATGAGATGTCTTATTCGATTCTAGCTCTTATAAAAAACTATAAATCACTTTTACACGGTTATCCGATTTTCATCCGAAATTGGTTTATATCATACCGGTAACGTCAAATGTCTTCTGATGTTTTTGCAGATTTTTGTGCCGCTTTATCCGACTCGATTAACCATCCTTGCTATTTTTGATAATTTTTGTTTCAGGAGTTCAGAGGCCTAAAAAACGTGTATTATATATCTTTCAATTCGAGCTCTTTTGGGTGGTCGGAGCGGCCATTTTTATTTTTCAGCTCGTTTTTCTACCACGTGTTCGAAATCGCATCATGAGGTATCTTATTCGATTCTAAACCTTATAAACAACTATAAATAGCTTTTACATGGTTATCCGATTTTCGGCCGAAACTGGTTTATAACATACGGTAAAGTCAAATGTCTTCCGGAGTTTTTGAAAATTTTTTGGTCCGCTTTATCTGACTCGATTAACAATACATGCGATTTTCGGACATTTTCGTTCCGGGGAGCTCAGAGGCCTAAAAAACTTGTATTATATACCCATTAATTCGAATCGTTTCGGGTGGTCGGAGCGGCCATTGTTATTTTTCAGCCTATTTTTCTACCACGTGTCCGAAATTGCATCATGAGATATCTTATTCGATTCTAGAACCTATAAACAACTATAAATCACTTTTACACGGTTATCCGATTTTCGGCCGAAATTGGTTTATAGCATACCGGTAACGTCAAATGTCTTCTGACGTTTTTGAAATTTTTTTGCCCGCTTTATCTGACTTGATTAACCATTCTTGCAATTTTCGATAATTTTCGTTTCGGGAGCTCAGAGGCCTAAAAAACGTGTATTATATACCCTTCAATTCGAGCCGTTTCGGTTGGTCGGAGCGCCCATTTTTATTTTTCAGCTCGTTTTTCTACAACGTGTCCGAAATCGCATCATGAGGTATCTTATTCGATTCTAAACCTTATAAACAACTATAAATAGCATTTACATGGTTATCCGATTTTCGGCCGAAACTGGTTTATAACATACGGTAAAGTCAAATGTCTTCCGGAGTTTTTGAAAATTTTTTGGCCCGCTTTATCTGACTCGATTAACAATACATGCGATTTTCGGACATTTTCGTTCCGGGGAGCTCAGAGGCCTAAAAAACTTGTATTATATACCCATTAATTCGAGCAGTTTCGGGTGGTCGGAGCAGCCATTGTTATTTTTCAGCCTGTTTTTCTACCATGTGTCCGAAATTGCATCATGAGATATCTTATTCAATTCTAGAACCTATAAGCAACTATAAATCACATTTACACGGTTATCCGATTTTCGGCCGAAATTGGTTTATAGCATACCGGTAACGTCAAATGTCTTCTGCTGTTTTGGAAAATTTTTGTGCCCGCTTCATCTGACTCGATTAACCACCCGTGCGATTTTCGGTAATTTTTGTTTCAGGAATTCAGAGGCCTAAAAAACGTGTTATATATATATATATATATATATATATCCTTCAATTTGAGCTTTTTCGGGTGGTCGGAGCGACCATTTTTATTTTTTAGCTTGTTTTCCTACCACGTTTCCGAAATCGTATAATGAGGCATCTTATTCTATTCTAAACCCTATATACAACTATAAATAACTTTTACATGGTTATCCGATTTTCGGCCGAAACTGGTTTATAGCATACCGGTAAAGTCAAATGTCTTCCGGAGTTTTTGAAAAATTTTGAGTCCGCTTATCTGACTCGATTAACAATACATGCGATTTTCGGACATTTTCGTTCCGGCGAGCTCAGAGGCCTAAAAAATTTGTATTATATACCAATTAATTCGAATCGTTTCGGGTGGTCGGAGCGGCCATTGTTATTTTTCAGCCTGTTTTTCTACCACTTGTCCGAAATTGCATCATGAGATATCTTATTCGATTCTAGAACCTATAAACTACTATAAATCACTTTTACACGGTTATCCGATTTTCGGCCGAAATTGGTTTATAGCATACCGGTAACGTCAAATCTCTTCTGATGTTTTTGAAATTTTTTTTGCCCGCTTTATCTGACTTGATTAACCATTCTTGCAATTTTCGATAATTTTCGTTTCGGGAGCTCAGAGGCCTAAAAAACGTGTATTATATACCCTTCAATTCGAGCCGTTTCAGGTGGTCGGAGCGGCCATTTTTATTTTTCAGCTCGTTTTTCTACAACGTGTCCGAAATCGCATCATGAGGTATCTTATTCGATTCTAAACCTTATACACAACTATAAATAGCTTTTACAAGTTTATCCGATTTTCGGCCGAAACTGGTTTATAACATACGGTAAAGTCAAAAGTCTTCCGGAGTTTTTGAAATTTTTTTGGTCCGCTTTATCTGACTCGATTAACAATACATGCGATTTTCGGACATTTTCGTTCCGGGGAGCTCAGAGGCCTAAAAAACTTATATTATATACCCATTAATTCGAGCCGTTCGGGTGGTCGGAGCAGCCATTGTTATTTTTCAGCCTGTTTTTCTACCATGTGTCCGAAATTGCATCATGAGATATCTTATTCAATTCTAGAACCTATAAACAACTATAAATCACATTTACACGGTTATCCGATTTTCGGCCGAAATTGGTTTATAGCATACCGGTAACGTCAAATGTCTTTTGCTGTTTTTGAAAATTTTTGTGCCCGCTTCATCTGACTTGATTAACCACCCGTGCGATTTTCGGTGATTTTTGTTTCAGGTGTTCAGAGGCCTAAAAAACGTGTTATATATATATATATATATGTATATATATATATATATATATATATATATATATATATATCCTTCAATTCGAGCTTTTTCTGGTGGTCGGAGCGGCCATTTTTATTTTTTAGCTTGTTTTTCTACCACGTGTCCGGAATCGTATAATGAGGTATCTTATTCTATTCTAAACCCTATATACAACTATAAATAACTTTTACATGGTTATCCAATTTTCGGCCGAAATTGATTTATAGCATACCGGTAAAGTCAAATGTCTTCCGGAGTTTTTGAAAATTTTTGAGTCCGCTTTATCTGACTCGATTAACAATACATGCGATTTTCGGACATTTTCGTTCCGGGGAGCTCAGAGGCCTAAAAAACATATATTATATACCCATTAATTCAAATCGTTTCGGGTGGTCGGAGCGGCCATTATTATTTTTCAGCCTTTTTTTCTACCACGTGTCCGAAATTGCATCATGAGATATCTTATTCGATTCTAGAACCTATAAACAACTATAAATCACTTTTACACGGTTATCCGATTTTCGGCCGAAATTGGTTTATAGCATACCGGTAACGTCAAATGTCTTCTGATGTTTTTGAATTTTTTTTTGCCCGCTTTATCTGACTTGATTAACCATTTTTGCAATTTTCGATAATTTTCGTTTCGGGAGCTCAGAGGCCTAAAAAACGTGTATTATATACCCTTCAATTCGAGCCGTTTCAGTTGGTCGGAGCGGCCATTTTTATTTTTCAGCTCGTTTTTCTACAACGTGTCCGAAATCGCATCATGAGGTATCTTATTCGATTCTAAACCTTATAAACAACTATAAATAGCTTTTACATGGTTATCCGATTTTCGGCCGAAACTGGTTTATAACATACGGTAAAGTCAAATGTCTTCCGGAGTTTTTGAAAATATTTTGGTCCGCTTTATCTGACTCGATTAACAATACATGCGATTTTCGGACATTTTCGTTACGGGGCGCTCAGAGGCCTAAAAAAGTTGTATTATATACCCATTAATTCGAGCCGTTTCGGGTGGTCGGAGCAGCCATTGCTATTTTTCAGCCTGTTTTTCTACCATGTGTCCGAAATTGCATCATGAGATATCTTATTCAATTCTAGAACCTATAAACAACTATAAATCACATTTACATAGTTATCCGATTTTCGGCCGAAATTGGTTTATAGCATACCGGTAACGTCAAATGTCTTCTGCTGTTTTTGAAAATTTTTGTGCCCGCTTCATCTGACTCGATTAACCACCCGTGCGATTTTCGGTAATTTTGTTTCAGGAGTTCAGATGCCTAAAAAACATGTATTATATATCTTTCAGTTCGAACTTTTTCGGGTGGTCGGCGCGACCATTTTTATTTTTCAGCCAGTTTTTGTACCAGGTGTCCGAAATTGCATCATGAGATAACTTATTCGATTCTAGCCCCTATAAAAACTATAAATCACTTTTACACGGTTATCCGATTTGCAGCCGAAATTTGTTTATATCATACCGGTAACGTCAAATGTCTTCTGATGTTTTTGCAGATTTTTGTGCCGCTTTATCCGACTCGATTAACCATCCTTGCTATTTTCGGTAATTTTTGTTTCAGGAGTTCAGAGGCCTAAAAAACGTGTATTATATATCTTTCAATTCGAGCTTTTTCGGGTGGTCGGAGCGGTCATTTTTATTTTTCAGCTCGTTTTTCAACCACGTGTTCGAAATCGCATCATGAGGTATCTTATTCGATTCTAAACCCTATAAACAACTATAAATAGCTTTTACATGGTTATCCGATTTTCGGCCGAAGCTGGTTTATAACATACGGTAAAGTCAAATGTCTTCCGGAGTTTTTGAAAATTTTTTGGTCCGCTTTATCTGACTCGATTAACAATACATGCGAGTTTCGGACATTTTCGTTCCGGGGAGCTCAGAGGCCTGAAAAACTTGTATTATATACCCATTAATTCGAGCCGTTTCCGGTGGTCGGAGCGGCCATTGTTATTTTTCAGCCTGTTTTTCTACCACGTGTCCGAAATTGCATCATGAGATATCTTATTTGATTCTAGAACCTATAAACAACTATAAATCACATTTACACGGTTGTCCGATTTTCGGCCGAAATTGGTTTATAGCATACCGGTAACGTCAAATGTCTTCTTTTGTTTTTTAAAAAAATTTTGCCCGCTTCATCTGACTTGATTTACCACCCGTGCGATTTTCGGTAATTTTTCTTTCAGGAGTTCAGAGGTCTAAAAACGTGTATTATATATCCTTCAGTTCAAGCTGTTTCGGGTGGTTGGAGCGGCCATTTTTATTTTTCAGCCAGTTTGTACCAGGTGTCCGAAATTGTATCATGAGATATCTTATTCGATTCTAGACCCTATAAATAACTATAAATCACTTTTACACGGTTATCCGATTTTCAGCCGAAATTGGTTTATATCATACCGGTAACGTCAAATGTGTTCTGATGTTTTTGCAAATTTTTGTGTCCGCTTTATCTGACTCGATTAACCATCCGTGCGATTTTCGGTAATTTTTGTTTCAGGAGTTCAGAGGCCTAAAAAACGTGTTATATATATATATATATATATCCTTCAATTAGAGTTGTTTCGGGTGGTCAAGGCGGCCATTTTTATTTTTCAGCTTGTTTTTCTACCACGTGTCCGAAATCGCATAATGAGGTATATTATTCGATTCTAAACCCTATAAACAACTATAAATAACTTTTACAAGGTTATCCAATTTTCGGCCGAAACTGGTTTATAGCATACCGGTAAAGTCAAATGTCTTCCGGAACTTTTTAAAATTTTTGAGTCCGCTTTATCTGACTCGATTAACAATCCATGCGGTTTTCGGACATTTTCGTTCCGGGGAGCTCAGAGGCCTAAAAAACGTATATTACCCATCAATTCGAGCCGTTTCAGGTTGTCAGAGCGACCATTGTTATTTTTCAGCCTGTTTTTCTACCACGTGTCCGAAATTGCATCATGAGATGTCTTATTCGATTCTAGACCATAAAATCAACTATAAATCACTTTTACACGGTTATCCGATTTTCGGCCGAAATTGGTTTATCGCATACCGTTAAACGTTAAATGTCTTCTGATGTTTTTGCAATTTTTTGTGCCCGCTTTACCTGACTCGATTAACAATTCGTGCGATTTTCGGTAGTTTTTGTTTCAGGAATTCGGAGGCCCAAAAAACGTGTATTATATATCCTTCAGTTCGAGCTGTTTCGGGTGGTCGGAGGGGCCATTGATATTTTTCGGCGTGTTTTTCTACCACGTGTCCGAAATCGCATCAAGAGATATCTTATTCGATTCTAGATCCTATAAACAACTATAAATCTGATGCGGGAGCATGCTCAAACTTTCCTAATAATAAGTCTAAATCAAGATTTGCACCAAATGGGTTCGAACATGGATCCGTAAGATTATTCAAGTTAGCTTTACAAGGAATACAAGAAGATTCTAGAAGGTTCCGGAAGACTTTGGATCATTCTTGGGTATCATTCCCTAAAGACTACGAGAAGAGTGGTACAAGTGAAGCTTTGATCAAGACTAACCTAGGGCACGAGAGGGACCTTGGGACGCGCGCCTAAGCACGGTCACGCCTAGGGTTTCGGCCAAGCTAGGGTTTTCTTTACTTTGTTTATTTTATTTGTGTTAGAATAAAAAAAATTGGGAAGTTATGTTTCCTAGTCTTAGTAGGATTAGTATTGAGTTTCCTAATTGTAATAGGATTCACAATCCTAACTTTAGTAGGAGTCCTAGTAGAAGTAGGTTTCACAATCCTAGTAGAAGTAGGAGTCCTAATTGTTGTAGGATTTATAGTTCTAGTAGGATAAGGAATCCTAGTTGTTATAGGATTCGTAGTCATGTTAGTAATAGGAGTCTTAATCCTAGTCAAACTAAAGGTTTGAGTCTAAGTAGGATTAGGGTTTTCTAGTTAATGTTTATTAAGTTATTCCTACCTTAATTAGGGTAGCTTTTACACAGTTGTAAGGCCTATATAAGGCAGCCATTTGTTTCGTTTTATCAGACAATTGAGAGTTGAGTATTCAATAAAAATCATAAGTTTCTGTGTGAGATTTTGAGTGATATTAATTAAGTTTGCGAGCTTAGTTTTTAGGATCGACTTTGCGCGGTTGATTTGCAGGGTGTTAGCCAATTCCGTCTTTAGCGAGAGAAGGTTGAGGGTACATCATCTATCCAACGACATCCATCTTCCACCGTTCATCAAGATTTCGTCCATCATCCATCGTTCACAAGCATCGTTCATCAAGATTGTTGTTCATTGTTTCTTTCATCATTATTGTTCATCGTTCATCATTCGTTCATCATCCATAGTCCGTTCATTATTTGTGTTATTATTCATTGAAGTTACTAACAAGTTCGTTATTGATCTTAAGAGTGTAATTCGCTACACATCGATTCTTAAGAAGGATCATCTACATCAATTCAAGCTAGAGATCCGCATCAAATTGGTATCAGAGCTTTCGGCTCTTGGTTTTAATTTTATCAAGATCTATCTTGGGAAGAAGTAATAATGGTGAATCCTAGTGAAAATAGCGATGCAACAAGCAAGCCATGGGAAGTCGGTCAAGAGGAACTCAAAGCTCAAATAAATCAA
This sequence comes from Silene conica, assembly GCA_029255685.2. Classification (NCBI taxonomy): domain Eukaryota; kingdom Viridiplantae; phylum Streptophyta; class Magnoliopsida; order Caryophyllales; family Caryophyllaceae; genus Silene; species Silene conica. Next base: position 47,575,294 of record CM055312.2, on the reverse strand, counting down.
ATGAGTTACGTTCTCAAGAATATTGCTTCCATGTTAAACAAGAAGGGTTTCAAAGCTGAGGTGGATGATGCGTCGTCTAGGGCAAGTGACGGTGAGGAGGAGATTCCAAGAATCCAAAACAAGCAAGATGATGATCGCGGCCTAAAGTTGGATATACCCGAATTCAAAGGGAATATAGATCCCGAAGAATTTCTAGATTGGATACGACAAACGAAGAGAGTTTTCGAATACAAAGAATATGATGATAAAAAGCAATTCAAGTTAGCTATTCTCAAGTTAACAAAGTATGCCTCTTTGTGGTACGAAAATCTCAAGAAGCAAAGGAAGCGTGACGGTAAATCAAAACTTAATTCTTGGGTTAAGTTAAAGAAGCACCTAATGAAGCGATTCCTACCTAAGGATTAAAATCAAGAGAACTACCATAAATTACAAGCCCTAAATCAAGGAGGTATGTCCGTGAACGATTACATTAAGGAGTTTGAGAGGATGTCCATCGTTTGTGATCTAGAAGAGAAAGAGGAAGTAAGAGTGGCTAGGTTTATTAAGGGTTTAACACCAACCCTATCATCTAGTGTCGAGGTTCAAAATTATGATGGGTTTAATGATGTGTGTCGTTTAGCCATAAAATTCGAGAAACACAATAAGAATCGTTGGACATATCCATCATCAAGAGGTATGACCCAAGGAGAGCGTTCGAGGAACCAATACAACCCAACCAAACCCAAAGAACCAGTCAAGGACGAGTCTAAGGATAAGGGGAAGGGAGTTATGGTCGAAACTAAGGGGATTCCCTTGAGGTGTTGTTTCAAGTGTCAAGCGTACGGTCACATACCCAATGAGTGTCCACAAAAGAGAGCTTTAACCATCCAAGAGTTACAAGACCTTATCCTAAACTCCATTATACCCTAAGAGGAGTCGAAGGGCGCGGAGGTCGAGGACACGAAGGGGACGGTTGATGTAGAACCGGAGAGTGAGAGTGAAGGTGAGTGTTTGGTCATTAGGAGCCTTTATATCGAGGCAACTAACGAAGAAGCCGAAAAAAGGGAGAAGTTGTTCCATACAAGATGTAAGATTGGAGGGAAGAAGTGTGATCTAATAGTGGATAGCGGATCATGTACAAACGTGGTTGCTAAGGGGTTAGTTGAAGAACTAGGGTTAGCCACTAGAGCATGATCAAAGCCTTACAAACTACATTGGTTGGATGGAGACAAAGGGGTGAGTGTAAGGGACCAAGCATTGGTGGGCTTGAGTCTAGGTCCTTACAAGGATGAGGTGTGGTGCGATGTAGTGCCTATGAGTGTGTGCCATGTGTTGTTGGGCAGGCCTTGGCAATTCGATCGTGATGTCACACATGATGGGAGAATGAATATCTATCGAGTTGTTAAAGATAAGGTTACCTATAACCTCAAACCTATGACAACTACAAATACCAAAGAATCCCAATATAAGGAGAGCTTATTAATTTCAGCCTGATTTTTACCACGTGTCCGAAATCGTATCATGAAGTCTCTTTTTCGATTCTAGACCCTATAAACAATTATAAATCACTTTTACCGGTAACGTCAAATGTCTTCTGATGTTTTTGAAAATTTTTGTGCCCGCTTCATCTGACTCGATTAACCATCCGTGCGATTTTCGGTAATTTTTGTTTCAGGAGTTCAGAGGCCTAAAAAATGTGTATTATATATCCTTCAGTTCGAGCTGTCTCGGGTGGTCTGAGCGGCCATTATTATTTTTTAGCCTGTTTTTCTACCATGTGTCCGAAATTGCATCATGAGATATCTTATTCGATTCTATACCCTATAAACAACTATAAATCACTTTTACACGGTTATCCGATTTTCGGCCGAAATTGGTTTATAGCATACCGGTAACGTTAAATGTCTTCTGATGTTTTTGCAAATTTTGTGCCCACTTTATCTGACTCGATTAACCATCCGTGCGATTTCGGTAATTTTTGTTTCAGAAATTCAGAGGCCTAAAAAACGTGTATTGTATATTCTTCAATTCGAGCTGTTTCGGGTGGTCGGAGCGGCCATTTTTATATTTCAACTTGTTTTTCTACCACGTGTCCGAAATCGCATAATGAGGTATCTTATTCGATTCTAAACCCTATAATCAACTATAAATAACTTTTACAAGGTTATCCAATTTTCGGCCGAAACTGGTTTATAGCATACCGGTAAAGTCAAATGTCTTCCGGAATTTTTGAAAATTTTTGAGTCCGCTTTATCTGGCTCGATTAACCATCCATGCGGTTTTCGGACATTTTCGTTCCGGGGAGCTCAGAGGCCTAAAAAACGTATATTACCCATCAATTCGAGCCGTTTCAGGTGGTCGGAGCGACCATTGTTATTTTTAGCCTGTTTTTCTACCACGTGTTCGAAATTGCATCATGAGATATCTTATTCGATTCTAGACCATAAAAACAACTATAAATCACTTTTACACGGTTATCCGATTTTCGGCCGAAATTGGTTTATCGCATACCGTTAAACGTTAAATGTCTTCTGATGTTTTTGCAATTTTTTGTGCCTGCTTTACCTGACTCGATTAACAATCCGTGCGATTTTCGGTAGTTTTTGTTTCAGTAATTCGGAGTCCCAAAAAACGTGTATTATATATCCTTTAGTTCGAGCTGTTTCGGGTGGTCGGAGCGGCCATTGGTATTTTTCAGCGTGTTTTTATACCACGTGTCCGAAATCGCATCAAGAGATATCTTATTCGATTCTAGACCCTATAAACAACTATAAATCTGATGCGGGAGCATGCTCAAACTTTCCTAATAATAAGTCTAAATCAAGATTTGCACCAAATGGGTTCGAACATGGATCCGTAAGATTATTCAAGTTAGCTTTACAAGGAATACAAGAAGATTCTAGAAGGTTCCGGAAGACTTTGGATCATTCTTGGGTATCATTCCCTAAAGACTACGAGAAGAGTGGTACAAGTGAAGCTTTGATCAAGACTAACCTAGGGCACGAGAGGGACCTTGGGACGCGCGCCTAAGCACGGTCACGCCTAGGGTTTCGGCCAAGCTAGGGTTTTCTTTACTTTGTTTATTTTATTTGTGTTAGAATAAAAGAGATTGGGAAGTTATGTTTCCTAGTCTTAGTAGGATTAGTATTGAGTTTCCTAATTATAATAGGATTCACAATCCTAACTTTAGTAGGAGTCCTAGTAGAAGTATGTTTCACAATCCTAGTAGAAGTAGGAGTCCTAATTGTTGTAGGATTTATAGTTCTAGTAGGATAAGGAATCCTAGTTGTTATAGGATTCATAGTCATGTTAGGAATAGGAGTCTTAATCCTAGTCAAACTAAAGGTTTGAGTCTAAGTAGGATTAGGGTTTTCTAGTTAATGTTTATTAAGTTATTCCTACCTTTATTGGGGTAGCTTTTACACGGTTGTAAGGCCTATATAAGGCAGCCATTTGTTTCGTTTTATCAGACAATTGAGAGTTGAGTATTCAATAAAAATCATAAGTTTCTGTGTGAGCTTTTGAGAGGTATTAATTAAGTTTGCGAGCTTAGTTTTTAGGATCGACTTTGCGAGGTTGATTTGCAGGGTGTTGGCCAATTCCGTCTTTTGCGAGAGAAGGTTGAGGGTACATCATCTATCCAACGACATCCATCTTCCACCGTTCATCAAGATTTCGTCCATCATCCATCGTTCACAAGCATCGTTCATCAAGATCGTTGTTCATTGTTTCGTTCATCATTATTGTTCATCGTTCATCATTCGTTCATCATCCATAGTCCGTTCATTATTTGTGTTATTATTCATTGAAGTTACTAACAAGTTCGTTATTGATCTTAAGAGTGTAATTCGCTGCACATCGATTCTTAAGACGGATCATCTACATCAATTCAAGCTAGAGATCCGCATCAAATTGGTATTAGAGCTTTCGGCTCTTGGTTTTAATTTTATCAAGATCTATCTTGGGAAGAAGTAATAATGGTGAATCCTAGTGAAAATAGCGATGCTACAAGCAAGCCATGGGAAGTCGGTCAAGAGGAACTCAAAGCTCAAATAAATCAAATGAGTTACGTTCTCAAGAATATTGCTTCCATGTTAAACAAGTAGGGTTTCAAAGCTGAGGTGGATGATGCGTCGTCTAGGGCAAGTGACGGTGAGGAGGAGATTCCAAGAATCCAAAACAAGTAAGATGATGATCGCGGCCTAAAGTTGGATATACCTGAATTCAAAGGGAATATAGATCCCGAAGAATTTCTAGATTGGATACGACAAACGGAGAGAGTTTTCGAATACAAAGAATATGATGATAAAAAGCAATTCAAGTTAGCTATTCTCAAGTTAACAAAGTATGCCTCTTTGTGGTACGAAAATCTCAAGAAGCAAAGGAAGCGTGACGGTAAATCAAAACTTAATTCTTGGGTTAAGTTAAAGAAGCACCTAATGAAGCGATTCCTACCTAAGGATTAAAATCAAGAGAACTACCTTAAATTACAAGCCCTAAATCAAGGAGGTATGTCCGTGAACGATTACATTAAGGAGTTTGAGAGGATGTCCATCGTTTGTGATCTAGAAGAGAAAGAGGAACTAAGCGTGGCTAGGTTTATTAAGGGTTTAACACCAACCCTATCATCTAGTGTCGAGGTTCAAAACTATGATGGGTTTAATGATGTGTGTCGTTTAGCCCTAAAATTCGAGAAACACAATAAGAATCGTTGGACATATCCATCATCAAGAGGTATGACCCAAGGAGAGGGTTCGAGGAACCAATACAACCCAACCAAACCTAAAGACCCAGTCAAGGACGAGTCTAAGGATAAGGGGAAGGGAGTTATGGTCGAAACTAAGGGGAATCCCATGAGGCGTTGTTTCAAGTGTCAAGGGTACGGTTACATAGCCCATGAGTGTCCACAAAAGAGAGCTTTAACCATCCAAGAGTTACAAGACCTTATCCCAAACTCCATTATACCCAAAGAGGAATCGAAGGGCGCGGAGGTCGAGGACACGAAGGGGACGGTTGATGTAGAACCGGAGAGTGAGAGTGAAGGTGAGTGTTTGGTCATTAGGAGCCTTTATATCAAGGAAACTAACGAAGAAGCCGAAAAAAAGGGATAAGTTGTTCCATACAAGATGTAAGATTGGAGGGAAGAAGTGTGATCTAATAGTGGATAGCGGATCATGTACAAACGTGGTTGCTAAGGGGTTAGTTGAAGAACTAGGGTTAGCCACTAGAGCATGATCAAAGCCTTACAAACTACATTGGTTGGATGGAGACAAAGGGGTAAGTGTGAGGGACCAAGCATTGGTGGGCTTGAGTCTAGGTCCTTACAAGGATGAGGTGTGGTGCGATGTAGTGCCTATGAGTGCGTGCCATGTGTTGTTGGGCAGGCCTTGGCAATTCGATCGTGATGTCACACATGATGGGAGAATGAATATCTATCGAGTTGTTAAAGATAAGGTTACCTATAACCTTAAACCTATGACAACTACAAATACCAAAGAATCCCAATATAAGGAGAGCTTATTAATTTCAGCCTGATTTTTACCATGTGTCCGAAATCGTATCATGAGGTCTCTTTTTCGATTCTAGTCCCTATAAACAATTATAAATCACTTTTACCGGTAACGTCAAATGTCTTCTAATGTTTTTGAAAATTTTTGTGCCCGCTTCATCTGACTCGATTAACCATCCGTGCAATTTTCGGTAATTTTTGTTTCAGGAGTTCAGAGGCCTAAAAATTGTTTATTATATATCCTTCAGTTCGAGCTGTCTCGGGTGGTCTGAGCGTCCATTGTTATTTTTAAGCCTGTTTTTCTACCATGTGTCCGAAATTGCATCCTGAGATATCTTATTCGATTCTAGACCCTATAAACAACTATAAATCAATTTTACACGGTTATCCGATTTTCGGCCGAAATTGGTTTATAGCATACCGGTAACGTTAAATGTCTTTTGATGTTTTTGCAAATTTTTTGCCCACATTATCTGACTCGATTAACCATACGTGCGATTTCGGTAATTTTTGTTTCAGGAATTCAGAGGCCTAAAAAACGTGTATTGTATATTCTTCAATTCGAGCTGTTTCGGGTGGTCAGAGCGGCCATTTTTATTTTTCAGCTTGTTTTTCTAACACGTGCCCGAAATCGCATAATGAGGTATCTTATTCGATTCTAAACCCTATAAACAACTATAAATAACTTTTACAAGGTTATCCAATTTTCGGCCGAAACTGGTTTATAGCATACCGGTAAAGTCAAATGTCTTCCGGAATTTTTGGAAATTTTTGAGTCCGCTTTATTTGACTCGATTAACAATCCATGCGGTTTTCGGACATTTTCGTTCCGGGGAGCTCAGAGGCCTAAAAAACGTATATTACCCATCAATTCGAGCCGTTTCAGGTGGTCGGGGCGACCATTGTTATTTTCAGCCTGTTTTTCTACCACGTGTCCGAAATTGCATCATGAGATATCTTATTCGATTCTAGACCATAAAAACAACTATAAATCACTTTTACACGGTTATCCGATTTTCGGCCGAAATTGGTTTATCGCATACCGTTAAACGTTAAATGTCTTCTGATGTTTTTGCAATTTTTTGTGCCCGCTTTACCTGACTCGATTAACAATCCGTGCGATTTTCGGTAGTTTTTGTTTCAGGAATTCGGAGGCCTAAAAAACGTGTATTATATATCCTTCAGTTCGAGCTGTTTCGGGTGGTCGGAGCGGCCATTGGTATTTTTCAACGTGTTTTTCTGCCACGTGTCCGAAATCGCATCAAGAGATATCTTATTCGATTCTAGACCCTATAAACAACTATAAATCTGATGCGGGAGCATGCTCAAACTTTCCTAATAATAAGTCAAAATCAAGATTTGCACCAAATGGGTTCGAACATGGATCCGTAAGATTATTCAAGTTAGCTTTACAAGGAATACAAGAAGATTCTAGAAGGTTCCGGAAGACTTCGGATCATTCTTGGGTATCATTCCCTAAAGACTACGAGAAGAGTGGTACAAGTGAAGCTTTGATCAAGACTAACCTAGGGCACGAGAGGGACCTTGGGACGCGCGCCTAAGCACGGTCACGCCTAGGGTTTCGGCCAAGCTAGGGTTTTCTTTGCTTTGTTTATTTTATTTGTGTTAGAATAAAAGAGATTGGGAAGTTATGTTTCCTAGTCTTAGTAGGATTAGTATTGAGTTTCCTAATTGTAATAGGATTCACAATCCTAACTTTAGTAGGAGTCCTAGTAGAAGTAGGTTTCACAATCCTAGTAGAAGTAGGAGTCCTAATTGTTGTAGGATTTACAGTTCTAGTAGGATAAGGAATCCTAGTTGTTATAGGATTCGTAGTCATGTTAGGAATAGGAGTCTTAATCCTAGTCAAACTAAAGGTTTGAGTCTAAGTAGGATTAGGGTTTTCTAGTTAATGTTTATGAAGTTATTCCAACCTTAATTAGGGTAGCTTTTACACGGTTGTAAGTCCTATATAAGGCAGCCATTTGTTTCGTTTTATCAGACAATTGAGAGTTGAGTATTCAATAAAAATCATAAGTTTCTGTGTGGGCTTTTGAGTGGTATTAATTAAGTTTGCGAGCTTAGTTTTTAGGATCGACTTTGCGAGGTTGATTTGCAGGGTGTTAGCCAATTCCGTCTTTTGCGAGAGAAGGTTGAGGGTACATCATCTATCCAACGACATCCATCTTCCACCGTTCATCAAGATTTCGTCCATCATCCATCGTTCACAAGCATCGTTCATCAAGATCGTTGTTCATTGTTTCGTTCATCATTATTGTTCATCGTTCATCATTCGTTCATCATCCATAGTCCGTTCATTATTTGTGTTATTATTCATTGAAGTTACTAACAAGTTCGTTATTGATCTTAAGAGTGTAATTCGCTGCACATCGATTCTTAAGACGGATCATCTACATCAATTCAAGCTAGAGATCCGCATCAAATTGGTATTAGAGCTTTCGGCTCTTGGTTTTAATTTTATCAAGATCTATCTTGGGAAGAAGTAATAATGGTGAATCCTAGTAAAAATAGCGATGCTACAAGCAAGCCATGGGAAGTCGGTCAAGAGGAACTCAAAGCTCAAATGAATCAAATGAGTTACGTTCTCAAGAATATTGCTTCCATGTTAAACAAGAAGGGTTTCAAAGCTGAGGTGGATGATGCGTCGTCTAGGGCAAGTGACGGTGAGGAGGAGATTCCAAGAATCCAAAACAAGCAAGATGATGATCGCGGCCTAAAGTTGGATATACCCGAATTCAAAGGGAATATAGATCCCGAAGAATTTCTAGATTGGATACGACAAACGGAGAGAGTTTTCGAATACAAAGAATATGATGATAAAAAGCAATTCAAGTTAGCTATTCTCAAGTTAACAAAGTATGCCTCTTTGTGGTACGAAAATCTCAAGAAGCAAAGGAAGCGTGACGGTAAATCAAAACTTAATTCTTGGGTTAAGTTAAAGAAGCACCTAATGAAGCCATTCCTACCAAAGGATTATAATGAAGAGAACTACCTTAAATTACAAGCCCTAAATCAAGGAGGTATGTCCGTGAACGATTACATTAAGGAGTTTGAGAGGATGTCCATCGTTTGTGATCTAGAAGAGAAAGAGGAACTAAGAGTGGCTAGGTTTATTAAGGGTTTAACACCAACCCTATCATCTAGTGTCGAGGTTCAAAACTATGATGGGTTTAATGATGTGTGTCGTTTAGCCCTAAAATTCGAGAAACACAATAAGAATTGTTGGACATATCCATCATCAAGAGGTATGACCTAAAAAGAGGGTTCGAGCAACCAATACAACCCAACCAAACCCAAAGAACCGGTCAAGGACGAGTCTAAGGATAAGGGGAAGGGAGTTATGGTCGAAACTAAGGGGAATCCTATGAGGCGTCGTTTCAAGTGTCAAGGGAACGGTCACATAGCCCATGAGTGTCCACAAAAGAGAGCTTTAACCATCCAAGAGTTACAAGACCTTATCCCAAACTCCATTATACCCAAAGAGGCGTCGAAGGGCGCGGAGGTCGAGGACACGAAGGGGACGGTTGATGTAGAACCGGAGAGTGAAAGTGAAGGTGAGTGTTTGGTCATTAGGAGCCTTTATATCGAGGCACCTAACGAAGAAGCCGAACAAAGGGAGAAGTTGTTCCATACAAGATGTAAGATTGGAGGGAAGAAGTGTGATCTAATAGTGGATAGCGGATCATGTACAAACGTGGTTGCTAAGGGGTTAGTTGAAGAACTAGGGTTAGCCACTAGAGCACGATCAAAGCCTTACAAACTACATTGGTTGGATGGAGACAAAGGGGTAAGTGTGAGGGACCAAGCATTGGTGGGCTTGAGTCTAGGTCCTTACAAGGATGAGGTGTGGTGCGATGTAGTGCCTATGAGTGCGTGCCATGTGTTGTTGGGCAGGCCTTGGCAATTCGATCGTGATGTCACACATGATGGGAGAATGAATATCTATCGAGTTGTTAAAGATAAGGTTACCTATAACCTCAAACCTATGACAACTACAAATACCAAAGAATCCCAATATAAGGAGAGCTTATTAATTTCAGCCTGATTTTTACCATGTGTCCGAAATCGTATCATGAGGTCTCTTTTTCGATTCTAGTCCCTATAAACAATTATAAATCACTTTTACCGGTAACGTCAAATGTCTTCTAATGTTTTTGAAAATTTTTGTGCCCGCTTCATCTGACTCGATTAACCATCCGTGCAATTTTCGGTAATTTTTGTTTCAGGAGTTCAGAGGCCTAAAAAACGTTTATTATATATCCTTCAGTTCGAGCTGTCTCGGGTGGTCTGAGCGTCCATTGTTATTTTTAAGCCTGTTTTTCTACCATGTGTCCGAAATTGCATCCTGAGATATCTTATTCGATTCTAGACCCTATAAACAACTATAAATCACTTTTACACGGTTATCCGATTTTCGGCCGAAATTGGTTTATAGCATACCGGTAACGTTAAATGTCTTCTGATGTTTTTGCAAATTTTGTGCCCACTTTATCTGACTCGATTAACCATCCGTGCGATTTCGGTAATTTTTGTTATAGGAATTCAGAGGCCTAAAAAACGTGTATTGTATATTCTTCAATTCGAGCTGTTTCGGGTGGTCGGAGCGGCCATTTTTATATTTCAGCTTGTTTTTCTAACACGTGCCCGAAATCGCATAATGAGGTATCTTATTCGATTCTAAACCCTATAAACAACTATAAATAACTTTTACAAGGTTATCCAATTTTCGGCCGAAACTGGTTTATAGCATACCGGTAAAGTCAAATGTCTTCCAGAATTTTTGAAAATTTTTGAGTCCGCTTTATTTCACTCGATTAACAATCCATGCGGTTTTCGGACATTTTCGTTCCGGGGAGCTCAGAGGCCTAAAAAACGTATATTACCCATCAATTCGAGCCGTTTCGGGTGGTCGGAGCGACCATTGTTATTTTCAGCCTGTTTTTCTACCACCTGTCCGAATATGCATCATGAGATATCTTATTCGATTCTAGACCATAAAAACAACTATAAATCACTTTTACACGGTTATCCGATTTTCGGCCGAAATTGGTTTATCGCATACCGTTAAACGTTAAATGTCTTCTGATGTTTTTGCAATTTTTTGTGCCCGCTTTACCTGACTCGATTAACAATCCGTGCGATTTTCGGTAGTTTTTGTTTCAGGAATTCGGAGGCCTAAAAAACGTGTATTATATATCTTTCAGTTCGAGCTGTTTCGGGTGGTCGGAGCGGCCATTGGTATTTTTCAACGTGTTTTTCTGCCACGTGTCCGAAATCGCGTCAAGAGATATCTTATTCGATTCTAGACCCTATAAACAACTATAAATCTGATGCGGGAGCATGCTCAAACTTTCCTAATAATAAGTCTAAATCAAGATTTGCACCAAATGGGTTCGAACATGGATCCGTAAGATTATTCGAGTTAGCTTTACAAGGAATACAAGAAGTTTCTAGAAGGTTCCGGAAGACTTCGGATCATTCTTGGGTATCATTCCCTAAAGACTACGAGAAGAGTGGTACAAGTGAAGCTTTGATCAAGACTAACCTAGGGCACGAGAGGGACCTTGGGACGCGCTCCTAAGCACGGTCACGCCTAGGGTTTCGGCCAAGCTAGGGTTTTCTTTACTTTGTTTATTTTATTTGTGTTAGAATCACTAGTAGAAAAATATTTATTTGCTGCTCCATATAAAGGCCTAATTGCTGCGTTTTTAGTGTAGCAGCAAATAAGGGGGCAGCAAATAGAACATTTATTTGCGGCTGTAGAAAAACGCATCAAATAAATGGCTATTTGCTGCTCCACCTTAAAAAAACGCAGCAAATAAATAGCCTTATTTGCTGCGTTTTTTGAGGGTGGAGCAGCAAATAAGTACATTTATTTGCTGCGTCTTTTTGAAAGTGAGCAGCAAATAAGTACATTTATTTGAGGCGCTTTTTTGCAAAGGAGCCGCAAATAGTATTTTATTTAAAAAAAAAAAATTTAATGGGCTATTTTCGCCCAAATACACCTATATACAGAAACTTCCAAAGTCAACCGAAATATCATTATATATATAACCATAACAAGTATATTCAATACAATTTTTTGACGAAAGGTAAGTAATATATATCAAAACCAAAGTCAAATTACAAGGAAATATAGATAAAAAATTAAAAATCTAAGCTAAAACTCGTCCATGTGATATCTGCTCTGAAGACTTCGCTTCCGTGACTCCATGCTTGCTCAAATCCCACTCACTCTTTCCATGCCAACAGCTTCAGACCTGCTACAAGGAGAAATTACTAACCTCATCATCGGCTTCTTTTTCATCTTCTCTGCTTCTTGAACTTGCAGACAGAATCTCTCGACTGTTGACCATTCTAAAACAGGAAAGAGAATACATATAAAGGCATAATAGGCGACAACGGGAGGATAAGGATGAAAAGCTGAATTGTGTTTCATAATTGGTACTTCGTATTAGACATAATTTTGATAACATTAGCAACAGGATACCTGTTTTGTCAACTCAAGAGAGTCAAATTCAGTGATGTCTCTGTCATTTAGTTCATCAACATTAGGGGAGGTTGTGAATTCATCAGCAGCTTCAAGCTCATCATCTGTCAATTCTTCATCGTCAGAACATCTATCCCCAGCATTGCCTTCAATTAACTGCAAATACTAATAAAAATGAATTCCAAAAGGTACATGCATAAATGGTAATTACATAAATAATGAAATATACACGGTCTTGACATGCAACATACTACATGGTTGTCTGTCAAGTTAGCCTATACAGCCATAGCCCACAGGATATATTCGCTACTCCGTCTGCTTACACTAACTAATAGTTAAATACAATAGAGAGAAGTCTGCTGAAGCAAAGATATGACATGATACACCACAGCACCAACATGATACACATTATCAAAGCAAACGGGACAAATAAAGTGTGAAGAATGAAATCTCACAGTGGATAGCCGTTGACAAGAGACATAATCACACAGTGTCGATTGCAATCAACTGCCTTCGGAACAGGAAATCCATGGTCTTCCAATGCCTGCCAAAAAAAACATATGAGATTCATGTAATACCAGTATTAAAGTTTAAAAGTCAGGTGCATTAGAAAGAGGTGCTCCTAGAACCTTCATAAAAGCAAACTCCTTTAGCGCCGCAAGACGACACAAGTATAGCCAACTAAAACTGCTCATGTGCCTCAAGTAATCACGTTTAGTCTTAACAGCCCTAAATGATACTCTACCTAACCTGTGAAGCTTCATCGTCATGACTGTACCCTCTTCGTTTACAACTTCGAATATATCTGGACACAACAAAACATTTTTTTGTAAAACCATACCAGCTACAGAAGACACAGAAGCAGCATGACAAATATTCACAAAAGATCATATTACTTTACCAGATTCCTTCCAACTCCAATTTGACGACCAACGACAGTTATGACACCACTCTTTACCAATGCACTGATGGCAAGAAAGTCGTACCCAAGGTAGGTCAATCGGAAACCAACATCTAAAGAGCAGCCACCAGAATCATTTCACAAGTAATCAACCGTATTCAAACAAGTCAAACTGAAGTTTATAAAATCTACTAAATACGTAAGTCGTTGAAACGGAGTGATAAGCTAAGTGACTAACAATCAGAGGAATCATGGTGAAGAAGCTTGTGCTTCAGCAAATTCTTCAGCACCTTATAAGTACCCCCATGCCTAAACACAAACAATCAAACAATCAAACAAAAAGTAACCTCAACAAAAACACGTAGCGACCACACAAAAAACTCTGACCAAAACGTATAGAAAGAGAGATACTTGAGTTTGGCAATACGATCAATGAGCGTAGAAGGCACAATCTCATGCTGCAAGAATCAAAACAAAACCCAACCCACAAAAATAAGTTGTGCATACATTAAACACAACAAATTTGTAATAATAATAGAATTCATAATTATTATAACTTAATAGAATAATAAGATAAGATTAGTACATTCCGCATTCCCAGCTCAACAGCGACCAGAACCCGAAAATCATCTTTCGAAAGATATCTCAGCACATTGACATCCAACTTCATTGATGTTGCTGATTTTCACTCAGTTTGAAGCAATAACTAACCTAATTACTTCATTGCTGTTGCTGATTTTCACTCAGTTTGAAGCAATAACTAACCTAATTAATTGAAAACAAACATGAACGATTAATCATTAACTAGTCTTAAACCTGTGTACTACTGCAATTATCAAATTCCAATATAAACATAATGATAATTCTGAGAGCTAAATGATATGTGGAGTAGCAGTAGTAAATTAGTTAACATTAAAGAAACCTTGAAACCGAATATTCAACTGAACTACGCACAATTCTTCGTCATGTATCTTTGTTAGCATAAGGCATACGTTCAGCAGGATCTAAACATTTAATTTGGTTTATAAATTCTACAGTTATACTCGACTATTTCTGCAATTTTGCTAACCCTAAACCCTAATGGCACTGTCAACCTAATAGAGTATGGATGCTATTTCTGCTTTGTTTTGAAACGGTTCTCTACCAATTACTGAATTCAATCAAACAACCTCAATCAAATCTACAATACACACTTAAATTACCAAACATTCAATCAAATGCTAAAAACCTCGGTTTCAACTGAAACTGTCGTCCCTATGTCTTCGACTTGAAGAACAGCCTCTGAACGGGACACGACTGCTTCTTTATATATCCTATAGTAGTATTGCAATCAATGAATAAAAGCTAATTAATTCATCGAAATAAACATAAACCCTAACAAAAGTAACTAATCCAGAACAAACATAAACCCTAACAATTAATCGAATTGTATTTCCAAAACCAACACTCCAATTAATCGAAAATAAATATAAACCCTAACTAAAATAATTAATCCACAAAAAATACAAACACTCAAAATCGACACCGCAACTAATCGAAAAATAAACCATAAAACAAAATTATACATACCTAATATTCAAATAGTATGGCGGCATCCATGCTTTTCTGACGAGATCACAAGGTGGCGAGGTCGAGGTGTTTTATCATGGTGAGTGAGCCTGTGAGAGAGGACTGAAAGATCTGCCTTGGTGAGTTAGTGAGATTTGGTGAGGGAGTTTTTAAGTGAGGGGAGTGTGAGTTTATCGCGTTTATTTGCTGCGATTTTTGGTTTTTTTTCCTTTTTTGTTTTTGTTTTTTCTATTAATATTAAGGAGGGTTGGGAATTTGTAAATTTATTTGCTGCTATTTGCATAAAACGCAGCAAATAGAGAGCCGCAAATAAATATTTTTCTACTAGTGAATAAAAGAGATTGGGAAGTTATGTTTCCTAATCTTAGTAGGATTAGTATTGACTTTCCTAATTGTAATAGGATTCACAATCCTAACTTTAGTAGGAGTCCTAGTAGAAGTAGGTTTCACAATCCTAGTAGAAGTAGGAGTCCTAATTGTTGTAGGATTTATAGTTCTAGTACGATAAGGAATCCTAGTTGTTATAGGATTCGTAGTCATGTTAGGAATAGGGGTCTTAATCCTAGTCAAACTAAAGGTTTGAGTCTAAGTAGGATTAGGGTTTTCTAGTTAATGTTTATTAAGTTATTCCTACCTTAATTAGGGTAGCTTTTACACGGTTGTAAGGCCTATATAAGGCAGCCATTTGTTTTGTTTTATCAGACAATTGAGAGTTGAGTATTCAATAAAAATCATAAGTTTCTGTGTGAGCTTTTGAGTGATATTAATTAAGTTTGCGAGCTTAGTTTTTAGGATCGACTTTGCGAGGTTGATTTGCAGGGTGTTAGACAATTCCGTCTTTTGCGAGAGATGGTTGAGGGTACGTCATCTATCCAACGACATCCATCTTCCACCGTTCATCAAGATTTCGTCCATCATCCATCGTTCACAAGCATCGTTCATCAAGATCGTTGTTCATTGTTTCGTTCATCATTATTGTTCATCGTTCATCATTCGTTCATCATCCATAGTCCGTTCATTATTTGTGTTATTATTCATTGAAGTTACTAACAAGTTCGTTATTGATCTTAAGAGTGTAATTCGCTGCACATCGATTCTTAAGAAGGATCATCTACATCAATTCAAGCTAGAGATCCGCATCAAATTGGTATTAGAGCTTTCGGCTCTTGGTTTTAATTTTATCAAGATCTATCTTGGGAAGAAGTAATAATGGTGAATCCTAGTGAAAATAGCGATGCTACAAGCAAGCCATGGGAAGTCGGTCAAGAGGAACTCAAAGCTCAAATGAATCAAATGAGTTACGTTCTAAAGAATATTGCTTCCATGTTAAACAAGAAGGGTTTCAAAGCTGAGGTGGATGATGTGTCGTCTAGGGCAAGTGACGGTGAGGAGGAGATTCCAAGAATCCAAAACAAGCAAGATGATGATCGCGGCCTAAAGTTGGATATACCCGAATTCAAAGGGAATATAGATCCCGAAGAATTTCTAGATTGGATACGACAAACGGAGAGAGTTTTCGAATACAAAGAATATGATGATAAAAAGCAATTCAAGTTAGCTATTCTCAAGTTAACAAAGTATGCCTCTTTGTGGTACGAAAATCTCAAGAAGCAAAGGAAGCGTGACGGTAAATCAAAACTTAATTCTTGGGTTAAGTTAAAGAAGCACCTAATGTAGCCATTCCTACCAAAGGATTATAATGAAGAGAACTACCTTAAATTACAAGCCCTAAATCAAGGAGGTATGTCCGTGAACGATTACATTAAGGAGTTTGAGAGGATGTCCATCGTTTGTGATCTAGAAGAGAAAGAGGAACTAAGAGTGGCTAGGTTTATTAAGGGTTTAACACCAACCCTATCATCTAGTGTCGAGGTTCAAAACTATGATGGGTTTAATGATGTGTGTCGTTTAGCCCTAAAATTCGAGAAACACAATAAGAATTGTTGGACATATCCATCATCAAGAGGTATGACCTAAAAAGAGGGTTCGAGCAACCAATACAACCCAACCAAACCCAAAGAACCGGTCAAGGACGAGTCTAAGGATAAGGGGAAGGGAGTTATGGTCGAAACTAAGGGGAATCCTATGAGGCGTTGTTTCAAGTGTCAAGGGTACGGTCACATAGCCCATGAGTGTCCACAAAAGAGAGCTTTAACCATGCAAGAGTTACAAGACCTTATCCCAAACTCCATTATACCCAAAGAGGAGTCGAAGGGCGCGGAGGTCGAGGACACGAAGGGGACGGTTGATGTAGAACCGGAGAGTGAGAGTGAAGGTGAGTGTTTGGTCATTAGGAGCCTTTATATCGAGGCACCTAACGAAGAAGCCGAACAAAGGGAGAAGTTGTTCCATACAAGATGTAAGATTGGAGGGAAGAAGTGTGATCTAATAGTGGATAGCGGATCATGTACAAACGTGGTTGCTAAGGGGTTCGTTGAAGAACTAGGGTTAGCCACTAGAGCACGATCAAAGCCTTACAAACTACATTGGTTGGATGGAGACAAAGGGGTAAGTGTGAGGGACCAAGCATTGGTGGGCTTGAGTCTAGGTCCTTACAAGGATGAGGTGTGGTGCGATGTAGTGCCTATGAGTGCGTGCCATGTGTTGTTGGGCAGGCCTTGGCAATTCGATCGTGATGTCACACATGATGGGAGAATGAATATCTATCGAGTTGTTAAAGATAAGGTTACCTATAACCTCAAAACTATGACAACTACAAATACCAAAGAATCCCAATATAAGGAGAGCTTATTAATTTCAGCCTGATTTTTACCATGTGTCCGAAATCGTATCATGAGGTCTCTTTTTCGATTCTAGACCCTATAAACAATTATAAATCACTTTTACCGGTAACGTCAAATGTCTTCTAATGTTTTTGAAAATTTTTGTGCCCGCTTCATCTGATTCGATTAACCATCCGTGCAATTTTCGGTAATTTTTGTTTCAGGAGTTCAGAGGCCTAAAAAACGTTTATTATATATCCTTCAGTTCGAGCTGTCTCGGGTGGTCTGAGCGTCCATTGTTATTTTTCAGCCTGTTTTTCTACCATGTGTCCGAAATTGCATCCTGAGATATCTTATTCGATTCTAGACCCTATAAACAACTATAAATCACTTTTACACGGTTATCCGATTTTCGGCCGAAATTGGTTTATAGCATACCGGTAACGTTAAATGTCTTCTGATGTTTTTGCAAATTTTGTGCCCACTTTATCTGACTCGATTAACCATCCGTGCGATTTCGGTAATTTTTGTTATAGGAATTCAGAGGCCTAAAAAACGTGTATTGTATATTCTTCAATTCGAGCTGTTTCGGGTGGTCGGAGCGGCCATTTTTATATTTCAGCTTGTTTTTCTAACACGTGCCCGAAATCGCATAATGAGGTATCTTATTCGATTCTAAACCCTATAAACAACTATAAATAACATTTACAAGGTTATCCAATTTTCGGCCGAAACTGGTTTATAGCATACCGGTAAAGTCAAATGTCTTCCAGAATTTTTGAAAATTTTTGAGTCCGCTTTATTTGACTCGATTAACAATCCATGCGGTTTTCGGACATTTTCGTTCCGGGGAGCTCAGAGGCCTAAAAAACGTATATTACCCATCAATTCGAGCCGTTTCGGGTGGTCGGAGCGACCAATGTTATTTTCAGCCTGTTTTTCTACCACCTGTCCGAAATTGCATCATGAGATATCTTATTCGATTCTAGACCATAAAAACAACTATAAATCACTTTTACACGGTTATCCGATTTTCGGCCGAAATTGGTTTATCGCATACCG
The DNA here is from genome assembly GCA_029255685.2 of Silene conica. NCBI lineage: Eukaryota > Viridiplantae > Streptophyta > Magnoliopsida > Caryophyllales > Caryophyllaceae > Silene > Silene conica. Next base: position 47,557,040 of record CM055312.2, on the reverse strand, counting down.
TTAAACGTTAAATGTCTTCTGATGTTTTTGCAATTTTTTGTGCCCGCTTTACCTGACTCGATTAACAATCCGTGCGATTTTCGGTAGTTTTTGTTTCAGGAATTCGGAGGCCTAAAAAACGTGTATTATATATCCTTCAGTTCGAGCTGTTTCGGGTGGTCGGAGCGGCCATTGGTATTTTTCAACGTGTTTTTCTGCCACGTGTCCGAAATCGCATCAAGAGATATCTTATTCGATTCTAGACCCTATAAACAACTATAAATCTGATGCGGGAGCATGCTCAAACTTTCCTAATAATAAGTCTAAATCAAGATTTGCACCAAATGGGTTCGAACATGGATCCGTAAGATTATTCAAGTTAGCTTTACAAGTAATACAAGAAGATTCTAGAAGGTTCCGGAAGACTTCGGATCATTCTTGGGTATCATTCCCTAAAGACTACGAGAAGAGTGGTACAAGTGAAGCTTTGATCAAGACTAACCTAGGGCACGAGAGGGACCTTGGGACGCGCGCCTAAGCACGGTCACGCCTAGGGTTTCGGCCAAGCTAGGGTTTTCTTTACTTTGTTTATTTTATTTGTGTTAGAATAAAAGAGATTGGGAAGTTATGTTTCCTAGTCTTAGTAGGATTAGTATTGACTTTCCTAATTGTAATAGGATTCACAATCCTAACTTTAGTAGGAGTCCTAGTAGAAATAGGTTTCACAAACCTAGTAGAAGTAGGAGTCCTAATTGTTGTAGGATTTACAGTTCTAGTACGATAAGGAATCCTAGTTGTTATAGGATTCGTAGTCATGTTAGGAATAGGAGTCTTAATCCTAGTCAAACTAAAGGTTTGAGTCTAAGTAGGATTAGGGTTTTCTAGTTAATGTTTATTAAGTTATTCCTACCTTAATTAGGGTAGCTTTTACACGGTTGTAAGGCCTATATAAGGCAGCCATTTGTTTCGTTTTATCAGACAATTGAGAGTTGAGTATTCAATAAAAATCATAAGTTTCTGTGTGAGCTTTTGAGTGATATTAATTAAGTTTGCGAGCTTAGTTTTTAGGATCGACTTTGCGAGGTTGATTTGCAGGGTGTTAGACAATTCCGTCTTTTGCGAGAGATGGTTGAGGGTACGTCATCTATCCAACGACATCCATCTTCCACCGTTCATCAAGATTTCGTCCATCATCCATCGTTCACAAGCATCGTTCATCAAGATCGTTGTTCATTGTTTCGTTCATCATTATTGTTCATCGTTCATCATTCGTTCATCATCCATAGTCCGTTCATTATTTGTGTTATTATTCATTGAAGTTACTAACAAGTTCGTTATTGATCTTAAGAGTGTAATTCGCTGCACATCGATTCTTAAGAAGGATCATCTACATCAATTCAAGCTAGAGATCCGCATCAAATTGGTATTACAGCTTTCGGCTCTTGATTTCAATTTTATCAAGATCTATCTTGGGAAGAAGTAATAATGGTGAATCCTAGTGAAAATAGCGATGCTACAAGCAAGCCATGGGTAGTCGGTCAAGAGGAACTCAAAGCTCAAATGAATCAAATGAGTTACGTTCTCAAGAATATTGCTTCCATGTTAAACAAGAAGGGTTTCAAAGCTGAGGTGGATGATGCGTCTGTTAGGTTTAACTAGTTGCTCATAAACTAATTTTAGTCATACTAACAAAACCTTTAAATAACTCTTTAATTAACAAATAAATAAACTCGTTTATAAGATCTTATGCATGCTACTATATGCGGAAATAAGGAGAAAACCGTGTTCTTACACTCGGTCCAAGCTTAGCAAGGATGATCCTCCAAGTACCCAAAATAGAATACCTCCTCCGGATGCACCAAGACAAGCCCTCAATAAACCGAACCCTAATGCGTGTTAGACTAGGAATCGGATTTTCCTTAATAATTCTAATCACTCTTATTAGAATATAAAATACAATACTACTATTAGTATGTTGATATTATCTTTATAATATGTGTTTTTAGGTTATAAAATCTCTCTTACACTTAGTGTATCTCGGCTAGGTTTAGAGAGTTTTTGAGTTTTCTACACACTTAGAAAAATATGCAAATTAGAACTAGCTTGTCTTATAAGCTCTCACACAAGCTTTAAAGGGGTTGTCTTGGCTATTGGGTGGCCGGGTACGGGTAGTAGCAAGAGGGAACATTTCCTCTTTTCTATGCTCTTAGGGTGGCTCTAGGTACTATTTACAAGAGCACCCTAATGATGAACATTTAAAGAGTGTTATTTAAGAAGCATAATCACTCCTTAACAACTCACCCAAACCGTCTAACATAAGCCATAAAATGGACTTGATTTTATCTTTTGTCAATCTTATAATTGTATGTCATGTGACATACAATATGTCACATTGTAAAATATACAATTGATTTAATTTAAATATATATATATATTTATCAAATAAATATTATGTATAAATTAAATAAATCACATTTATCAAGTTGACAAGTAATTCGTAATTACCAATAAAATAATAATCGTCAATACGATCTACAACATTTGTATTAATTACAACCCGGTTTATTCTAATTTTGATATTATAAAATATCGTTTATTGTTTAACAATTGACACGTTTCAATTTTAAACAAAATCTTACATTAAGATTTAACCTCTAATTTCTCGATATATGAGTTTAAGCAATATGATCAAATCGTATCAATATACATTTGATCACTTTATCAATTAAGGGAATTGTCCTAAAGGTGTGACCTAAAGGGATCAACTGACCATCACCGTCATACGACAGTAATGTCAAACTCTAGCTAGCCAATCATTACCGATTAATGTTGGTCAGTTGACTAATAATTCTTATCATCCCTTGCGCATTCTCGTTATGAGATTTAATTACGTGATCGCACTATTTTTGAGGACACATTTCCCAACAATCTCCCACTTGTCCTCGACAAGTGTGCGTCACCAATTCTCTTGTCCTATTACAATCTCCCACTCAATGCAAGATGTCTCTCTGAGGTCGTACTTGCATTCGATCATATCATGAGTGGTTTCCTCGATCTGGAGAATAACTGTCTGACCGGAATTATCTACTATAGATACCTTCCGAGCGTGGCCACGCATTTCCAGTTAACTTCTCCTCGAGTGGCCCTGAGATTTGAACAACCCTGACAAGGGGTGGACAATTTCTATCGCACTACTTCCTTCAACTAGTCACAGTTAGTCACAACCCAAAACAATCTCATTTGACTCCAGTTACGAAAAGTCGTAGAGAATGGATCAAAGTTATGCCTAAGCTGTACCATCTTGGGAGAGTAGTCTTTAGTCTAAGAATTGACTCACAAGAATACTATAGCAGCTCTCGCCACGACCCGGCTATAAAATTTCCAGAACTCTATAAGCGGTCACATTGCCCGACAGAGTGTCTCTTACAGTCTGCCTATGTGATCGACTAGTCATCACATATAACTCTATGGCACTTGAACTTGCCATCAATCGCCTCACACTCTAGTCGCTTCGAGATGTCACCTCATGTCAGCGGCTAGGGGCTATACTAAGTCAATCCAGTTCACTTATGGGGTTCAATATTGTCTCATACAACCCATTTGGATTCTGACAAAGTATCTTTCATTTTGAGTTAATCATAACTCAAATGATGTTGTTATGCAACAATAGTCAATACTATTATCTTGCATTTGATGCACAATCATCTATTTGTATTTAGTGTTTTGCGAATAAACCTTTATTCATAATTTGCAAAACTTACAAATTTTGGTCTCCTTTATTCTCATATTATCCCGTATAATATGATTCTATTTGAGTATATATCTAGAATTCTTTCTAGATTTTGAGTTTCCTTTCCGGAGGAAAGCTCCCACTGTTATCTTATAACTTGTGACGTATCGATATACAGTCACTTATGTACTGAAAACTTTATTTTAGTCTATTAATGATTTCATCATTCTAATAATTTTCACTCATCTTGGCTATTTATGGTTTCATTCATCATTATGAATAATGTATCCAACCATTCTAACTTCTAGTGGGCGACCTTTTATTATCCATATAATAAACCTTCCCGTTAAGCTCCATCATCTTATGAAATAAGGTGTTTGATCATTTAGAATTGAAAACCTCTTATTCTTTACACCTTAAAGAATCACCCATTCTCTCTAAATGGTAGGCTTAATTCTTTTAATGAAAATCGCTCCCACTAAAATCAATATCTCTCGATATCTTAAATGAACCTTTCATTTCTCGCATGTTAAACTATTACTTGAATCATTATCACTATCACTATCCCTATAGTGATCTGTTTCCATTCAATCAATCATTACCTTCTTATCATGTCTTCGTTTTCTCGAGACGAAAATGACATGATAATTTCTTTATAACTACATTGAGAGGATTGAGATGATTTCTTCTCTTTCATCTTATAAACTTAGAAAAATCATTTATTAAGGAACCGTTTTCCTACCGATTTCATACGGGGTTTCAAGTTTCCTCTCTATGAAACAATGAACACAAAGAACCTTTCTTCGAGTGTCCTCCCGTAGTTTCTTCAGTGTCCTCTCGTAGTTTCTTCAAATCATTTAGGGCTCTTCTTAAGACTCCCAAGTAAGAATCTTCTCTAAGATCCGTCCTTTATTTTCATCATTGGTTTGCGAGCGAAATATTTTCTCCCACTCTATCCTTCTAACAATAACCTTTATTCGTTTAAGGATAGCTATTTCGATTAACCAATGTATCTGAATGTTTGAAGTTTGATAGGTGTAATGAATACATTCTCATTTTCACTTAAAATGAAAATCTTATAATGAACTGATATAGTCTCATTTTGATTGAATTTATCTCATGGGGTGTAGTTCTCCGTTTTAATCAACTCTTTGATTATATTATATTGATCGTATCAATAGTTTGTTGCGTGATAAAATCACTATTATTCATGTTTAAACAAGGTATGCAATTTATTTGAGAAATCAAAACATTGATTAAGAACAAAAGTAGTGACTCGGGTTGAAAACCAAGTCACCAATATCCAAAATTACAACCATTGTTTTAGGATTTTAATCCTTGTCTTACAAGAAAGTAAATTGTTCTAAAATAAATGCAAAATATGAAAGAAGACGATATGAAAATTAGAGGCTAGCTCTTCAAGTCTTCGATCATTTGGATGCTACCATAGCCATCCAAGTAAGGAACTTCAAGCTTCCTTATCCTTGCCCTTATCATTATTAGGGGGTGGCCCTTTAAAACAATTAAAAAGGGTAAACATCAACACATTTGTATCACTATACATAAGTTGATGAATGACATGAATTATAACGAGAATTATTACCTACGGCGGTTGCCTTCCCATTTTTGAGATCACTTAAGTATTTGGGGCAATTTCGCTTCCAATGACCGATCCTCGTGCAATAATGGCACTTGTCTTGCTCTTTTGAAGACGAGGTGGAAGCGCCTTTCGAAAAGGTCTTTTCTTTGGTCGCCTTGGGCTTGAACGTTTTCTTGCCCTTGCCTTTAGAGGCATTTCTTTTGAAGCTCGTTTTCCCTTTCTTTTCGATGTTCAAAACATCTTTGGTGGAACTTTCATGAAGTCCCATGTCCCTTTCGGCTTGGACGAGCATCTTATGCAACTCTTCCAACGTGGTCTCTTGGTTTCGCATATTGAAATTCACCCGGAATTGAGCATATGCCTTAACCTTATTGAGCGAGTGAAGAACTCGGTCAATAATTAGAGAGTCGGGAACATCAACATTTTGAGCTTTTAGAGTCTCCGCGAGCTCAACGAGTTTGAGCACATGAGGGCTTATCTTTTGCCCTTCCTTGAAAGTTATGTCAAAGAAGGCGGAAGCCGCCTCATATTGAATCACCCTAGGAGTTTGCGAAAACATGGTCGCAAGCTTGGTTTAAATTTCATATGATGTGGTCAAGTTAATCATACTCCTTTGGAGATCCGGCTCCATGGAGAAGATGAGCACATTTTTAAGAGCGGAGGACTCTTTTATGTAGGCTTTATAGGCCTCACCAGTTTGGACCGACGAGCGAGCGGTCGGAGCGGGAGGAGCGGCTTCGGATAGGTAACGACTCTTATCGTCACCTTGAGCGGCCAAAAGTAATTGCGCATCCCAATCCTTAAAGTTTGAACCATGCTTATCGAGTTTGCAACGATCCATAAAGGATCGAAGCCATGATACATTAGTGAGAGGTGGAGCGTTGGTTGCCATAGTCGATGTTGAAAATTAAACTACAATAATAAAAGGAAAAACAACATCATTTTAAATTCATAAATTTAAACTAGAAACTTTAACAAGTTTAGTTATGTATTTACTTAATGATCTCTTACCCAATTAAGTAAAAAATCCCGAGACCCAAACCCATACTAATCCGGGCACGGTGTAGCCGATTCAACCCGTATCGGTATAATTTGGTGGATTAACTATTTAATCGGTTCTACTCTTAGAACTCTCGGTCGACAATTTTCTTAAAATTATCTTTAGGCCGAACTTATTGCAACTACGGTTACGAATACTTTCGTTGAGATCAACCAAATTTCAAGGTGTAATCTTATTACCCCACTTACCCAACGTGACAATTTTAGTACCCCGGTGTAGCCGAGCCTACGTCCTTGTGAAGAAGGGATTCATGGGTCCGTACTTTTTGGTAAGGCTAAGTCTCAATATTTATATGTAAGAGATCTAGTCAAATTATTATCTATCTCCGTTTAAGTGAACTAAGTCGGTGAATTATCGATAAAATAAAAGACTAGGTCGACTAGGTCGAAACATGCATGATACGATGTATGACGATTTGGCTATGCATGCAAACATATAAAAAGCAAAATAAAAGCATAAATAAACCCTAGTATGGCCTTTCCTAGAAAAGAAATAACAAAGTACAAATTCGGAAACCAACTCCTTTGGTCCCTTGAACTTCACGCGGCACGCACTTCGAGGTAAACACCGTCTTGTCGGAACTCCTTTCCGAATGGCACCGTCTTCAAGGAACTCCGGATTTTACAAATATTACAACTTTTCTAGTCTACTTTATACATTATAAAATAGAAATGAATTACAATTGGGTGATACGAGATCACAAAATTACAACCGAATCGGTAACCCCTTACATTACGGGAAATACCGAGTTAAAGACTAAGGCCATACTAAGTAAATTACATAATTCCCAAAATTACGTAAAATAAATCATGACATTCATAATATAATATGCAATGCTAATGTAAATATGAATTAACATGCAAACCCTAAGCCAAATCGTCCTATTTAAAACACTTATTTAAATAGTTATCGTAAACCTTGGTTTATGGAATCGCGTGTTTTAACGGTTAACAACACTTATGCATTATATGAAACGGTTTTCATCCTTAAGTTAAATAGGTTTCAAAATTTAGTCTTACTCAAACTTTGAACATGACTTAACTTAATATATTTCAATATTGATCGGTATTACTCGGTTTTATGGGAAAAATAATATAAAAATCCAAAAGAGTCATTAAAATTTCGAAAATTCAAAATTCAAATTTTGAAAATTCCAGAATGTTCTTAAAATTTTCAGAAGGTTAAAATATTAGTATTTAACACGGTTTTAACATTATTTCGTAAATAAGACGTAAAACGAGCAATTTAAGTCGGAAAATTCAATAATTAACTTCATAAATGCAAATTAAATACTAATAATATTTTTATACCTTCCAAAACATTTTAAGAACACAAGATGGACAGAAAATAAATGGTACACTGCCCAATGAGCCGAAATTTAAAAGCATGACTCCTTTTATTTAACTTTAAATGCTACTTTTAACAACATAAAAATAAAATCAAATCAAATCAAATCTGAAACTTTTGGCTCCCAAGATAATTTTCATGATGAACATATCATATACGACTAATATGGGTTATATTTTTCGGCCATTTTAACAACATTTGCAAATTTTAACGATTTTCGTCATATATCGTACGATTTTAACCCTTAAAATTATTTCTCAAGTATAAAATAAGATAAAATTCTCAAAAATTTTATACATGCTGGAAATAATATATATGACATCGTGTGAAATGTTTATGGCTAAATTCCAACTTAAACTATTAAAGTCGAAATAATGTCACTAATTACCCGATTTTTACATTAAAAATCTATAATATTGCAATATTTGAGATAAATTTCTGGAAAATTCAACATAAAATTTAAATATTGCATGTGACATCCTCATAAATTTTTATAGTCAAATTCATAATATAACTATTTAAACCCATTTTTATTCATCTTATTGCATTTTAACACTTAAAATTCACATCACACGATTTATAAGTCCATAAATTACGAAAATTCATATTCATATTATAGAAAATACATGTGATATCATACTGAAAAATCTCGGCCAGAAGCTTATTTTAACTATTTTTCCCAAAATAAACATTTTTAACCATTAAAAATCAATAAAATCCGAGATTTAAGTACCAATAAACAATATTCATGCAAAATATATTCCAAATATTCTAAAACATTTTAGAAAACAGTAGGTATCATGCTATATTAATTTCGTGCATATCATATATTAAACGAAAATTTCAAGTTTTATTTTGTTATCTCTATAACTCCGTAAAAAACATAAACGGAAAGCATGCAAACAACCTATTGCTCTGATACCAATTGTTAGGTTTAACTAGTTGCTCATAAACTAATTTTAGTCATACTAACAAAACCTTTAAATAACTCTTTAATTAACAAATAAATAAACTCGTTTATAAGATCTTATGCATGCTACTATATGCGGAAATAAGGAGAAAACCGTGTTCTTACACTCGGTCCAAGCTTAGCAAGGATGATCCTCCAAGTACCCAAAATAGAATACCTCCTCCGGATGCACCAAGACAAGCCCTCAATAAACCGAACCCTAATGCGTGCTAGACTAGGAATCGGATTTTCCTTAATAATTCTAATCACTCTTATTAGAATATAAAATACAATACTACTACTAGTATGTTGATATTATCTTTATAATATGTGTTTTTAGGTTATAAAATCTCTCTTACACTTAGTGTATCTCGGCTAGGTTTAGAGAGTTTTTGAGTTTTCTACACACTTAGAAAAATATGCAAATTAGAACTAGCTTGTCTTATAAGCTCTCACACAAGCTTTAAAGGGGTTGTCTTGGCTATTGGGTGGCCGGGTATGGGCAGTAGCAAGAGGGAACATTTCCTCTTTTCTATGCTCTTAGGGTGGCTCTAGGTACTATTTACAAGAGCACCCTAATGATGAACATTTAAAGAGTGTTATTTAAGAAGCATAATCACTCCTTAACAACTCACCCAAACCGTCTAACATAAGCCATAAAATGGACTTGATTTTATCTTTTGTCAATCTTATAACTGTATGTCATGTGACATACAATATGTCACATTGTAAAATATACAATTGATTTAATTTAAATATATATATATTTATCAAATAAATATTATGTATAAATTAAATAAATCACATTTATCAAGTTGACAAGTAATTCGTAATTACCAATAAAATAATAATCGTCAATACGATCTACAACATTTGTATTAATTACAACCCGGTTTATTCTAATTTTGATATTATAAAATATCGTTTATTGTTTAACAATTGACACGTTTCAATTTTAAACAAAATCTTACATTAAGATTTAACCTCTAATTTCTCGATATACGAGTTTAAGCAATATGATCAAATCGTATCAATATACATTTGATCACTTTATCAATTAAGGGAATTGTCCTAAAGGTGTGACCTAAAGGGATCAACTGACCATCACCGTCATACGACAGTAATGTCAAACTCTAGCTAGCCAATCATTACCGATTAATGTTGGTCAGTTGACTAATAATTCTTATCATCCCTTGCGCATTCTCGTTATGAGATTTAATTACGTGATCGCACTATTGTTGAGGACACATTTCCCAACAGCGTCGTCTAGGGCAAGTGACGGTGAGGAGGAGATTCCAAGAATCCAAAACAAGCAAGATGATGATCGCGGTCTAAAGTTGGATATACCCGAATTCAAAGGGAATATAGATCCCGAAGAATTTCTAGATTGGATACGACAAACGGAGAGAGTTTTCGAATACAAAGAATATGATGATAAAAAGCAATTCAAGTTAGCTATTCTCAAGTTAACAAAGTATGCCTCTTTGTGGTACGAAAATCTCAAGAAGCAAAGGAAGCGTGACGGTAAATCAAAACTTAATTCTTGGGTTAAGTTAAAGAAGCACCTAATGAAGCCATTCCTACCAAAGGATTATAATGAAGAGAACTACCTTAAATTACAAGCCCTAAATCAAGGAGGTATGTCCGTGAACGATTACATTAAGGAGTTTGAGAGGATGTCCATCGTTTGTGATCTAGAAGAGAAAGAGGAACTAAGAGTGGCTAGGTTTATTAAGGGTTTAACACCAACCCTATCATCTAGTGTCGAGGTTCAAAACTATGATGGGTTTAATGATGTGTGTCGTTTAGCCCTAAAATTCGAGAAACACAATAAGAATTGTTGGACATATCCATCATCAAGAGGTATGACCTAAAAAGAGGGTTCGAGCAACCAATACAACCCAACCAAACCCAAAGAACCGGTCAAGGACGAGTCTAAGGATAAGGGGAAGGGAGTTATGGTCGAAACTAAGGGGAATCCTATGAGGCGTTGTTTCAAGTGTCAAGGGTACGGTCACATAGCCCATGAGTGTCCACAAAAGAGAGCTTTAACCATCCAAGAGTTACAAGACCTTATCCCAAACTCCATTATACCCAAAGAGGAGTCGAAGGGCGCGGAGGTCGAGGACACGAAGGGGACGGTTGATGTAGAACCGGAGAGTGAGAGTGAAGGTGAGTGTTTGGTCATTAGGAGCCTTTATATCGAGGCACCTAACAAAGAAGCCGAACAAAGGGAGAAGTTGTTCCATACAAGATGTAAGATTGGAGGAAAGAAGTGTGATCTAATAGTGGATAGCGGATCATGTACAAACGTGGTTGCTAAGGGGTTAGTTGAAGAACTAGGGTTAGCCACTAGAGCACGATCAAAGCCTTACAAACTACATTGGTTGGATGGAGACAAAGGGGTAAGTGTGAGGGACCAAGCATTGGTGGGCTTGAGTCTAGGTCCTTACAAGGATGAGGTGTGGTGCGATGTAGTGCCTATGAGTGCGTGCCATGTGTTGTTGGGCAGGCCTTGGCAATTCGATCTTGATGTCACACATGATGGGAGAATGAATATCTATCGAGTTGTTAAAGATAAGGTTACCTATAACCTCAAAACTATGACAACTACAAATACCAAAGAATCCCAATATAAGGAGAGCTTATTAATTTCAGCCTGATTTTTACCATGTGTCCGAAATCGTATCATGAGGTCTCTTTTTCGATTCTAGACCCTATAAACAATTATAAATCACTTTTACCGGTAACGTCAAATGTCTTCTAATGTTTTTGAAAATTTTTGTGCCCGCTTCATCTGATTCGATTAACCATCCGTGCAATTTTCGGTAATTTTTGTTTCAGGAGTTCAGAGGCCTAAAAAACGTTTATTATATATCCTTCAGTTCGAGCCGTTTCGGGTGGTCGGAGCGTCCATTGTTATTTTTCAACATGTTTTTCTACTACGTGTCCGAAATTGCATCATGAGATATCTTATTCGATTCTAGACCGTTAAAACAACTATAAATCACTTTTACACGGTTATCCGATTTTCGGCCGAAATTGGTTTATCGCATACCGTTAAACGTTAAATGTCTTCTGATGTTTCTGCAAATTTTTGTGTCCGCTTTATCTGACTCGATTAACAATCCGTGCAATTTTGGGTAATTTTTGTTTTAGGAGTTCAGAAGCCTAAAAAACGTGTATTATATATTCTTCAGTTCGAGCTGTTTCGAGTGGTCGGAGCGGCCATTTTTAATCTTGAGCTTGTTTTTCTGCCACGTGTCCGAAATCGCATCATGAGGTATCTTATTCGATTCTACACCCTATAAACAACTATAAATAACTTTTACATGGTTATCCAATTTTCGGCCGAAACTGATTTATAGCATACCGGCAAAGTCAAATGTCTTCCGGAGTTTTTGAAATTTTTTGAGTCCGCTTTATCTGACTCGATTAACAATCAATGCGATTTTCGGACATTTTCGTTCCGAGAAGCTCAGAGGCCTAAAAAACGCGTATTACCCATCAATTCGAGCCGTTTCGGGTGGTCGGAGCGGCCATTCTTATTTTCCAGCCTGTTTTTCTACCACGTGTCCGAAATTGCATCAAGAGATATCTTAATCGATTCTAGACCCTATAAACAACTATAAATCACTTTTACACGGTTATTCGATTTTCGGCCGAAATTGGTTTATGGCATACCAGTAACGTCAAATGTCTTCTGATGTTTTTGAAAATTTTGTGCCCGCTTTATCTGACTCGATTAACCATCCGTGCGATTTTCGATAATTTTTGTTTAAGGAGTTCAGAGACCTAAAAAACGTGTATAATATATGCTTCAATTCGAGCTGTTTCGGGTGGTCCGAGCGGCCATTTTTATTTTTCAGCTTGGTTTTCTACCACGTGTCCGATATCGCATCATGAGGTATCTCATTCGATTCTAAACCCTATTAACAACTATAGATATCTTTTACATGGTTATCCGATTTTCGGCCGAAACTGGTTCGTAGCATACCAGTAAAGTCAAATGTTTTCCGGAGTTTTTTGAAATTTTTTTAGTCCGCTTTATCTGACTCGATAAACAATGTATGCGATTTTCGGACATTTTCGTTCCGGGGAGCTCAGAGGCCTAAAAAACGCGTATTACACATCAATTCGAGCGGTTTCGGGTGGCGGAGCGGCCATTGTTATTTTTCAGCCTGTTTTTCTACCACGTGTCCGAAATTGCATCATTAGATATCTTATTCGATTCTAGACCCTATAAACAACTATAAATCACTTTTACACGGTTATTCGATTTTCGACCGAAATTGGTTTATCGCATACCGGTAACGTGAAATGTCTTCTGATGTTATTGCAAATTTTGTGCCCGCTTTATCTGACTCGATTAACCATCCTTGCGATTTTCGGTAATTTTTGTTTCAGGAGTTTACAGGTCTAAAAAACGTGTATTGTATATGCTTCAATTCGAGCTGTTTCGGGTGGTCCGAGCGGCCATTTTTGTAACATCCCGTATTTTCGTAAATTATATTTTAAAGGTTTTAATTTATTTTACGGAATAAAATAATATTTTAATATAAATTGTTAAGTTATTCTTAAATCTTCCGTTAAAGATCCGTCTTAAGAACCTTAAGTCCTTAAGATGTAATAATTTGGCAAGTTAAACCCGACTCATCGAAACCCGTTCCCAACGAATAACCCGTTTCACTTAAGGGAGATAAAGGACTACTTAAACCCCTAAACCCTACACTTCCATCGACACATTTCATCTCTCTCAAAACAAAGACACTGTTACATTGTTTTCCTTTTTCTCCTCCATTGTTCAAGCTTCAAACCCACTTTTCGAGCCCTTCCGAATTCCGAATCAAGGAGAGGGTTTAGAAGATCCCAAGGAAGATAGTGTCGTGATTGAAGAGGAGCTAGGAGCATAATCGCTTTAGAGGTGACGATAATGAGTAACTCGGCCTTATTGTTTATATTAGCACAAAATGTGAATTAATGTTGTGTTTCATACGATTGATGAACTTGGATAATGTTAGGACTTAGTAACATGTTAAGTTACTGTTTTATACGCTCAATGTATGCTAAGTTTTATGAATATGTGTGGTTGGAAAATCTGGAAAAAATTTACATATCAGTCTTTAAGACTAATCTATTGTTCTGATGAAATTATGCATTGGTTCCACTATTTTTATCTATTGTTGCTACACATTACTCCTTTGCCATTCTTCATTTCTGCATTACTACTTACCTCTGCATACCACTGCCATTTCTGCATTTCTGACTTCATTTCTACACCTATACACCCATTTCTGAACTACATTATTCACCACCCCACTGCCACTCTACCTCCACTGTCGTATACAGTTAGCTGGTTGCTACTGAGCTGTCGCACCTCTATCAGACCCTGCAGGTCTGATTTCCCGCTGTTGCTAGTCTTCCCACCAGACCCCACTGTGTATACTGTAACTCCGTTGCTGCTGCAACTCTGTCACGACAATGCATCTGCTGAACTAGTAACTACTGCTACATGCTCTATTTTGCTACTGATGTTGTTACCATTCGCTACTGTTGTTGCACCCCCCCCCCCCCCCCCCCCCAAGGCTTTTACCACTGCTGTACATCTATATTCTACTGCACTATTACCACTTCCTGCAGACTACACTACTGCCTGCCACTGCTGTGTACTCGCGGCTGCTGCACAGTCACTGCACCAGACCCCCCCATTCCTGTTTATGTGCTTGCCTACGTCTTACCCTGCTGTGGTCTGCACTACTGCACGCTACCAGCCACTTCCTACACTCACCGTGCCATTTCTGCTACTATATACACTCACCTTACTACCTCTGTTCTGCAAATTCTACTGCTACCTGCTGCTACCCCTCCCCTTATCTGGTCTGTTCAGACCAGAGTACTACTGCTGCTACAAAATTGTCATTTGGAAGGGGTGGTTATCTGATGGTGTTGTTATTACGATTGTTGATGTTTAATGCCATTAGATGGTTACTTGTTGTCGTGTTGCTACCTATTCATATGGTCTGTATTGTTGTTGCTGCTGTTTACTGCTATTTTACTGCAATTCATGTGCTGTTGTTGCTCTATAAAGCTGCTATATGTTTAATTGTTCAGGGCATTGTTCCTAGTCCAAAACGCTACTACCCTATTCGTTCCTAAACTTCTACGGTTGCTTACTTAATATTACTACATTATTTTACTATTACTTGGTACTATTAATACGCTTACTATTGGCTACTACAAATCTACCTACTGTGATAATACTATTATTTATTATCACGTACAACATACTACATAATATTAGTATTAGTTTATTATTATATTATTGTTTTATTATTATTTTACGTACGTGCTTGCGTGCCTGCCTGAGTTAATTATTGTACGTACGTGCTTGCTAGCTTGTTTACGTTTAATTATAACACGTTAGAAATCGTTACGAATTAGTAATGGGTTACGGTTTTATTAGAAGCATGTCGAAATAATTTAATTTAGTTTGTCGATTTTCCCGTATAAAATATAGGTAATATAATATGAAGTTTAATTTAAATTAAATCGTGTTTATTTCCTTTATCGGTTGAACCGGTTAATTAGAACGTAATCAAATGCTTAGTAAAATATATTTTAGCTAAGTAAGATTTAGTAAGTGATTAGTGACTTGTCTAAATTTAGTTAGTTCTTAAGTGTCCGTTAATACTTATCATCGGACTAACATATTTTAATGTATAGTAGTTGGTTAAGTTTAACTTAATCATAATTGGCCTTTCTCTTTTGTTTATGCGTGTTTGAGGTCCCCGAGGTTCGGGCGGCACTCTATTGGGTTCGGGAATGGAGAGAGGATAGAGACCCCCCGGTCGGGCAACCGAAAGGGAAACCGGCTCTCCCTCAACTTAGTTCCCGGGATCAATTAAGTGTTGATTAGAAGTATAAGAAAGTAGAACTATAGATTAGTTTCTATATTTGGATGATATTGTATTGATGCGTATTAAGGTATGCCTTAAGCTGGCCTCTGAGCTTAATACGTGAGCTTGTTGTCATATATGGGGATATGCCTTAAGCTGGCCTCTGTTCCCTATATGTGTATGGTTGTCGTGTCTGGGATATGCCTTAAGCTGGCCTCTGAGTCCAGACATGTTTGATTGTGATCGCGTTGGAACATGCCATAAGTTGGCCTCTGAGTCTAACGAGTAGAGCAGCTGCACAACGGGGCATTTAGGTCGTAACACCTCACCCGGAGTGCAGATGTTTGATGCTAGAACATGCCTTAAGTTGGCCTCTGAGTCTAGTATCTTGTGACGTAGTGAAGGGACATGCCTTAAGCTGGCCTCTGAGTCCTTTACTTTTGGATGCTAGTCTATGCCTTAAGTTGGCCTCTGAGTCTAGTGTCTTGCTGATTGGCGGGTCCATGCCTTAAGTTGGCCTCTGAGTCCTTGCTTGCTGAATGTTTTGGTATTTAGGTAATGTCTTAAGTTGACCGCTGAACCTTTATATACTTGCTGAATGATTGGTATGTAGGTCATGTCTTAAGTTGACCGCTGAACCTTATACTTGCTGGTTTTATCTGCTTGCCTTGAGTTGGTACAGTGTCAGATATAGATGATTGATATTGTTGATATAGATGTTGACATTGATGATATAGATGTTGATATTGATGATATAGATGTTTGACTTGTTATTGTTCATCCAAGGCATTGGATGACTCTTAAGTCAGTTTCGTAAATGGTTTGGACTGAAAGACCCCCCGACCGGGCAACCGGTAGGGAAACCGGCTCTCCTTTCAAATAGTTTCCGAAGTTGGTTGAGAGCCGTGCATTAGTGATTGCATGATAGTATGAGATCAGTTGATGAGATATTTATACTTCACATGTTTATATATGTTGGAGTATTTTGTATGCTTTACTTGTTACGTGTCGTTACAAAAGGTGGCTAGGAGAACTCTAGTCACTCCCCACTGATTGTGGCGTACATGTTTTCATGTATGTAGGTACATGCAGGTTGGACGGGGTTCACTTGAGAGCTAGCGAGTGATGATCCATTGTCATCATATGACCTACCCTTTCGAGTAGCTAGACTCTAGTTGATACAGTGGTTATCTTTTGGTGCCTGTAGGGATGTTCCATCCCAGGCTCTGTATATATTAGGTTTCCATACTTAGAACTGTTATACTTATCTATTTTGTTTATATCAGTTTTCAGTTTCAGTTTAATTCACCTCGCATGTTGTTTATGTTTAAAAAGTTTAAATTCCGCTGCATTTTTAGTACTTTGTATGTTTTATATTTCTGCTTTCGCGAGGGGTTTTACAATTTTTAATTTTCAGCTTTTTTTTCTACCACATGTCCGATATCGCATCATGAGGTATCACATTCGATTCTAAACCCTATAAACAACTATAAATAACTTTTACATGGTTATCCGATTTTCGGCAGAAACTGGTTTATAGCATACCGGTAAAGTCAAATTTCTTGTGGAGTTTTTGAAAACTTTTGAGTCCTCTTTATCTGACTCGATTAACAATCCATGCGATTTTCGGATATTTTCGTTTCGGGGAGCTCAGAGGCCTAAAAAACGCGTATTACCCGTCAATTCGAGCCGTTTCGGGTGGTCGGAGAGGCCATTGTTATTTTTCAGCCTGTTTTTCTACCACGTGTCCGAAATTGCATCATGAGATATCTTATTCGATTCTAGACCCTATAAACAACTATAAATCACATTTACACGGTTATCCGATTTTTGGCCGAATTTGGTTTATAGCATACCGCTAACGTCAAATGTCTTCTGATGTTTTTGCAACTTTTGTGCCCGCTTTATCTGACTCAATTAACAATCGGTGCGACTTTCGGTAATTTTTGTTTTAAGAGTTCAGAGGCCTAAAAAACGTGTATTATATATCCTTCAGTTCGAGCTGTTTCAGGTGGTCGGAGCGGCCATTGTTATTTTTCAGCGTGTTTTTCTACCACGTGTCCGAAATCGCATCATGAGATACCTTATTAGATTCTAGACCCTATAAACAACTATAAATCACTTTTACACGGACACACTGTTATCCGATTTTCGGCCGTAATTGGTTTATAGCATACCGGTAAAGTCAAGTTTTTTCTGGAGTTTTTGAAATTTTTTGAATCAGCTTTATCTGACTCAATTAACAATCTATGCGATTTTTTGACATTTTCATTATGGGGAGCTCAGAGGCCTAAAAAACGTGTATTACCCATCAATTCGAGCCGTTTCAGGTGATCGGAGCGGCCATTGTTATTTTTCAGCCTGTTTTTCAACCACGTGTCCGAAATTGCATCATGAGATATCTTATTCGATTCTAGACCGTAAAAACAACTATAAATCACTTTTACACGGTTATTCGATTTTCGACCGAAATTGGTTTATCGCATATCGTTAAACGTTAAATGTCTTCTGATGTTTCTGCAAATTTTTGTATCCGCTTTATCTGACTCGATTAACAATCCGTGCAATTTTCGGTAATTTTTTTGTTTTAGGAGTTCAGAAGCCTAAAAAACATGTATTATATATCCTTCAGTTCGAGCTGTTTCGGGTGGTCGGAGCGGCCATTGTTATTTTTCAGCCTGTTTTTCTACCATGTGTCCGAAATTGCATCATGAGATATCTTAATGGATTCTAGACCCTATAAATCACTTATACACGGTTATCCCATTTTCGGCCGAAATTGTTTTATAGCATACCGGTAACGTCAAGTGTCTTATGATGTTTTTGCAAAATTTTGTGCCCGCTATATCTGACTCGATTAACCATCCGTGCGATCTTCGTTAATTTTTGTTTCAGAAGTTCAGAGGCATAAAAAACGTGTATTATATATCCTTCAGTTCGAGTCGTTTCAGGTGGTCGGAGCGGCCATTTTTATTTTTCAGCTTGTTTTTCTACCACGTGTCCGAAATCGCATCATGAGGTATCTTATTCGATTCTAAACCCTATAAACAACTATAAATAACTTTTACATGGTTATTCGATTTTCGACTGAAACTGGTTTATAGCATACCGGTAAGTCAAATGTCTTCCGGAGTTTTTGAAATTTTTTTAGTCCGCTTTATCTGACTCGATAAACAATCTATGCGATTTTCGGACATTTTCGTTCCGGGGAGCTCAGAGGCCTAAAAAACGCGTATTACCCATCAATTCGAGCCGTTTCGGGTGGTCGGAGCGGCCATTGTTATTTTTCAGCCTGATTTTCTACCACGTGTCCGAAATTACATCATTAGATATCTTATTCGATTCTAGACCCCATAAACAATTATAAATCACTTTTACACGGTTATCTGATTTTCGACCGAAACTGGTTTATAGCATACCGGTAACGTGAAATGTCTTCTGATGTTTTTGCAAATTTTGTGCCCGCTTTATCCGACTCGATTAAGCATCCGTGCGATTTTCGGTAATTTTTGTTTCAGGTGTTCAGAGGCCTAAAAAACGTGTATTATATATGCTTCAATTCGAGCTGTTTCGGGTGGTCTGAGCGGCCATTTTTATTTTTCAGCTTGTTTTTCTACCATGTGTCCGAAATCGCATCATGAGGTATCTTATTCGATTCTAAACCCTATAAACAATTATAAATCACTTTTACACGGTTATCCGATTTTCGGCATAAATTGGTTTATAGCATACCGGTAACGTCAAATGTCTTCTGATGTATTTGCAAATTTTTGTGCCCGCTTCTTCAGAACTGATTAAACATTTTTGCGATTTCCGATAATTTTCGTTTTGGGAGCTCAGAGGCCTAAAAAACGTGTATTATATACCCTTCAATTCGAGCCGTTTCAGGTGGTCGGAGCGACCATTTTTAATTTCAGCCTGATCTTTACCACGGGTTAGAAATCGTATCATGAGGTATCTTTTTCGATTCTAGACCTTATAAACAATTATAAATCACTTCTACACGGTTATCCGATTTTCGAGCGAAACTGGTTTATAGCATACCGGTAACGTCAAATGTCTTCTGATGTTTTTTTCCAAATTTTATCCCCGCTTTATCTGACTCGACTAACCATCCGTGCGATTTTCGGTAATTTTTGTTTCAGGAGTTCAAAGGCCTAAAAAACGTGTATTATATATGCTTCAATTCGAGCTGTTTCGGGTGGTCGGAGCGGTCATTTTTATTTTTCAGCTTGTTTTTCTATCACGTGTCGGAAATTGCATCATGACGTTTCTTAGTCAATTCTAAACCCTATAAACAATTATAAATCACTTTTACACGGTTATCTGATTTTCGACTGAAACTCGTTTATAGCATACCGGTAACGTCAAATGTCTTCTGATGTTTTTGCAAATTTTGTGCCCGCTTTATCCGACTCGATTAACCATCCGTGCGATTTTCGGTAATTTTTGTTTCAGGTGTTCAGAGGCCTAAAAAACGTGTATTATATATACTTCAATTCGAGCTGTTTCGGGTGGTCTGAGCGGCCATTTTTATTTTTCAGCTTGTTTTTCTACCATGTGTCTGAAATCGCATCATGAGGTATCTTATTCGATTCTAAACCCTTTAAACAATTATAAATCACTTTTACACGGTTATCCGATTTTCGGCATAAATTGGTTTATAGCATACCGAAAACGTCATATGGCTTCTGATGTTTTTGCAAATTTGTGTGCCCCCTTTTTTATGATTTGATTAATCATTCTTGCAATTTTCGATAACTTTCGTTTCGGGAGCTCAGAGGCCTAAAAAACGTGTATTATATCCCTTCAATTCGAGCCGTTTCAGGTGGTCGGAGCGACCATTTTTAATTTCAGCTTGATTTTTACCACGTGTCCGAAATCGTATCACGAGGTATCTTTTTCGATTCTAGACCCTATAAACAATTATAAATCACTTTTACACGGTTATCCGATTTTAGATCGAAACTGGTTTATAGCATAATGGTAACGTCAAATGTTTTCTAATGTTTTTGAAAATTTTTGTGCCCGCTTCATCTGACTTGATTAACCATCCGTGAGATTTTCGATAGTTTTAGTTTTAGGAGTTCAGAAGCCTAAAAACCGTATATTATATATCCTTCAGTTCGAGCAGTTTCGGGTGGTCGGAGCGGCCATTTTTATTTTTCAGCTTGTTTTTCTACCACGTGTTCGAAATCGCATCATGAGGTATCTTATTCGATTCTAAACCATATAAACAACTATAAATCACTTGTACATGGTTATCCGATTTTTGGCCGAAACTGGTTTATAGCATACTGGTAAAGTCAAATATATTCCGGAGTTATTGAAAGTTTTTGAGTTCGCTTTGTCTGACTCGATTAACAATCAGTGCGATTTTCGGACATTTTCGTTCTGGGGAGCTCAGAGGCCTAAAAAACGTGTATTACCCATCAATTCGAGCCGTTTCGGGTGGTCAGAACGGCCATTGTTATTTTTCAGCCTATTTTCTACCACGTGTCCGAAATTGCATCATGAGATATCTTATTCGATTCTAGACCCAATAAACAACTATAAATCACTTTTACACGGTTATTCGATTTTCGGCGAAAATTGGTTTTTCGCATACCGGTAACGTAAATGTCTTCTAATGTTTCTGCAAGTTTTTATGCCCGCTTTATCTGACTCGATTAATATTCCGTGCGATTTTCGGTAATTTTTGTTTTAGGAGTTCATAAGCCTAAAAAACGTGTATTATATATCCTTCTGTTCGAGCTGTTTCGGGTGGTCGGAGTGACCATTGTTATTTTTCAGCGTGTTTTTCTACCACGTGTCCGAAATCGCATCATGAGATATCTTATTCGATTCTAGACCCTATAAACAACTATAAATCACTTTTACGCGGTTATCCGATTTTCGGCCGAAATTGGTTTATCGCATACCGTTAAACGTTAAATATCTTCTGATGTTTTTGCAAATTTTTGTGCCCCCTTTTATGACTTGATTAACCATTCTTGAAATTTTCGATTTCGTTTCGAGAGTTCAGAGGCCTAAAAAAAACGTGTATTATATCCCTTCAATTCGAGCCGTTTCCGGTGGTCAGATTGACCATTTTTAATTTTAGCTTGATTTTTACCACGTGTCCGAAATCGTATCATGAGGTATCTTTTTCGATTCTAGACCCCATAAACAATTATAAATCACTTTTACACGGTTATCCGATTTTCGACCGAAACTGGTTTATAGCATAATGGTAACGTCAAATGTCTTCTAATGTTTTTGAAAATTTGTGTGCCCGCTTCATCTGACTCGATTAACCATCTGTGAGATTTTTGGTAATTTTTGTTCCAGAAGTCTAGAGGCCTAAAAATCGTGTATTATATATGCTTCAATTCGGGCTGTTGCAGGTGGTCCGAGCGGCCATTTTTAGTTTCCAGCTTGTTTTTCTACCATGTGTCCGAAATAACATCATGAGGTATCTTATTCGATTCTAAACTCTATAAACAATTATGAATCACTTTTACACGGTTATCCGATTTTCGGCTGAAATTGGTTTATAGCATACCGATAACGTCAAATGTTTACTCATGTTTTTGCAAATTTTTGTGCCCGCTTTTTCTGAACTGATTAGACATTCTTGCAATTTCCGATAATTTTTGGTTCGGGAGCTCGGAGGCCTAAAAAACTTGTATTATATACCCTTCAATTCGAGCCATTTCAGATGGTCGGAGCGACCATTTTTAATTTCAGCCTGATTTTTACAACGGGTCTGAAATCGTATCATGAGGTATATTTTTTTATTCTAGACCTTATAAACAATTATAAATCACTTTTACACGGTTATCTGATTTTCGACTGAAACTGGTTTATAGCATACCGGTAACGTCAAATGTCTTCTTATGTTTTTGCAAATTTTGTGCCCGCTTTATCCGACTCGATTAACCATCCGTGCGATTTTCGGTAATTTTTGTTTCAGGTGTTCAGAGGCCTAAAAAACGTGTATTATATAAGCTTCAATTCGAGCTGTTTCGGGTGGTCTGAGCGGCCATTTTTATTTTTCAGCTTGTTTTTCTACCATGTGTCCGAAATCGCATCATGAGGTATCTTATTCGATTCTAAACCCTATAAACAATTATAAATCACTTTTACACGGTTATCCGATTTTCGGCATAAATTGGTTTATAGCATACCGAAAACGTCATATGTCTTCTAATGTTTTTGCAAATTTGTGTGCCCCCTTTTTTATGATTTGATTTTCCATTCTTGCAATTTTCGATAACTTTCGTTTCGGGAGCTCAGAGGCCTAAAAAAACGTGTATTATATCCCTTCAATTCGAGCCGTTTCAGGTGGTCGGAGCGACCATTTTTAATTTCAGCTTGATTTTTACCACGTGTCCGAAATCGTATCACGAGGTATCTTTTTCGATTCTAGACCCTATAAACAATTATAAATCACTTTTACACGGTTATCCGATTTTAGATCGAAACTGGTTTATAGCATAATGGTAACGTCAAATGTTTTCTAATGTTTTTGAAAATTTTTGTGCCCGCTTCATCTGACTCGATTAACCATCCGTGAGATTTTCGATAATTTTAGTTTTAGGAGTTCAGAAGCCTAAAAACCGTGTATTATATATCCTTCAGTTCGAGCAGTTTCGGGTGGTCGGAGCGGCCATTTTTATTTTTCAGCGTGTTTTTCTACCACGTGTCCGAAATCGCATCATGAGATATCTTATTCGATTCTAGACCCTATAAACAACTATAAATCACTTTTACACGGTTATTCGATTTTCGGCCGAAATTGGTTTATCGCAAACCGTTAAACGTTAAATGTCTTCTGATGTTTCTGCAAATTTGTGTCCCCGTTTTATTTGACTCGATTAACAATCCGTTTGATTTTCGGTAATTTTTGTTTCAGAAATACGAGGCCTAAAAAACGTGTATTATATCCTTCAGTTCGTGCTGTTTCGGGTGGTCGGAGCGGCCA
Source organism: Silene conica (assembly GCA_029255685.2). Lineage (NCBI taxonomy): Eukaryota > Viridiplantae > Streptophyta > Magnoliopsida > Caryophyllales > Caryophyllaceae > Silene > Silene conica. Next base: position 47,533,513 of record CM055312.2, on the reverse strand, counting down.
TTGTTTTTTTCAGCTTAATTTTCTACCACGTGTCCGAAATCATATCATGAGGTATCTTATTCGATTCTAAACCCTATAAACCACTATAAATAACTTTTTCATGGTTATCCGATTTTCGGCCTAAACTGGTTTATAGCATATCGGTAAAGTCATATGACTTCCAGAGTTTTTGAAATTTTTTGAGTCCACTTTACCTGACTCGATAAACAATCCATGCAATTTTCGGACATTTTCGTTCCGGGGAGTTCAAAGGCATAAAACACGTGTATTACCCATCAATTTGTGCCGTTTCGGGTGGTCGGAGCGGCCATTGTTATTTTTCAGCATGTTTTTCTACCACGTGTCCGAATTTGCATCATGAGATATCTTATTCGATTCTAGACCGTAAAAACAACTATAAATCACTTTTACACGGTTATCCGATTTTCGGCCGAAAATGGTTTATCGCATACCGTTTAACGTTAAATCTCTTCTGATGTTTCTGCAAATTTTTGTGCCCGCTTTATCTGACTCGATTAACAATCCGTGCGATTTTCGGTAATTTTTGTTTTAGGAGTTTAGAAGCCTAAAAAACGTGTATTATATATCCTTCAGTTCGAGCTGTTTCGGGTGGTCGGAGCGGCCATTGTTATTTTTCAGCGTGTTTTTTTTCCCACGTGTCCGAAATCGCATCTTGAGATATCTTATTCGATTCTAGACCCTATAAACAACTATAAATCACTTTTACACGGTTATCCGATTTTCGGTCGAAATTGGTTTATAGCATACCGAAAACGTCATATATCTTCTGATGTTTTTGCAAATTTTTGTGCCCCCTTTTATGACTTGGTTAACCATTCTTGAAATTTTCGATAATTTTCGTTTCGAGAGTTCAGAGGCCTAAAAAAAACGTGTATTATATCCCTTCAATTCGAGCCGTTTCAGCTTGATTTTTAGCACGTGTCCGAAATCGTATCATGAGGTATCTTTTTCGATTCTAGACCCTATAAACAATTATAAATCACTTTTACACGGTTATCCGATTTTCGACCGAAACTGGTTTATAGCATAATGGTAACGTCAAATGTCTTCTAATGTTTTTGAAAATTTTTGTGCCCGCTTCATCTGACTCGATTAACCATCTGTGAGATTTTTAGTAATTTTTGTTCCAGAAGTCTAGAGGCCTAAAAAACGTGTATTATATATGCTTCAATTCGAGCTGTTTCGGGTGGTCTGAGCGGTCATTTTTATTTTCTAGCTTGTTTTTCTACCACGTGTCCGAAATCGCACCATGAGGTATCTTATTCGACTCTAAACCCTATAAACAATTATAAATCACTTTTACACGGTTATCCGATTTTCGGCATAAATTGGTTTATAGCATACCGATAACGTCAAATGTCTACTCATGTTTTTGCAAATTTTTGTGCCCGCTTTTTCTGAACTGATTAAACATTCTTGCAATTTCCGATAATTTTCGTTTCGGGAGCTCCGAGGCCTTAAAAACGTGTATTATATACCCTTCAATTCGAGCTGTTTCAAGTCGTCGGAGCGGCCATTGTTATTTTCCAGCCTGTTTTCTTCCACGTGTCCGAAATTGCATCATGAGATATCTTATTCGATTCTAGACCCTATAAACAACTATAAATCACTTTTACACGATTATCCGATTTTCAGCCGAAATTGGTTTATAGCATACCGGTAACGTCAAATGTCTTCTGATGTATTTGCAAATTTTTGTGCCCGCTTTTTCAGAACTGATTAAACATTCTTGCGATTTCCGATAATTTTCGGTTTGGAAGCTCAGAGGCCTAAAAAACGTGTATTATATACCCTTCAATTCGAGCCGTTTCAGATGGTCGGAGCGAACATTTTTAATTTCAGCCTGATCTTTACCACGGGTTAGAAATCGTATCATGAGGTATCTTTTTCGATTCTAGATCTTATAAATGTTGGGTTTTATTAGTTACTCATAAACTAATTTTAGTCATACTAACATAATCTTTTAATTAACCCTTTAATTAACATATTATTAGGTGATCTTATGCATGCTAAAAGCGGAAATAAGAGAGTATTTGAGCCCTTACACACGGTCCAAATATTTAGCAAGGATGATCCTCCGAGTACCCAAAATAGAATACCTCCTTTGGATGCACCAAGACAACCCCTCAATCAACCGAAACTTGGAACAAGCTAGTATCAAAATCGGTTCTTTCCTTACAACAATATAAGTTCTAATATGAACTTATTATACTAATTTTATATCTCGTAATATAATTAGTATGAATATTATCTTATAATATGAGAGGTTTTTATGTTAATAAATTTTCTTACTCTTAGAAAAATAACACAAGCATTAGAAGAACTAGGGTTAGTTTAGGTGAGCATCTTATACTTAAAATGTTGTGATGCTTGAGTGTGGGTGGCCGGGTTCATGGGGAAGAACAAGGGGAACATTTTCCCTTTTCTAGGTCATTTAGGGTGGCCATAGGTATTGGTTCCAAGGTCACCTTAATGATTATGTTTTTGGTGTATTTAAGAGTACAATTAGCTTAAATCAACTCTTAAAACACAACCACAAAACCGGCACATACACATACAAAATGGATCTTATTTTACAATTTTATCAACCTTACAATTTTATGTCATGTGACATACAATATGTCAAAATGTAACAATTGTTTTAATTTAATCATACATATTTATCAAATAAATAATATTCATAAATTAATAAATCTCATTTATCAAGTTGATAAGTAATTCGAAATTACTAAATGTAAAATAGTCACTTATAATAATCGTCAATACGATTTACAACTTTTGTAATAATTATAACCCAATTCATTCTAATTACGATATTATAAAATATCGTTTAATGTTTAACAATTGACACGTTTCAATTTTAAACATAAATCTTACATTAAGATTTAACCTCTAATTTCTCGATATACGAGTTTAAGGAATATGATCAAATCGTATCATTATACATTTGATCACTTTAACAATTAAGGGAATTGTCCTAAAGGTGTGACCTAAAGGGATCAACTGAGCATCACCGTCATACGACAGTAATGTCAAACTCTAGCTAGCAATCATTACCGATTAATGTTGGTCAATTGACTAATATAAAATCGTATCATCCCTTGCGCATTCTCGTTATGAGATTTAATTACGTGATCGCACTATTGTTGAGGACACATCTCCCAACAATCTCCCACTTGTCCTCGACAAGTGTGCGTCACCAATTCTCTTGTCCTATTACAATCTCCCACTCAATGCAAGATGTCTCTCTGAGGTCGTACTTGCATTCGATCATATCTTGAGTGGTTTCCTCGATCTGGAGAATAACTGTCTGACCGGAATTATCTACCATAGATACCTTCCGAGCATGGCCACGCATTTCTAGTTAACTTCTTCTCGAGTGGCCCTGAGATTTGAACAACCCTGACAAGGGGTGGACAATTTCTATCGCACTACTTCCTTCAACTAGTCACAGTTAGTCACAACCCAAAACAATCCCATTTGACTCCAGTTACGAAAAGTCGTAGAGAATGGATCAAAGTTATGCCTAAACTGTACCATCTTGGGAGAGTAGTCTTTAGTCTAAGAATTGACTCACAAGAATACTATAGCAGCTCTCGCCACGACCCGGCTATAAAATTTCCAGAACTCTATAAGCGGTCACATTGCCCGACAGAGTGTCTCTTACAGTCTGCCTATGTGATCGACTAGTCATCACATATGACTCTATGGCATTTGTACTTGCCATCAATCGCCTCACACTCTAGTCGCTTTGAGACGTCACCTCATGTAAGCGGCTAGGGGCCATACTAAGTCAATCCAGTTCACTTATTGGGTTCAAAATTGTCTCTTGCAACCCATTTGGATTCTGACAAAGTATCTTTTACTTTGAGTTAATTATAACTCAAATGATGTTGTCATGCAACAATAGTCAATACTATTACATTGCATTTGATGCACAATCATCTATTTGTATTAGTGTTTTGCGAATAACCCTTTATTCATAATTTGCAAAACTTACAAATTTTTGTCTCCTTCATTCTCATATTATCCTGTATAATATGATTCTATTTGAGTACATATCTAGAACTCTTTCTAGATTTTGAGTTTCCTTTCCGGAGGAAGGCTCCCACTGTTATCTTATAACTTGTGACGTATCGATATACTAGAGGGATTAAAGAATCACTCTCTTTAGTCACTTATGTACTGAAATCTATATTGTAGTCTATTTATGATTTCATCATTAATAATTTTCACTCATTTTGGCTATTTGATAATGGTTTCATTCATCGTTATGAATAATGTATCAAACCATTCTAACTTCTAGTGGGCGACCTTTTATTATCCATATAATAAACCTTCCCATTAAAACTCCATCATCATTTGATACAAATTATTTTATTCATCTAAATTGAGTACCTCTTATTCTTTACTCTTAAAGAATCACCCATTCTCTCAAAATGGTAGGTTTCAATTCTTTAATGAATATTGCTCCCACTGAAAACAATATCCCTCGACTTCTTAAATGAACCTTTCATTTCTCGCATGTTAAACTATTACTCGAATCATTATCATTATCACTATCCCTATAGTGATCTGTTTCTTTTCAATCAATCATCACCCTATTATTATGTCTTCGTTTTCCCGAGACGAATATGACATGATAATTTCCTTGTAACTACATTGAGAGAATTGAGATGATTTCTTCTCTTTTATCTTATAAACTTAGAAAAATCATTTATTAAGGAACCGGTCTTACCTCCCGTATAGATAAATGATTTCTCCTCTATTATCTTATAATCTTTAAAAAATCATTATCTCAAGGAGCCGATATTCCTTCCGAATTCATACGGGGTTTCATGTCTCCTCTCTTTGAAACAATGAACACAAAGAACCTTTCTTCGAGTGTCCTCCCGTAGTTTCTTCAGTGTCCTCTCGTAGTTTCTTCAAATCATTTAGGGCTCTTCTCAAGAATCCCATATAGGAATCTTCTCTAAGATCCTTTATTTTCATCATTGGTTTGCGAGCGTAATATTTTCTCCCACTCTATCCTTCTAACAATAACCTTTATTCGTATAAGGATAGCTATTTTGATTAACCAATGCATATGAATGTTTGAAGTTTTATAGGTGTGATGAATACATTCTCATTTTCACTTAAAATGAAAATCTTATAGTGAACTAATATTGTCTCATTTTGATTGAAAGTATCTCATGGGGTGTAGTTCTCCGTTTTAATCAAAACTTTGATTGTATTATATTGATCGTATCAATAGTTTGTTGCGTGATAAAATCACTATTATTCATGTTTAAACAAGGTATGCAATTTATTTGAGAAATCAAAACATTGATTAAGAACAAAAGTAGTGACTCGGGTTGAAAACCAAGTCACTAATATCCAAGATTAAAACCATTGTTTTAGGATTTTAATCCTTGTCTTACAAGAAAATTAATTGTTCTTAGCAAATAAAATGCAAAATATGAAAGAAGACGATATGAAAATTAGAGCCTCGCTCTTCAAGTCTTCGATCAATTGGATGCTACCATCGCCATCCAAGTAAGGAACTTCATGCTTCCTTCTCCTTGCCTTTATTGTTATTAGGAGGCGCCCCTTTAAAACAATTAAAAAGGGTAAATATCAACACATTTGTATCATTATACATAAGTTGATAAATGACATGAATTTAAACGAGAATTATTACCTACGGCGGTTGCCTTCCCATTTTTGAGATCACTTAAGTATTTGGGGCAATTTCTCTTCCAATGACCGATCCTCGTGCAATAATGGCACTTGTCTTGCTCTTTTGAAGACGAGGTGGAAGCGCCTTTCGAAAAGGTCTTTTCTTTGGTCGCCTTGGGCTTGAACGTTTTCTTGCCCTTGCCTTTAGAGGCATTCCTCTTGAAGCTCGTTTTCCCTTTCTTTTCGATGTTCAAAACATCCTTGGTGGAACTTTCATGAAGTCCCATGTCCCTTTCGGCTTGGACGAGCATCTTATGCAACTCTTCCAACGTGGTCTCTTGGTTTCGCATATTGAAATTCACCCGGAATTGAGCATACGCCTTAACCTTATTAAGCGAGTGAAGAACTCGGTCAATAATTAGAGAGTCGGGAACATCAACATTTTGAGCTTTTAGAGTCTCCGCGAGCTCAACGAGTTTGAGCACATGAGGGCTTATCTTTTGCCCTTCCTTGAATGTAATGTCAAAGAAGGCGGAAGCCGCCTCATATTGAATCACCCTTGGAGTTTGCGAAAACATGGTCGCAAGCTTGGTGTATATCTCATACGATGTGGTCAACTTAATCATACTCCTTTGGAGATCCGGCTCCATGGAGAAGATGAGCACATTTTTAAGAGCGGAGGACTCTTTCATGTAGGCTTCATAGGCCTCACGAGTTCCGACCGCGGAACGAGCGGATGGAGCGGGAGGAGCGGCTTCGGATAGGTAACGACTCTTATCGTCACCTTGAGCGGCCAGAAGTAATTGCGCATCCCAATCCTTAAAGTTTGAACCATGCTTATCGAGTTTGCAACGATCCATAAAGGATCGAAGCCATGATACGTTAGTGAGAGGTGGAGCGTTGGTTGCCATTGATGATCTTGAAAATTAAACTACAATAATAAAAGGAAAAACAACATCATTTTTAAAATTCGTAATTTTAAACTAGAAACTTTAACAAGTTTAGTTATATATTTACTTAATGATCTCTTACCCAATTAAGTAAACAATCCCGAGACCCAAACCCATACTAATCCGGGCACGGTGTAGCCGATTCAACCCGTATCGGTATAATTTGGTGGATTAACCCTTTAATCGGTTCTACTCTTAGAACTCTCGGTCGACAATTTTCTTAAAATTATCTTTAGCCCGAACTTATTGCAACTACGGTTACAAATACTTTCGTTGAGATCAACCAAATTTCAAGGTGTAATCTTATTACCCCACTTACCCAACGTGACAATTTTAGTACCCCTGTGTAGCCGAGCCTACGTTCTTGTGAAGAAGGGATTCATGGGTCCGTACTTTTTGGTAAGGCTAAGTCTCAATATTTATATGTAAGAGATCTAGTCAAATTATTATCTATCTCCGTTTAAGTGAACTAAGTCGGTGAATTATCGATAAAATAAAAGACTAGGTCGACTAGGTCGAAACATGCATGATACGATGTATGACGATTTGGCTATGCATGCAAACATATAAAAAGCAAAAATAAAAGCATAAATAAACCCTAGTATGGCCTTTCCTAGAAAAGAAATAACAAAGTACAAATTCGGAAACCAACTCCTTTGGTCCCTTGAACTTCACGCGGCACGCATTTCGAGGTAAACACCGTCTTGATCGGAACTCCTTTCCGAATGGCACCGTCTTCAAGGAACTCCGGAATTTACAAATATTACAACTTTTCTAGTCTACTTTATACATTATAAAATAGAAATAAATTACAATTGCGTGATACGAGATCACAAAATTACAACCCAATCGGTAACCCCTTACATTACGGGAAATACCGATTTAAAAAACTAAGGCCATACTAAGTAAATTACATCATTCCCAAAATTGCGTAAAAATAAATCATGACATTCATAATATATTATGCAATGCTTATGTAAATATGAATTAACATGCAAACCCTAAGCCAAATCGTCCTATTTAAAACACTTATTTAAATAGTTATCGCAAACCTCGGTTTATGGAATCGCGTGTTTTAACGATTAACAACACTATGCATTTAATGAAACGGTTTTCATATTTAAGTTAATCATCCTAACTCACATAGGATTCAAAATTTAGTCTTACTCAAACCTTGAACATGACTTAACTTAATATATTTCAATATTGATCGGTATTACTCGGTTTTACGGGAAAAATAATATAAAAATCCGAAAGAGTCATTAAAATTTCGAAAATTCAAAATTCAAATTTTGAAAATTCCAGAATGTTCTTAAAATTTTCAGAAAGTTAAAATATTAGTATTTTATACGGTTTTAACATTATATCGTAAATAAGACGTAAAACGAGCGATTTAAGTCGGAAAATTCAATAATTAACTTCATAAATGCAAATTAAATACTAACAATATTTTCATACCTTCCAAAACATTTTAAGAACACAAGATGGACAGAAAATTAAATGGCACATTGCCCCATAGCCGAAATTTTAAATGCATGACTCTTTTTATTTAATTTTAAATGCTACTTTTAACAAATTAAAATAAAATCAAATAAAATCAAATCTAAAACTTTTGGCTCCCAAGATAATTTTCATGATGAACATATCACATATGACTAATATGGGTTACATTTTCGGCCATTTTTAACAACATTTGCAAATTTTAACGATTTACGTCATATATCGTACGATTTTAACCCTTCAAATTATTTCTCAAGCATAAAATAAGATAAAATTCTCGAAAATTTTATACATGCTGGAAATAATATATATGACATCGTGTTAAATTTTTATGGCCAAATTCCAACTTAAACTATTAAAGTCGAAATTATGTCACTAATTACCCGATTTTTACATTAAAAATCTATAATATTGCAATATTTGAGACAAATTTCTGGAAAATTCAACATAAATTTTAAATATTGCATGTGACATACTCATAAATTTTTATAGTCAAATTCATAATATAACTATTTTAACCCATTTATATTCATCTTATTGCATTTTAACCCTTAAAATTCATATCACACGTTTTATAAGTCCATAATTTACGAAAATTCATATTCATAACATAGGATATACATGTGATAACATACTGAAAAATCTCGGCCAGAAGCTTATTTTAACTATTTTTCCCAAAAATAAACATTTTTAACCATTAAAACATATTAAAACCGAGATTTAATATACCAATAACCAATATTCATGCAAAATACATTCCAAATATTCTAAAACATTTTAGAAAACAGTAGGTATTCATGCCAAATTAATTTCGTGCATATCTTATATCAAACGAAAATATCAATTTTATTTTGTTATCACTATAACTCCGTAAAAACGTAAACGGAAAGCATGCAAACAACCTATTGCTCTGATACCAATTGTTGGGTTTTATTAGTTACTCATAAACTAATTTTAGTCATACTAACATAATCTTTTAATTAACCCTTTAATTAACATATTATTAGGTGATCTTATGCATGCTAAAAGCGGAAATAAGAGAGTATTTGAGCCCTTACACACGGTCCAAATATTTAGCAAGGATGATCCTCCGAGTACCCAAAATAGAATACCTCCTTTGGATGCACAAAGACAACCCCTCAATCAACCGAAACTTGGAACAAGCTAGTATCAAAATCGGTTCTTTCCTTAAAACAATATAAGTTCTAATATGAACTTATTATACTAATTTTATATCTCTTAATATAATTAGTATGAATATTATCTTATAATATGAGAGGTTTTTATGTTAATAAATTTTCTTACTCTTAGAAAAATAACACAAGCATTGGAAGAACTAGGGTTAGTTTAGGTGAGCATCTTATACTTAAAATGTTGTGATGCTTGAGTGTGGGTGGCCGGGTTCATGGGGAAGAACAAGGGGAACATTTTCCCTTTTCTAGGTCATTTAGGGTGGCCATAGGTATTGGTTCCAAGGTCACCTTAATGATTATGTTTTTGGTGTATTTAAGAGTACAATTAGCTTAAATTAACTCTTAAAACACAACCACAAAACCGGCACATACACATACAAAATGGACCTTATTTTACAATTTTATCAACCTTACAATTTTATGTCATGTGACATACAATATGTCAAAATGTAACAATTGTTTTAATTTAATCATACATATTTATCAAATAAATATTATTCATAAATTAATAAATCTCATTTATCAAGTTGATAAGTAATTCGAAATTACTAAATGTAAAATAGTCACTTATAATAATCGTCAATACGATTTACAACTTTTGTAATAATTATAACCCAATTCATTCTAATTACGATATTATAAAATATCGTTTAATGTTTAACAATTGACACGTTTCAATTTTAAACATAAATCTTACATTAAGATTTAACCTCTAATTTCTCGATATACGAGTTTAAGGAATATGATCAAATCGTATCATTATACATTTGATCACTTTAACAATTAAGGGAATTGTCCTAAAGGAGTGACCTAAAGGGATCAACTGACCATCACCGTCATACGACAGTAATATCAAACTCTAGCTAGCCAATCATTACCGATTAATGTTGGTCAGTTGACTAATATAAAATCGTATCATCCCTTGCGCATTCTCGTTATGAGATTTAATTACGTGATCGCACTATTGTTGAGGACACATTTCCCAACAATAAACAATTATAAATCACTTCTACACGGTTATCCGATTTACGAGCGAAACTGGTTTATAGCATACCGGTAAAGTCAAATGACTTCCAGAGTTTTTGAAATTTTTTGAGTCCACTTTACCTGACTCGATTAACAATCCATGCAATTTTCGGACATTTTCGTTCCGGGGAGTTCAGAGGCATAAAACACGTGTATTACCCATCAATTTGAGCCGTTTCGGGTGGTCGGAGCGGCCATTGTTATTTTTCAGCCTGTTTTTCTACCACGTGTCCGAATTTGCATCATGAGATATCTTATTCGATTCTAGACCGTAAAAACAACTATAAATCACTTTTACACGGTTATCCGATTTTCGGCCGAAATTGGTTTATCGCATACCGTTTAACGTTAAATGTCTTCTGATGTTTCTGCAAATTTTTGTGCCCGCTTTATCTGACTCGATTAACAATCCGTGCGATTTTCGGTAATTTTTGTTTTAGGAGTTCAGAAGCCTAAAAAACGTGTATTATATATCCTTCAGTTCGAGCTGTTTCGGGTGGTCGGAGCGGCCATTGTTATTTTTCTGCGTGTTTTTTTCCCACGTGTCTGAAATCGCATCATGAGATATCTTATTCGATTCTAGACCCTATAAACAACTATAAATCACTTTTACACGGTTATCCGATTTTCGGCCGAAATTGGTTTATAGCATACCGAAACCGTCATATGTCTTCTGATGTTTTTGCAAATTTTTGTGCCCCCTTTTATGACTTGATTAACCATTCTTGAAATTTTCGATAATTTTCGTTTCGAGAGTTTAGAGGCCTTAAAAAAACGTGTATTATATCCCTTCAATTCGAGCCGTTTCAGGTGGTCAGATTGACCATTTTTAATTTCAGCTTGATTTTTACCACGTGTCCGAAATCGTATCATGAGGTATCTTTTTCGATTCTAGACCCTATAAACAATTATAAATCACTTTTACACGGTTATCCGATTTTCGGCATAAATTGGTTTATAGCATATCGATAACGTCAAATGTCTTCTCATGTTTTTGCAAATTTTTGTGCCCGCTTTTTCTGAACTGATTAAACATTCTTGCAATATCCGATAATTTTCGTTTCAAGAGCTCCGAGGCCTTAAAAACGTTTATTATATACCCTTCAATTCGAGCTGTTTCAAGTCGTCGGAGCGGCCATTGTTATTTTTCAGCCTATTTTCTTCCACGTGTCCGAAATTGCATCATGAGATATCTTATTCGATTCTAGACCCTACAAACAACTATAAATCACTTTTACACGATTATCCGATTTTCAGCCGAAATTGGTTTATAGCATACCGGTAACGTCAAATGTCTTCTGATGTATTTGCAAATTTTTGTGCCCGCTTTTTCAGAACTGATTAAACGTTCTTGCGATTTCCGATAATTTTCGTTTTGGGAGCTCAGAGGCCTAAAAAACGTGTATTATATACGCTTCAATTCGAGCCGTTTCAGGTGGTCGGAGCGACCATTTTTAATTTCAGCCTGATCTTTACCACGGGTTAGAAATCGTATCATGAGGTATCTTTTTCGATTCTAGACCTTATAAACAATTATAAATCACTTCTACACGGTTATCCGATTTACGAGCGAAACTGGTTTATAGCCTACCGGTAAAGTCAAATGACTTCCAGAGTTTTTGAAATTTTTTGAGTCCACTTTACCTGACTCGATTAACAATCCATGCAATTTTCGGACATTTTCGTTCCGGGGAGTTCAGAGGCATAAAACACGTGTATTACCCATCAATTTGAGCCGTTTCGGGTGGTCGGAGCGGCCATTGTTATTTTTCAGCCTGTTTTTCTACCACGTGTCCGAATTTGCATCATGAGATATCTTATTCGATTCTAGACCGTAAAAACAACTATAAATCACTTTTACACGGTTATCCGATTTTCGGCCGAAATTGGTTTATCGCATACCGTTTAACGTTAAATGTCTTCTGATGTTTCTGCAAATTTTTGTGCCCGCTTTATCTGACTCGATTAACAATCCGTGCGATTTTCGGTAATTTTTGTTTTAGGAGTTCAGAAGCCTAAAAAACGTGTATTATATATCCTTCAGTTCGAGCTGTTTCGGGTGGTCGGAGCGGCCATTGTTATTTTTCAGCGTGTTTTTTTCCCACGTGTCCGAAATCGCATCATGAGATATCTTATTCGATTCTAGACCCTATAAACAACTATAAATCACTTTTACACGGTTATCCGATTTTCGGCCGAAATTGGTTTATAGCATACCGAAAAGTCATATGTCTTCTGATGTTTTTGCAAATTTTTGTGCCCCCTTTTATGACTTGATTAACCATTCTTGAAATTTTCGATAATTTTCGTTTCGAGAGTTCAGAGGCCTAAAAAAAACGTGTATTATATCCCTTCAATTCGAGCCGTTTCAGGTGGTCAGATTGACCATTTTAAATTTCAGCTTGATTTTTACCACGTGTCCGAAATCGTATCATGAGGTATCTTTTTCGATTCTAGACCCTATAAAAAATTTTAAATCACTTTTACACGGTTATCCGATTTTCGGCATAAATTGGTTTATAGCATACCGATAACGTCAAATGTCTTCTCATGTTTTTGCAAATTTTTGTGCCCGCTTTTTCTGAACTGATTAACCATTCTTGTAATTTCCGATAATTTTCGTTTTGGGAGCTCCGAGGCCTTAAAAACGTGTATTATATACCCTTCAATTCGAGCTGTTTCAAGTCGTCGGAGCGGCCATTGTTATTTTTCAGCCTGTTTTCTTCCACGTGTCCGAAATTGCATCATGAGATATCTTATTCGATTCTAGACCCTATAAACAACTATAAATCACTTTTACACGATTATCCGATTTTCAGCCGAAATTGGTTTATAGCATACCGGTAACGTCAAATGTCTTCTGATGTATTTGCAAATTTGTGTGCCCGCTTTTTCAGAACTGATTAAACATTCTTGCGATTTCCGATAATTTTCGTTTTGGGAGCTCAGAGGCCTAAAAAACGTGTATTATATACCCTTCAATTCGAGCCGTTTCAGGTGGTCGGAACGACCATTTTTAATTTCAGCCTGATCTTTACCACGGGTTAGAAATCGTATCATGAGGTATCTTTTTCGATTCTAGACCTTATAAACAATTATAAATCATTTCTACACGGTTATCCGATTTTCGAGCGAAACTGGTTTATAGCATACCGGTAAAGTCAAATGACTTCCAGAGTTTTTGAAATTTTTTGAGTCCACTTTACCTGACTCGATTAACAATCCATGCAATTTTCGGACATTTTCGTTCCGGGGAGTTCAGAGGCATAAAACACGTGTATTACCCATCAATTTGAGCCGTTTCGGGTGGTCGGAGCGGCCATTGTTATTTTTCAGCCTGTTTTTCTACCACGTGTCCGAATTTGCATCATGAGATATCTTATTCGATTCTAGACCGTAAAAACAACTATAAATCACTTTTACACGGTTATCCGATTTTCGGCCGAAATTGGTTTATCGCATACCGTTTAACGTTAAATGTCTTCTGATGTTTCTGCAAATTTTTGTGCCCGCTTTATCTGACTCGATTAACAATCCGTGCGATTTTCGGTAATTTTTGTTTTAGGAGTTCAGAAGCCTAAAAAACGTGTATTATATATCCTTCAGTTCGAGCTGTTTCGGGTGGTCGGAGCGGCCATTGTTATTTTTCAGCGTGTTTTTTTCCCACGTGTCCGAAATCGCATCATGAGATATCTTATTCGATTCTAGACCCTATAAACAACTATAAATCACTTTTACACGGTTATCCGATTTTCGGCCGAAATTGGTTTATAGCATACCGAAAACGTCATATGTCTTCTGATGTTTTTGCAAATTTTTGTGCCCCCTTTTATGACTTGATTAACCATTCTTGAAATTTTCGATAATTTTCGTTTCGAGAGTTCAGAGGCCTAAAAAAAACGTGTATTATATCCCTTCAATTCGAGCCGTTTCAGGTGGTCAGATTGACCATTTTAAATTTCAGCTTGATTTTTACCACGTGTCCGAAATCGTATCATGAGGTATCTTTTTCGATTCTAGACCCTATAAAAAATTATAAATCACTTTTACACGGTTATCCGATTTTCGGCATAAATTGGTTTATAGCATACCGATAACGTCAAATGTCTTCTCATGTTTTTGCAAATTTTTGTGCCCGCTTTTTCTGAACTGATTAACCATTCTTGTAATTTCCGATAATTTTCGTTTCGGGAGCTCCGAGGCCTTAAAAACGTGTATTATATACCCTTCAATTCGAGCTGTTTCAAGTCGTCGGAGCGGCCATTGTTATTTTTCAGCCTGTTTTCTTCCACGTGTCCGAAATTGCATCATGAGATATCTTATTCGATTCTAGACCCTATAAACAACTATAAATCACTTTTACACGATTATCCGATTTTCAGCCGAAATTGGTTTATAGCATACCGGTAACGTCAAATGTCTTCTGATGTATTTGCAAATTTGTGTGCCCGCTTTTTCAGAACTGATTAAACATTCTTGCGATTTCCGATAATTTTCGTTTTGGGAGCTCAGAGGCCTAAAAAACGTGTATTATATACCCTTCAATTCGAGCCGTTTCAGGTGGTCGGAACGACCCTTTTTAATTTCAGCCTGATCTTTACCACGGGTTAGAAATCGTATCATGAGGTATCTTTTTCGATTCTAGACCTTATAAACAATTATAAATCACTTCTACACGGTTATCCGATTTTCGAGCGAAACTGGTTTATAGCATACCGGTAAAGTCAAATGACTTCCAGAGTTTTTGAAATTTTTTGAGTCCACTTTACCTGACTCGATTAACAATCCATGCAATTTTCGGACATTTTCGTTCCGGGGAGTTCAGAGGCATAAAACACGTGTATTACCCATCAATTTGAGCCGTTTCGGGTGGTCGGAGCGGCCATTGTTATTTTTCAGCCTGTTTTTCTACCACGTGTCCGAATTTGCATCATGAGATATCTTATTCGATTCTAGACCGTAAAAACAACTATAAATCACTTTTACACGGTTATCCGATTTTCGGCCGAAATTGGTTTATCGCATACCGTTTAACGTTAAATGTCTTCTGATGTTTCTGCAAATTTTTGTGCCCGCTTTATCTGACTCGATTAACAATCCGTGCGATTTTCGGTAATTTTTGTTTTAGGAGTTCAGAAGCCTAAAAAACGTGTATTATATATCCTTCAGTTCGAGCTGTTTCGGGTGGTCGGAGCGGCCATTGTTATTTTTCAGCGTGTTTTTTTCCCACGTGTCCGAAATCGCATCATGAGATATCTTATTCGATTCTAGACCCTATAAACAACTATAAATCACTTTTACACGGTTATCCGATTTTCGGCCGAAATTGGTTTATAGCATACCGAAAACGTCATATGTCTTCTGATGTTTTTGCAAATTTTTGTGCCCCCTTTTATGACTTGATTAACCATTCTTGAAATTTTCGATAATTTTCGTTTCGAGAGTTCAGAGGCCTAAAAAAAACGTGTATTATATCCCTTCAATTCGAGCCGTTTCAGGTGGTCAGATTGACCATTTTAAATTTCAGCTTGATTTTTACCACGTGTCCGAAATCGTATCATGAGGTATCTTTTTCGATTCTAGACCCTATAAAAAATTTTAAATCACTTTTACACGGTTATCCGATTTTCGGCATAAATTGGTTTATAGCATACCGATAACGTCAAATGTCTTCTCATGTTTTTGCAAATTTTTGTGCCCGCTTTTTCTGAACTGATTAACCATTCTTGTAATTTCCGATAATTTTCGTTTCGGGAGCTCCGAGGCCTTAAAAACGTGTATTATATACCCTTCAATTCGAGCTGTTTCAAGTCGTCGGAGCTGCCATTGTTATTTTTCAGCCTGTTTTCTTCCACGTGTCCGAAATTGCATCATGAGATATCTTATTCGATTCTAGACCCTATAAACAACTATAAATCACTTTTACACGATTATCCGATTTTCAGCCGAAATTGGTTTATAGCATACCGGTAACGTCAAATGTCTTCTGATGTATTTGCAAATTTGTGTGCCCGCTTTTTCAGAACTGATTAAACATTCTTGCGATTTCCGATAATTTTCGTTTTGGGAGCTCAGAGGCCTAAAAAACGTGTATTATATACCCTTCAATTCGAGCCGTTTCAGGTGGTCGGAACGACCATTTTTAATTTCAGCCTGATCTTTACCACGGGTTAGAAATCGTATCATGAGGTATCTTTTTCGATTCTAGACCTTATAAACAATTATAAATCACTTCTACACGGTTATCCGATTTTCGAGCGAAACTGGTTTATAGCATACCGGTAAAGTCAAATGACTTCCAGAGTTTTTGAAATTTTTTGAGTCCACTTTACCTGACTCGATTAACAATCCATGCAATTTTCGGACATTTTCGTTCCGGGGAGTTCAGAGGCATAAAACACGTGTATTACCCATCAATTTGAGCCGTTTCGGGTGGTCGGAGCGGCCATTGTTATTTTTCAGCCTGTTTTTCTACCACGTGTCCGAATTTGCATCATGAGATATCTTATTCGATTCTAGACCGTAAAAACAACTATAAATCACTTTTACACGGTTATCCGATTTTCGGCCGAAATTGGTTTATCGCATACCGTTTAACGTTAAATGTCTTCTGATGTTTCTGCAAATTTTTGTGCCCGCTTTATCTGACTCGATTAACAATCCGTGCGATTTTCGGTAATTTTTGTTTTAGGAGTTCAGAAGCCTAAAAAAGTGTATTATATATCCTTCAGTTCGAGCTGTTTCGGGTGGTCGGAGCGGCCATTGTTATTTTTCAGCGTGTTTTTTTCCCACGTGTCCGAAATCGCATCATGAGATATCTTATTCGATTCTAGACCCTATAAACAACTATAAATCACTTTTACACGGTTATCCGATTTTCGGCCGAAATTGGTTTATAGCATACCGAAAACGTCATATGTTTTCTGATGTTTTTGCAAATTTTTGTGCCCCCTTTTATGACTTGATTAACCATTCTTGAAATTTTCGATAATTTTCGTTTCGAGAGTTCAGAGGCCTAAAAAAAACGTGTATTATATCCCTTCAATTCGAGCCGTTTCAGGTGGTCAGATTGACCATTTTAAATTTCAGCTTGATTTTTACCACGTGTCCGAAATCGTATCATGAGGTATCTTTTTCGATTCTAGACCCTATAAAAAATTATAAATCACTTTTACACGGTTATCCGATTTTCGGCATAAATTGGTTTATAGCATACCGATAACGTCAAATGTCTTCTCATGTTTTTGCAAATTTTTGTGCCCGCTTTTTCTGAACTGATTAACCATTCTTGTAATTTCCGATAATTTTCGTTTCGGGAGCTCCGAGGCCTTAAAAACGTGTATTATATACCCTTCAATTCGAGCTGTTTCAAGTCGTCGGAGCGGCCATTGTTATTTTTCAGCCTGTTTTCTTCCACGTGTCCGAAATTGCATCATGAGATATCTTATTCGATTCTAGACCCTATAAACAACTATAAATCACTTTTACACGATTATCCGATTTTCAGCCGAAATTGGTTTATAGCATACCGGTAACGTCAAATGTCTTCTGATGTATTTGCAAATTTGTGTGCCCGCTTTTTCAGAACTGATTAAACATTCTTGCGATTTCCGATAATTTTCGTTTTGGGAGCTCAGAGGCCTAAAAAACGTGTATTATATACCCTTCAATTCGAGCCGTTTCAGGTGGTCGGAACGACCATTTTTAATTTCAGCCTGATCTTTACCACGGGTTAGAAATCGTATCATGAGGTATCTTTTTCGATTCTAGACCTTATAAACAATTATAAATCACTTCTACACGGTTATCCGATTTTCGAGCGAAACTGGTTTATAGCATACCGGTAAAGTCAAATGACTTCCAGAGTTTTTGAAATTTTTTGAGTCCACTTTACCTGACTCGATTAACAATCCATGCAATTTTCGGACATTTTCGTTCCGGGGAGTTCAGAGGCACAAAACACGTGTATTACCCATCAATTTGAGCCGTTTCGGGTGGTCGGAGCGGCCATTGTTATTTTTCAGCCTGTTTTTCTACCACGTGTCCGAATTTGCATCATGAGATATCTTATTCGATTCTAGACCGTAAAAACAACTATAAATCACTTTTACACGGTTATTCGATTTTCGGCGAAAATTGGTTTATCGCATACCGGTAACGTAAATGTCTTCTAATGTTTCTGCAAATTTTTATGCCCGCTTTATCTGACTCGATTAACAATCCGTGCGATTTTTGGTAATTTTTGTTTTAGGAGTTCATAAGCCTTAAAAACGTGTATTATATATCCTTCAGTTCGAGCTGTTTCGGGTGGTCGGAGTGACCATTGTTATTTTTCAGCGTGTTTTTCTACCACGTGTCCGAAATCGCATCATGAGATATCTTATTCGATTCTAGACCCTATAAACAACTATAAATCACTTTTACACGGTTATTCGATTTTCGGCCGAAATTGGTTTATCGCATACCGTTAAACGTTAAATGTCTTCTGATGTTTCTGCAAATTTGTGTGCCCGTTTTATTTGACTCGATTAACAATCCGTTTGATTTTCGGTAATTTTTGTTTCAGAAATTCGAGGCCTAAAAAACGTGTATTATATCCTTCAGTTCGTGCTGTTTCGGGTGGTCGGAGCGGCCATTGTTTTTTTTCAGCTTGATTTTCTACCACGTGCCCGAAATCATATCATGAGGTATCTTATTCGATTCTAAACCCTATAAACCACTATAAATAACTTTTTCATGGTTATCCGATTTTCGGCCTAAACTAGTTTATAGCATATCGGTAAAGTCAAATGACTTCCAGAGTTTTTGAAATTTTTTGAGTCCACTTTACCTGACTCGATAAACAATCCATGCAATTTTCGGACATTTTCGTTCCGGGGAGTTCAAAGGCATAAAACACGTGTATTACCCATCAATTTGTGCCGTTTCGGGTGGTCGGAGCGGCCATTGTTATTTTTCAGCCTGTTTTTCTACCACGTGTCCGAATTTGCATCATGAAATATCTTATTCGATTCTAGACCGTAAAAACAACTATAAATCACTTTTACACGGTTATCCGATTTTCGGCCGAAATTGGTTTATCGCATACCGTTTAACGTTAAATCTCTTCTGATGTTTCTGCAAATTTTTGTGCCCGCTTTATCTGACTCGATTAACAATCCGTGCGATTTTCGGTAATTTTTGTTTTAGGAGTTCAGAAGCCTAAAAAACGTGTATTATATATCCTTCAGTTCGAGCTGTTTCGGGTGGTCGGAGCGGCCATTGTTATTTTTCAGCCTGTTTTTCTACCACGTGTCCGAATTTGCATCATGAGATATCTTATTCGATTCTAGACCGTAAAAACAACTATAAATCACTTTTACACGGTTATCCGATTTTCGGCCGAAATTGGTTTATCGCATACCGTTTAACGTTAAATCTCTTCTGATGTTTCTGCAAATTTTTGTGCCCGCTTTATCTGACTCGATTAACAATCCGTGCGATTTTCGGTTATTTTTGTTTTAGGAGTTCAGAAGCCTAAAAAACGTGTTTTATATATCCTTCAGTTCGAGCTGTTTCGGGTGGTCGGAGCGGCCATTGTTATTTTTCAGCGTGTTTTTTTCCCACGTGTCCGAAATCGCATCACGAGATATCTTATTCGATTCTAGACCCTATAAACAACTATAAGTCACTTTTACACGGTTATCCGATTTTCGGCCGAAATTGGTTTATAGCATACCGAAAACGTCATATGTCTTCTGATGTTTTTGCAAATTTTTGTGCCCCCTTTTATGACTTGATTAACCATTCTTGAAATTTTTGATAATTTTCGTTTCGAGAGTTCAGAGGTCTAAAAAAAACGTGTATTATATCCCTTCAATTCGAGCCGTTTCAGGTGGTCAGATTGACCATTTTTAATTTCAGCTTGATTTTTACCACGTGTCCGAAAACGTATCATGAGGTATCTTTTTCGATTCTAGACCCTATAAACAATTATAAATCACTTTTACACGGTTATCCGATTTTCGGCCGAAATTGGTTTATAGCATAATGGTAACATCAAATGTCTTCTAATGTTTTTGAAAATGTTTGTGCCCGCTTGATCTGACTCGATTAACCATCTGTGAGATTTTTGGTAATTTTTGTTCCAGAAGTCTAGAGGCCTAAAAAACGTGTATTATATATGCTTCAATTCGGGCTGTTGCAGGTGGTCCGAGCGGCCATTTTTAGTTTCCAGCTTGTTTTTCTACCATGTGTCCGAAATCGCATCATGAGGTATCTTATTCGATTCTAAACTCTATAAACAATTATGAATCACCTTTACACGGTTATCCGATTTTCGGCTGAAATTGGTTTATAGCATACCGATAAAGTCAAATATCTTCTGATGTTTTTGCAAATTTTTGTGCCCGCTTTTTCTGAACTGATTAGACATTCTTGCAATTTCCGATAATTTTCGGTTCGGGAGCTCGGAGGCCTAAAAAACTTGTATTATTTACCATTCAATTCGAGCCATTTCAGATGGTCGGAGCGACCATTTTTAATTTCAGCCTGATTTTTACCACGGGTCTGAAATCGTATCATGATGTATATTTTTCGATTCTAGACCTTATAAACAATTATAAATCACTTTTACACGGTTATCTGATTTTCGACCGAAACTGGTTTATAGCATACCGGTAACGTCAAATGTCTTCTGATGTTTTTGCAAATTTTGTGCCCGCTTTATCCGACTCGATTAACCATCCGTGCGATTTTCGGTAATTTTTGTTTCAGGTGTTCAGAAGCCTAAAAAACCTGTATTATATATGCTTCAATTCGAGCTGTTTCGGGTGGTCTGAGCGGCCACTTTTATTTTTCAGCTTGTTTTTCTACCATGTGTCCGAAATCGCATCATGAGGTATCTTATTCGATTCTAAACCCTATAAACAATTATAAATCACTTTTACACGGTTATCCGATTTTCGGCAGAAATTGGTTTATAGCATACCGATAACGTCAAATGTCTTCTCATGTTTTTGCAAATTTTTGGGCCCGCTTTTTCTGAACTGATTAAACATTCTTGCGATTTCCGATAATTTTCGTTTCGGGAGCTCCGAGGCCTTAAAAACGTGTATTATATACCCTTCAATTCGAGCTGTTTCAAGTCGTCGGAGCGGCCATTGTTATTTTTC
This sequence comes from Silene conica, assembly GCA_029255685.2. Lineage (NCBI taxonomy): Eukaryota > Viridiplantae > Streptophyta > Magnoliopsida > Caryophyllales > Caryophyllaceae > Silene > Silene conica. The sequence goes on along the minus strand of CM055312.2, from coordinate 47,512,012 downwards.
AGCCTGTTTTCTTCCACGTGTCCGAAATTGCATCATGAGATATCTTATTCGATTCTAGACCCTATAAACAACTATAAATCACTTTTACACGATTATCCGATTTTCAGCCGAAATTGGTTTATAGCATACCGGTAACGTCAAATGTCTTCTGATGTATTTGCAAATTTTTGTGCCCGCTTTTTCAAAACTGATTAAACATTCTTACGATTTCCGATAATTTTCGTTTTGGGAGCTCAGAGGCCTAAAAAACCTGTATTATATACCCTTCAATTCGAGCCGTTTCAGGTGGTCGGAGCGACCATTTTTAATTTCAGCCTGATATTTAACACGGGTTAGAAATCGTATCATGAGGTTTCTTTTTCGATTCTAGACATTATAAACAATTATAAATCACTTCTACACGGTTATCCGATTTTCGAGCGAAACTGGTTTATAGCATACCGGTAACGTCAAATGTCTTCTGATGTTTTTGCAAATTTTATCCCCGCTTTATCTGACTCGACTAACCATCCGTTCGATTTTCGGTAATTTTTGTTTCAGGAGTTCAAAGGCCAAAAAAACGTGTATTATATATGCTTCAATTCGAGCTGTTTCGGGTGGTCGGAGCGGCCATTTTTATTTTTCAGCTTGTTTTTCTATCACGTGTCGGAAATTGCATCATGACTTTTCTTATTCAATTCTAAACCCTATAAACAATTATAAATCACTTTTACACGGTTATCGGATTTTCGACCGAAACTGGTTTATAGCATACCGGTAACGTCAAATGTCGTTTGATGTTTTTGAAAATTTTTGTGCCCGCTTCATCTGACTCGATTAACCATCTGTGCGATCTTCGGTAATTTTTGTTTTAGGAGTTCAGAAGCCTAAAAAACGTGTATTATATATCCTTCAGTTCGAGCTGTTTCAAGTGGTCGGAGCGGCCATTGTTATTTTTCAGCCTGTTTTCTTCCACGTGTCCGAAATTGCATCATGAGATATCTTATTCGATTCTAGACCCTATAAACAACTATAAATCACTTTTACACGATTATCCGATCTTCAGCCGAAATTGGTTTATAGCATACCGGTAACGTCAAATGTCTTCTGATGTTTTTGCAAATATTTGTGCCCTCTTTATCTGACTTGATTAACCATTCTTGCAATTTTCGATAATTTTCGTTTTTGGAATTCAGAGGCCAAAAAAACGTGTATTATATACCCTTCAATTCGAGCCGTTTCTGGTGGTCGTAGCGACCATTTTCAATTTCAGCCTGTTTTTACCACGTGTCCGAAATCGTATCATGAGGTATCTTTTTCGATTCTAGACCCTATAAACAATTATAAATCACTTTTACACGGTTATCCGATTTTTGGCCGAAATTGGTTTATAGCATACCGATAACGTCAAATGTCTTCTGATGTTTTTGAAAATTTTTGTGCCCGCTTTTTCAGAACTGATTAAACATTCTTGCGATTTCCGATAATTTTCGTTTTGGGAGCTCAGAGGCCTAAAAACGTGTATTATATACCCTTCAATTCGAGCCGTTTCAGGTGGTCGGAGCGACCATTTTTAATTTCAGCCTGATCTTTACCACGGGTTAGAAATCGTATCATGAGGTATGTTTTTCGATTCTAGACATTATAAACAATTATAAATCACTTCTACACGGTTATCCGATTTTCGAGCGAAACTGGTTTATAGCATACCGGTAACGTCAAATGTCTTCTGATGTTTTTGCAAATTTTATCCCCGCTTTATCTGACTCGACTAACCATCCGTGCGATTTTCGGTAATTTTTGTTTCAGGAGTTCAAAGGCCTAAAAAACGTGTATTATATATGCTTCAATTCGAGCTGTTTCGGGTGGTCGGAGCGGCCATTTTTATTTTTCAGCTTGTTTTTCTATCACGTGTCGGAAATTGCATCATGACGTTTCTTGTTCAATTCTAAACCCTATAAACAATTATAAATCACTTTTACACGGTTATTGGATTTTCGACCGAAACTGGTTTATAGCATACTGGTAACGTCAAATATCTTTTGATGTTTTTGAAAATTTTTGTGCCCGCTTCATCTGACTCGATTAACCATCCGTGCGATCTTCGGTAATTTTTGTTTCAGGAGTTCAGAAGCCTAAAAAACTTGTATTATATATCCTTCAGTTCGAGCTGTTTCAAGTGGTCGGAGCGGCCATTGTTATTTTTCAGCCTGTTTTCTTCCACGTGTCCGAAATTGCATCATGAGATATCTTATTCGATTCTAGACCCTATAAACAACTATAAATCACTTTTACACGATTATCCGATTTTCAGCCGAAATTGGTTTATAGCATACCGGTAACGTCAAATGTCTTCTGATGTTTTTGCAAATATTTGTGCCCGCGTTATCTGACTTGATTAACCATTCTTGCAATTTTCGATAATTTTCGTTTTTGGAACTCAGAGGCCAAAAAAACGTGTATTATATACCCTTCAATTCGAGCCGTATCTGGTGGTCGGAGCGACCATTTTCAATTTCAGCCTGTTTTTTACCACGTGTCCGAAATCTTATCATGAGGTATCTTTTTCGATTCTAGACTGATCCGAATATGGATAGGGCATCAAATCGTTATCATAAGCACAAAACGATGAGGCAAAATATATTAGCTATCTTAACATTAATTATAGTATGGCTAGTGTATTGTCTAGTAAATATACGTTGGGCTTTGCGACCTTGGGCTAATAAAGTAAGATCAAGCAACAATTCAAATCAAAGGAAGGACAAACGGTTGGGAACGGCCCAAGTTGGGAAGACACGGTCCATGGATCATGGGATGCTCGGTCATGGGCTGTCGAAGGACCGATCATGGCTCGGACACGAGTGGTGGATGTCACGGCTAATTCGGATTCCAAGAAAGACTTGGAGTATTTTTAACTACTTTGTTATTTTTATTAGGTTGTTATTTTAACTAGTTTGTTAAAGTTTGTTAGGGTAGTTGCTAAGGTTGTTACAAACTAGGTAGTTAGTTACAAAGTTTGTTACAAAATTAGTTATTGCCTAGTTAGTTATTCTAAGGTTGTTAGGATTAGTTTATTTAATTATTTAACAACCTAGATTAGCTTTAGGATTTAATAAGGATTATATTAATCCATTAGGATAGATTTTAGGACTTCTATTCGAAGACGGATTCAAGAATCCGAATTCTTGGAGGCGTGTGTGTTTGACCGTGTAGCCTTACCTATAAATAGGGCACATGGTTCTTCTTGTCAATGAAGTTAATTATCAAATAAAATAAAATCACAAGTTTTCTTTTTAAGGCATTCTTAAAGAAATCGCAAGGACTCATCGAGTGTTGATCCGAACCGTTGATATTTGTCGCGTTTCAAATATTAGCAAGATTTACAAACTATAGGTCTAGGGAGTAAATCACCATTGTTTGAACTATAGGTCTAGGGCAAACAAATATCCTTCTACCTTGGGGATTCACCTCAAGACCGTCACAACTACAAACCACCATCACCGAACGACGGACCATTCACCACCACCATCGACGCCGACCACCACCACCATCAACGTCATCTTCATCATTCATCATTATTTCAAGATTCATCCAAGATTGTTCTTTATTTGTCCTATTTTGTTATTTCATTCAAGATTGTTTTCATGATTTACAAGAAGGCTTCCGCGGACGAGTTCTTTGATCAAGAATTCGTATCATAGACCCTATAAACAATTATAAATCAGTTTTACACGGTTATCCGATTTTCGGCCGAAATTGGTTTATAGCATACCGATAACGTCAAATGTCTTCTGATGTTTTTGAAAATTTTTGTGCCCGCTTTTTCTGAACTGATGAAACATTCTTGCGATTTCCGATAATTTTCGTTTTGGGAGCTCAGAGGCCTAAAAACGTGTATTATATACCCTTCAATTCGAGCCGTTTCAGGTGGTCGGAGCGACCATTTTTAATTTCAGCCTGATCTTTACCACGGGTTAGAAATCGTATCATGAGGTATCTTTTTCGATTCTAGACCTTATAAACAATTATAAATCACTTCTACACGGTTATCCGATTTTCGAGCGAAACTGGTTTATAGAATACCGGTAACGTCAAATGTCTTCTAATGTTTTTGCAAATTTTATCCCCGCTTTATCTGACTCGACTAACCATACGTGCGATTTTCGGTAATTTTTGTTTCAGGAGTTCAAAGGCCTAAAAAACGTGTATTATATATGCTTCAATTTGAGCTGTTTCGGGTGGTCGGAGCGGCCATTTTTATTTTTCAGCTTGTTTTTCTATTACGTGTTGGAAATCGCATCATGACGTTTATTATTCAATTCTAAACCCTATAAACAATTATAAATCACTTTTACACGGTTATCGGATTTTCGACCGAAACTGGTTTATAGCATACCGGTAACGTCAAATGTCTTTTGATGTTTTTGAAAATTTTTGTGCCCGCTTCATCTGACTCGATTAACCATCCGTGCGATCTTCGGTAATTTTTGTTTCAGGAGTTCGGAAGCCTAAAAAACGTGTATTATATCCTTCAGTTCGAGCTGTTTCAAGTGGTCGGAGCGGCCATTGTTATTTTTCAGCCTGTTTTCTTCCACGTGTCCGAAATTGCATCATGAGATATCTTATTCGATTCTAGACCCTATAAACAACTATAAATCACTTTTACACGATTATCCGATTTTCAGCCGAAATTGGTTTATAGCATACCGGTAACGTCAAATGTCTTCTGATGTTTTTGCAAATATTTGTGCCCGCTTTATCTGACTTGATTAACCACTCTTGCAATTTTCGATAATTTTTGTTTTTGGAACTCAGAGGCCAAAAAAACGTGTATTATAGACCCTTCAATTCGAGCCGTTTCTGGTGGTCGGAGCGACCATTTTCAATTTCAGCCTTTTTTTACCGCGTGTCCGAAATCGTATCATGAGGTATCTTTTTCGATTTAGACCCTATAAACAATTATAAATCACCTTTTACACGGTTATGCGATTTTCGGCCGAAATTGGTTTATAGCATACCGATAACGTCAAATGTCTTCTGATGTTTTTGAAAATTTTTGTGCCCGCTTTTTATGAACTGATTAAACATTCTTGCGATTTCCGATAATTTTCGTTTTGGGAGCTCAGAGGCCTAAAAACGTGTATTATATACCCTTCAATTCGAGCCGTTTCAGGTGGTCGGAGCGACCATTTTTAATTTCAGCCTGATCTTTACCACGGGTTAGAAATCGTATCATGAGGCATGTTTTTCGATACTAGACCTTATAAACAATTATAAATCACTTCTACACGGTTATCTGATTTTCGAGCGAAACTGGTTTATAACATACCGGTAACGTCAAATGTCTTCTAATGTTTTTGCAAATTTTATCCCCGCTTTATCTGACTCGATTAACCATCCGTGCGATTTTCGGTAATTTTTGTTTCAGGAGTTCAAAGGCCTAAAAAACGTGTATTATATATGCTTCAATTCGAGCTGTTTCGGGTGGTCGGAGCGGCCATTTTTATTTTTCAGCTTGTTTTTCTATCACGTGTCGGAAATTGCATCATGACGTTTCTTATTCAATTCTAAACCCTATAAACAATTATATATCACTTTTACACGGTTATCGGATTTTCGACCGAAACTGGTTTATAGCATACCGGTAACGTCAAATGTCTTTTGATGTTTTTGAAAATTTTTGTGCCCGCTTCATCTGACTCGATTAACCATCCGTGCGATCTTCGGTAATTTTTGTTTCAGGAGTTCAGAAGCCTAAAAAACGTGTATTATATATCCTTCAGTTCGAGCTGTTTCAAGTGGTCGGAGCGGCCATTGTTATTTTTCAGCCTGTTTTCTTCCACGTGTCCGAAATTGCATCATGAGATATCTTATTCGATTCTAGACCCTATAAACAACTATAAATCACTTTTACACGATTATCCGATTTTCAGCCGAAATTGGTTTATAGCATACCGGTAACGTCAAATGTCTTCTGATGTTTTTGCAAATATTTGTGCCCGCTTTATCTGACTTGATTTACCACTCTTGCAATTTTCGATAATTTTTGTTTTTGGAACTCAGAGGCCAAAAAAACGTGTATTATAGACCCTTAAATTCGAGCCGTTTCTGGTGGTCGGAGCGACCATTTTCAATTTCAGCCTGTTTTTTACCACGTGTCCGAAATCATATCATGAGGTATCTTTTTTGATTCTAGACCCTATAAACAATTATAAATCACCTTTTACACGGTTATCCGATTTTCGGCCGAAATTGGTTTATAGCATACCGATAACGTCAAAAGTCTTCTGATGTTTTTGAAAATTTTTGTGCCCGCTTTTTCTGAACTGATTAAACATTCTTGCGATTTCCGATAATTTTCGTTTTGGGAGCTCAGAGGCCTAAAAACGTGTATTATATACCCTTCAATTCGAGCCGTTTCAGGTGGTCGGAGCGACCATTTTTAATTTCAGCCTGATCTTTACCACGGGTTAGAAATCGTATCATGAGGCATGTTTTTCGATACTAGACCTTATAAACAATTATAAATCACTTCTACATGGTTATCTGATTTTCGAGCGAAACTGGTTTATAACATACCGGTAACGTCAAATGTCTTCTAATGTTTTTGCAAATTTTATCCCCGCTTTATCTGACTCGATTAACCATCCGTGCGATTTTCGGTAATTTTTGTTTCAGGAGTTCAAAGGCCTAAAAAACGTGTATTATATATGATTCAATTCGAGCTGTTTCGGGTGGTCGGAGCGGCCATTTTTATTTTTCAGCTTGTTTTTCTATCACGTGTCGGAAATTGCATCATGACGTTTCTTATTCAATTCTAAACCCTATAAACAATTATATATCACTTTTACACGGTTATCGGATTTTCGACCGAAACTGGTTTATAGCATACCGGTAACGTCAAATGTCTTTTGATGTTTTTGAAAATTTTTGTGCCCGCTTCATCTGACTCGATTAACCATCCGTGCGATCTTCGGTAATTTTTGTTTCAGGAGTTCGAAAGCCTAAAAAACGTGTATTATATATCCTTCAGTTCGAGCTGTTTCAAGTGGTCGGAGCGGCCATTGTTATTTTTCAGCCTGTTTTCTTCCACGTGTCCGAAATTGCATCATGAGATATCTTATTCGATTCTAGACCCTATAAACAACTATAAATCACTTTTACACGATTATCCGATTTTCAGCCGAAATTGGTTTATAGCATACCGGTAACGTCAAATGTCTTCTGATGTTTTTGCAAATATTTGTGCCCGCTTTATCTGACTTAATTAACCACTCTTGCAATTTTCGATAATTTTTGTTTTTGGAACTCAGAGGCCAAAAAAACGTGTATTATAGACCCTTAAATTCGAGCCGTTTCTGGTAGTCGGAGCGACCATTTTCAATTTCAGCCTGTTTTTTACCACGTGTCCGAAATCGTATCATGAGGTATCTTTTTTGATTCTAGACCCTATAAACAATTATAAATCACCTTTTACACGGTTATCCGATTTTCGGCCGAAATTGGTTTATAGCATACCGATAACGTCAAATGTCTTCTGATGTTTTTGAAAATTTTTGTGCCCGCTTTTTCTGAACTGATTAAACATTCTTGCGATTTCCGATAATTTTCGTTTTGGGAGCTCAGAGGCCTAAAAACGTGTATTATATACCCTTCAATTCTAGCCGTTTCAGGTGGTCGGAGCGACCATTTTTAATTTCAGCCTGATCTTTACCACGGGTTAGAAATCGTATCATGAGGCATGTTTTTCGATACTAGACCTTATAAACAATTATAAATCACTTCTACACGGTTATCTGATTTTCGAGCGAAACTGGTTTATAACATACTGGTAACGTCAAATGTCTTCTAATGTTTTTGCAAATTTTATCCCCGCTTTATCTGACTCGATTAACCATCCGTGCGATTTTCGGTAATTTTTGTTTCAGGAGTTCAAAGGCCTAAAAAACGTGTATTATATATGCTTCAATTCGAGCTGTTTCGGGTGGTCGTAGCGGCCATTTTTATTTTTCAGCTTGTTTTTCTATCACGTGTCGGAAATTGCATCATGACGTTTCTTATTCAATTCTAAACCCTATAAACAATTATATATCACTTTTACACGGTTATCGGATTTTCGACCGAAACTGGTTTATAGCATACCGGTAACGTCAAATATCTTTTGATGTTTTTGAAAATTTTTGTGCCCGCTTCATCTGACTCGATTAACCATCCGTGCGATCTTCGGTAATTTTTGTTTCAGGAGTTCAGAAGCCTAAAAAACGTGTATTATATATCCTTCAGTTCGAGCTGTTTCAAGTGGTCGGAGCGGCCATTGTTATTTTTCAGCCTGTTTTCTTCCACGTGTCCGAAATTGCATCATGAGATATCTTATTCGATTCTAGACCCTATAAACAACTATAAATCACTTTTACACGATTATCCGATTTTCAGCCGAAATTGGTTTATAGCATACCGGTAACGTCAAATGTCTTCTGATGTTTTTGCAAATATTTGTGCCCGCTTTATCTGACTTGATTAACCACTCTTGCAATTTTCGATAATTTTCGTTTTTGGAACTCAGAGGCCAAAAAAACGTGTATTATAGACCCTTTAATTCGAGCCGTTTCTGGTGGTCGGAGCGACCATTTTCAATTTCAGCCTGTTTTTTACCACGTGTCCGAAATCGTATCATGAGGTATCTTTTTCGATTCTAGACCCTATAAACAATTATAAATCACCTTTTACACGGTTATCCGATTTTCGGCCGAAATTGGTTTATAGCATACCGATAACGTCAAATGTCTTCTGATGTTTTTGAAAATTTTTGTGCCCGCTTTTTCTGAACTGATTAAACATTCTTGCGATTTCCGATAATTTTCGTTTTGGGAGCTCAGAGGCCTAAAAACGTGTATTATATACCCTTCAATTCGAGCCGTTTCAGGTGGTTGGAGCGACCATTTTTAATTTCAGCCTGATCTTTACCACGGGTTAGAAATCGTATCATGAGGTATCTTTTTCGATTCTAGACCTTATAAACAATTATAAATCACTTCTACACGGTTATCCGATTTTCGAGCGAAACTGGTTTATAGCATACCGGTAACGTCAAATGTCTTCTAATGTTTTCCCAAATTTTATCCCCGCTTTATCTGACTCGACTAACCATCCGTGCGTTTTTCGGTAATTTTTGTTTCAGGAGTTCAAAGGCCTAAAAAACGTGTATTATATATGCTTCAATTCGAGCTGTTTCGGGTGGTCGGAGCGGCCATTTTTATTTTTCAGCTTGTTTTTATATCACGTGTCGGAAATCGCATCATGACGTTTATTATTCAATTCTAAACCCTATAAACAATTATAAATCACTTTTACATGGTTATCGGATTTTCGACCGAAACTGGTTTATAGCATACCGGTAACGTCAAATGTCTTTTGATGTTTTTGAAAATTTTTGTGCCCGCTTCATCTGACTCGATTAACCATCCGTGCGATTGATGGGTGTCTATTTTATGATGTTTTTCATCTATTTTTACACGCATTTGGTCGCTCATTTACTATGTTTTAGCCCTTATTTCCCAACAATCGTGTACTTTCGTATTTTTATGCACTTTTGCAGATTTATGCGGAAAATGGACGATTTAGCACCAAATTCATATCCTCGAGTCTTTTGCATAATTAAGGAACGATGGAAAGTCAACTGGAGTCTTTATTTAAATGCCAAAAGTCAAAACAAGAAGAAAACCGAAGAATCCTATACGGAAGCGGTCGACCGACCAGCTAAACGGGTCGGCCGACCAGGCCTGATCTTCATAAAAGTCCAAATCTGAAGAAAAGCCCAAGAATTCAACTAAGCCCGTGAAAGAGGTCGACCGATCCACCAAAGTGGTCGACCGACCTCAGCGAAGCCCAGAACAATTCTTTTTCGGAAATAAATTAGAAGTAGAGTCTTTAGGAAACTCTAAGTTATGCCCTATATAAGAAGACCTCGTGTTTAGGGTTTTAGTATCGAGTTTTTCATTAAATCTTTGCATAGGAGAGTTATATATCAAGTTCTATAATTCCCTCTTAGTTTATTTTGTAATCTTTCAACAATTCTCAAGCATTCAACAAAGTTTGTTCCTTTCTGCCCTAATTCCGATTGTGGTAATTACTCTTTTAATCTAGCTTTATTATTTTTCTTATTTTTATTACATTCGTTTAAGTCAGAATCTCAAGCCTTATTAATTCTTGCATGTTTAGATTATTCACTATGTTCACCATGTTTATTCCCAATTTTATAACCGTCTTAACAACCATGAGTAGCTAATTTTCATATGTTAGGATGTAGGGGATAATATGCATAGGTAGAATAAATTCCGAAACCGACTTGTAGCACAGCCACGGTCGGCCGACTCAAATAGTGGGTCGGTCGACCGAGGCTGTGGTCGGCCGACCGGAATAGCTGGTCGGTCGACCACTCGCGTTTGTATCCTGTTTCGTCTTTCTTTGTTGACTATAATACCCTACAATGAAACTGAAAGGAGACTTGTAGGATGTTAGTAATGACCTACCCAAGATTGAGAGATACGGGAAGGGCATTGGTTTACACCTTAAGACGGCTAGGTTACTCAAGACTGAAAGGTATGTGACCTAGGATTTAGGAATCACCCTTATTGTTGACACCCAATAATTGTGAGACCTAGGAACTAATAACATAGGCCGAAAGGAGCTATTAGGTAGCATAGACCTAAAAAGATATGTTACACCCCCTTACGCGACTGCAATACATGTTGACCTTAGGATTTATATTACCTTAGCTATTTATTACCCCAAACATCCTAGCATCCCTTTTATTATATTTTTATTCTCATCTTTATTTCTTGTTTTATTTTAATCTTTGCCTTAGATATAGTAATCAACCAATCAAACCCCCAAATTTGTTATCTTTAAACATTAACATTCAACAATAAACATTCCCCACCTCTCTGTGGTTCGACCCTGACTTTCGCTATCTATAGTTAAAGGTTAGGATTTATAAATTTTATCTTTGGTACCCTCAACGACGGGCATCAAATTTTGGCGCCGTTGCCTGGGAGGTGACGCCAGTGTTTATTGTTTTTTTTTGTTTTTGTTTCTCTTTGTTTAAGGAATTTTTTTGTTCCTTAAACCTTCTCACCGTTTTCTTGTAGTTTCCATCTTATGCGCAGGTCAGTTCAAGGAGAACTCCTACCACTGGACCACGAGCTTGAGAGGACTCTTAGAGAAAGGAGAAAGCAACTTCTAGCAAATCAGGAAGGAGGTTCACCATCTTCCTTGTTTCAAGAAGACCTTTTCGAACAACCATCTTTACCATCTTCACCAAAAACACCACCTTCACAACCAAATTCACCCAACAATCCACCTTCACCAAAAACACCACCTTTTACCTACTTTCCAGTTTTTCCTAAAGAAGAAGAGAATATGGCAGAAGAAGCTACTATTGCCAGTCACTCCATTCCTCAGGCAAAGGACCTATACAAAGGGTTCACTTTACCTGCAGGTACTGGGAAGCCATTCGAGGCCAAGCCTGCCTACATTACTATGGTTGAAAGAAACCAATTTGGAGGCTCGGCCAATGAGGATGCTGCAAAGCATATTGAAATCTTCACAGATTACATATGCTCTATTGCACCCCCAGAAGGAGTGACGCAGGACCAGATTAAGCAAACCATGTTTATCTTCTCCCTTAGGGACTCTGCGAGAGAGTGGTACAGAGATCTAGACCGCACTGCTGCGGGAGTCACATATTGGAATACCCTAGCCTTAGCATTCTACAGGAAATACTATTCTGCATCAAAGACCAATGCTTTAAGAGCGCAGATTACAAATTTCAAGCAAGGCCCCAATGAAGATTTTAGTGAGGCGTGGGACAGGTTCAAGAGACTTGTTCGATCCATACCACATCACGGATTCGAGCAATGGTTTCTTTGTAACCAGTTCTACAATGGCCTCTACGATGACAACAGGGCCTATCTAGATGCTGCAGCTAATGGGAGATTCCAAGATAATTCAGGAGAGACTAAGGGTCTCAAGTTGATAGAAGATGTTGCTGTACACCGTGCTGAGCATGGCACTTCCAGAGGAAATCAAAGGAAATCTGAATACAACCTATCAGCAATTGAGGCCTTGACGGCCAAGTTGGAAAAATTAGAGGCTGGAGGAAAATTCGATCTAAGAAGTGGAAGCAAGGGCGGTATTTATCAGGTAAACGCCGTTCAAGACGGACCCTTTGCTTGTGAGAGGTGCGGTGGAGAAGGGCACGTGTCAAAATTCTGTACTTCATCCAATGAAACATGTGCCGCCTTCCAACATTATCGTGGGAACAATTTCTATGACCCGAATAATAATAATGTCCATCCCAACCTGAGGTGGACAAGCCAGAATGTTCTTAACCCACAACATATACAACCTCAGCAGAATTCCACATATATCCCCCCACATAAGCAAGGTTTTCAAAAACCACCCTTCAACCCTCAACCACCTTCTAATCCACCACCCAACACAGAAACTCTTATCCAAAATCTTATTAGGTTGGTTCAGAAGGAGTCACAGGCTAGAGAGGCAGGGATGAAGATGTTAGAGTCTCAGATTGCTCAAATCGCGAGCAAGAATGATACTAGGGCTCCGGGTCAACTTCCGACCAAACCGGACCAGAAAAAAGAGACTCTAAACGTCATATCCTTACGAAGTAGAGCCAAAGTGGGGGTTGAGAAAGAAAAACAGAAGAGTAGCAGTAAGAGCGGTCGACCGACCGAAGATCCAGGTCGACCGACCACAGAGCAGAATCCGGAAATTTCCACTGAACAGGAGAACGGTCGACCGACCGAAGATCCAGGTCGACCGACCGCCGAGGCAGAGCCAGAGTCTCCTTTTCGTCCAGAATTGCCAGATAACTTAAGGGATTTTCTTTTCAGGGGTGATAATACCCCTAAGTTTCTGAAGAGAGCTGCAAATACTGAGTCGTCAGCCGCTCCTTTCCCAGAAAGACTTGTACCTTCGAAGGATCAGGTATCTTTTGACAAATTTAAGGATGTGATTCGTTCATTAAATGTTCAAGTCCCTTTTCTAGAATTAGTTCAACAAGTTCCTTCTTATCTTAAATTTATGAGACAGCTTTTGTCAAGAAAGAGGTCTCTAGAAAAGGTTGAGTCGGTGGCCCTCACTGAAGAGTCATCTAGCTTTTTATCGCATGTCATTGCCCCTCACAAATTAGAGGACCCTGGTAGTTTTTCTGTCCCCTGCAATATAGGAACCTTCCCAGTTAAGAAGGCTTTATGCGACTTAGGTGCTAGTATAAGTGTCATGCCCCTAAGCGTTGCCTTAAAACTAGGAATGACCGAATTTGCAGTGACCAGTATGACAGTCCAGATGGCAGATCGTACATCTATGGAACCTATAGGAGTGTTGGAAAACATCCCTGTGCGTATTGACAGGTTTTTCTTCCCAGTTGACTTCGTAGTTTTGGACATCCCAGAGGATGCCCATATACCTATAATTCTAGGAAGACCTTTCCTTCACACTGCAGGTGCCATTATAGATGTAGGCACTGGGACTTTGACCTTTAAAGTAGGAAAGCATTCTATTATATATGGCCTATATTATAGGAAAAAGGATGATATGACCCCCATCACATGTAATGCTATCACTTCTGAAAAGAAGTATGAGGTCATCACTACTTCTCCTACTTTATTACCTGTTCCTATATCTGTTTTTACACCTCCGCCCCAGGCTGGGAGCAATATGGAGGATACTTCTATTGTGGCTAGTGCAGGAATTGGTTTGGGGAAACCCAAAGTAAAGGAAGTCATAGTTCAGAGAGGAGGAATGGGATGTCTAAGCTATAAAGAAAATGAGGACCCAGACATCGTGGATCGAGAGGAGAAGAAGAAGAGGAGGCAAACTCAAGAGGAGGGACCGTCGCATATGCTTTGCGACGGCGGAAAGAAGATGTGTTTTGCTACTCAAGCAAACACCGTGGAGACTACGGCGTGTCGTCAAAGGTCGTGGTCGGATATTTTCCGCATCTTTAGCGGATAGTTGTTTTAAGTTTCAGTTTTAAGACAATTTACTTTTATTGTGTGAGACTTTTTAGTGTGCTCGTAGTTTTAGAACTTTATGCTTGCGTAGTTAAGACTTTAGACTTGTTTCTGGGATCTCGCGCATTTGCGGGCGCATATACTTTTCTTGCTTTTTCAGGTTCTATGAAGAAAAGAAGACCGCTGGGATACACACGGTCGACCGACCAGATACACCAGTCGGTCGACCTAGTCGCCGTATTGCTGAAAATTTCTGTAGTTTACAGGAAGGTCGGTCGAATTGTTATCTGGGTCGGTCGACCTTCTGTCCGTCGCAGTCTTTCGTTTTCTTCCTCGGGAACCGTGCAACCGTCTTTGGTATTTCAATGGCACTGCTGGCCATCAAAACCTCCCAGCTTACGCTGGTTTGGGGAGGTTTTTCTCATACATCTATTAATCCAGTGAGATCTTTCCAGTTTTTCCTTAATTTTTATTTTCCTTGCATCTTTCTTTTAATTTTGTGAAACCTTTACTTAGGCTAATGCACAATGGGGACATTGTGCGGGTTGGTTTGGGGAATGGTTTCGTGTCACATGCATTGCATTCCGTCACACGTTTATTGCATTTCTGTCTTACATTGTTCTTTTCTTTATTTTCCTTATATATACAAAAATACAAAAAAATTAAAAAATTCAAAAAAATTCAAAAAAATGCACGTTTATTTTAGCATATAGGTCGAGTCGGAACGATAGTATTTCAAGGACGATTTTGCTTTCTTACATATTTATGCCTTTACCTTGCTTTGTCAACTTGTTTTAGTATAAGAGTCTTTTGCATATCTACGAGTTTTTGTCAAACTATCTGTATATCTTGAGACTTGACTTATACCTTGGCAACCTACTATACATTCTAAGTTTTAGAGCCTTATTCCTGGTTTCATTTTTAAACCAGTTGCCTAGGATGTGAGTAGTACTCCCCTTGGAACATGTTACATCAATATGCATAAACATGAACTTGAATTGCTATACTCTTGTTTTACTTTCTCGTTTTGTGAATCTTGATACGTGCATTTGGGATCCCTTTTCTCTTATTTACCCATAATCCCCACATAGCCAAAATTGCCTCTTTATTCCCCCAAAACTACATCCCATACTTAGCCTACCCTTCCAAGCTAGTATCTGTGGTCTTTGGTTTAATCTTGAGACATCTTGGTTGTATGATATCATGAGAAAAAAAGAAAGAAAGAAAGAACAAGAACAGAAAAAGAAAGAAAGAAAAAGAAAACAAAAAAACGGAAAAATTCGGAAAGCACAGGAAGTCAGTCGACCGACCACCTTCATGGGTCGGCCGACCACCTGACAGCATCAGAATGAAAAAAAAATCGTTCCAAAATCCCTTTCTTTTATATGTTATCACTCCCGTACCTCATTCAAATTATTTGGGAGTCCTTTCTTATATTCAATGTGAGAGTTGTGCCACAAAAAGAGCACTTCCTTAATATCAAAAGTTGTGAATTATGTTGTTGGGAAACGGTTTTACTAGCTTGGCTACTAACCCCACATATCCAAAAACATCTTAACCACTTTTTACCTTTTACCTCACATATCTTTCATTACCTCAATTGCATGTATCTAGGCCACTTAAATGAGATTGTTATACAAAGTTGTACAATTCTTGTTCATGTTAGATTGCAGGCATGTTTCCATGGGTCGCAGTTAGGTGAGCGTCATTACAAATTTACTTCTTTCTATCTTTTACATATACTCACCCTTTGCTTCATGAGTGTCTCGAGCGTACCGCGATAGTCCATGGTATAAAGTCTCTATAGTCTCTAGTGTTACAAGTTTGACAAACACCATAACTCGTTTGCATAATTTGAATACTATCTCATTTTGTACTTGGCATTGGTATAGGTTTACATGTAAATTTCGCTCTGACATTGAAATCGTTCCATTAGTTAGGATCGAGTCTATTTCTTGCTTGAGGGCAAGCAAGGGTTTGGTTTGGGGAATTTGATGCGTGTCTATTTTATGATGTTTTTCATCTATTTTTACACGCATTTGGTCGCTCATTTACTATGTTTTAGCCCTTATTTCCCAACAATCGTGTACTTTCGTATTTTTATGCACTTTTGCAGATTTATGCGAAAAATGGACGATTTAGCACCAAATTCATATCCTCGAGTCTTTTGCATAATTAAGGAACGATGGAAAGTCAACTGGAGTCTTTATTTAAATGCCAAAAGTCAAAACAAGAAGAAAACCGAAGAATCCTATACGGAAGCGGTCGACCGACCAGCTAAACGGGTCGGCCGACCAGGCCTGATCTTCATAAAAGTCCAAATCTGAAGAAAAGCCCAAGAATTCAACTAAGCCCGTGAAAGAGGTCGACCGACCCACCAAAGTGGTCGACCGACCTCAGCGAAGCCCAGAACAATTCTTTTTCGGAAATAAATTAGAAGTAGAGTCTTTAGGAAACTCTAAGTTATGCCCTATATAAGAAGACCTCGTGTTTAGGGTTTTAGTATCGAGTTTTTCATTAAATCTTTGCATAGGAGAGTTATATATCGAGTTTTTCATTAAGTCTTTGCATAGGAGAGTTATATATCAAGTTCTATAAGTCCCTCTTAGTTTATTTTGTAATCTTTCAACAATTCTCAAGCATTCAATAAAGTTTGTGCCTTTCTGCCCTAATTCCGATTGTGGTAATTACTCTTTTAATCTAGCTTTATTATTGTTCTTATTTTTATTACATTCGTTTAAGTCAGAATCTCAAGCCTTATTAATTCTTGCATGTTTAGATTATTCACTATGTTCACCATGTTTATTCCCAATTTTATAACCGTCTTAACAACCATGTGACAGGCTAAAGTCGTATGCCTCAAATTAACAATTTATATCACTTAAATCCAAATACTAAACAATAGTAAAGCGGAAATAAGGGTCGAACCCAAGGGAATCAGATTAACAATTTATGCAATTATAATGTAGGAAAAGTCGATCTCTAATGAAATTAAAGATCGTCGTAACAAAAATGGGGGTTTTGGATTGATTTCTAACAAACTAAGATGAATATCTAATGCAATTCAAGTAATAAAGCTAATGATGTATGATGTATCAAATGATTTGGAAGAGTCTTGGAACCAAGCATATATCCACACTCAATGACAACAGTTGATCACTGTCAGACGGTCTCAATTACTAATCTTGATTACTCTATCGTGAATGTAAAATTCCAATTCTCCTTACGAATAGTCAATTAAAACGAATCCCGTTCTTAATCAACCCTAACCATTAAACAACCTTAACAATCCAGTTCAAGGTTTAATTCAACAACAGCAATATAATTTAGAGAATTCGATAGAGAACAAATAGCGCATACAATCCAGTTGCACTTTAGATATTTATGTGAATTGCAATTAAGTACTAATATCAACGTATCCCGTTCAATACTAATTCTTAGATGTTACCAATGTAAAGTTAACCAGTAAATCCTATTCAATTAACAATACTAACGGTAGAACGAAGAAATCAACCACTAGTTGTACACCTAGCAATTATAAATCAACATTCATATAAATAGGAACAAGCAATTCACAATAATCAAGAAAAGAAATTAAAACATTCAAACTCACAATTGTATAAAGAGTGCTTCAATTGCCCGAATCCAAGAAAGAGAGAAATTAGTTACACATAGTCTTGAAAATAGCAAAATAATGTTTTTGTTTCAATGGCGGCTAACTCCCTTCTCAAAACCTAGATAAAAATCTTATATAGTAATTAGGTAAAAACTAAAATCTGAACAAATGTCGATCGCGCTTCAGTCGTACTTCACTCGCACCTTGGTCGCACTTCAGTCGCGCCTATGTCGCACTTCAGTCGTACCTTGGGGCTGCCCATTGTTCTCTTCTCACATTAGTGCACTCAATTAACGCACCTTAAGCGCACACATCTGAGATATCTTCATAGGAATTTTGGCCCATCTATCCCCACACTTGAAAACTGTCATAAACACTATAAGACCGACCGAATAGCTAATCTAGGCTCACCAACAAGTAACCTACAATTAAGCTACATAACACCACATAAAACCAACAAAACCACACTAACTCCGGCGATTTAACTCCGACTAAATGAGTCGCATCAAATTCCCCATGCTTGAACTTTTACTCGTCCTCGATGTAAAACCAAGGAACACAAAGAAACGCAAAACAACACTATCTCAAACACAACACATGGTAGAAAATGACCGATGACAATAATGCTCTCTTTCCTCACACACCCTCCAAAACACCCTCTAAGCATAAACTACCGCTACTATAAAATAGCAACACACCAACAACACCCGAGTTACCCACTTCTTCAAATGACAATGGAACAACGCAACACCAATTAGTGACACAAATCAACACAATGCAAGTAACACAAGACAAACTACGCCCCTTATCACTCCATCCTAGCAAGAATTCACATAAGTCAAAACTCCTCAAAACAACATCCTCACCTATAACTCAACAATAACCAAAGAACCCATGTGAATTTCCTAACCACCACTACTCCAGCTTACTCCAATTCCACAACCGCCAAGGCAAGGTGCAATCAACAACAACAAAGCACCACGGTTCTCCTCACCTTTGCCACTAGTCCTACCCGACCGACCTTCTTTAGCACCCTTCTTATGATGCCTCACCAAAAACAGAATAGAAGACCAATGTGAGATTGAAATTTTTCTTTCCTATTTCTCTCATTTTGCCTAGAGTGCCCGCCCTTGCGGGTTTTCACTCTAGCTATTTTCCTCACACTACTCTCGTGGCACGTAACTCGATTCTTCATTTTACCCGAAGCGCCCTTTCGGGTTTTCACTCCGTCCTCGGCCACTTTTCCCATTTTTGCCTAGGCGCCCTTTCGAGTTTTCACCTAGCCGGGTTCCTCTTTTTTTTCTTTTTCTTTTTTTTTTCTTTTTTTTTTCCTTTTTTTCATTTTTTCATTTTTTTTTTGTATAAAGGAAAGAGTAAAGAATATAAACTACAAAAATGACGGAATAAAATATGTACAAAAGTGCATAGACCCCTCCCCATGCTTGAACCAAACATTGTCCCCAATGTTGTATGGGAACACAAAAGACAAGGGGAAAAGCCATACCACTAGCTAGGAAGAAGGAGACCCTAAGTGTCGGGTCTGCCACTCCCTGGTTGCATCATGTACACTCTCCATCTCATCCCGTAATTCCTCCAACTCAAGCTCTACACGGTCTCTCCAAACCGAATCACCAAAAGCCCTCTCTACCATCAGCCCCCTCACCATTATCAGCCCCGACTCAACAACTCTGTCACTGCCTCAAGAACTCCCAACTCCCTTAATGCGTCCCAGTCAAAAAAACTTTGTCACTCGAATGGTTCATTTGGGAAGGGTAAGGGCTCGCCAATATTTCTTTTGTTCCTCAGTCAAATTACAGCCCATGTAATTTACAACGCCACTAGTATGTGAGGTACTAGCAGCAGCTTTTGGGGTAGTTGTTGTAGCTTTTCTGGGTGGGTTTTTTTGTTTTGTTGTCTTCCTAGGATACTAAAAACCTGCAACAGAAACTCCACAAACACCTCTCGAGACAAAACAGTACTCCCAACGACACGAATCGACAACAACAATGACAGCACGATTGTGACACTATACTGCGACCGTGGCACTAGCACTACCGTGACAAAATCAGCAAGAACAACACGATTGTGACACGACGACAACAACACAATTACGACTCGATGACAGCAGCAACAATTTTATTTCTGACTCCAAACACCGCACCACGATACGACTGGACTGCCTGTTCGACGACCTTACTTCGACAAGAAAACCGATAAGACCGCAATGACTACTTCACAAATAACTCCCACAACAATTGAACACCACAAAAGAAAGCAATGGGATGACTTACCAGAGCAACTGCCCAGAACAACACAACCCAAATCGCTGCGGCCAAATTTTTCGAATGAATTGCCTTAACTTTCGAATTTCCGGAAATTAGGGTTAAAAACCCCCAAATTGTCGAATCAATTGCAGCAAAAGACAGCATAATTAGGATGTCCGTGGTGGATAGAACAATGATTGAACACGAAGGTCGTCAATTTTCGAACCAATTCCAGCAATTTTCGAACTAATTATTGAAATTTCGGAAATTAGGGTTAGAAACCCCCAAATTTTCGAATTAATTTCAGCAATTAGGGGTGAAACTGGAATCAATCGAAGCAAGCAACGAGAATGATACCCTTAATTTGAGGAAATTTTTTGAATTGTTGGGGAATTTTGAGTGGAGGAGTCGAAAAATAAGAAGGATTTGGTGATGGTTTGTGTTGAATTTGGGGAAGCAAGAATGGAGTCAGTCGAAGGAAAGACTGGAAAAGAGATGAACGAAATATACCTGATTTGGGAAATGAACGCATCATGAGCGAACGGAGGTCGAACAACGGTCGCGCATCAAGTGCGCCTAGGTTGAACCTCGGTCGCGCGTCTGTTAGTACGATGCTGCCTTTAGTGTTTTTTTTGTATCCGTCTGTACGCACTCAATTAGTGCGACAGAGGTGCGAGTAAGGCGCACCCTCCGAAACAAGGCTTCTAATGTAACCAATTCACGTTGATTTCTCTCGTATTCATTTTTTTTTCCTTCCGTCTTGAAAAATACCTAGCACATAAAAAAAAATCCGTCAAAATAAAATAAACTAAAAACGAAAATAAAATACTAAAAACGACAATAAAAGAAACCTGCCAAAAAAAAAAAAAAAAAAAAAAAAAAAAAAAAAATTGACAGGCTAAAGTCGTATGCCTCAAATTAACAATTTATATCACTTAAATCCAAATACTAAACAATAGTAAAGCGGAAATAAGGGTCGAACCCAAGGGAATCAGATTAACAATTTATGCAATTATAATGTAGGAAAAGTCGATCTCTAATGAAATTAAAGATCGTCGTAACAAAAAGGGGGGTTTTGGATTGATTTCTAACAAACTAAGATGAATATCTAATGCAATTCAAGTAATAAAGCTAATGATGTATGATGTATCAAATGATTTGGAAGAGTCTTGGAACCAAGCATATATCCACACTCAATGACAACAGTTGATCACTGTCAGACGGTCTCAATTACTAATCTTGATTACTCTATCGTGAATGTAAAATTCCAATTCTCCTTACGAATAGTCAATTTAAACGAATCCCGTTCTTAATCAACCCTAACCATTAAACAACCTTAACAATCCAGTTCAAGGTTTAATTCAACAACAACAATATAATTTAGAGAATTCGATAGAGAACAAATAGCGCATACAATCCAGTTGCACTTTAGATATTTATGTGAATTGCTTCTAAGTACTAATATCAACGTATCCCGTTCAATACTAATTCTTAGATGTTACCAATGTAAAGTTAACCAGTAAATCCTATTCAATTAACAATACTAACGGTAGAACGAAGAAATCAACTACTAGTTGTACACCTAGCAATTATAAATCAACATTCATATAAATAGGAACAAGCAATTCACAATAATCAAGAAAAGAAATTAAAACATTCAAACTCACAATTGTATAAAGAGTGCTTCAATTGCCCGAATCCAAGAAAGGGAGAAATTAGTTACACATAGTCTTGAAAATAGCAAAATAATGTTTTTGTCTCAATGGTGGCTAACTCCCTTCTCAAAACCTAGATAAAAATCTTATATAGTAATTAGGTAAAAACTAAAATCTGAACAAATGTCGATCGCGCTTCAGTCGTACTTCACTCGCACCTTGGTCGCACTTCAGTCGCGCCTATGTCGCACTTCAGTCGTACCTTGGGGCTGCCCATTGTTCTCTTCTCACATTAGTGCACTCAATTAACGCACCTTAAGCGCACACATCTGAGATATCTTCATAGGAATTTTGGCCCATCTATCCCCACACTTGAAAACTGTCATAAACACTATAAGACCGACCGAATAGCTAATCTAGGCTCACCAACAAGTAACCTACAATTAAGCTACATAACACCACATAAAACCAACAAAACCACACTAACTCCGGCGATTTAACTCCGACTAAATGAGTCGCATCACCATGAGTAGCTAATTTTCATATGTTAGGATGTAGGGGATAATATGCATAGGTAGAATAAATTCCGAAACCGACTTCTAGCAGAGCCACGGTCGGCCGACTCAAATAGTGGGTCGGTCGACCGAGGCTGTGGTCGGCCGACCGGAATAGCTGGTCGGTCGACCACTCGCGTTTGTATCCTGTTTCGTCTTTCTTTGTTGACTATAATACCCTACAATGAAACTGAAAGGAGACTTGTAGGATGTTAGTAATGACCTACCCAAGATTGAGAGATACGGGAAGGGCATTGGTTTACACCTTAAGACGGCTAGGTTACTCAAGACTGAAAGGTATGTGACCTAGGATTTAGGAATCACCCTTATTGTTGACACCCAATAATTGTGAGACCTAGGAACTAATAGCATAGGCCGAAAGGAGCTATTAGGTAGCATAGACCTAAAAAGATATGTTACACCCCCTTACGCGACTGCAATACATGTTGACCTTAGGATTTATATTACCTTAGCTATTTATTACCCCAAACATCCTAGCATCCCTTTTATTATATTTTTATTCTCATCTTTATTTCTTGTTTTATTTTAATCTTTGCCTTAGATATAGTAATCAACCAATCAAACCCCCAAATTTGTTATCTTTAAACATTAACATTCAACAATAAACATTCCCCACCTCTCTGTGGTTCGACCCTGACTTTCGCTATCTATAGTTAAAGGTTAGGATTTATAAATTTTATCTTTGGTACCCTCAACGACGGGCATCAACGATCTTCGGTAATTTTTGTTTCAGGAGTTCAGAAGCCTAAAAAACGTGTATTATATATCCTTCAGTTCGAGCTGTTTCAAGTGGTCGGAGCGGCCATTGTTATTTTTCAGCCTGTTTTCTTCCACGTGTCCGAAATTGCATCATGAGATATCTTATTCGATTCTAGACCCTATAAACAACTATAAATCACTTTTACACTATTATCCGATTTTCAGCCGAAATTGGTTTATAGCATACCGGTAACGTCAAATGTCTTCTGATGTTTTTGCAAATATTTGTGCCCGCTTTATCTGACTTGATTAACCATTCTTGCTATTTTCGATAAATTTCTTTTTTGGAACTCAGAGGCCAAAAAAACGTGTATTATATACCCTTCAATTCGAGCCGTTTCTGGTGGTCGGAGCGACCATTTTCAATTTCAGCCTGTTTTTTACCACGTGTCCGAAATCGTATCATGAGGTATCTTTTTCGATTCTAGACCCTATAAACAATTATAAATCACCTTTTACACGGTTATCCGATTTTCGGTCGAAAATTGGTTTATAGCATACCGATAACGTCAAATGTCTTCCGATGTTTTTGAAAATTTTTGTGCCCGCTTTTTCTGAACTGATTAAACATTCTTGCGATTTCCGATAATTTTCGTTTTGGGAGCTCAGAGGCCTAAAAACGTGTATTATATACCCTTCAATTCGAGCCGTTTCAGGTGGTCGGAGCGACCACTTTTAATTTCAGCCTGATCTTTACCACGGGTTAGAAATCGTATCATGAGGCATGTTTTTCGATTCTAGACCTTATAAACAATTATAAATCACTTCTACACGGTTATCCGATTTTCGAGGGAAACTGGTTTATAGCATACCGGTAACGTCAAATGTCTTCTAATGTTTTTGCAAATTTTATCCCCGCTTTATCTGACTCGACTAACCATCCGTGCGATTTTCGGTAATTTTGGTTTCAGGAGTTCAAAGGCCTAAAAAACGTGTATTATATATGTTTCAATTCGAGCTGTTTCGGGTGGTCGGAGCGGCCATTTTTATTTTTCAGCTTGTTTTTCTATCACGTGTCGGAAATTGCATCATGACGTTTCTTATTCAATTCTAAACCCTATAAACAATTATAAATCACTTCTACACGGTTATCGGATTTTCGACCGAAACTGGTTTATAGCATACCGGTAACGTCAAATGTCTTTTGATGTTTTTGAAAATTTTTGTGCCCGTTTCATCTGACTCGATTAACCATCCGTGCGATCTTCGGTAATTTTTGTTTCAGGAGTTCAGAGGCCTAAAAAACGTGTATTATATATCCTTCAGTTCGAGCTGTTTCAAGTGGTCGGAGTGGCCATTGTTATTTTTCAGCCTGTTTTCTTCCACGTGTCCGAAATTGCATCATGAGATATCTTATTCGATTCTAGACCATATAAACAACTATAAATCACTTTTACACGATTATCCGATTTTCAGCCGAAATTGTTTTATAGCATACCGGTAACGCAAATGTTTTCTGATGTTTTTGCAAATATTTGTGCCCGCTTTATCTGACTTGATTAACCATTCTTGCAATTTTCGATAATTTTCGTTTTTGGAACTCAGAGGCCAAAAAAACGTGTATTATATACCCTTCAATTCGAGCCGTTTCTGATGGTCGGAGTGACCATTTTCAATTTCAGCCTGTTTTTTACCACGTGTCCGAAATCGTATCATGAGGTATCTTTTTCGATTCTAGACCCTATAAACAATTATAAATCACTTTTACACGGTTATCCGATTTTCGGCCGAAATTGGTTTATAGCATACCGATAACGTCAAATGTCTTCTGATGTTTTTGCAAATTTTTATGCCCGCTTTTTCTTAACTGATTAAACATTCTTGCGATTTCCGATAATTTTCGTTTTGGGAGCTCAGAGGCCTAAAAAACGTGTAGTATATACTCTTCAATTCGAGCTGTTTCAGGTAAGGATGGCAATGGGTGGGATATGGATGGGGTGGAGCCATATCCATATCCATATCCATTTAATTTATGGTCATCCATATCCCACCCTTATCCGTTTAATATTTTTTCATCCATCGGTATCCATATCCACCGGGTGAAGCGGGTGGAGTGGACACCCGGTGGATATATCCACGCTCATAAAATTTAAAGGCGTTATATATCAAAAATATACAGCTAAGACGATAAAAATAAAACGTACATTATCAAAATATATGATCATATATTTTTGAGAAAATGAAACACACTTCTTAAACGTGTTTACTAGACTTACTATTTTACAACTAAAACCGCTAAACTAATCTGCACAATCTTTACGTGGACATAAACATATATGTATGATGAAAGGGTTGGTATTAAACGTGTTTACTAGACTTACTATTTTACGTGGACATAAACACACTTCTTAAACGTGTTTACTACAAGAATACATAAAACAGGCGACGGAAATTGGCGACTGAAGACAGTCGCCAAATGTAATTTGGCGACTGTCTTCAGTCGCCAAAGTTCTGTCGCAAGCCCTAGTCGCCCAAAAAAAATTGGCGACTGTTGTCAGTCGCCAAATTTGGCGACTGAAGATGTAGTCGCTATAGGAAGGAAAATGGCGACTGAAGGTGCAGTAGCCAAATTGGCGACTGAAAGGGCAGGCAGTCGCCAATTTGGCGACTGAAGCAAAGGGGAGTCGCCAATTTGGCGACTGTAGGGCAGTCGCCAAATTGGTTTTTACAGTCGCCAATGTGTTTTTTTTCCAGTAGCTTTTCCAGTTTTGGCGACTGATTGCAGTCGCCAAAACCCCCATTTCAGTCGCCGAATTGGCTGGAACTTTTCATGTCATATTCGTTTTTGATCTAGCCAAATCTCGTATTTATTCATCCTAATATCCAATGAAAACCTGCAAACAGAAAATTGCAACCCATTTGCGCGAACCGCAACTTTTGTAACACGAAATTCTCATTTATTAAAAAATGAGAACATTATCCAACTACAAGCTAAACTGACTACATTATCCAAGTTCATTATCCAACCTTAAGCTAAACCAACTACATTATCCAAGTTCAAGCTAAACTAACTAATACTTATCCAACAACCTAAGTTGCAAATCCCATGCCGGCTCCACTACCACCACCCTTACCATGCGGATCGTTGGGGTCATACCGATATTGTGGACCGGGGTTGCATTGTGTGAAGAAGTTCTCCATGGCCTCCATGCGCTCCTTCATCACCCGAAACTGTTCATCTCTTTCAGCATTCACTCTTCTTTCTTGAGCGAGTTGAGTCTGTAGTTGACTCACAATAGCCGGCTCATATGTTTGGCGAGGCTCATATGAGGATCTTCTGGCCGGTTCTTTGAAGAAGACACCATGGGCCTTTCCGGTGCCATACACATTACCCTTCTTATATCCCTTGACCAAATTAAACCAAATCTCATTATCTGGTACTTCGGGATGTTCTTCTTTTTCAGCCTCGAATGCTTCCTACATTAGTTGACAAAAAATTGCCATCATTAGTTAACATTAATTTCATTAGGTAACAATTCAAAAGTATCTTAAGTAAAAAATCTTACATATTAAGCTTTGTCTTTTGGCTTAATCCAAATTCTCTCATTCTTAGCGTTCACCCTTGAATGTGTGGCAAGGAACAGTTCCGGGACCGTCGCCTGAGGTTCATCAGCCAACATATCATCTGGTTGATCAGCTGACTGATCATCAGCACTCTGATCAGCTGACTGCTCAGCTGACTGCTTCTTTTTATTCTTCTTCTTGTTCAGCTACATACACGAACAAAATTCAATGTTTGCTTAGGGACATTATTATTACCAATATCCAAATAAACGAGCTAAATAAATAAGTGTTAATATAAAAACTTACACCAAAAAGTATGTCCAGAAATGACCGTGAACCAGCATGATGGGTAGGCTCAGCCATTCCTTCCTTCTTGCCTCCCCTTTTGTTCATGGCCTTCTGTGCCGATCTGGCTCGAAACTCTGGGGTTTTTTCTTAATACCAACCCTTTCATCATACATCCATGAACGTTCCAATCTCTTCATTTTAATCTAAACATAAATCCATAAACAAAAAAACTTTCAACAACCTTGCTCAATTGTAAGATAATAATAACAACTTATAACATATTTTAATCTAAACATAAATCCCCATTTTTTATAAATCATAACAATTACAAGCATAACGACATAAATAAAACAAACTTATAACAACATCGTCTTAATCAACATAATACAACATTAATTAAAATTCCCCAATTAATTTACAACATTAATAAAAATCCCAAATTAATTTACAACATTAATCAAAAAAACCCCAATTAATTTACAACATTAATAAAAAAACCCCAATTAATTAACAATATTAATCAACATAGTACAACATTAATCAAAAATCCCCAATTTTCAATTTTTATAAACCCTAACCCATAATTTAACATAATTAGGTAAATTACAAACATAAAATCATTAATAAGGCAACCAACATTAATCATATCAACCCTAACCCTCAATTTCATATGAACCCTAACCCCCAATTTCACCAATTATCATCCTAATTGGCTCTATAACTTAATTAACTACAACCTAATAAGCTAAGATGATCTTAATTGGCTACTACAATACTAAATCTACAAAAAAAAACAAAAAACAAACTAAAAATCGAAATTAAACTAAGAAAAACACAAACCTTCAATTAAACAAAAGTTTTCGTAGGTGGTGGTGGAGGCCGCTGTGGTGGCCGGTCGTGGTGGTAGATGGGGTCGCCGGAGGTGGTGGTGGTGGGTGATGGGGTCGCCGGAGGTGGTGGTGGTGGGTGGTGGAAGCTGCGGTCACGGAAGGAGAAGAGGAGAGTTTTCGTCGTTTTTTTTATTTTTAAGTAAATCGCGTAATGAGGGAGAGGGTCTGCTGCTGTGAACTTGTGAATAAAATTGGCGACTGAAGAAGAAATTTGGCGACTGCAGCCCTTCAGTCGCCAATTTGGCGACTGCAGTTTCCTTATTTGGCGACTGTCTCGTCAGTAGCCAATTTTTGGCGCCAATTTTGGCGACTGACAACAGTCGCCAATCCATTCCTATAGTCGCTATTTTTTGTCGGTGGTGAAAAAGTCTGGGAAAAGTGACAGTCGCCAAATTTTCAGGTTCAGTCGCCAAATTGGCGACTACATCCTTCAGTCGCCATTAGTCTGTCGCCTGTTTTAAAGTGCAACAAAACATTAACAAGTAATTTCTAACTTTTTTATAACTTTATTTTTAAAAAATTGTAGAAATCAAAAGTATTTTATTACTAAAAATATTTATTAATTTTTTTAGCAAAAAAATTAATTCAGGATATCCACAAGGTGATTAACGGATGATAGACCATGATCCATACCCCACCCTAAATTTACCCATATCCATATCCCACCTAAATTTTAAAAAAAATCGTCATCCATATCCCACCCATTTAATTTCGGGTGGATGGATATCCACAGGGTCAGGGTGAGACTGCCATCTCTAGTTTCAGGTGGTCGGAGCGACCATTTTTAATTTCAGCCTGATCTTTACCACGGGTTAGAAATCGTATCATGAGTTATCTTTTTCGATTCTAGACCTTATAAACAATTATAAATCACTTCTACACGGTTATCCGATTTTCGAGCGAAACTGGTTTTTGCAAATTTTATCCCTGCTTTATCTGACTCGATTAACCATTCGTGCGATTTTTGGTAATTTTTGTTTCAGGAGTTCACAGGCCTAAAAAACGTGTATTATATATGCTTCAATTCGAGCTGTTTCTGGTGGTCGGAGCGGCCATTTTTATTTTTCAGCTTGTTTTTCTATCACGTGTCGGAAATCGCATCATGACGTTGCTTATTCAATTCTAAACCCTATAAACAAATTTTAAATCACTTTTACACGGTTATCCGATTGTCGACCGAAACTGGTTTATAGCATACCGGTAACGTCAAATGTCTTTTGATGTTTTTGAAAATTTTTGTGCCCGCTTCATCTGACTCGATTAACCATCCGTGCGATTTTCGGTAATTTTTGTTTCAAGAGTTCAGAGGCCTAAAAAACGTGTATTATATATCCTTCAGTTCGAGGTGTTTCAAGTGGTCGGAGTGGCCATTGTTATTTTTCAGCCTGTTTTCATCCACGTTTCCGAAATTGCATCATGAGATATCTTATTCGATTCTAGACCCTATAAACAACTATAAATCAGTTTTACACGATTATCCGATTTTCAGCCGAAATTGGTTTATAGCATACCGGTAACGTCAAATGTTTTCTGATGTTTTTGCAAATATTTATCTGACTTGATTAACCATTCTTGCAATTTTCGATAATTTTCGTTTTTGGAACTCAGAGGCCAAAAAAACGTGTATTATATACCCTTCAATTCGAGCCGTTTCTGGTGGTCGGAGCGACCATTTTCAATTTCAGCCTGTTTTTTACCACGTGTCCGAAATCGTATCATGAGGTATTTTTTCGATTCTAGACCCTATAAACAATTATAAATCACTTTTACACGGTTATCCGATTTTCGGCCGAAATTGGTTTATAGCATACCGATAACGTCAAATGTCTTCTGATGTTTTTGCAAATTTTTGTGCCCGCTTTTTCTGAACTGATTTAACATTCTTGCGATTTCCGATAATTTTCGTTTTGAGAGCTCAGAGGCCTAAAAAACGTGTATTATATACCCTTCAATTCGAGCCGTTTCTGGTGGTCAAACCGACCATTTTTAATTTCAGCCTGATCTTTACCACGGGTTAGAAATCGTATCATGAGGTATCTTTTTTGATTCTAGACCTTATAAACAATTATAAATCACTTCTACACGGTTATCCGATTTTCGAGCGAAACTGGTTTATAGCATACCGGTAACGTCAAATGTCTTCTGATGTTTTTGCAAATTTTATCCCCGCTTTATCTAACTCGATTAACCATTCGTGCGATTTTCGGTAATTTTTGTTTCAGGAGTTCACATGCCTAAAAAACGTGTATTATATATGCTTCAATTCGAGCTGTTTCTGGTGGTCGGAGCGGCCATTTTTATTTTTCAGCTTGTTTTTCTATCACGTGTCGGAAATCGCATCATGACGTTTCTTATTCAATTCTAAACCCTATAAACAACTATAAATAACTTTTACATGGTTATCCGATTTTCGGGCGAAACTGGTTTATAGGATACCGGTAAAGTCAAATGTCTTCCGGGGTTTTTGAAAATTTTTGAGTCCGCTTTATTTGACTCGATTAACAATTCATGTGATTTTCGGACATTTTCGTTCCTGGGAGCTCAGAGGCCTAAAAAACGTGTATTACACATCAATTCGAGCCGTTTTGGGTGGTCGGAGCGGCCATTGTTATTTTTAAGCCTGTTTTTCTACCACGTGTCCGAAATTGCATCATGGGATATCTTATTCGATTCTAGACCCTAAAAACAACTATAAATCACTAATACACGGTTATTCGATGTTCGGCCGAAATTGGTTTATAGCATACCGGTAACATGAAATGTCTTCTGATGCTTTTTCTAAATTTTTGTCCCCGCTTTATCTGACTCGATTAACCATCCGTGCGATTTTCGGTAATTTTTGTTTCAAGAGTTCAGTTGTCTGAAAAACGGGTACTATATTTATTCTACAATTCGAGCTGTTTCAGGTGGTCGGAGCGACCATTTTTACTTTTCAGCTTGTTTTTCTACCACGTGTCCGAAATCGGATCATGAGCTATCTTATTCGAATCTAAACCCTATAAACTACTATAAATAACTTTTACATGGTTATCCGATTTTCGGCCGAAACTGGTTTATAGCATACCGGTACAGTCAAATGTCTTCCGGAGTTTTTGAAAGTTTTTGAGTTCGCTTTATCTGACTCGTTTAACAATCAATGCGATTTTCGGACATTTTCGTTCCGAGGAGCTCAGAGACCTAAAAAACGTGTATTACCCATCAATTCGAGCCGTTTCGGGTGGTCGGAGCGGCCATTGTTATTTTTCAGCCTGTTTTTCTGCCACGTGTCCGAAATTGCATCATGAGATATCTAATTCGATTCTAGACCATAAAAGCAACTATAAATCACTTTTACACGGTTATCCGATTTTCGGCCGAAACTGGTTTATCGCATACCGTTAAATGTTAAATGTCTTCTGATGTTTCTGCAAATTTTTGTGCCCGCTTTATCTGAGTCGATTAACAATCCGTTCGATTTTCGGTAATTTTTGTTTCAGGAATTCCGAGGCCTAAAAAACGTGTATTATATACCCTTCAGTTCGACTTGTTTCGGGTGGTCGGAGCGGCAATTGTTATTTTTCAGCTTGTTTTTGTAACACGTGTCCGAAATCGCATCATGAGATATCTTATTCGATTCTAGACCCTATAAACAACTATAAATCACTTTTACATGGTTATCCGATTTTCAGCCGAAATTGGTTTATAGCATACCGATAACGTCATAAGTCTTCTGATGTTTTTGAAAATTTTTGTGCCCGCCTTTTCTGACTTGATTTAACATTCTTGCAATTTTCGATAATTTTCGTTTCGGGAGCTCAGAGGCCTAAAAAACGTGCATTATATATACCCTTCAATTCGAGCTGTTTCAGGTGGTCGGAGCGAACTTTTTAAATTTCAGCCTGATTTTTACCACGTTTCCGAAATCATATCACAAGGTATCTTTTTCGATTCTAGACCCTATAAACAATTATAAATCACTTTTACACGATTATCCGATTTTCGGCCGAAATTGGTTTATAGCATACTGATAACGTCAAATGTCTTCTGATGTTTTTGCAAATTTTTGTGGCCGCTTTTCTTGACTTGATTTTACATTCTTGCAATTTTCGATAATTTTCATTTCGGGAGCTCAGAGGCCTAAAAAACGTATATTATATATCTTTCAATTCGAGATGTTTCGGGTGGTCGGAGTGGCCATTGCTATTTTTCAGCGTGTTTTTCTACCACGTGTCCGAAATCGTATCATGAGGTATCTTTTTTGATTCTAGACCCTGTAAACAATTATAAATCACTTTTACACGGTTATCCGATTTTTGACCGAAACTGGTTTAAAGTATACCGGTAACTTCAAATGTCTTCTGATGTTTTTGAAAAATTTTGTGCCCGCTTCATCTGACTCGATTAACCATCCGTGCGATTTTCGGTAATTTATACATGCCTTTACTATGCATTTTATTTATACTTTCGCTACGTATTTCTATGCATTTTCGTAACTTTTAGTTACTATTGTTCCCGAAACGGTTTCTTTGGTATTTCTATGTCTTAAATGTAGGAATAAGCGGAAGTGAGCAAAACCGATCTTTAACCGTCCTCCGGAAGCTATCTTGAGTGAATACACGAAGCAAGGGTCCGAACTCTTGAGCCAAGAGGTGCGTGCAAGCCAATTTAAGGCTGGAATACACAGGAAATGGTCGACCGACCTACCTAACAGGTCGACCGACTAGCGCGCAGATTACAGAAGGCCTGATTACAGCACGAGAGGTCGACCGACCTACATACCCGGTCGGTCGACCAATCGACGGGTTCCGCTGTTTCGTTTTCGGCTTTTTATCTTTTAATCATGTAATTAGAAGGGTATTTAAGGACGCTCAAGCATTGTAATTAGGTTAAGTAGTCACCATTAGTGAAAACACCTTAGTTTAGAGAGAAGAATTCCAAGTTTTCAGATTTTTTCTTAATTTCCAATTGGTTTTGTATATTTTATGCAATTTAATCTTTCCTTGTTATTCAATTCCATTGTTCTTTTTATTTATTGTTATTCAATTTATGTTTTCCCCTTTTGAATCTTCATCTTCAATTATGTTATCCTTTTTGTTGTTCTTCAATGTTGTTAGTTCTAGTTTTATGATTATGATTACGCATAGCTAATTCTTGTGATTAGGAATTAGGGGAACCATGGATAAGATTAGATTTTAATGGTTTTATGATTAATTTGCCAATCCCCATTGTTGTTGGTGAACTAATTCTTTAAGATTGAAAGATTGTTATGATTAGTTTAACAACGACTTTGGGATTGCCCTTTGAACGAAAGTTTAGTGCTTTACTAGGAACCCTAAGACCGTAAGGATTGGGTAGAATATTGACCTAAAGGTTTATTCTTTGTTCCTTGGGATTGTGTTATTTGGTTGTTTTACCCTTTGTTGACTTGACCTAGCCATGGGCAACCAAAGTTCCTAATCTTCCTTTTACCTTGTTTTAGTTTCTTGTTGTTTTGCCATCTTAGTTGTTAGTCTCAATCATCAATCAAAACCCCCCTTTTTGTTACTTTCAATAGACTTTAAATTCACAAACATTATTAACCTTGTCTCCTTTTGGTTCGACCCTTGACTTATCCTATCTAGTTTAAGCTAAGGTTTTTATAAATCTTATCTTTGGCACCCCTCAACGACGGGTGTCGAATTTTGGCGCCGTTGTCGGGGAGACGGTATAATTTTGTTTGTAAGTTTTTAGTTTATTTTTTCCTTGTCTTAAGGAACTCCGGTTCCTTAAGACCGTTACTTACCTTTTCTTCTAGTGTTGTTTTGCATATTAGAAGACATGTTTTTGAGAGGAAGGCTTGAGTACTCTCATTCTTAGAGACATGGCTACTATCTATGACCACATACAACCAAAGGTGCAAGATTTACCGAAGGGGTTCACTTTGCCTACTCCTACCACTGGTTCTTTTGAGCTCCACCCGAACTACATCATTCTGGTGGAGCGGAATCAATTTTCTGGTCTACCCGATGAGGATCCGTTGAGGCATGTTGAGACATTCACGGATTACTGTTGTTCCATACATATACCTGCAGGGGTGACTCAGGATGAGGTGAAGGCAATGATGTTCCTTTATTCATTGAAGGATGTTGCGAGAGATTGGTACCGTTACCTTGATAGGGTAGCTGAGAAGGTTACAGATTGGGCCTCCTTGGCATTGGCTTTCTATAAAAAGTACTTCCCTCTTGCGAAGGCCAATGACTTGAGAAGTCAAATCACTAACTTTCAACAAGGTCTGGATGAAGAATTTTGTGAGGCTTGGGGTCGGTTCAAGAAATTGGTCTGTTCTATTCCTCATCATGGTTTTCCTCAATGGTACTTGTGCAACCAATTTTACAACGCTCTCTATGATGACTATAAGGTGATTCTTGATGCGGCCGCCAATGGTAGATTTCAAAATAATACCAACCATATGAAGGGTTGGAACACTATTGAAGACATGGCGGTGCATAAGGCCGAATTTGGGAGTTCACGTGGGAATTCGCGAAGGTTGAATGTGGAGATGGATAGGGTTTTAGCTCTTGAGACAACCGTTGAAGCCCGTTTTGAAAAGCTTGAGGCAGCCCAGCTGAAGCAAGAGAGTGCCAACCTAGTTACTACGGTTGACAACACGGGTGAGACGGCGGAGTTAAGAGAGCTTGTTCATTCTCTAATGAAACAAATGATGGAGATGGAAAAGGCTCAAGTGGCTTCTTTGAAGACTTTTGAGGACCAATTAGCAATCTTAGCTGCTAATCAGATTGCTAGCTCTCCGGGCAATTGTGAGAGTTCCATAGAGACATTAAATGCTATAAATCTCAGAAGTGGTCGTGCTTATGATAGACCAACTTCCAAGGGTGATTTTGGTGAAGTTCGGGACGAGGAAACTGATCCCGTACACAGGTCGGGAGGTCGACCGACCACTACATCAGGTCGACCGACCGAGGTTCCTGGCGAGAGATCAGCTTCTGCAAAACAGAAGGAATCTGATAACAACGCATCTGGTCGACCGACCAGCACACCAGGTCGACCGACTAGAGTTCCTGAGCAGAATGCAATTTCCAATCCTGAATTGTTGGACCCTTCCCTCATTCAAGAACTCACTGAGATTTTACAGCTGAAGAAGCCGAAGGTAGCTGATCCTACGGCTATTGTTACCGTTCCGTATCCCGAACGATTGAAGAATTCAAAAGAGGATCGGAAATTTGGTAAGTTCTTGGAGATGGTGAAGAACCTTGAGGTAACCATCCCTTTCACTGACTTAATTACCCAGGTACCTTCTTATGCTAAATTTATGAAAGATATTTTAAGTCGTAAGAGGAAATTTCAGGACGAAGGTGTTATTGCTTTTGTGGAAGAATGTTATGGTCTTTCACAAAATAATATAGCACCTAAGTTGAAAGACCCAGGTAGTTTTTCTATCCCATGTACTATAGGTAATCATGTTATTGGGAAAGCCCTTTGTGATCTAGGGACTAGTGTCAGTGTTATGCCTTATTCTGTTTGTGAAAGACTTAACATAGGTAGACTTAAGGTCACCAATATTACCTTACAGATGGCAGATAGATAAACCCAAAGACCACTAGGGGTCTTGGAGGATGTCCCAGTTAGAGTGGGAAAGTTCTTTATTCCTGTCGATTTCGTTGTTTTAGTTATTGCTGAGGATAGTCAGATACTTGTCGCTCCATTGATATTATTAACAGGAATGTTATCCGTAACTGGAGGGAATCATTGACCAAGGATGCCTTAGATGATTTAACAGTTTTGGATAAGTGTGCAGGTAATCCAGCTGAGAATGCTGAAGAGCTGAATGTTGTAGAAGCAGAGATAGAGGAATATGAGTTGACTGAGGAAGAGGATGAGAAGCTCATAAGCTTGGCTAATGCTAATCTGGTAAACATGTGCTATTCTATTAGTACTGATTCTGTTCAGGCCGTAGAGGTAAAGGTACCAGAGCGTAAGCCACTTCCTCCTAATCTTAAGTATGTTTTCCTAGATGACACTGAACAATATCCTGCAATTGTTAGTTCTAAACTTGATCATAACCAACTTTCTGCCTTAATGACGGTTCTCAAAAAGAACAGGAGAGCTTTAGGTTATTCTTTGGATGACATTAAGGGCATCAGTCCTGATGTTTGCATGCATAGGATAGAGTTAGAGGAAGGGCATAAGCCCTATAAACAGGGTCAACGTAAGTTGAACCCTAAGATGCAGGAGGTAGTTATGGCTGAGGTGATGAAACGTCTTGATGCAGGTATTATTTATTCAGTTGGCAACTACAAGTAGGTTAGCCCAGTTCAGGTGGTTCCTAAGAAAGGAGGAACCACTGTGGTTAAAAATGAGAAAAATGAATTAATACCTACTAGAGTAGTGACTGGGTGGCGGATGTGCATTGATTATAGACAGTTAAATGCCGCCACCAAGAAAGACCATTTCCCCCTCCCTTTTGTTGACCAAATGACTGAAAGACTTGCTTCTAATAAATTCTTCTGTTTTCTAGATGGTTATTCAGGTTTTTTCCAGATTCCCATCCATCCCGATGATCAGAGTAAGACTACTTTTACATGCCCACAAGGTGTTTTTGCATACCGCAGAATGCCTTTTGGGTTGTGTAATGCTCCTGCCACCTTTCAAAGGTTTATGATGGGTATCTTTTCTGATTTTATAGAAAACATCATGGAGGTATTGTAACACCCCAAGAGTATGAGAGTAAAGTTGTCCCACATCGGTAGAATGTGAGATTTGTGATATGTTTATAATAACTCCCACCCACCACTTAGTAACAAGGCCTTGTGCTTTTGGGCTTAAGTGAGGACAAGTATTTGGCCGAAAGGTACACATCCCATCTTATTGGAGTTGTGTTACAACGGTGGCGGGTCGGGTTGTTACAAATGGTATCAGAGCGACCCTGCGACCGTGTGGTGAGCCTGTGGTCGGGAGTACCCGGGTCACACACCTAGCGGGGGAGGATTCTGGCCCTGGTTGTGGTCAAGTTTGAGGCACAACGAGGACGTTGTGTTCTTTAAGTGGGGGAGTTTGTAACACCCCAAGAGTATGAGAGTAAAGTTGTCCCACATCTGTAGAATGTGAGATTTGTGATATGTTTATAATAACTCCCACCCACCACTTAGTAACAAGGCCTTGTGCTTTTGGGCTTAAGTGAGGACAAGTATTTGGCCCAAAGGTACACATCCCATCTTATTGGGGTTGTGTTACAACAGTGGCTGGTCGGGTTGTTACAGGTATTTATGGATGATTTTTCTGTTCACGGTAATGCGTTTGATCAATGCTTAGCTAACCTTGATAAAGTCTTGCTGCGTTGTATTGATGTAAACCTTGCCTTAAACTGGGAGAAGTGTCAGTTTATGGTCACTGAAGGGGTAGTGTAAGGGCATCTTATATCTGATAAGGGCATACTCTTAGATAAAGCAAAGGTGCAAGTGATTGAACAATTACCCCCCCCCCCCCCTGTTAATGTTAAGGGGGTGAGAAGTTTCTTAGGACATGCAGGTTTTTACCGGCGTTTCATTAAGGACTTTTCTAAGATTGCTAAACCACTTACACAGTTGCTCCTTATGGATGCTGTCTTGGAGTTTACTGATGAGTACCTTTCAGCTTTTAACAGGTTGAAGGAAGCTTTGGTCTCAGCACCGATCATCCAGCCACCAGATTGGGATCTCCCATTTGAGATCATGTGTGATGCCAGTGACTATGCTTTGGGTGCTGTGCTTGGCCAAAGGAAGAACAAGGCTCTTAATGCTATATACTATGCGAGCCGTACCCTAGATGAGACTCAAGTCAACTACTTCACCACTGAGAAGGATATGCTAGCTGTGATCTTTGCCTTAGAGAAATTCAGATCCTATTTGGTAGGTAATAAGGTAATTATTTATACTGACCATGCAGCTTTGAAAGGCCTCTTCCTGAAAAAAATTCAAAGCCAAGGCTGTTGAGGTGGATACTCCTTCTACAAGAGTTTGACATTGAGATTAGGGATAAGAAAGGCGCGGAGAATGTGGTAGCTGACCACCTATCTCGCCTTCAGCTGACTGATGGGGAAGATTCTTCATCTATTGATGATTCATTTCGTGATGAGAATTTATTTATCATTAATAGTTCAGGTTCTTACCCCCCCTCCTTGGTATGCTGATTTTGCTAACTTTGCTGTCACAGGTAAAATTCCTCCTGAGCTTTCATGGCAGTAGAAGAAGAGGTTCATGTTTGATGCAAAACAGTATTTTTGGGATGACCCCTATGTTTTCAAAGAATGCGGAGATGGACTCATCCGGAGATGCGTCCCCCAGTGGGAGGTGAAGGATATTCTGGAAGCATGCCACTCTTCTGCATATAGTGGTCACCACGGTCCATCTAGGACCGTGGCCAAGGTATTGCAGTCTGGTTTTTATTGGCCTACTTTACATGCTGACTGTAGGAATTTTGTAGGTAGCTGTGATGCTTGTCAAAGATCTGGGAATGTCTCCAAAAGACATGAGATGCCACAGGTTGGTATTTTAGAGGTAGAGATTTTTGATGTCTGGGGCATTGACGATTATCAAGGACCTTTCCCCAGTAGTCAAGGTAACAGGTATATTCTTGTAGCTGTTGATTATGTGTCTAAGTGGGTAGAAGTTATTGCTACTCCCCATTGTGATGCAAAAGTTGTTATTAAACTGTTTAAACGAGCTAGAGGAATTCAGGTTGCTTGCCTATGACAATGCCAGGATTTACAAAGAGAAAACCAAGCGCTGGCATGACAAGAGAATAATTAGGCGTGATTTTCAGGTTGGTGATAAGGTCTTGCTTTTTAATGCTCGTATTCGTCTTTTTCCTGGTAAGCTGAAATCCAGGTGGAGCGGATCCTATACCATCACAGCTGTCTCGAAGTTTGGGTCAATTGAGCTGGAATCCTCATCCGGTGAGAGGTCTAAAGTTAATGGTCAATATGTGAAGCACTTCCGTGGAGAGAATGAATTCATTGGGAAGGTTGAAGTTTCTTACTTTGACCCTTTTACGGATGCTTCATGATAGGTAAAAAGGTCGTGCGGGACCTCTTAAACCAGCGCTAACCGGGAGGCAACCCGTGTTGTAGCTTAATTTTGTGTTTCTGTAATTTCCCTTTTAGAGGTACACGTTTTATGTCGTATTTTTACACTTTTGATGGAATTTTGAGCTTTTGCAGAAAAAATAGGCCGAACTGTCAGGTACTTGGGTCGACCGACCTACTATTGAGGTCGACCGACCACCTGACTGCATTAAATGACTTCTGGAAAAACAGGTACACAGTGATCAGGTCGACCGACCACAACCCGTGGTCGATCGACTGCGAGGCAGACTACCGGGTTTTCGAGAAAGGGTTTAAGTTTATTTGTTTGAAAACAAATCATTTCCTTCACACTTTTAAACACCCCTCTTCTCTCTAAAACCCTAACCTGCCTCCTTCCTTCATTCTACCTCAATTTTTTTGCTCTCTCTCATTTTTCCTTCACTTATGGTATGTTTTCTTTTAGTTTTTCCTTTCTTTTTCGCTTTATAGTTTCCTAATTCCGTTTCTAGGAAGTTTCTTGTTTAGATTTTCAGTTTAATTTTGTTTTTAGGGTTTGCTTTTCTTATGTTTTTGTTTTTTCCTTTTGTTTTTACTTTCTCTTTAGCTTTCCTAGTTTCAGATCTGTGTTCTTGTGTGGTTTTTGTGCTGTTAGGGTTAGTTTAATTTTTTCCCTAATATTTTCTATGCTTAGAATGAGCCGCGTTTTCATTCTGTCATAATCGTCGGTCGGTCGACCTGGGTAGTGAGTCGGTCGACCCTGGGACTGTTACAGAGGGTCTGCTGTTGCTGGCAGATGGTCGGTCGACCTCGAGGTGAGGTCGGTCGACCGCGACACTGTTACAGGAACTTTTATTTCTCAACTCAGCTCTTTTATTTTGATAAATAAATGTTTCTAGTGTTGCAAGGAGTCTAAGTATTGAGAGCAATTGTTATAATTTTGCAGATTTATCATGTCGAACCGCGGACAAGGAAGCAAGAGATCGCGTGCCTCACAAGCTAGCACTTCAAGGGGTTTAACGGCACTCAACACGGATAGTCTAACGGACTATCTGCATGTTATATTCCACACCCCGGCTCAAAAGGCCCGGTTCCTTCACCTCGTGACTTTCTGTCAAGTGGTAGTCACCCGTTTTTTGTGTGAGCCGGCTTTGAGGGCTTTGAGGTGCTATGATGATGTCGTGGGCTTGCTCAACGGGACGGGTTTTTCGGGACTCGTCATAATGGATGAGTTCACCTATCCCACCCTTACTCTTGAGTTCTTTTCTTCCTTTCTTTTTGATGTTTCTGCCTACAGTTCTGGTTATGTTAATAAATGCATCTCTTTTAGGTTGTTCAATGTCACCTATGCTTTGACATTAGGTGAATTTGCTGAGTACTTAGGTTTATCGGCTACGGGTCGTACGGGTGACTCTTCTGAGTCATACACTGTCATGTGGTCTTGCCTTTCTGATTCCAGCGAAAGGAAAAAGAAGAGCATTACCGTTCACTTACCCGCCCTCCGTTATTACTTGCATCTTTTGGCCAACACTGTTTTTGGCCGTAAAGAGTCTCAAAATGTCAAAAACATTGAGCTCTCTATTTTGTCTGGCTATCTTAATGTCAGACGTTTGGGTCAAACTTTTTATAACACTGCTTATCTGGTCGCCTCTCACTTTGTGGCGGTTAGCGAGGGAACTTCTTTGACCACTATTGTCTGTGGTGGGCCAGTCACTCGTTTGGCTCGCTCACTTATTTTTCAGTTCCCCTGCTTTGAGGATGCGCTTCACCCTACCTCCCGATACATGGGCATGGCTTATGTCAAGTCCGTGCATTGGGTGGATAGGATGTAAAACCCCTCGCGAAAGCCGAAATAGAGAACATACAAAGTACCAAAAATGCAGCGGAATAAAAACTTTTTAACATAACTAAACATGCGAGGTGCTTTAGAAATCTAAACATGCGAAAGATAAAACATAAATAAGTATATAAGTACTATACAAAAGCAGCCCGGGATAGCATATCCCTACAGGCACCAAAATACGGAAAACATAAAGCTAAGGTCTAGCTAACGAATGGGTAAATCATCGATGAAGGATCATCGCTCGCTAGCCTCAATGTAACCCCCTGAAGAACAGCATCAAGTACCTACACACATACAACATGTGCGCCACAGTCAGTGGGGAGTGACTAGAGTTCTCATAGCCACCTAATGTCATACAACACCGAACATATAAACAAGTATTATACTCCAACATAAACAATCATGCGAAGCATTTATATCAACATCTCAAACTCCTATCATCATGCAAATACTATGCAAAAGGCTCTCAACCAACTTCGGAAACTATTTGGAAGGAGAGCCGGTTTCCCTTCCGGTTGCCCGGCCGGGGAGTCTTTCAATCCAAACCATTTACGAAACCAATTAAAGAGTCACCCAATGCCTTGGATGAACAATACTATAAGCGATACTCTATACTAATCAATATCAACAACCACATCTGACACTGTACCCTATCTAGGCAAGCAGATGAAATTCAGCAAGTATAAAGGTTCAGAGGCGACATCTTAACGCATAACCTAAATACCAAACATTCAGCAGTATATAACACCGTACCCCTACTCAGGCAAGTATATACAGCATAAAACAATATCAAACCATAACCCCAATCCTAGGCATGTAAGGATACAAATACACACTACAATGGAAAACTCATATGATGACTCCATTATACAACCACGGCATAAATACATAGCCTCAGCAAATACAATCCACATGCATAAATACACCTTAAATACAAAGGCAAACGAAAACTGTGAGCTAATCCAAATCATAGGTTCCACGACAATACACCCCAAAATACTAAGGCAAGCAAAACTGTGACCTAATACAAATCACAGTCCCACCACAATACGCCCCAAAATACAAAGGCAAGCAAAACTGTGACCTAATCTTAATCACAGTTCCACCATAATACACCCCAAAATAAAAAGGCAAGCAAAACTGTGACCTAATCCAAATCACAGTCCCACCACAATACACCTCAAAATACAAAGGCAAACAAAAACTGTGACCTAATCCAAATCACAGATTCCACAACAATACACCTCAAAATACAAAGGCAACACAAACTATGACCTAATCCAAATCATAGTCCCACCACTTTAATACTGAACTTACTCAATTCATAACTAGCTAAGCAACGCCGTATACTTAAACCAACACTTAATTGACCCCGGGAATTAAGCCGAGGGAGAGCCGGTTTCCCTTTCGGTTGCCCGACCGGCGGGTCTCTATCCTCACTCTGTTCCCGAACCCAATATAGTGCCGCCCGAACCTCGGGGACCTCAAACATGCATAAGAAGCATACGGAAAAAGAATCAATACAATCCGACTTGAAAATCAAAAGATATAAGGTGAACAATACAATCAGGGGCTCTCAGCCGGTTGGCCACAGGCGGCCGGTCAACCGGCTGAGAGTCCATTACTCTCAAGCCGACAGCACAAAAACAACACAATTAGGTCTCCCAGCCGGCCAGCCGGCTGCCGGTCCACCGGCTGGGGACCCTCTTATCCTTCGCTCGCAAACAACATACAAGGATCCACAAATGGGACTCCCAGCCGGCCGGCCGCTGCCGGTCCACCGGCTGGGGACCCCTGCTCCCAAAATTCTCGAAAAATCAACAATGCAATGAGGGACTTTGAGCCGGCTGGTCGGCCGCCGGTCGGTCGACCGGCTCGGAGTCTTTGATCGCGCATTTCGCCGTTTTCGCATTTCTCTAAACCGTTCAATACTTAACCATTCCGTCTTAAACATGTTTCTAAGCAACGATTCCACATTTCCAGCATGTATACCACATCAAATAAACATATGAACATGTATACAAACAATCATTTTGTGACTTAACAACAATATTACAAATTAAACCGGTCTTAACATGTATACTCTTAAAACCACCTTCTCATCCAATTCTTCCTCAAATCATCACAAAAATCAGTTTATATATCATTATAAGAACATTAAAGAACTTAGTAACCATATTAACTTCATCAAAACACATCAAAATCACATAAAGTGCTAATTTAGACAAAAAGGCCGAGTTACTCGTAATCGTCACCTTTACTCCGCGAATGCACCGTTTTACCCTTCAAGGATCACAAGCTCTTCCTCCGGGTTGTTGCAAGCACCACCTTCAAGCACAAAAACACGGATTAAAGGGGTAATTTCGTGATTAGGGCAACACATTCCCGAAATGAGGTTTCACTGTAACACCCCGTAATTTCCTATTCATTATATATTATTTAAAATCTTATTTTAGTAATAATAATGTTCCACAATAAATAAAATTCCATTTACAATATATCGTTTTTGACAATGATATTAATATGTCCGTCTTAAAGTTATACTTCTTAAACTTGTAAAACGCTACTCTGTCGTTGTTACTAATTTTGAGGTATTTTAAAGGAATATTTAGCTCATGCTTATAAAATAACAGTTTTAGATCTTTTTCTTAGCTCTCCAACGCAACCAAAAACACCTCAATCGGAGTTCTGTGGAGGAAATTATGCCGAAAATACGAAAGGCTGCTGTCACAGATAATCCGCCGACGAGACTATCGCTCGTTGTTACCTCTAACGCTTAGCCTAAAAACTTGGACACATGGGCTTAGTGTTGGGAAATGTGTCCTCAACAATAGTGCGATCACGTAATTAAATCTCATGACGAGAATGCACAAGGGATGATACGAATTATATTAGTCAACTGACCAACATTAATCGGTAATGATTGGCTAGCTAGAGTTTGACATTACTGTCGTATGACGGT
The DNA here is from genome assembly GCA_029255685.2 of Silene conica. Lineage (NCBI taxonomy): Eukaryota > Viridiplantae > Streptophyta > Magnoliopsida > Caryophyllales > Caryophyllaceae > Silene > Silene conica. Next base: position 47,468,609 of record CM055312.2, on the reverse strand, counting down.
GGTGGTCAGTTGATCCCTTTAGGTCACACCTTTAGGACAATTCCCTTAATTAATAAAATGATCAAATGTATATTGATACGATTTGATCATATTCCTTAAACCCGTATATCGGGAAATCAGGGGTTAAATCTTATTGTAAGATTTATGTTTAAAATTGAAACGTGTCAATTGTTAAACATTGAACGATATTTTATTATATCGTTATTAGAATGAATCGGGTTGAAATTAATACAAAGGTTGTAAATCGTATTGACGATAAAATATCATTTTACAATGGTAATTTCGAATTACTTGTTAATCAATAAATATGATTTATTTAATTATGTACAATGTTTATAAGATAAATGTTTATATGTTTTACATGTACTAAAACATTTTATTAATTGGTGACATATAAGATGTCACACCTTGTACAAATTGTAAGAATGACATATTGTAAAACAAAATCCATTTTATGGATTAAATGGGACGGTTATGAGGAGATGGTGGTGTGGGTGATTAGTGTATTAAACACACTATAATCATTATGTTAGACATAATCCTTGAGACCCCAACGTAGAGCCACCCTAAGAGCCTTGAGAAGGGAAGTTGTTCCCTTGTTGCTCTTCCCTAAGGCCGGCTCCCCCTTCCCCATGCTCTTAAGTTAATTATTTTATTATCTTAAGAGAAGAGCATGCTAATTATATGAGATATAAGAAGGACATCAAACATTCATTCCTCTTCTAGTCTTAGCCGAAAAATTCACTAAGTAAGAAGAGATTTTACAACCTCAAAATCCATATTATAAGAATATATATATATATATATATATATATATATATATATATATATATATATATATATATATATATATACTATTTATAGTATTGAAATAATATTCTAATTAGAGAGATTAGAATAGTTTAAGGAATAATCGATTTCTAGTCTAGCATATACAAGATTTCGGTTCATTAAGGGATTGTCTTGGTGCATCTTGGAGGAGGTGTTCTTGTTGAACATTGGAGGATCATCCTTGCTTGCATTAGGACCGAGTGTAAGGACTCGATTTCTCTTCTATTTCCGCATTATTAAGCATGCATAAGATCATAATAATATGTTAATTAAAATGTTAATTAAAGGATTATGTTAGTATGACTAAATATTTAGTTTATGAGTAACTAAAAACCTTTCAATTGGTATCACAGCAATAGGTTGTTTGCATGCTTTCCGTTTACGTTTTTTTACGGAGTTATAGTGATAACAAAATAAAATTGGTTTTTCGTTTAATATAAGATATGCACGAAATTATTGAGCATGAACACCTACTGTGTTCTAAAATGTTTTAGAATGTTTGGAATATATTTTGCATGAATATTGTTCTTTGGTATTTTTAATTTCGGTTTTATTGATTTTTAATGGTTAAAAAATGTTTATTTTTGGGAAAAATAGTTAAAATAAGCTTCTGGCCGAGATTTTTCAGTATGTTATCACATGTATATCCTATGTTATGAATATGAATTTTCGTAAATTATGGACTTATAAAACGTGTGATATGAATTTTAAGGGTTAAAATGCAATAAGATGAGTAAAAATGGGTTAAAATAGTTATATTATAAATTTGAATATAAACATTTATGAGTATGTCACATGCAATATTTAAAATATATGTTGATTTTTCCAGAAATTTATCTCAAATATTGCAATATTATAGATTTTTAATGTAAAAATCGGGTAATTAGTGACATTATTTCGACTTTAATAGTTTAAGTTGGATTTTTGCCATAAAAATTTAACACGATGTCATATATATTATTTACAGCATGTATAAAAATTTCGAGATTTTTATCTTATTTTATGCTTGAGAAATAATTTTAAAGGTTAAAATCGTACGATATATGACGAAAATCGTTAAAATTTGCAATAGTTGTTAAAATGGCCAAAAAATTTAACCCATATTAGTCATATATGATATGTTCATCATGAAAATTTTCTTGGAAGCCAAAAGTTTCAGATTTGATTTAATTTTAATTTGGTAAAAAGTTACATTTAAAATTGAATATTTAGAGTCATGTATTAAAATTTCGGCTATAGGGCAATGTGTCATTTAATTTTCTGTCCATTTTGTGTTCTTAAAGTATTTTGGAAAGTGTAAAAATATTATTAGTATTTTATTTGCTTTTATGGAGTTAATTATTGAATTTTCCGACCTAAAATGCTCGTTTTACGTATTATTTTCGAAATAATGTTAAAACCGTTCAAATGCTAATATTTTTAAAGTTCTGAAATATTAATAACATTCTGGAATTTTCAAAATTTGAATTTTGAAATTTTCGAAATTTTTATGACTCTTTCGAATTTTTATAATATTTTTCCCGTAAAATCGAGTAATACCGAACAATATTAAAATATGTTAAGTTAAGTCATGTTCAAAGTTTGAGTACGACTAAATTTTGAAACCTATATGAGTTGGGATGATTAACTTAAGGATGAATACCGATTCATAAAAATGCATAGTGTTGTTAAACGTTAAAACACGCGATTCTATAAACCGAGGTATACGATAACTATTTATATTATTGATATTTAAATAGGACGATTTGGCTTAGGATTTGCATGATAGTTCATATATATTTATAAGCATTGCATATTTTAATTATGAATGTCATGATTTTATTTACGTAATTTTGGGAATTATGTAATTTACTTAGTATGGCCTTAGTTTTTAAATCGGTATTTCCCGTAATGTAAGGGGTTACCGATTGGGTTGTAATTTTGTGATCTCGTATCACCCAATTGTAATTTATTTCTATTTTATAATGTATAAAGTAGACTAGAAAGGTTGTAATTTTGTAAAATCCGGAGTTCCTTGAAGACGATGCCATTCGGAAAGGAGTTCCGACAAGACGGTGTTTACCTCGAAGTGCGTGCCGCGTGAAGTTCAAGGGACCAAAGGAGTTGGTTTCCGAATTTGTACTTTATTATTTCTTTTCTAGGAAAGGTCATACTAGGGTTTATTTTATGCTTTTTTTTGCTTTTATATGTTTGCATGCATAGCCAAATCGTCACATATCGTCTCATGCATTTTCGATTTAGTCGACCTAGTCATTTATTTTATCGATAATTCACCGACTTAGTTCACTTAAACGGAGATAGATAATAATTTGACTAGATCTCTTACATATAAATATTGAGACTTAGCCTTACCAAAAAGTACGGACCCATGAATCCCTTCTTCACAAGAACGTAGGCTCGGCTACACCGGGGTACTAAAATTGTCACGTTGGGTAAGTGGGGTAATAAAGATTACACTTTGAAATTTGGTTGATCTCAACGAAAGTATTCGTAACCGTAGTTGCAATAAGTTCGGGCTAAAGACGATTTTTAGAAAATTGTCGACCGAGAGTTCTAAGGTAGAACCGATTAAAGGGTTAATCCACCAAATTATACCGATACGGGTTGAATCGGCTACACCGTGCCCGGATTAGTATGGGTTTGGGTCTCGGGATTGTTTACTTAATTGGGTAAGAGATCATTAAGTAAATAACTAATTAACTTGTTTAAGTTTTTAGTTTAAATTATGAATTTAAAAATGATGTTGTTTTATTTCCTTCATTTTATTGTAGTTTAATTTTCAACATCGTCAATGGCAACCAACTCTCCACCTCTCACTAACGTTTCATGGCTTTGGTCTTTTATGGACCGTTGCAAACTCGATAAGCATGGTTCCAATTTTAAGGATTGGGATGCGCAATTACTTTTGGCCGCTCAAGGTGACGATAAGAGTCGTTACCTATCCGAAGCCGCTCCGACCGCTCCGACCGCTCGTTCATCGGTCCAAAATCGTGAGGCCTATGAAGCCTACATGAAAGAGTCCTCCGCTCTTAAAAATGTGCTCATCTTCTCCATGGAGCCGGATCTCCAAAGGAGTATGATTAAGTTGACCACATCATATGAGATATACACCAAGCTTGCGACCATGTTTTCGCAAACTCCAAGGGTGATCCAATATGAGGCGGCTTCCGCCTTCTTCGACATTACGTTCAAGGAAGGACAAAAGATAAGCCCTCATGTGCTCAAACTCGTTGAGCTCGCGGAGACTCTAAAAGCGCAAGACGTTGATGTACCCGACTCTCTCATTATTGACCGAGTTCTTCACTCGCTCAATAAGGTTAAAGCGTATGCTCAATTCCGGGTGAATTTTAATATGCGAAACCAAGAGACTACGTTGGATGAGTTGCATAAGATGCACGTCCAAGCCGAAAGGGACATGGGACTTCATGAAAGTTCCACCAAGGATGTTTTAAACATCGAAAAGAAAGGGAAAACGAGCTTCAAGAAGAATGCCTTTAAAGGCAAGGGCAAGAAAATGTTCAAGCCCAAAGCGACCAAAGAAAAGACCTTTTCGAAAGGCGCTTCCACCTCGTCTTCAAAATCGGAAGACAAGTGACACTATTGCACGAGGATCGGTCATTGGAAGCGTAATTGCCCCAAATACTTAAGCGATCTCAAAAATGGGAAGGCAACCGCCGTAGGTAATAATTCTCGTTTATGATTCATGTCATTTATCAACTTATGTATAGTGATACAAATGTGTTGATGTTTACCCTTTTTAATTGTTTTAAAGGGCCACCCCCTAATAATGATAAGGGCTAGGAGAAGGAAGCATGAGGTTCCTTACATGGATGACTCCGGTAGCATCCAAATGATCGAAGACTTGAAGAGCTAGCCTCTAATTTTCATATTGTCTTCTTTCATATTTTGCATTTTATTTATGGAACAATTTACTTTCTTGTAAGACAAGGATTAAAATCCTAAAACAATGGTTGTAATTTTGGATATTGGTGACTTGGTTTTCAACCCAAGTCACTACTTTTGTTCTTAATCAATGTCTTGATTTCTCAAATAAATTGCATACCTTGTTTAAACATGAATAATAGTGATTTTATCACGCAATTAACATTGATACGATCAATATAATGTAATCAATAGTGTTGGTTAAAACGGAGAACTACACCCCATGAGATACTTTCAATCAAAATGAGACAATATTAGTTCATTATAAGATTTTCATTTTAAGTGAAAATGAGAATGTATTCATCACACCTATAAAACTTCAAACATTCATATGCATTGGTTAATCGAATAGCTATCCATATACGAATAAAGGTTATTGTTAGAAGGATAGAGTGGGAGAAAATATTTCGCTCGCAAACCAATGATATAAATAACGGATCTTAGAGAAGATTCTTACTTGGGAGTCTTAAGAAGAGCCCTAAATGATTTGAAGAAACTACGAGAGGACACTGAAGAAACTACGGGAGGACACTCGAAGAAAGGTTCTTTATGTTCATTGTTTTCAAAGAGAGGAAACATGAAACCCCGTATGAATTCGGAAGGAATATCGGCTCCTTAAGATAATGATTTTTTAAAGATTATAAGATAATAGAGGAGAAATCATCTATCTATACGGGGAAAGACCGGTTCCTAAATAAATGATTTTTCTAAGTTTATAAGATAAAAGAGAATAAATCATCTCAATTCTCTCAATGTAGTTATAAGGAAATTATCATGTCATATTCGTCTCGAGGAAACGAAGACATGAAAAGAGGCTGATGATTGATTGAATGAAAATAGATCACTATTGGGATATTGATAAATAAAAGATTTACATGCAAGAAATGAAAAGTTCATTTAAGAAATCGAGTAAAATTGATTTTAGTGGGAGCAATGTTCATTAAAAGAATTAAGCCTACCATTTAGAGAGGATGGGTGATTCTTTAAGGTGTAAAGAATAAGAGGTTTTCAATTCTAGATGATCAAATACCTTATATCATATGATGATGGAGCTTTACGGGAATGTGTATTATATTGATAATAAAAGGTCGCCCATTAGAATTCAAAATGGTTAGATATGAATAACCTTAATAAAATAGCCAAGATGTTTGAAAATAGTAAGAGTGATGAAATCACTAATAACTACAAAATAGATTTAAGCACATAAGTGGCTAGATAATTCCGAGTGATTCTTAATCACTCTAGTATATCAATACGTCACGAGTTATAAGATAACAGTAGGAGCTTCCCTCAGGAAATGAACCTCAAAATCTAGAATGGGTTCTAGATATGTGCTCAAATAAGATCATATTATGTGAGATAATATGAGTCGGAAGGAGACCAAAATTTGTAAAGTTTTCCAATCATGAATAAAAGGGTTTCTCCGCAAAACATTATTACAAATAGATGATCGTGCATCAAATGCAATGAAATAGTATTGACTATTTTTGCATGACAATGTCATTTGAGTTTTAATTAACTCAAGATGAAAGATACTTTGTCAAAATCCAAATGGGTTGTAAGGGACAATATTGAACCCCATAAGTGAACTGGATTGACTTAGTATAGCCCCTAGCCGCTTACATGAGGTGACATTACAAAGCGACTAGAATGTGAGGCGATTGATGGCAAGTTCAAGTGCCATAGAGTCATATGTGATGACTAGTCGATCACATAGGCAGACTGCAAGAGACACTCTGTCGGGCATAGTGACCGCTTATAGAGTTCTGGAAATTTTATAGCCAGGTCGTGGCGAGAGCTGCTATAGTATTCTTGTGAGTCAATTCTTAGACTAAAGACTACTCTCCCAAGATGGTACAGTTTAGGCATAACCTTGATCCATTCTCTATGACTTTTCGTAACTGGAGTCAAATGGGATTGCTTTGGGTTGTGACTGACTGTGACTAGTTGAAGGAAGTAGTGCGATAGAAATTGTCTACCCCTTGTCAGGGTTATTCAAATCTCAAGGCCACTCGAGGAGAAGTTAACTGGAAATGCGTGGCCACGCTCGGAAGGTATCTATGGTAGATAATTCCGGTCAAACAGTTATTCTCCAGATCGAGGAAACCATTCATGATATGATCGAATGCAAGTACGACCTCAGAGAGACATCTTGCATTGAGTGGAAGATTGTAATAGGACAAGAGAATTGGTGACGCACACTTGTCGAGGACAAGTGGGAGATCGTTGGGAAATGTGTCCTCAACAATAGTGCGATCACGTAATTAAATCTCATGACGAGAATGCGCAAGGGATGATACGAATTATATTAGTCAACTGACCAACATTAATCGGTAATGATTGGCTAGCTAGAGTTTGACATTACTGTCGTATGACGGTGGTGGTCAGTTGATCCCTTTAGGTCACACCTTTAGGACAATTCCCTTAATTGATAAAATGATCAAATGTATATTGATACGATTTGATCATATTCCTTAAACCCGTATATCGGGAAATCAGAGGTTAAATCTTATTGTAAGATTTATGTTTAAAATTGAAACGTGTCAATTGTTAAACATTGAACGATATTTTATTATATCGTTATTAGAATGAATCGGGTTGAAATTAATACAAAGGTTGTAAATCGTATTGACGATAAAATATCATTTTACAATGGTAATTTCGAATTACTTGTTAATCAATAAATATGATTTATTTAATTATGTACAATGTTTATAAGATAAATGTTTATATGTTTTACATGTACTAAAACATTTTATTAATTGGTGACATATAAGATGTCACACCTTGTACAAATTGTAAGAATGACATATTGTAAAACAAAATCCATTTTATGGATTAAATGGGACGGTTATGAGGAGATGGTGGTGTGGGTGATTAGTGTATTAAACACACTATAATCATTATGTTAGACATAATCCTTGAGACCCCAACCTAGAGCCACCCTAAGAGCCTTGAGAAGGGAAGTTGTTCCCTTGTTGCTCTTCCCTAAGGTCGGCTCCCCCTTCCCCATGCTCTTAAGTTAATTATTTTATTATCTTAAGAGAAGAGCATGCTAATTATATGAGATATAAGAAGGACATCAAACATTCATTCCTCTTCTAGTCTTAGCCGAAAAATTCACTAAGTAAGAAGAGATTTTACAACCTCAAAATCCATATTATAAGATAATATATATATATATATATATATATATATATATATATATATATATATATATATATATACTATTTATAGTATTGAAATAATATTCTAATTAGAGAGATTAGAATAGTTTAAGGAATAATCGATTTCTAGTCTAGCATATACAAGATTTCGGTTCATTAAGGGATTGTCTTGGTGCATCTTGGAGGAGGTGTTCTTGTTGAACATTGCAGGATCATCCTTGCTTGTATTAGGACCAAGTGTAAGGACTCGATTTCTCTTCTATTTCCGCATTATTAAGCATGCATAATATCATAATAATATGTTAATTAAAATGTTAATTAAAGGATTATGTTAGTATGACTAAATATTTAGTTTATGCGTAACTAAAAACCTTTCACTTAGCACCTCTTACACTTGGCCTAAGAACTTAGACACCTGCCTTAATCACTTCTTCCACATGTCCTAAGACTCTCGACACATGGTTTAACCGTCTCGACACTTGGCGTAAGAGTTTCGACACTTGGCGTAGGAGCTTCACTACAAAAAAATACTGACATTGCGACGGATTTTTTGCGACGGACAGGAAATCCGTCGCAAAATTAGTTTTGCGACGGATTTCGCGACGGATTTTTTGTTTGCGACGGAATTTGCGACGGACCTGAATTTCCCAGACCCGCGTAATGAAAGTCAAATGGCGGGAAGGTTTGCGACGGAAATTCCGTCGCAAATATTGACTTTTGCGACGGACTTTCCGTCGCAAACTTATTGACCAGACTTGCCCAAAGGAAGGTCAAGGTCAAATGTTGACCAGATTTGCGACGGAATTTCCGTCGCAGGAGTCAATATTTGCGACGGAAATTCCGTCGCAAATCTGGTCAAGATTTGACCTTGACCAGATTTGCGACGGAAATTCCGTCGCAAAAGTCCGTCGCAAAGTTTTTTAATACAGACCCGCGGATCTCATTTTTCCCCCAAATCAATTTCACAATTAATTAAAAAAACCCTAAGCGATTTATCGGCGATCCCAACCCACCCAACCACCCACCCAACCACCCTACCCTACCTCCCCGCCGGAGCCGCCGTCGCCGGAGATCCCAACCGCCCCTCCTTCTTCCTCTCCTTCTCCTTCTCCTTCCTTCCTTTTCCTTCCTCCTCCGCCCCTCCTTCCTCCTCGCCGCCCCTCCTTCCTCCGGCCAGCCGCCTCTCCTTCCTCCTCCACCTGCCACCTCACCGCCACTTCTTTCTTTCTTATGTATGTATACTAATTTTATTAATATACCGTCTTAATTTTTTTTGTTTAATCCGTCGCAAAATTCCGTCGCAAATTTCGTACTATTGTTTTTTTATTGTTATTAGGAATAGTTAGTTTAGTTTAATTGTTATTTGATTAGTTTAGTTAGTATTGTTAGGTGGTTAGTAATATTAGGTTAGTAGCTAATTTCGTCCCAAATCCGTCGCATATTGTTGTTAAGATGTTTAGGAGGTTTGTTTTTTGATATAAAATTTGCATTGTTGTTGATTGTTAGTGTTGTTTATTTGTTTAGAATATTCTTGAATAGTACCCGTTCAATAATTACACATTAGGTGTAATTGTTGAATAGTCCCCGTTTTGGGACTGTCTTTGAATCTTTCATGCCATTTAGGTAGTAAACATTCTTATATTTTCTTGATTGTAATGAAACAAAAATTGGGCAACACTTCCTTATTGTTCTCCAAATACATTCTATATAATGTATTTGGAGAACAATAGGGAAGTGCTGCCCAATTTTTGTCTCATTACAATTAAGAAAATATAAGAGTGTTTACTAATGGTATGAAAGATTCAAAGATGGGTTTAGGCTGGAGAGATAAGGACCCCAGACCAATATATGTAAATTGTTCTTTTTTGCAGGTTGGTGTTGGTGTTGGTGTTGGTGTTGGTGTTGGTGTTGGTGTTGGTGTTGTTGTTGTTGTTGGTGTTGGTGTTGTTGTTGGTGTTGGTGTTGGTGGTGTTGTTGTTGTTGTTGTTGTTGTTGTTGTTGTTGTTGTTGTTAGTTGTTGTTGTTAGTTGTTGTTATATATGTAGTTGTTATTTAATTGCTGTTGTTAATTAATTGTTATTGTTGTTAATAAGTTGTTAACTAGTTTTTGTTGTTAGTTGTTGTTATATATATATATGTAGTTTTTATTTAATTGTTGTTGTTAATTAGTTGTTGTTATTGTTTGTTAAAATATGTAGATTTACTATGAAGAGATTAGAAAGAAAATGGATGTATGAAAGGTTGGATTCTAGGAAAAAAATAAGGCAGGATTTCGTAATTGGTGTTAATGAATTCATTAACTATGTTAAGCAACAAGACGAATACGTTAGGAATAGGGAAATTAGGTGTCCATTTGGCTAGATAACTCCGAAGCAACAAGACGAATACGTACAGGCCCACAAAGCACTTACAAAGTCATTTTGTTCAAATGTAGTTGGCTAGATAACTCCGAAAGAGGCATGCAAGTGCATAAGGAATATAAGCTTGTGGATGTTAACCGGAGTAGAAAATTTGCAAAGTACGACCCATTTGTGTTGGCATATCAAGTGGAACAAGTCTACTATAGTCCTTATCCAGGTATAAAAAGGGATCAAAGTCAATGGTCAGCGGTATTCAAAACCAAGGCTAGATCACATGTCGATGCCCCCGTTGATGAATCTTTCTTTCAAGAAAATGTTACTAATGGTGAAACAATACTGTCACCAATTGAAGTAGAAGAAGAAGATGAAGATGAAATTGTGGAGGAACCAGAATACATTCAAATTGTGACAGTGAGGCAACATGAGGATGAGGACGAGGACGAGGACGAGGTTGAGTATGAGGATGAGTATGAGGATGAGTATGAGGATGAGAATGAGGATGAAGATGAAGATATTATAGATTCTCTTTGTAAGGATGTAGGAATAAATTGTTCAAGTGGTGATGATGAAGATGATGATTAGGACTACTATCTATTAGATTCGATAATCTTGTATTTGTTGAAATTATTGTAGATGCCGTATGGCTTAATGTCAATGAAATTATCTTATTAATCTTATTATTCAAGTTTTTAATTACGTAAAGCATTTCTTTCTAATTGTTGCTATATTAGTTTGATAATAACTGTTTACTACCTATTTCCGTTTTATTATAATTTATTACCTATTTATTGTTTCATATTTATTTAACTATTTTTTTTCTTGAAACAGAAAAAAGTTACCTTTCACCCTCGTGATAGAGCAGCGGTTAGGTCGGCGTGGGAAGACATGATGAAAGACCGCCTTCGCAAAAGAATCCACTACGCTATGCAGAAACCAGCGGAGAAAAGGCCGCAGTGGATACCGGCGGATATTTTTGAAGAACTGAAGGGTAGAAAGGACAATCCAAAATTCCAAGAGAAATCCGACAAAAACAAGACCAACCGGATGTCGGGAAGTACCGAAAAGGGCAAGGCCTTAGGTACTCACATTATGGGTCGTAAAAACACCCTACAGATGATGGATGAAATGGTAATTGTTTAGTTTTTACTTCACTTTTTCTTGTCTTCAATAATTTTCACCCTTTGATAATCTTGAATGTTTTTTTCAACAACTGTGGTTGGATTTAAATTGCAGGCTGGAGAAGATGGGACTGATGTACCATCGGCCTTGAAGTTGCTTGAGAAGACCAAAAAACATCCTAAAAAGGGTTGGCTATCAACGAAACCCAAAGCACTATTTGTAAGTTAACAGAAACTTTTCTTTATATTTTAGTAGTTTGGTTTACTAATTAATTAACGTATACTAATGACATTTTATTTTTGTTTTGTAGGAAAAAGTTTTTTCAAGAAAGAACAAAATGATAAGTGAAGGGATCCCGGAGCAAGATATCGACGACAACGAGATCTACTTCGAAGAACACGGCGGTTTCAACAAGAAAGGGTTGATACTCGGTATGGGAAATGCAGCCCCAGTCCTTTACGAGCGTCGTCGCCACTCAAGTGCTGGGACCCAGTCACAATACACCCCAGGTTTGTATTTTATAGTTTATTAAAATTTAAAACTAACCAATTATTTAACCGTTTACTAAATGAATATAATATCATGTTTGACTATTCATTGCAGGTTTCCTCGGCAAAATTCTTCGAGAGAATGCTCAGCTAAGACAAAACGATCTCGAGACATCCCAAAGGCTGAAGGCAATTGAAGAATACTTAAGTCAACAGGGGGCGCAGTTCACTACTCAGAGCTGCAACCCGGGAGGCTTTTCTCAGCCGAGACGCGACTTTGACGATGATGGCGGCGACAATGCTAGGGCGGCCAGTCATTTCGCCACCCCACAGCCCACCGACACGACCGTTAGATAGATTTCATTAGGTTGTTTAGTTGATGTACCGCGGACTATGTTTAGTTTTGAGTTGGATTATCATTTGTAAAACTTTCTTATTAGTTATGAAAAGAGATATTAAAAACCCTTGTCTCCGACAAGTTTTTGTTGCTGGGTCGTTTTTCTGAAATTGCAGGTTTACAGATCATGCAAAAGGGAAAAAATGAATCATTTCAATGGAAATGGGGAGCTGGAAAAAGGGCTGAAACCGGAAAATCACACAGGTATTTGCGACGGAAATGTCTCAATTTGCGACGGACATTCCGTCGCAAACCTTGACCAGAAGTCAAGGTCAGTCAAGGTTTGCGACGGAAAATCCGTCGCAAATGGACCTCTTTGCGACGGATTTTCCGTCGCAAACCTTGACTGACTATGACCAGAAGTCAAGGTCAGTCAATATTTGCGACGGAAAATCCGTCGCAAAGAGGCCCATTTGCGACGGATTTTCCGTCGCAAACCTTGACTGACCTTGACTCCTGGTCAAGGTCAATCCGTCGCAAAGAGTGGTCAATCCGTCGCAAAAAAGTTGCGACGGAAAAATCCGTCGCAAATTAACTTTTTGCGACAAAAATATGGGACAGACGCAGTCCGTCGCAAATCCGTCGCAAAAACATCATTTGCGACGGATTTCACCCTTTTTGCGACGGAAAATTCCGTCGCAAACAGAGCATTGTTTTGTAGTGCTTCGACACTTGGCAATAACTTCCGACACTTGGCTTGAACATGCAAAGCATGTTCCTTGCTGCCCAAGGGCTTCTTCATTCTTCTTCCTTTCTTTTTTTTTTCAGCCATGCACACAAAACACAAAAGAATAAGGAACACCATTGTTGCTTGTGCACATCCACCGTAAAACGATCGTAAAATCTTCGTTTCTTATCGGTTTTCGACGATTTTCGCGCCTATCTCTTCCTCTCCTCGCCCTCCATCTTTCTAGGTAAGAAAAGTATCAAATTTCTTCCTTAATATCCTCTGGTAGTGGCCTTTAAGGCACGGTTCTCTTAGCTAACCTCGTTTATTTGTGTGTAGCTAGTTCAGTTGTCCAAACCGGAGTGACTTTAAGTCAAAATCATCCTTATTGAAGAGCTATAAGGTAACGGTGATGGGTTACTCGACTTATCGTCTTTGTTTGCATGACCATATGCTTGTAATGTTTAGTATACCAGAATTGTGTTTGATTAAATAGTGGCATGATTAGGTTCATAAATCATACGTTTGGATGAATTTCATCATGCATGCTTGTGTTGGATGAGATTTTAATTGTGGAAATTCATTAAGGATTGTATGGTTAAATGAGTTTATGATCATTGAGGATGATTAGTTTGATAGTCTTTCAAGTTCATAGTGTTTTGCTTACAATGGTTAATTCATGATGTTTCAGCACCTTGACAAATCTGTCCATTGTCTTGTACAATTTATTTCGACATCTTAGAGTATCCGCTTTTGAAAATGTTGAAAATAGACCCCAGTTTATTTTAAGTTTAGAATCTTCCTCTAAAATATCGTAATTTTCTTGCATGTCGTTTGTTCACAATAAATTATTTACGAACGTTGCGCGGAAATACTCGCAGAATGGACAGTAGCTCAAAGATAGTTTCGAAAATCATTTTTATACTTTGAAACCATTCTGCTCCTTTTCAATAATTAAACTTTGAAGAGTTTAGATGATGTTAGGATTTTACTTTGCCCCAAAATGATTTGTTAAACCCGTTTTATGAAGCAATACATTTTGTGTGACGGTTTCTGACACACTGTAAAGATCAGTCAATAACCCCCTGTTAAGTTCGTCTTTTGGAAATGTTATTTGACAAATATAGTAGATAAAAGTCTTATTAAACCGACCCAGTTGGCCTTGTATCATTTCGATTTTATTTGAATTAATTATGAATTTTACGGCAGAGGACAGCTGTAATGTGAAATGCGTTTAGAACTTTTGTTTCATTATTCAATCCTGTGTGTTCTCTTTCGGCATGGAACGGATATAAGTGTTGTATTATTCATCTTTTATTGGCTCATGTATGTTTAAATGAGTGGGTTAACGGTTATGTTATCCTAAGCTTGTGTAGGTGACGGTTATGTCATCCTAAGTTGTGTTGGTGACGGTTATGTTACCTTGTTTGTGAATAGATAGCGGTGGTACGATTTGTGTACCATTGTAATGAACAAATGCCACCCATGGAATGGGATTTTAGCTATGTTCGGGATTGGTCGGAGGTCGTGCTATATGCACTCCGGTCCCCGTGTGTCGTTCGGTGTAGGTTATTACATCGAGAGGTCTGGCCAGGTCTTAGGCATATAGGCAGTGGTTATACGCTATACATAGTTACGGAGGTCGTGCCTAAGCACTCCGGTAGTTGGAGGTCGTGCCTAAGCGCTCCCGTTGTTGTTGGTCGTGCCTAAGCGCTCCCGTTGTAGGAGGTCGTGCCTAAGCGCTCCGATAGTTGGAGGTCGTGCCTAAGCGCTCCATTAGTCAGAGGTCGTGCATATGCGCTCTGATGGCGTTCATTCTATTCTTGGTTTGTTGTATGCGTGATTGGACATGCCACCTAGTTTTTGGCCTCTGAGTCAATCACTTGGTTGTTTACCTGATTTTGATGATTGGACATGCCACCTAGCTGTTGGCCTCTGAGTCGATCATTTGGATGTCTACTTGATTTCGATATCTCCTCACTTTTTGGCTTTAATTATGTTCCACATGTTGATTCATGTTTTTCTCACATGTTTTGGTTTATCGCTCATGCTTTGATCATGTTGTTCATGTTTGGTAATATATATGATTGTTTATGAAATTATATACATGTTCATATGTATAAGATGTTTAGTATTACCGTTTACATGTTTTCCGACGTAAAGTGGCTGGCAGAACCCTGAGTTACTCCCCACTGACTGTGGCGTTCATGTTTCATGAATGTAGGTTGGTGCTGTTTGGGGAAGACGTGTGGCTAGCGAGCATTGTTGATAATTCGACAATTACCCTTACGCTTAGTTTTGATTTAATTCATGTTGTTATCGTGGGATACCTTATCCCTCGTCTATTTAAGTTATTTTGTATAATTTATACTTCCTCATTAGTTTTTAGTCTTCCGCATGTTGTTTTGATATTCCGCGAAAAAGTTTTAATAAATTTGTCGAAAAGTTTTTAAAAGTATCGTATTTCCGCTGCAAATTATTTGTTTATTTTTATGCTATATCGCGGGGTGTCACAGTTGGTATCAGAGCAGTTATGCTCCCGACGCACACACGTGTACCCCAACTTAAATATGAATTTGACCTGAAATAATGAATGAGAGATGGGTAGATTTAAGGACCAAGTGGTAGTCTGTAATGTGATTGCTCTTTGTTAGGTCTAACATGTTTGTTAATTTTCAATGATTTTATTTTTGTGCTCAAGGATTGGTGAATCATGAGCTTACCTGGATGCCGATCAAGATTATTGTCTACTACCGAAGATGGAAGATTTGTGCTATCTTTGAAGGATGCTTCTATGTCCCCAAAGATACTTCTGGTTCATCATGTATCACCTCCTTCCTTATTTCTTGATGCATATCCTCTCTTCTTTAAATCTCTTCTATCCTAACTCGGAAGCTACTTTCGTAACTTCCCGAGTTAACCTTATCCTTGTTACTTGCCTTTTCCCATGGCGCTTTGTAGGTAGCCTAGCTTAGTTGGATATTGAGGATTTTGTTCGAGGATAACCCCTAGCCCTTATTTTGAGAAGTAAACTTACTGAAAACGTTTAGGGAGTGTAGTTAGCCATGTCTTGGTAATCCTAATGTTTAGTTGTTTACCCAATTGGTGGGTGGAATTAATTGGTGAAATTCCTAGATTAAAGTTTGAGTGGTATACGTAGCTTTTGGAAGAATTTAACCTTGGTAATCATAATTGGGCTTTAGAACCAGTGGGTTAATATGTGTCGCTTTAAGAGTATGGATGAGGTGTTAGAATCCATAAAAATGAATTTGGAAAATATACTTGGGATGCTAGTGAAAATGAATGAATCAGTAATGCTTGACTTTGGGAATTGGGTTTAACTTTAATTGGGATGTTACCTTTGGAGGATAAGAATCGTGTATTGTGATACCCCGCACTTTATCGGTAATTAATATTTATATGGTTGTTAAGGTGTTGATAATATTTGATTATTTATATTCGATGATTAAGTTATCGAATGCGTATTATATATCTTTTATATTATATATTATATATTATTGGGGTAATACTCCATTATAATATTTATGGTTATATGTTATATTGATGTATTGATCGTATTTGAATATTAATATTCGATAATTAATTTATAGAATATGTTATATATTTCATTTTTTTTTTAAATTAGACTCGGGTTGTGATATTATAAGTTAACCCGAGACTTATATTATAAGTTTTTTTTTTACGTGTTATATTATATTTATACATTGCGTTGAGGTTGGTTCGTAGTATTTAAGACGAAGGTTGTACGGGAAGTCGAGTAGGTAAGTTAATAGTAGTGTTGGGCCAAGTCCCAAATCCCACGTTTGTACAACCGACCCAAACTATACAAACTATACAAACTATACAAAACTACTACAAACCCTATTGAAACCCTAAAAAAAAACCGTGACTTCCCATCTAAACCAAAAAGGATTTTACAATCCCGTAACCTCAACCTGGCGACGGCCGCATAGTTCGAAAAAGAGAGAGAGAGAGAGAGGGAGAGGCGGTGGTTAGGAGCGGTTGCGAGCCATCTCAGGCGAGTAAGGTAAGCTTTTATCTTCCGTTTCGGTTTTACGTTGTTGCTGTCGTTGTTGTGTTATCTCCAAGGTCGAGTCGCCGTGGTGATTAGGGTGGGTTACGGCGGTGAGGACGGTATACCGGGGGAGCTTGCGTCTGGTTGACGGCAATTTGCGAATCATGAGCGCGGGGTTGAGGGATGTTGGTTGCTGGCGTTATGGTGAGCCCGAGAGCAGGCTGTTTTGTGGTTGTGGTGGTGGCAAATACCACCACGATGATGTCAAATGAGAGGGCGTCGGAACTGAGCACTAGTATTGTGAGCGGTGGCGACGGGTTGAATTCAGGAACAATGGTGGGTTTACGTGAGGAACCAGACCTGGTTGTGGTCTCGGTTCAAACCGCCGGCTGGAGTCGACACCGGGGCTGACGTCGGTGGTGAGGCAGGGTGTGGTGAGTGTTAGTTGCGGTGGTTACCGGTAGGGTGGTTAGGTGTCGGTGGTAGTCGGGTTGGTTTGGGCAGGTTGTCGAGTCTTAGTGTTGGTTGTGAGCGAGCCATGGTTCAACTCCGGGTCGAGGAGTGGCTGGGCTTGGTGGTTGTCGGCAGGGAGTAGAGGAGGAGTGTGGTGGTTGATATGGGCTGGTTGCGCGGTGCGTTTTAACGTAAAGGAAATAGGATAGGGAAGGATTCCGTGTTTAACGTGTGGTTACTACAAAACCATTAATTATTAGTATATTATTATATTATTATTATATTGTTTATACTATATTACTATTATTATTATCATTATTATTTTTTATCTTATTGTTAATGATTAGTAAATTTAATATTTATGGCGGGTTAGAAGTGTTATGTTTACGGAAAGATTTTAGGAATTTACTATTTTTGGAAGTTACTATATTTAGAAGGTTGCTATTTTGGGTAATCTCGTTTGTTGGGAACTTTCTAAATATAGGAGGTTCCTATAAATAGAATGTATACGTATATTACGAGATTTAGGGTGTTTTATTAATTATATAATATATGTCTAGGTGGAGGTTTTCGCGTGGAACACTTTTAGTAGCTGTTGCGCACTTGCTGTTTTCTTCCGCAGTTTCGAGGTAGGGGAAAATACTGGTATATGATGATGTGTAAACTGTTCTTATTCGGTATTAACCATGGTTGTTATATATTATCATGTGATCATTATATTGTGTTATTTATATCATTTTGTGATACAATTCGATGTGAAAATATTGGGTCTTGTGATACGGTGCAGAGTATATATGGCGTTGGATCGGTGCGGAGTTTATATGGTGTTGGATCGGTGCGGAGTTTATATGGTGTTGGATCGGTGCGGAGTTTATTTGGTGTTGGATCGGTGCGGAGTTTATTTGGCGTTGGATCGGTGCGGAGTATATTATATTGTTGTTATTTATTTTTCTCTAGTCAACCTCGTGGTTGACCCTTTGTATTCGTGATCACCAGTGATGAACCAAATTATTGGGGAGCAGATTGACAGGTGGCTGAGACTATGGGAAGCTGTGGGAGGAGAGAGCTTGGATCCGGACCAGGCTAGAGTCTAGATCACCATAGTCAGTTTAGCATGAGTTGTACTTACTTTTCATAAGACTGTTTTATTACAGTTGTAAGAACATGTTATGGAGTTTAACTTTTAATTAAAGTACTGTTTATCTTTCCTTTGTATCTACTGCCTCGGGAAATCGAGATGGTAACACCCGTATTTATCTGAGGAGTCCTAGTACAGGCCATTGAATAAATGGGGGTGTTACAAAGTGGTATCAGAGAGAACGATCCTCAGGCCTAAACCAAATGAATAATAATGAACGTAGGAAGAGTCTAATAAAATGAACCCCGAGATGAAACTGATAGGAGCCCCAAAAAGGAACGGGATGAGTTAGGGGCCCCCTCACACCAAACCTGAGCCCTTTCGGTTCTGTCTCGGGAACCCAATGAGAGTAATGGAAGAGTGGGGTAGATTATACGGTAACCTATGTATGTCGCGCTAACAGTTTGACAGGAGCGGAATGAGGATTGCAATGATGTGGTATATGGTTAATGATGTGCAATGAAAGAATATGGTTGATATTGGCATGCTGACTTATTTGAATATTTGAGTGGAATTTTAGTGTATGAATAGCATGAGTTGTGATTTATGAATTATATGATGATATGCATGAGGTTTTCTGATCCCTGAACCCTTAGGTAGAGATATAGCATGAAGGTATGTGTAATGAGTTGACGATAGAGGCACCATAAGCTATAGCTATCTAAAAGGGTAGAGGTAGGAGGGATATGGCAATGATTGACAGGAAGGGTTAGAAGAGCCAACCAGGCTATGTTGTTACAGGACAAAGAATCAAGTTGAGTCCTATATGTAAAGCTAGTAGACTGAAACTGGTGAACTGAATTCCTTACTCCTTGCAAGAATTACTATTTAGTTTACTAAACAAATGGGATCGGATTTTGAGATTTATGATTGTTATTATTCTACCAATTGCCTTAGTAATCCATGTCTAGTGATATGTGGAATGTGTTGCCCTAAGCCATAAATGTTATATAGTTATGTGTTGAAAATTTCATGACAATTTATACGTCTAGTTACATGCATTTAATTTGGTTACAAGGGGTGTATTCAATATATGTCACTCTAGTGATTTCTAGGATATGTTTTCGTATTTAATAAAGTTGTGTTTGATACGATGGTAGAAACTATTGCATGGTCTATACACCTATAATTATTGAGTTGCCTGATTGATTTTATTTTGGTTTCACGATCCTTACCGCTTTCTAGTAGGCAATTACATGTTAATATGTTGCAAAGTAATTTCATTACTTCAAATGATGTGTCAACGTGTTCGAGAGAAGGATGGTTGAGTTTCGAGATAGCAATGTGAAGATGTAGAAGAACCAAATTGTTTTAATAAGTTTCCTGGATGTTACCTTGTTTGTATGGGCTGCCATCTTAAATGTGTTCCATATGTGTATATGAAAATTTTATGTATGACAACTTCTGAGTTAGCTTTTCAATGTCCTTGGTTCGTGTTAATAGGAGCTATAATTCGAGAAAAATAAATATTTTGTTGACAATGGTCAAATTGTTACTACATAGTTCGTTTTGACCCATGTTTTCGTGAAGTAAACCATTTGCAACATGGTTGTTGATTGCGCACCATTCCCAACCCTATTGTTCAGAATATTCGTTCACGTTTACAAAATGATACACCATGTAAAATCTTAACGAGTCGTTATCTAATGGTGATTTTTGCAAGTTATCTAATTTTCTGTCGTATTACTGTGAAGTTTTGTTCAGATCAACTGAGTTATAAATGATTTCCTTGCGATATGCATTCGATTCTCTTCCTATGATTAGCGTAGCTAAGCTGTTATATAACTATGAGTTGGTAAGTTGTTGCATAATGTTTAGTTGTTGAAATTGTGAGATATGAAAGTTTCAAATAAGAGTTTAATCAAATGTGAATTATGTGATGTGACCACGTGATATCCTATTATGACCTTTATAACATTTTCAAGTATATCGTTATACCATACAGTGGGTTGCATATTGCTATATTTTTTTTTTCTTTAAATCTGATCATGACGTATTGAGTTATTAATTAGTTGGCATGGAATTTATGAAAGTATTAGTGTAAAGAACCTGTTCACTTTTATCATTAAAATTTTCATAATTCATGAGCTACAAGAACCATGTTTTAGTGATGAAGAGTAAGAATGTTCGCGTGAAATTCTTTTGATTCGTGTTTAAAAATGGCCACAAACACCACTTCAATGTTTCAAAGTGATGATTATCCATGATAATGTTGGATGTTTTGATAACTGTAATAATTGTTGCAACATGACAAATTTGTTGGAGGAAGTGTCCTCGACAATAGTGTGTTGACGTAATTAAAACTCATTTAAATGAAACACAACTGGGAGTGTTACTCTTTTAAAGTCAACTGATCAACATTTATCGATAATGATTGGCTGTCTAGAGTTTGACATTATCGTCATATGATGGTGGTGATCAGTTGATCCCTTAAGGTCATATCTTTAGGGAATTCCGTCTCAATGGAATAATTAATTAATATTGTATTGGATACAAATTAATTAATAACTGGAAATTTTGGAAATAATATTATATGACGAATATTTTTATAATGGGATTATAATAATAATTAAAGTCAAAGTAATAAAATTGTTTTTATTACTCGGTTTTGTTTATTCGTTTAGGAAACGATTAAATTGAGAATGAACACGGTTGATCATAAAATTACAAAGAGTTGTAATTAAATTATGACATTACATTTTTGTGCAAAAATAATTTCGAAATTATTAGTGTAATTATTTAAATGTAATAAATTTGTAAATTATGAATTTTAATAGTTAAAATTGCACAATTAACAAATTGGGTCATGTGTTATGGGACATGTGTGACATGTTACAAATTAACACAATTGACAAAGATAAAATGGGTCCATATTAGACCCATTTCAGCCGTGTATATGGTAGTGTGTAGTGATTGTGTATGCTTTACACAAAGCCTTACAAAACCTATGAATAGGTGTGTAAGTGTGTAAGAAACATGTAAGGCATCTTTGTTTCTTTTGCATTGTGTAAGAGGCCATGCATTGGCCTTGGGCATGCATGTTGGCCGGCCATATGGCTTGTGTAACAAGCCTATGTTGCTCAATATATACACACCATTCATGCCTTAGTTTGTTGGTTGGTGTTGGATGCTTATTTCCTCTACTAACACATTCACACTACAACTCATTCTCTATATATTTTTCTAGTAAATTAGTTTTCTAAGAAAATAATTATTTCCATACTAATAATATTAAGAGTAATATTATTATTATTTCTAGTATACTTATACTAATTTTCTAGTAACAAAATTAGTATTAGTTTGAGATCGGGTCCTTGATACGCATCTTTTGGAGACGATTTTTCTTAGATCGTTTAAGGGTATTTCGGTGGTTTGAAGACTCATATAATAGGTGATTATTGAGTATAAACCTTCTAAAACCAATGTAAGGACTATCTCATCTTATGATATCATCTTGCATGCATAAGATCCATTTAAGTTTTATGACCTAAACTTAAAGAAACAAAACTCATATTAGATTTGAGTATAAAATAAGGAACCTAGTTTCCAACAATTGGTATCAGAGCATTATGGTTGTTGCATGCATGATCGGATTCATGATTTATGTTAAAATCGGTTTAACATATATATTTCGATTTTTCGAAATTATTGTGTTTATTATGATAAATCACCAAATAATTTTGCATGTTAAAGTTTCTGTTTCTAAAATGGTTTTAGGACATAAAAATAATTTTATGGATTTTTATTGTTCGTTTTTATATTTATTTGTATATTTTGTAGTTTAAATCGGTTTTAAACAACAATTAATGGGAAAAAATAGCTAAAAATAGTTTCTGGCCGAGATTTTTTGATATGTTCTCACATGCATATTTAATATATTGTATATGATTTTTCGTGATAAATGGAGTTAATATGCATGGATTATGAATTTTATGAGATAAATAGTCATAATATGAGTAAAAATGGGTATATAAGGTTATATTTCGAATTTGACCTTAAAAATTTTATGAGAAGTCACATGCAATATATAAAGTTCCTGTATGAATTTTCGAAATTATTGGAATTATTTTGCATGATTAATGATTTTTATAGTAAAAATCGGATTAATAGTGACTTAAATTCGACTTTAATAGTTATAGTTGGAATTTTGCCATAAAAACTTTACACAGTGTCACATGCAATATTTACAGTATGTATGTAAGTTTTGGGAATTTATTCTCAAGTGATGCATGATTTATGATTTTAATGGTTAATATCGGATAAATAGTGACTTATTGTGTTAAAAATAGTTAATCTTAATATTATGACATGAAATTTTACCCATAGATGTCTTATATGATAGGAACATCAGATCTAAAAGTTAGATATCAAAAATTTTCTGTTTTTATGATTATTAATTTTTAATGAGTTAATTAGTTAATAATCGTAATTTATGAGTCGTAAAAATAAAATTTCGAGCATGGTCTGAAATTTTTGGTCATTTTCAGGTTCTAATATGTATTTTAGGATGACTAAAAATTTATAGCAATTTATTTCAAGTTTTTATAATTTAAATCGGATTTTTAACCATAAAAACGGCTTTTATAGGATTTATTTAAGAAATAAACCATAAGTATTTGCATAAGACCATTTATTAATTTCTGAATTTTCAGAAAATTTCCAGAAAGTTTAAAATTTTTGAATTTTAAATTTCGAATTTTATTAACTCATTTGGCCATATTTTGTTTATTTTTCCCGAAAATACAAGTAATTTATGAACAATAATGCAAAATCAAGTTAGATCATGATCAAATATTAGTAGAGACTAAACATTGATTCCTAAAGTAAGTTAGGATGATTAAATTGGACATAAATGAGATTTATGTAATTTTGGATGATTTTAATAGTTAAAATCGCGCATATCCGTAAAAACCGTAAACAAATATGAGATATTTGCTCCCATAAGGCGATTTGGCATTAAAAATTGAGCATGTGCATACATATTTTATTATTGCAATTTATTTAATATGAATGTCATATTTTGAATGTTATTTATATAATTTGGAATTATGTAATTTTTCTTAGTATGGCCTTAGTTTTAATCAATATTACCCGTAATGAAAGGGAATATTGATTCGGTTGTAATTTATGTGATCTCGTATCACGGGTTTGTAATTTAAATTTTCAATTTTACAATAGAATAGTTTTATTATTTTATTGTAATTCCGAAGATCCAAAAGACGGTGCCATACGGAAAGGAGTTCCGACAAGACGGTGTTTTCTTGGATGGCGTGCCAATGAAGTTCAAGGGACCATGGAGTTGGTTTCCGAATTTGTAATAGTTAATTAGTTTTTACTATTACTAGGAAGGCCATACTAGGATTTTATTGCTTTATTGCTTTTACTTTTGCATTTTAATATGTTTGCATGCATAGCCAAATCGCCATAAACATGCATATTAGTTTAGATCGTTAAAAACGACCGTGTCAATTATAATTATCGAGTTCACCGATTTGATTCGCTTAAAGGAGATAGATAATAAATTGACAAGACCTCTATATTAAACAAAAACAATTGAGAATTAGCCTTACCAAATAGTAGAACCCATGAGCTTCTATTTCGTGGGGTGGTGCTAGTCCAGTGGGCAGTACGAACCCCATTACGTAGGATAAGTGGGGCGATGGGATGGATTCAGTCTAGTGGGCGGATCGCATCCCGATGCATTTGAAATTTGGTTTGTACTCAACGGAAGTGTAGAGGACCAGTGGTCAATGTGTTCCGGGCTAAGATGTATAAATTATGATTTGTCATCAACCAAGAGTTCTAGGGTAGAACCGGTTTATTTTAACCCACCAAACCATATTGTTGGGTCGGAGTTCCAGTGGTTCACGATTTCGATAGTATGGGTTTGGGTCTTGGAATCATTTATAAAATTGGATAGAGGTCATTTTATAGATGCATCAACTTAGTAAATATGTTTACAAGTTAAAATGAAAATTAAAACGATTAGCATTTAATTTCTTCATATGTTTAAAATTTTGTAGTCTTCGTATCAATATCAATCATGGCTACTTCCACTACTACCAACAATTCATGGTTACGTTCCTTCACGGATCATTGTAAGCTAAAAGAGAATGGGGAAAACTTTGCCGATTGGGATGCCCAACTGTTGTTGGCGGCACAAGGTGACGGTAAGACCGAATTCCTTATTGAAGCATCACCTCCCGAACCTGCAGAAAATGCCACCGCCGCGGCAAGACGACCTTATGATACTTATCACAAGGAGTCTTGGGAATTGAAAAATGTTTTGATCCTCTCGATGGAGCCGGAACTCCAAAGGATTGCCCTAAAGATTGGCACAGCTTATGAGATCTATTGCAGGCTTCTGACAATGTTCTCAAAGGCTTCGAGAATTGTCCAATACGGGGCGGCATCGGCCTTCTTTGATCTCAACCTTAAGGAGGGGCAAAAGGCTAGCCCACATGTACTCAAGATAATTGAGCATGTAGTAACCCTAAGGATGAATCAAGTGGACATTCCTGAGGAACTTGTGATTGACAGAATCCTCCATTCCTTGTCTAAGGTGAAGACTTATGTACAATTCCGGATGAATTTCAGCATAAGGAACCAAGACGTCTCTCTCGATGAATTGCACAATATGATCGTGCAAGTAGAAAGGGATATGGACCTAAATGTTAGTTCCCCTAAGGATGAGCTCTATATAAATGTTAAGGGCAAAGGAAAGTTCGATAGGAAGGGTAGGGCTAAGGGGAGGCAACCTTCCAAAGGTTTAAAGAATGTGTCTTCGGAGGCAAGTACATCAGATCCCAACATGAGCGCTCCTCAAGGAGCCAGGTGCTTTTATTGTAATAATAAAGGACATAAGAAGAGGAATTGTTCCAGATATCTCAGCGATCTCAAAGCTGGGAAGATTCTTCCAAGTTGGTATGATAACTGTCTCTATTTTGTGTTAATCTCAACTAACGTATTATGATACAAGTTGTGATGTGAATGCTCTTCTTACTTGAATTAGGGCATGGAAACAAAAATAAGGGTAAGAAAAATCAAGCATAATGGATCAATGGAACTAAGGGGCCGTTTGGTTCAAACCATTGGAATGGAATGGAATGGATTCTAATTCCAAGGAGGTATGGAGTTAGAATCCCATACTTATTAATGTGTGTTTGGTTTGATTTTGCAATGGATTTTAAATGCCATTCTTATTGTTTGGTTCACATTTGGAATGGATTTCAAATTATTTGATTTTCTTCATTATAGAAAATTGCAATTATATTATTTTGAATTAAAATTAACTACAACAAAGTAAAAATTCAAATTAATCCATAATAATCAAATGACTCATGTTCAAATAATACGTTAATAGCAAAATTATTCGAAGACCGACAAAAATCCACATAAAACGTTTTATGAAAATACGATAGTCTAAACATCACGCATCAATTATTGCCATTTCGAGGCCCATGTGGGTGAATGAGGTTAAAAATAAACTCCTTCTTCCATGCATCATCAGGACTCTGGTAAAAGAGAGAGAGATCACTTGGACTAGACGCCAATTTTTGTGAAGCTAGTAATGCTTCATACCTAGTTAACCCTTGCACGGCAAGTAGCTCATTTACCAAATTTTTCTTCTGATTTTCCAATTCTTGCTCACGAACCATAATAGCATGCTCATGTTGTTGAGTGGTTGACAAAGCATTAGCAATAGTAGACATATGGACATTCATTCCACTCATAAAATCGGATAAGTTTGAAGACATATCTCTGAAAGAAGTAGTCAAATCCACAACATCCGGCAGCTTTCTCTTCTTTGTTTTCTGTTTCTTATTCTCCATTGGTATTTTCATCGTCTTTGATTTCTTTGATATCGGTTCACTTGGACTAGATTGAGTAGGCCGATAAAGTGACGCATTATCATCAATAAGATCATCTTCGTCACTTTCATCCTTGCTTAAGTCAATGGGCTCATTTTGTTGGTTCTCAACTGCTTCGGCAAAAGTCTCATAATTAGTTCCAGTGGCTCGATCCGGGCCATATATAATTGCCAACTTATCAAAATGCGGAAATGACACGTTCCACAATCCATGAGCACTTTTATTTTGCTGCAACAATAAAACAACATACATGCTCGATCAACTTGAGTTAAAAAAAAATTACTATTAAGAAAGAGAGAAAAAAATAGAGAAGAAGTATTACCCTACAAAAATCATCATATGATTGTCTTTCACACTTTATCATATGCTTCTCATCATCCCAAGAAAAGCCAGAAGTGCGAAACATCTCCGTTAGTGCATTATATTTATCCTTAAACCATTTTATCTTTGACTCAATATGAGGATTTGCTTTTAAACCACATCCTGGGAATTTTTTGTTCATCATATCCTCCAACTTATTCTTAAAGCCATTCTTAAAACTACCATCTGCTTTCCATTGCGGATCACTATTCAACTCTAACAACCCATCAATTAAATGCTCTTCTTCAAGTTTTGTCCAAGAGCGCTTATTTTTACCTCTTCCACCTTGAGATGTTTGCCCAACCTCCATGCTATATATAATAAAATGTTAATAAACTAGCGAATAATTAGATAAAATTATTGCATTCCACAACCACAAAACTAAAATAGTGACATAAGGTTTCAAGAAACAATTGCCAAGTTATTGAAACATTAACAAAACACAAGAAAATCAAGTGCTAAACAACTTATGCATTTTGGTTACGTCTAGCTCTCCAATTATTGTACATAGTTTGTGCTAATGTGTTCCGATTATTAGTCCATGCATCAGATGTCTCAATCAAAGTAATATAATCAACTTCATCATCTGAATCCTCATCATCACTGTCATCATCTTCATCATCATCATCTAAGGCCTCATATATTGTATAATCAGTTGGCATATATTTGCGGATGAGGTTATGTAATAAGGAACAAGCTTGAACTATACGGCCTTGAGTTCTTACCGAAAAGAAAGAAGGGGACCTAAGGATACCCCATCTCCCTTTTAATAATCCAAAACATCTTTCAATAACATTTCTAGCTTTCGAATGTCTCATGTTGAAATACTCTTCTGCACTCATTGGTTGTCGATCCCCCCACTCCTTGAGGTGATATCTGTGACCTCTATATGGTGCTAAAAAACCCTCACAATTTGTATACCCCGCATCAACCAAGTAATAGGAACCTTCAATTTATTAAAAAAAAAATAAAAAGTTATTTCAATTTACAACTGAATATATAGTTATTTATTTTTGTATTAGCTTCTTTATTTAGTTTTATTACCTTGGGGAACCTTTAAACCATGAGGCTTACAAATAGCATCTCGAAGGGCACGACCATCATGAGCAGATCCTTCCCAACCAGGTTGAACATATATAAACTCCATAAATGGATTGCATACACCTAACACATTCATAGCAATTAAACCCTTCCTCGTTCGATATCTTGGTCGATCCTCACTTGGAACTTGTACACTAATGTATGTGCCATCTAAGGCTCCTAAACAGTTCTACAAAACAACAAGTATACGTGAACCGGCTTAATATTTAGAATAGTTAGTTAATAGTCTTTAAAAAAAATAATGTATTCGATTAAATAAATTATAATACCTGAAAATATTTCCATCTACCGTCTTCGCATTCTTCCGTTATAGGCTTTGGCTTTTTAAGTAAGTGACTATGTAATTTTAGTACAGCAAGGAGACAACGATGAAAGTTTCTACTCACACTTTCTCCACTTCTGAAGAAATGATTTCCTATCGTTCTATTTTTAAAATGATGTGCCAAAGTATATAAAAACATGGCAACAATTTCCTCTAATGACATATTTCGAGTTTCCTTCAAGTCTCCAATATCTCTAACCATCTCACAAAGCACGTAAAATGTCCTTCGATTCACACGAAGTTCGCTCTTACAAATTATATCACTATGCTTGATTAGTGTATGCAAGTGCCTTTGCCTAAGACGCCTTTTTTCCTCTTTACTATATCGTGGATGCTCAATTCTACGGATAGTCACGCCCATCATACACAACATTAGATATAGAATAATGACTATATTAATCACAACCAAAATAGTCAGTAACAACTCAATTTGAGGCATTTCTGAAACATATACATTAACTATAAGACAAATGAAAAAATCGAATAATTCTCATTTGTGACGGACATCGTCGCAAGGGTGCTATAATAATACTGACTTATGCTACTCTCCTAATTGAAGGTCAAGTATTGTTTAACCATGAAAAAATCGGTTGTTTATGGTTGACTATATAATAGTATACTATTCTCAATATATCTACCAAACTAATGGTGATTACATACAGAATGAGCTCGAACAAAGACCGACTATAAATTAAGAGCCAACAAATGAGCAAAATCCAAGCAGCATAAGATCACACAGAGAAAACAAGTTTCAACACAAAATAGCATATCATCTGTTCATGCTCAACCCCATTTATCAATCAAACACACGAACTACAACCCTTTCAAATTAAATATTCAAGTGATCCAATTTTCCTAGTCAAAGTTAGAAAAATCGTCAATCAACAACAGTGGTTTTTACAAATGAGAAAAATAAAAATAAAGGCTAATTGGCATACCTTAACAATGGAGTTTCAAGGGATATCAATGAAGAAGCACGTAACTTTTTTTTCTTTTCTGTTTTCTATAATTTTAGGGTTTGGATGGAGTGGAATGGATTTAGAATCCAGGGGTGAGGCATGGGTATGGGATTCCAAGGGTTTGGAATGAATTTAGAACCCCTTGGGTATCAAACTCCATTCCAAAAAGGCCCAACCAAACACCGGAATGGATGAAATCCATTCCAATCCATTCCAAATACCCCAACCAAACACCCCCTTAGAGTAGCTCCACTCAGGATGATCAAGGAGCTTTGTTTTTCCTGCTTATTTTATTTCAAGTGTTGAAAGAACAATTTAAAATCCGTATTTTATTTCCTTGTTGGACGAGGAAATGTTAATCCTTTAAACAATTGGTTGTATTTTGGATAATGAGGTGACTTGGTTTTCAACCCAAGTCACTATTGGTTTTATATTTAAGTTCTTAATTAGTTTTAACACTTGCAAATCTTAAACATAGAATAGAATTGATTGTCACATTTCAGTGTATGACCATTGAAACCGAATAGGTATAGGATACCCAATTCAAATCAAATCAAAATCAAATTAAGTTAAGAACTTAATTAAAGAGGAAAAGTTATCATAAGGGTACACAAACCAACTTCAAAGTTATCAACCATTCTAAACTATCTAAAGCTTTAAATTGAATATTTTCTGTAATAAACCATAAGGATACACAAACCAACATCAAAGTCATTGCTTGTGGCCATAGTAGCTATCTTTGGTGATAAAATGGGATTATTATTACAAAGATAGAGTGGGAGAAATTTTGAAAAAGCCACAAATAGCACATGATTTATGTTAAAATCGGTGTGCATGAAGTTAATGCATCTATAATTGGTTTATAGATGCATGAAATTGGTGATTTTGATAAGCACAATGGATGTGATCTATTAGTGAATAGTAGGATTTATTGTGTTTTGGTTATGTGAAAGATAAGAAGGAAGATTAAGTTGTGGATATACGATTTAAGAAAATCTACACCTTATGGTTGTAAAAGGTAGATTAGGCTGTAAATAAGATTCTACGCCTTATCATCCCAAAAGTTGTGGATAAGCCCAAAGGTTGTAGATAAGATCTACGCCTTATATCCCAAGAGCAATCTACACCTTATGGTTGTAAAAGGTAGATTAGGCTGTGGATAAGATTCTAAGCCTTATCATCCCAAAAGTTGTGGATAAACCCAAAGGTTGTGGATAAGATCTACGGTTTGGTAAAAATCTACGCCTTATATACCAACGGCCCCGGCCCTGGAGGATACTTCAAGGATAAATTCTTGAAGTTTGTAAGGAAAAATTCTATACATGGATAAGATCCATGATATAGTCCTCGTACAGTACAAGATAAGATAAATGTGGGGAACTGAAAGTTCCTACACACAGAAATTGTATACCATAAGAAAAGACTCTTATAGAAACTACGGGAGGACACTCGAAGAAAATTATTCAAAAGATTTTGCAAAGGCTCAAGAAAGGGTTCTTGGATTTAGATGGTGATCTAAATGTGTCAATGCAAATTCTAAAGACCATGAAATTTATAAGACATACATGCTAATAAATGAGATTTATTGGGAGAAGCATACGTTGACATGTAGATGCCAGCAGTCTGCAAAGTTAAGGGTAACTTTGTTGAAAGTAGTAAGGTAATTCATTGAGAATGAATTCAGTAAACTCAATAACCGCTTTTCAAAAGGGTATTTGAAAAGGATGTGACTATTAGCACATATGGTTAAGTCCCAACCATTTCAATTCATTAAATGTTAAGGAACATTGAATTGAGTGGGAGCTTTATGATTTACGGTTAAATGTAAAGTTCAGTGGGAGTTCTCGCTCCAGGATTTGAAGCTATTGAGTCATGGGTATGACTTCGGGATCTTCAGAATCAGGCAAGAACAAGAGTTTAGTGGAAGTAAACGTTATCTAAAACAACTCATTGCTCGTTTGGAATGAAGCATTGATACTCATGAGAGGTACACGAGTTTTTGGTTCTAGATAACATATTGATATGAATTAAATCTAATTAAACATGGGATGTTTGGTTAAGATTATAAAAGACGTCTTGTTTATAAAGTATTAAGGTTGTTCATAGAGATGAAGATAGTATAACCATGATGGGATCATGGAAATTTATCGAACCTTAAGTACTATTGTTTGCACGTTTAAATCACTAATGTTTCCGCCATTAGTATAATCGTGTAAAGTGGATGCGCACCGCTTGCAGGACAACCCCTTGGAGCAGGTGTTAAACCAATGATTAAACCTTGGTAAATTGTCAAAGTATTCTCCAATGAAGATAAAAGACAAATTCAAGATTTTGGAAGATAACTTAGTCGTATGGTAAAAGGTTTGCAACGACTCAAGTTCCAAGAAACCGAGCAAAGATTTGAGATAATCTTTGGCTTACATTCATTGACTATGCATCTCAATGACTTGTATTTTAACTACATGGTCATCACAAGATTCTACAAAATGTGTAAGTTCATAAATTATGTAAAGGCATTACTGTGGCTGGGAGTTACACAATGCACATAATCTTATTCGCTAGTCATGAGAATGACTTGTCTCTTTCAGAGGAAAGATCAATGTGTGGATATGATCCGCAAAGTGAACGATCGCACGAACCGTGGTAAACCTGGTTTACTCAAAATGGAGATAATTACAATTTTAAGGGATGTAAACGAGAGACCCTAAAGCTGATTGTAAATTAAATGGTGTTCAAAGTTTGACCACTTGGATGGTGTAATCCACTAATTGTTTGAGTTATTTATGACTCACGAAAGGTCAAGTAAAATTCAAATGGGATGGTAAGACCATATTGAACCCCATTAAAGTGAATTGAATTATCATGACCTCGCCCCTAGTTGCTTAAGTGAGGTGACATCTCAATGCAACCGGATGTGTGATGCGATTGATGGCGAGTTCAATTGCCATAGAGTCATACGAGATGACTAATCGATCACCTAGGCATAGACATGTTAAGATACATTTGCCGGGCTAATGACCGCTGATAGAGCTCTGGCGTACTCTTATTGAAAGACTGCCTGGTCGTGGCGGGAGCATCTATCGTGTTTTACATGAGTCAGTTCTTGGACTAATGACTGTTCTCTGAGGTGGCATAGTTTTCAGATTAACTTTGATTTATGTCCTAACACCTCCGTAACTGGGGTTTATAAGGACATATTTTGGGTTATGATGGGCTGTGGCTAGCCGGAAGGAATAAGTCGATTAGGAATTGTCCACCCCTTGTCAGGGTTGAGAAATATCTCTAGGCCACTCGAGGAGAATAATAACTAGAAATGCGTGGCCACGCTCGGAAGGTATCTATGGTAGATAATTCCGGTCAGTAGTTATAACTCCAGATCGAGATAAACCACTCTAGATTTTAATCAATTGCCGGCACGACCTGAGAGGACGCCATGCATTGAGTGGGAGATAGTAATAGGGCAAGAGAATTGGTAACACACACTTGTCTCGGACAAGTGGGAGATTGTTGGAGGAAGTGTCCTCGACAATAGTGTGTTGACGTAATTAAAACTCATTTAAATGAAACACAACTGGGAGTGTTACTCTTTTAAAGTCAACTGATCAACATTTATCGATAATGATTGGTTGTCTAGAGTTTGACATTATCGTCATATGATGGTGGTGATCATTTGATCCCTTAAGGTCATATCTTTAGGGAATTCCGTCTCAATGGAATAATTAATTAATATTGTATTGGATACAAATTAATTAATAACTGGAAATTTTGGAAATAATATTATATGACGAATATTTTTATAATGGGATTATAATAATAATTAAAGTCAAAGTAATAAAATTGTTTTTATTACTCGGTTTTGTTTATTCGTTTAGGAAACGATTAAATTGAGAATGAACACGTGTTGAACCATATATTCAAATATATATAGTATATATGTTTATGTTTTGATAATGACAAGTCTAGCTATTTATATATTATATACTCGTATGTATAATCGTGTGCTAAGTGTACAGAACATTAGTAACAAGATCTAATCTATCAAGGATAAAAGATTCAAGCATATTAGTCAATGAATTGACTAAGTCGAAGATTGATAGAAGATCACAAGCGCGCATAATGAACTAAAGTTATATTCATCAACTATAGCTTTAGTACAAGATGAATTCAAGTTATAGCTCGTAGCTATAACTCTATATTATGAAGAAATGATCGGAATATATGTGTTTGGTTGAAACGTTTGTTTCCAAATTTATGTCGTGTAGAATTAATGTCTAATTAGGTATTCTATTTTAATAAATAGAATTGTTAATCTTAATAGGATTATATAAAATATATTTAAGTTAAATAAGGAATAAATAATTGTCTTATGAGATAATTATTTATTACTAAAATAAACTAAGGATTTTTATATGATCTTTATTGTCAAAAATATATTATCTAGATAAAGTTTGTTTTGATTTTTGGAAACGTGTGATATGCCACATTACCATAAATCGTTTAGGGTTTATTTAAATAAATATTATGTATTTATTTAATGTCCTAAACAAACTAAGATTATATTATGGTAATATATTTTATTATCTTTGACATGGTTTAGGAAGTTGATTTAATAAGAATACTAATTGTTTATTATATAAAGATCTTTCCTAAATATGAATTAGGAAATTGATTCCTTATATAATACATATAGTATATTATTAAATTTTTCCTAAATATATTAAGATTAGATTTAAGGAAGTATTACTAAAAGACTAGTATTCTAGTTTAAGTAATATTCCTAAATCATCTAGGGTTTGAATTACCTAGATACATATTCTATATAAATAGACTACCTATGAGACATTAAGATATACGAAATACACAACACACATACACGCAAATCAAGAGAGAGCCGTCGGTTATATTCTTCAAGTTCGAGCTTTTCATTGTCATATCCGATTCAAGATTCAAGTGCTCAAGCATTGATCTTATTCATTCAAGATTGTGACACCAAGAAAACATTGAAGACTTTATCTTATTTACGTAAGATAGATTGAGTATTTAGCGGTACTCGTTGTAAGACAAATATTTAACGGTATTTGTCGTAGCTGGATATTTAACGGTATCTAGATTGAGTTGTGACTAACATCAAAGTCGCACGAGTAGGGTTGATAAAATTGTAATCCAGAGTTGGTACTAATTTTATTAATCGAGAATAGTGGACGTAGGTCTCAGAGTGTGAGACTGAACCACTTCAAAAATATTGTGTCTCTCTTTATTATTTGCTCTACTCAAAGATCATCATACAACCATACACGCATCGAAGAAGATTTAAAAAGAAGGCATACTCAATTCAACCCCCCCTTCTTGAGTATATTATATCAATAGACTCTTCAATTGGTATCAGAGCCTCGTGCTCTTGATCGCCTAGCCGCGTGAGTTTTGATCCTTCTATTGATTCTATATTATATACTCTTTCATCAATGGATTCCAAGCATCTCAAGTGCCCTATCATCGATGGCAAAAACTATAGTTTATGGAAAAATATGATGACCCATTACATCAAGGGTTGTGATTGGGAATGTTGGAAGATCATCCAAACTGGACCAAAGAAGATCTTGGTCGCCGCCGCCAATGGAACAACCTATGAAAAGATGGAAAGCGATTATGTGGAAAGTGACTACAAAATTGCAGAGAAAAACTCTAAAGCCATGAGCCTCCTACAGAACGGTATGATAACCTCAGAATTCGATAGATTCTCATCCTGTAGTTCCGCTAAGGAAATATGGGATAGTCTCGAACTTGCTTATGAAGGAACATCCGCAGTCAGGAAACATCGTATAGACTTGCTCGTTCAAAGATATGAACTTTTCAATATGGAAAAGAATGAATCTATTGATAGCATGTCTGCACGATTTTCTTGTATTATTAATGAACTGCGGAACCTTGGCAGAAAGATCGATTCTGAGGATATCATTCGTAAGACTCTTAGGAGTCTCACTAAAAAATGGCAACCTAAAGTCACGGCCATAGAGGAAGCACGTGATCTATCTAAGATTACTTACCAAGAGTTGATTGGATCCTTAATGGCACATGAGATCATACTAAATAAAAACGATGATGATCCCAAAGGAAAGGGCGTCGCTTTACAAGCCTCCACAGGTGAAGTAAGCGAAGAAGAACTTGAAGATGAAACAGTTCTATTCGCTAGACGATTTAAGAAAGCAGTTTTCAAGGGTAGATACAAAAACCCTAACAACAAAACATTCGACAAAAAAAAAACTGACTCTAAACAAACATTCTTCAAAAGAGGATGTTTCAAGTGTGGACAACAAGATCACATGATCAAAGATTGTCCAAGTTGGGACAAAATCAAAGACAAGTCAAAAAGAAGAAAAGAAAAACAGAACCAAACAGACTCCTCAAACATCACACAAAAAATGGTCACCAAGAGTACAAACTAAAACCTACACAAGAACATCAAAACCCAACCACTACCGATATAGAAAGACCTATGTAAGACAAGTCTGGGTTAAAAAGGAAGATGTATTTGTGATTACTAACAACAAAGGACCCAAGTATGCTTGGGTACCTAAATCCTGTCTTTAAAATTATTTGTGCAGTTTGTCGCCAAGGAAAATAACCTATGGTATCTCGACAGTGGATGCTCAAGACATATGACAGGCGACGTAAACCTATTCCAAACCCTAAAACCTTTTGATGGAGGTAAAGTCACATTCGATGATAACAAAAAGGGAAAGATCATCGGAATTGGTAAGATAGGTATTTCATCCTCTCATGCTATAAATGATGTATACCTTGTAAATGGTCTCAAACACAATCTTATCAGTATATCTCAATTATGTGACAAAGGAAATAAAGTGGTTTTTCATTCAGATATATGTCGTATAATCTTAGAAGGCACCAGTAAAGTGATACTTGAAGGTCACAGGATGAAAAATGTTTATATGATTGATTTAAATGTTGTACCTACTGATTCTCTATCATGCATGAAAGTTACGTTAGATGATCCATGTCTATGGCACAAGAGATTTGGTCATATTAGCTCACCTATTCTAAGTAAGCTAAAAAGATGTGACTTGGTCGAAGGTCTTCCAAAGATCAAATTTGATCAAGAAAAGATGTGTGACACATGTGCACGATGTAAACACGTCAGATCGTCTTTTAAGCCAAAAAGAGTGGTAAGCACAGAACAAGCTCTTGAACTAGTACACATGGATCTATGTGGACCTATGAAGGTAAGAAGCAGAGGTGGTTCCAGGTACGTTTTCGTTCTAGTTGATGATTACTCTAGATTCGTTTGGCCAATCTTTCTTCACTCCAAAGACGAAACTTTCGATGAATTTGTTAGTCTCATGAAACTTGTCCAAAACAAATATAAATCAAACCTAGTAACAATCCGTACTGATCATGGAACTGAGTTCGACAATCATGCTTTTATTGAGTTCTGTAAAACCAATGGTGTTGGTCATAACTTCTCGGCCCCTAGAACCCCACAATAAAATGGAGTCGTAGAACGAATGAACAGAACGCTAGAAGACATGGCTAGAACAATGCTTCTTTGTAGTGGCCTACCTAGAAACTTTTGGGCTGAGGCTATTAGTACAGCTTGCTATATTCATAACCGTGCTATGATTAGACCTATCCTTAAAAAGACTCCTCATGAACTTCTTCGTGGTCGCAAACCAAACATATCACATTTAAGATGCTTTGGTAGTAAATGCTTTGTTCACAACAATGGTAAAAACAAATTAAGCAAATTCGACCCTAGAAGTGATGAAGCAATCTTTATAGGATATTCAGATCATAGTAAAGCCTACAAAGTTTTTAACAAACGTACTTTATGCATAGAGGAAAGTATTCATGTTATCTTTGATGAGAATAATGTCTTCGATAAGCCATTACAGGATATAGAGGAAAACCTAGACGAACCTGATTTCAGGTTATCAAGGGAAGATCCTCCTGAAATGGAAATTGAAGAAGGAGAACCTCAAGGAATTCATGATGAACTCAACTTGGGAGAAAATGGTGCGAGAGATGGAACTACAGTTGATGATACTGTAGATAACTCTCAAACCAATGACTTGGAACCCAGAGTTACAGCTAATGAAGCTGTAACTTTGAATCAAAACCAAAGGGAAGAGGCCAGAGTTATACCTGACCCTACTATAAACCCAGGTTTGAATTCAGGGGGAACAAGTCAAGATCCCGAGTCAAGTTCAGGGAATGCAAATGATCAATCAAGGAATTGGAGATACAAAGGCTCTCATCCATTGGACAATGTCATAGGAAGTCTAACAGATGGAGTTCAAACTCGAAGGAGCTTAAACAACTTTTGCTCATTCTACTCCTTTCTCTCCACCATTGAACCTTCAAATATCAAGGAAGCTCTCGCAGAACCAGACTGGATAGTTGCCATGCAAGAAGAACTCCAGCAATTTGAAAGAAACAAAGTTTGGCATCTTGTTCTTCGACCTAAGGACAGAACTGTCATTGGAACTAGATGGGTATTTAGAAACAAATTGGATGACACTGGAGTCATTGTGCGAAATAAGGCCAGACTAGTGGTTCAAGGATACAACCAACAGGAAGGGATCGATTATGATGAAACCTTTGCTCCTGTTGCTCGCCTTGAGGCAATAAGACTACTCATTGCATTTGCAGCACACAAGGGAATGAAGCTTTTTCAGATGGACGTTAAGACTGCATTTCTTAATGGCTATCTCCAAGAGGAAGTATTTGTTGAACAACCTCCTGGATTCCCTGACAGCAAACTCAAGGATCATGTATTCAAATTGGACAAAGCTCTCTATGGCCTGAAACAAGCACCTAGAGCATGGTACGACAGATTATCAAAGTTCCTATTGGAGAGTGGATTCAAGAGAGGATCTGTGGATAAAACCCTATTTCTTAAAAGCGAAAACTCAGATCTACTAGTCGTTCAGATCTACGTTGACGATATTATTTTTGGCTCAACTAATAAAAAGTTGTGCAAGTACTTCTCTGAGTTGATGACTTCTGAGTTCGAGATGAGTATGATGGGAGAACTAAAGTTCTTCCTTGGACTTCAAATACAACAAACTGAAGAAGGAATCAAAGTTCATCAACAAAAATACGTCAAGGAGTTACTAAAGAAATTTGGAATGGAAACCTCTCATGCAATGCCTACTCCAATGGTCACAGATAAGAAGTTAACCAAAGACGAAGATGGTAAGTCTGTAGATGAAACAACTTACAGAGGTATGATTGGCTCACTTCTTTATCTTACAGCAAGTCGTCCAGGTATAATGTTTAGTGTCTGTGTTTGTGCGAGATTCCAATCTGCACCAAAAGAATCACATATGATTGCAGTTAAAAGAATATTAAGATACCTAATCGGAACCTCAAAATTATATCTATGGTATCCTATGGACTGTAACTTTAACCTAGTAGGATATTCAGATGCGGATTATGCAGGATGTTCTTTAGACAGAAAAAGTACCTCTGGACTTGCTACCTTTGTAGGTCCTTGTATTATATCTTGGGGATCCAAGAAACAAAATTCTGTCGCTCTCTCAACTGCTGAAGCAGAATATATTGCAGCCGCACTGGTATGTTCTCAACTCTTATGGTTAAAGCAACAGTTACATGATTATGGTGTTGA
Organism: Silene conica; assembly: GCA_029255685.2. Taxonomy (NCBI): domain Eukaryota; kingdom Viridiplantae; phylum Streptophyta; class Magnoliopsida; order Caryophyllales; family Caryophyllaceae; genus Silene; species Silene conica. Next base: position 47,429,755 of record CM055312.2, on the reverse strand, counting down.
TGTTGGATGTGTACCTATATTATGTGATAATACGAGTGCTATAATTATATCAAAAAACCCAGCCCAGCACTCGAGGACCAAACATATTGAAATTAGACACCACTTTCTTAGAGACCATGTCGAAAAGAAAAATATAAAATTGGAATTTTGTAGTACGGAAAAACAGTGGGCAGATATCTTCACTAAACCATTGGCTAGAGAACGCTTTGAGACTTTGCGATTGGAAATTGGTTTAATCGGTGGCACCTAATCAAATCTTAAAAGCAAAAATAACCCAATGATTGACTACGGTTTAGATGAGATTATATGACTGTGTCCGTATACTCCGCTGCATGTGTATGTATATATTCGATGATAATTTTTGTGATTATAGTTATATTATACGATTTACAAACGAATGTGTGCACAATCGATCTCACAATAATATTACGTCACATATTATAGTTGTCCCACGACATACATATTACAAAATATACAAAATAATATTCAAATATTATAAAAACGAAAAATACAAAATAACCAACACAACTTACCTCAAATAGTCACACAAGTCGTGTGAACTAGCCCCACCTTTAGCCACGTCTATACCCAAACCAAATCCCACACTCACCTGCCACGTGTCCCCCCACTATCTCTAGACTTTGACTTTCCACCCAACCCACATTATTACCCCAACTTACCTTACCGTCCTCCATTATTACCAAACCCACAAATTTACCTCACCATTATTACAAACTCAAAACCTCAAAATTTATCAAAACACCATTAAACCTCCACCTAAAACCTCCATCACCACCCGACCAAAACCCACTAAATTTATTAAAAACACAATGCCTCCATCTCGTGCAACCCGCTCTCAACAAAAGAAACCGTCTCCACCCTCACTTACTCCGTCACCACCACCGTCTCCAACACACATTGCCACCGCAAGTCCAACCCCCGAAAACATTAAGCGTCGAAAACTAAATCGAGTATCATCCTCCGTCTCTGATGACATGCAAGAACTAGGATCAAACCTCAAGAATCCTCGTCCTCTGTTCAAAGATTACTCCGACGAAGCCACAAAGGAAGGACTCGAGCGAGTTCGTATGACGAAACATGAAGGTATGCTCATTAATCGTCTTCTTCCCTATTCCATTCATTCGGGTCGGTTCTACCCGACATCTTGGGTCGAAGGGTCAAAGTCCTTGCTCTTCTTTAAGAAGTTTTTGGAGTTTCAGGGATGGAAGTATATCAGTAACTTTTCGGGTTTGATATTTCCTATTGAGTTAGTACAGTTCTTTGCCTCTGTTAAATTGAGTGAATCTGGGTTAAAAGCTGTGGTCAATGGTAAGGATGTCGAGATTTCTTATGGTGATATTTGTGAAATTTTTCACCTTGATCCCAATGGTCTTGAAATTGATACCCGTAAGGAGTGGGGAGTGGTAACCCGAGAACAAAAAATGATGATCAAACATTATTTTGATCCTAATGCTACGGAAATTTCACCTCTTCTCACAAATTCGTTTTCGCCCAAATTAAAGCTATTTGTGAACTTTCTTTGGAACACGATTCTGCCTAGGAGAGGTGGTCGTGATAAGTTGTCAAGTATTGAAGCTATTGTGTTGTTTCATTGGTTAGAAGGCAACAAAATTGATCTTGCTTTCCTATTGTGTTCGAAAATTTGTCAAACCTCCTCTGTTTTAATCAAAGAAAAACCAAGTTCGACACTCGATATCCCATACGGAATGTGGGTATCCGAAATCTTGTTGAAAAAGGGTGTTGTGGATGATTGTAGTTTTGGTGTTAAACCCCGTGATCGGATGTGCGACAAGTTGCTTAAATTGATGGGAATTATGTTTGATGGAGTCGATTTGGCTTTCGGGAAGACGGTTGAGGAGGGACCCCATCCTAATCCATCTCCGTCCTTTGTCGACTTGGAAGCTAAAATGGATCAGCTTCTCGGGTTGTGTCAAATTAAGAAGGAAAAAGAACATTCGGGTACCTCGGGAAATCGTGCAGGTAGTAGTCGTGAGTTTGAGGTTGAGGTAAAGGAATGGATGGAGAAAGTAGACAAGCAGTTAGTGAAAATTGGCTCGGAGGTCTCGGTTGTTTGCTCGGAGTTGCTAAGCATGAGTGACCGTCTTTCGTTTCTGGCTACTCAAGGGGGAGCTATGGTCCGTGATCATGGATTATTAAGGACGGATGCATCTCAAGCACTCGAAGCGGTTAAGGCGCTATCTTTGAAAATTCTTAACTTCGAGTTGGCTCTCAATGCCCAAGGGAGGAACGTGTCTAGTTGTTTGGATCGATTGGAGACACTCGAGTATCGTACTCGCCCCGAATATGTGAGCCCGTATGCAAAGACTCCGGCCTCGAGTTCCCGTTCTTGATGATTCATCTCCGTATCTGTTTTCGCCTTTCTGTTGGATTGAAGTTGTTATGTTGTTGTTGTTTTGTTAGAAGTCCGGGGTGGACTTATAAACAATCTTACTATGGCCCAATTTGATTACCTAGCCCATTAAGGAATCCGAAGCTTATCCTCTTTTGCTTCTTCGGATTTCCTAATCTTACCTGGCCCAAACATTCTCCTAACCGGCCTTGTTATTGTTTTGATGTGGCCCACTCGACTTTCCCTTATTTTGGCCCATCTTATATTGCTATCTCTTGCAGGCCTTTTGTTATCCGAATCCTAGCCGGCCCAATTTTCTTTAAACACTATTACTTTTTCATTCGGCCCATTGGCTTAGTATTTCGGATTGATTGTGTATATTTTTAACATTCCGTGTGTGATTGTGTGATATTTTCTATGTTCATAGTATTTCGACTCGTTTATATGCTTGCTTATGTGTCGTCGTATATTATTCTAGTCGTTTCATGTCTTTGTTCTCATCTTTTCGATGATGTCAAGAGGGGGAAATATGCGACTTAGATTAGAATTTGCCTAAGCTTGCTCCTTGTCGTAATTCATTGTCTCTTATGGTCCTTAAAAGATATGGGATAGATAGAAGATAAAAACCCTAAGTTAATCTTTGCTATGAATGACCATTATTATATTGAGGGGGAACATACACTTAGACACGAAATCTAAGAAAGACTTGCCATCATCAAAAAGGGGGAATTTGTTGAACCATATATTCAAATATATATAGTATATATGTTTATGTTTTGATAATGACAAGTCTAGCTATTTATATATTATATACTCGTATGTATAATCGTGTGCTTAGTGTACAGAACATTAGTAACAAGATCTAATCTATCAAGGATAAAAGATTCAAGCATATTAGTCAATGAATTGACTAAGTCGAAGATTGATAGAAGATCACAAGCGCGCATAATGAACTAAAGTTATATTCATCAACTATAGCTTTAGTACAAGATGAATTCAAGTTATAGCTCGTAGCTATAACTCTATATTATGAAGAAATGATCGGAATATATGTGTTTGGTTGAAACGTTTGTTTCCAAATTTATGTCGTGTAGAATTAATGTCTAATTAGGTATTCTATTTTAATAAATAGAATTGTTAATCGTAATAGGATTATATAAAATATCTTTAAGTTAAATAAGGAATAAATAATTGTCTTATGAGATAATTATTTATTACTAAAATAAACTAAGGATTTTTATATGATCTTTATTGTCAAAAATATATAATCTAGATAAAGTTTGTTTTGATTTTTGGAAACGTGTGATATGCCACATTACCATAAATCGTTTAGGGTTTATTTAAATAAATATTATGTATTTATTTAATGTCCTAAACAAACTAAGATTATATTATGGTAATATATTTTATTATCTTTGACATGGTTTAGGAAGTTGATTTAATAAGAATACTAATTGTTTATTATATAAAGATCTTTCCTAAATATGAATTAGGAAATTGATTCCTTATATAATACATATAGTATATTATTAAATTTTTCCTAAATATATTAAGATTAGATTTAAGGAAGTATTACTAAAAGACTAGTATTCTAGTTTAAGTAATATTCCTAAATCATCTAGGGTTTGAATTACCTAGATACATATTCTATATAAATAGACTACCTATGAGACATTAAGATATACGAAATACACAACACACATACACGCAAATCAAGAGAGAGCCGTCGGTTATATTCTTCAAGTTCGAGCTTTTCATTGTCATATCCGATTCAAGATTCAAGTGCTCAAGCATTGATCTTATTCATTCAAGATTGTGACACCAAGAAAACATTGAAGACTTTATCTTATTTACGTAAGATAGATTGAGTATTTAGCGGTACTCGTTGTAAGACAAATATTTAACGGTATTTGTCGTAGCTGGATATTTAACGGTATCTAGATTGAGTTGTGACTAACATCAAAGTCGCACGAGTAGGGTTGATAAAATTGTAATCCAGAGTTGGTACTAATTTTATTAATCGAGAATAGTGGACGTAGGTCTCAGAGTGTGAGACTGAACCACTTCAAAAATATTGTGTCTCTCTTTATTATTTGCTCTACTCAAAGATCATCATACAACCATACACGCATCGAAGAAGATTTAAAAAGAAGGCATACTCAATTCAACCCCCCCCTTCTTGAGTATATTATATCAATAGACTCTTCAACACGGTTGATCATAAAATTACAAAGAGTTGTAATTAAATTATGACATTACATTTTTGTGCAACAATAATTTCGAAATTATTAGTGTAATTATTTAAAGGTAATAAATTTGTAAATTATGAATTTTAATAGTTAAAATTGCACAATTAACAAATTGGGTCATGTGTTATGGGACATGTGTGACATGTTACAAATTAACACAATTGACAAAGATAAAATGGGTCCATATTAGACCCATTTCAGCCGTGTATATGGTAGTGTGTAGTGATTGTGTATGCTTTACACAAAGCCTTACAAAACCTATGAATAGGTGTGTAAGTGTGTAAGAAACATGTAAGGCATCTTTGTTTCTTTTGCATTGTGTAAGAGGCCATGCATTGGCCTTGGGCATGCATGTTGGCCGGCCATATGGCTTGTGTAACAAGCCTATGTTGCTCAATATATACACACCATTCATGCCTTAGTTTGTTGGTTGGTGTTGGATGCTTATTTCCTCTACTAACACATTCACACTACAACTCATTCTCTATATATTTTTCTAGTAAATTAGTTTTCTAAGAAAATAATTATTTCCATACTAATAATATTAAGAGTAATATTATTATTATTTCTGTAACATCCCGTATTTTCGTAAAATCTAATTTAAGCGTTTTAATTATTTTAAGTAATGAAATAATAATTTAATAATTTATCTCGAAAGATTTTAATTTAAATAGTGAGATCCGTCTTAAGAACCTTAAGTCCTTAAGACGAATACTACTTGATGAACTTAAACTCGAATGATAAATATCCGTTCAAGTCCGACCCATTTTATTTAAATACGGAAAGGGCAAGTACTTAAATCCCTAAAAACCCTTAAGTTGTCATATTTCATCCTCCATCTTCAACATTTTTACAGTAAACAACATTCCTTCAAAACCTCCATTTTTACCCTCTTCTTTTCAAGCTTTTCTTCATCATTCGTCACTCGAATTGAGGTAACGATAACATTTTCGGAATCCTCATCAAATTTCCAAGTCATCTATCACTTTCTTTTTCCATTTCGTTGACTTCGAAAATCGGGCTGTTTTGCCTAATTTCGTTTTTCAGTCTTAAAAACCCGTTTTCTATGTTGTAGGTGTTGGCTTGGGCGATCCCGACACCGATAGTTACGTGGTTGAGGAGGATCATCTGCCGGAATAAGCTTAAAGGTGACGATAATGAGAAACTCGGCCTATTTGTGAATATTAGCACTTTTGTTGTTAATCTTGTCATGGTTTCTGATTTATGTTTGAGTTTATGATTTCTAGACTTAGTAACATTTTTAGGATGAGGTTATGTTGATGAATTTATGCTTGAATTGGTTGATATGTGTTCTTAAGCTTAATTTCAGTTTTTCTCATTTTGCGACGGATACAAGAGATATTCATTTGAGGATTGTTATGGGAACTAATTGCTGGTAGATATGTAGTATTGGATGTTTGGAAATGTTGGGTAAACGTTACTTGTATCAATTGTGAAGCATTGGTGTCGATTTGTGATGTTTTCGAATAGGCTGAAAGTTGCGAAAATCGTATCACGCTCTCTGAGCCGGTCGACCGACCGGCCGCCGGTCGACCGGCTGGGAGCGTCTTTGGGAGTTTTGTAAATTTTGAAAGGATTGGACCTTGGGACTGCCAGCCGGCCGACCGGCTGCCTGCCGACCGGCTGGTGGTCGCTCCTTGTGTTGTGTTTGTGTTTTTGCGAAAGACTTACGTAGAGGGGAGCCCAGCCGGCAGACCGGCCGCCTGCCAGCCGGCTGGGAGTACATTTGGGGTGGGTTTGCGAGTTTGTAAAGCTAAGGGAATGGGTTCCCAGCCGGCCGACCGGCTGCCTGCCGACCGGCTGGGAGTCCCTTTGCGTTGTCGCGTTTTGGAAAAGAAAGAAGGAAGGCTGAGGTGGTCATCAGCCGGCCGACCGGCTGCCTGCCGACCGGCTGGGGACCCCTGTAGGCTATTTTGAGGTTTTTCGTAATTTGATCGTAACTTTCAAATGGTTAATCGGTTTTACTTGGAACTTGTTTTGTGTACTTTTGACATGTACTTGAGGTTCCCGGAGGATGGGCAACATTATATTGGGTTCGGGAATAGGGTAAGGATAGAGACCCCCCGGTCGGGCAACCGAAAGGGAAACCGGCTCTCCCTCATCTTGTTCTCGAGGTCAATTAAGTGTTGATTAGAAGTTAAAGGTAGAACTATAGATTAGTTCATAGACTTTGATATTATTTTGATGCGTATTAAGTTATGCGTTAAGATGTCGCCTCTGAACTTAATACGTAGGTTGTTTGTCATGTATAGGGTTATGCGTTAAGATGTCGCCTCTGAGCCCTATATGTGTTTGTTTGTCGTGTATGGAGCCATGCGTTGAGTTTTCGCCTCTGAGTTCCATACATGTTTGTTTGTCGTGTCTGGGACATGCGTTGAGTTTTCGCCTCTGAGTCCAGACATGTATGTGTGATCGCGTCGGAACATGCGTTGATTTTTCGCCTCTGAGTCTGACGAGTAGAGCAACTGCACGACGGGGCAGTCAGGTAGTCATACCTTACCCGGAGTGCAGGTGTTTGGTGCTAGAACATGCGTTGAGTTTTCGCCTCTGAGTCTAGTATCTTGTGATGTGGTAGGGGTCCATGCGTTGAGTTTTCGCCTCTGAGTTCCTTACTTGTGATAGTGAATTGAATGTTAGTCCATGCGTTGAGTTTTCGCCTCTGAGTCTAATGTTCAGTGATAGCCGGTCCATGCGTTGAGTTTTCGCCTCTGAGTCCTTGCTTGATATTGTGAACTTGGTATTTAGGTTATGCGTTAAGATGTCGCCTCTGAACCTTTATACTTGCTGAATAATTTAGTACTTGGGTTATGCGTTAAGATGTCGCCTCTGAACCTTTGTACTTGCTGTTTATCTGCTTGCCTAGATGATGGTACAGTGTCAGATATGCATGATGAGTTAGTGATGTTTATTTGATTGGTGGTTAAATCATCCAAGGCATTGGGTGACTCTTGTTCGGTTTCATAAATAGTGGGATTGAAAGACCCCCCGACTGGGTAACCAGTAGGGAAACCGGCTCTCCCTCCTATTTGTTTATGAAGTTAGTTGAGAGCCGTGCATGGTATTCGCATGATAGTAAGAGATCAGATGATGAGTTGTTTATACTTCACATGTTGTTATATGTTGGAGTGTTCTGTATTGTTTTATATGTTACGTGTTGTCACAAAAGGTGGCTAGGAGAACTCTAGTCACTCCCCACTGATTGTGGCGTACATGTTTTCATGTATGTAGGTACATGACAGGTGGTTGGCAGAGGGTTGCATGGAGCTAGCGAGCGATGATCCTATTCATCGATGGACTCACACGTTTACGTTAGCTAGACTTAGTTTACGTTTCAGTTTGAGTGCCTGTAGGGATGTACCATCCCAGGCTGTTTGTATATGTATTTTACTTTCAGTTATAGTTTTTAATTCACCTCGCATGTTAGTTATGTTAAAAAGTTTTAATTCCGCTGCATTTTTGGTACTTTTATGTGTTTATATTTCCGCTTTCGCGAGGGGTTTTACAGTTAGTATCAGAGCATTATTGCTCCCGACGCACTCATGTAACCCCCAACCTTAACTTGACCATTTAATCGAATAATGAATGAGAGATGGGGTAGATTTAAGGACTTACATTGTAGTCTGTTTTGTGACTGCTTTTATTAGGTTCTAACGTGTTTGTTGATTGTCTTTGATTTTACTTTATTGTCTTCCAATCGACGAACCGTGGACTAATCCATCTGACGATGAAGACCTGAGTTCCTACCAAAGATAGAAGATTCGTGCTACTGTTGGAGAATGCTTCCAAGCCTTGAAGATACTTCTCTTTCTTCGTGCATCACCTTTTTCGATAACTCTGGATGCACATCCTTCTTTTAGAATATTTGTCTATCTTGCTTGAACAGACCTTCATATCTTTTCAGCTTAACCTTGTTGCTTGCTTTCTTAAGGTGCCCTCTAGGTAACCTTCTCTTTTAATGGATTTGGAGGAACTAGTCTTAGGATAACCGTAAGCTGTGTTATGAGAAATATTGTTATTTGAGGAATAACTTAAGAGGTATCGAGAGACATGTTTTGGTGATCTAAGGGTCGTCTATCCAATTGTGAGAGTGAAAGTGAGGGATATGATACTTGCTTGAAAGTTGAATTGTATACTTAGTGTTCGGTGGAACCTAACCTTGAGAACCATGCTTAGGTCGTGAAAATTGTGGATTGAAGAGTATTGTTTAAGGGTTAGATAAGATACTTGAGGATATAGAGCGACCTTGAAGAACAGATGGTAAAGTGAGTTAGTATCACTTGACTTAGGTGAGTGATTGAGTTGAGAAAGGTCTGTTGTTGAGGAATGCGAATCATTAGCTATAATGGTTGAGTACTTGAAGAGTTTTGACTTAAACCTAGGAGAAGTGAATCACTACTTGATCCTGGGTTGTTTAATGGATTTTAGCGTTTGCCTAATGGAGGACTTAAGAGAAATTTAAGGATGCACCGCGGTATGTGGATGGAATAGAGAAGTTCATTTGGAGATGAAAGTTCAGAAACTTGATGATTAAAAATTGTTAACTTGTGGACAGTGAAGTAAGTAAAGTGGATATAGCATTTAGGGGTGATGACCTGAAAGTGTTATTGAATTGTCATTTGACGGACTAGCAGAGATGAGACATCTCAAACTTTTGGGAATAGGTAGTTGTAATGGTGATATCGTTTAAAGTTTGGAAGATAAGGATATATGAATCATTAGAGGAATTGTTCGTGAGAACCGATAATTGAATGACTTGATGTGGAAAGTAAGAAGTGAGAACCCCGTGAGAATGGTGAGAGACCTGCACCTTGGGAGATGTCCGTAATCGTTTATTTCATTTCGCTTCTCGCCTTTCCCCTCCTTTGCTTCTCCTTCTGATCATGGCTTCAATTTTATTGGAATCCATAGCCTAAAGTTTGTTACCTGGTCATCTCGTTACTCCTCGAGTCGTTTCTTAGGACTCTCTCGAGATCTGTATCATGTTTGCCCTTAAGGTTCGTATCTCACCCGATCTCATCTTCCGTGAGCCTTGTTCCTTTTCATTTAGATTAGTGGCGAGATCGACCTGTTCTTGGGGTAGAGATGCATGCCTTGAGGAATGCTGGGTTCTGCGTTGTCAGGATTTGGTTGAGAGAGTTGGTGAGAATAATGTTCGGGCAATGTTGGACAGTGTGCCGTCTTGAGAGCCCATGTTAGATGGATTGTGCGTAAGTGATCTTTGTAGATTTCTAAGCACCATTTTAGGATTGGAATAAAATGCTTGGAGTTATAGATGAATTTTGAGAAATGTGCCTTAGATCGTGATGAAGTGGTCAAATGGATGAATGAGGTAAGTTAGTGCTACTTGATCTTGAGGAATTGCTTAATCGCAAGAGGGATCACTTACTTGAGGAACGAGAGTTATTGGTGACTGTGCGAGAATATTGAGACATTTACAAGTGGACTTATGGAGCTGACTGAGTATTGACCTTGAGTTACTTATAGAACCTCGGCATTTGCCTATTGACGTACTTACGGGTAGCCGTTGATGTTTGGAGTAATCATAGAGTGGAAATTTGAGACTTGTAAGTGTTCATAAATATCAATTGAGGAATCTCGGAATATGAATGTCTAAACCTTATGGGAACTATAAGAGTGAAAATTGTTACTTCTTTGGAACTCCATTTGGGATGCATGTTGTCGGTAAGTAGTTGGAAACCAGAGGATTTAAGAATTGTTACCTTAGTAAAGTCTCGATTTGATTGATCACTGTGATTATAAAATTTGGGAACTTAGGATGTCAAACCTTGTGGAATGGGTTTGTCAGGATCGAACCGTTAAAATTTAAGGTTATAGGATGATGAATACCATATCTTGGGTTTGAGTATTCGTTGTTATGGTAATAGAATTCTGGTTGAAGTGCTGAAAGTGCGTGGACCTTGGTCTGAAGCATGTGTATTAGGCTTCCCCCTTGAGTGAGAGATCCTTAACCGTGGTTGAACGGATTTTAGTGTGAACTGAGTGAGAGTTTTGGAAACCTTCTTGTTGAGGAATACCTTGTTTTGTGGATGAGATAGGGGTAATAGGAACCGCGAACCATTGTGAGCATTGAGGTTACTGGAATCGCCTTTTGGGATATACTAGGGATCGTTGGAAGGACGTTTCGATTGTGAATTTAGAGGTTATTGTGCGCATGTTTGGCAAAGGTTACCGTCTTCTTTAACCTTCGACTTGATTGTTCCGTTCCTTCGACCCTCCTTTTTGTGTCCTTACAGCCGCGAGGCTTGGAACCCCTAATCCTTCTTATCAAAAATAAGCTCTGCGACCGTTTCCGCGCTCTCGAACGTCTGTTTTGGAACTTGTTTCCCAATTAATTGACTTTAAATCCATTGTTTTTGGGAAAAAGCTTAATTGTTTTAAAAAGTTGAAACGGCTTTCTCTTCCGTTGGAAGCAACTTTTAGTCATGGTTACCATTGTACTCTTCAAAAATTTGAGAAAATAAAAGGGTAATTTGGAAGAAAACTTGATTTTGATGAACAGGATATTTTACAATTGGCAAACTTCAGCGTTGATAGCCACTAGAACGTGTTATTGGAGACGTCTGATAACCCGTACTGTGCCCATCAACACCGAATCGACGTAATTTTAGAATTTTGACTAATTTTATTTTGGGACTTGTCTCAGATTTGGAATGTCGGACTCTCGAATACGTAACGAGGATCCCACGTCCAGTGACAAGACTTGTACCTTGAACTCTTTTGCTCCTTAAAAACCTCTTGGAAGATAAAGTTTTGAATTGTCATGAACCGCTGGTTCATTTTGAAAGTTTTAGTTGTTTCGTACTTACTTCTACTTTCGAGTTTCGAGGACGAAACTTTTTGAAGATTGGGTGATTGTAACATCCCGTATTTTCGTAAAATCTAATTTAAGCGTTTTAATTATTTTAAGTAATGAAATAATAATTTAATAATTTATCTCGAAAGATTTTAATTTAAATAGTGAGATCCGTCTTAAGAACCTTAAGTCCTTAAGACGAATACTACTTGATGAACTTAAACTCGAATGATAAATATCCGTTCAAGTCCGACCCATTTTATTTAAATACGGAAAGGGCAAGTACTTAAATCCCTAAAAACCCTTAAGTTGTCATATTTCATCCTCCATCTTCAACATTTTTACAGTAAACAACATTCCTTCAAAACCTCCATTTTTACCCTCTTCTTTTCAAGCTTTTCTTCATCATTCGTCACTCGAATTGAGGTAACGATAACATTTTCGGAATCCTCATCAAATTTCCAAGTCATCTATCACTTTCTTTTTCCATTTCGTTGACTTCGAAAATCGGGCTGTTTTGCCTAATTTCGTTTTTCAGTCTTAAAAACCCGTTTTCTATGTTGTAGGTGTTGGCTTGGGCGATCCCGACACCGATAGTTACGTGGTTGAGGAGGATCATCTGCCGGAATAAGCTTAAAGGTGACGATAATGAGAAACTCGGCCTATTTGTGAATATTAGCACTTTTGTTGTTAATCTTGTCATGGTTTCTGATTTATGTTTGAGTTTATGATTTCTAGACTTAGTAACATTTTTAGGATGAGGTTATGTTGATGAATTTATGCTTGAATTGGTTGATATGTGTTCTTAAGCTTAATTTCAGTTTTTCTCATTTTGCGACGGATACAAGAGATATTCATTTGAGGATTGTTATGGGAACTAATTGCTGGTAGATATGTAGTATTGGATGTTTGGAAATGTTGGGTAAACGTTACTTGTATCAATTGTGAAGCATTGGTGTCGATTTGTGATGTTTTCGAATAGGCTGAAAGTTGCGAAAATCGTATCACGCTCTCTGAGCCGGTCGACCGACCGGCCGCCGGTCGACCGGCTGGGAGCGTCTTTGGGAGTTTTGTAAATTTTGAAAGGATTGGACCTTGGGACTGCCAGCCGGCCGACCGGCTGCCTGCCGACCGGCTGGTAGTCGCTCCTTGTGTTGTGTTTGTGTTTTTGCGAAAGACTTACGTAGAGGGGAGCCCAGCCGGCAGACCGGCCGCCTGCCAGCCGGCTGGGAGTACATTTGGGGTGGGTTTGCGAGTTTGTAAAGCTAAGGGAATGGGTTCCCAGCCGGCCGACCGGCTGCCTGCCGACCGGCTGGGAGTCCCTTTGCGTTGTCGCGTTTTGGAAAAGAAAGAAGGAAGGCTGAGGTGGTCATCAGCCGGCCGACCGGCTGCCTGCCGACCGGCTGGGGACCCCTGTAGGCTATTTTGAGGTTTTTCGTAATTTGATCGTAACTTTCAAATGGTTAATCGGTTTTACTTGGAACTTGTTTTGTGTACTTTTGACATGTACTTGAGGTTCCCGGAGGATGGGCAACATTATATTGGGTTCGGGAATAGGGTAAGGATAGAGACCCCCCGGTCGGGCAACCGAAAGGGAAACCGGCTCTCCCTCATCTTGTTCTCGAGGTCAATTAAGTGTTGATTAGAAGTTAAAGGTAGAACTATAGATTAGTTCATAGACTTTGATATTGTTTTGATGCGTATTAAGTTATGCGTTAAGATGTCGCCTCTGAACTTAATACGTAGGTTGTTTGTCATGTATAGGGTTATGCGTTAAGATGTCGCCTCTGAGCCCTATATGTGTTTGTTTGTCGTGTATGGAGCCATGCGTTGAGTTTTCGCCTCTGAGTTCCATACATGTTTGTTTGTCGTGTCTGGGACATGCGTTGAGTTTTCGCCTCTGAGTCCAGACATGTATGTGTGATCGCGTCGGAACATGCGTTGAGTTTTCGCCTCTGAGTCTGACGAGTAGAGCAACTGCACGACGGGGCAGTCAGGTAGTCATACCTTACCCGGAGTGCAGGTGTTTGGTGCTAGAACATGCGTTGAGTTTTCGCCTCTGAGTCTAGTATCTTGTGATGTGGTAGGGGTCCATGCGTTGAGTTTTCGCCTCTGAGTTCCTTACTTGTGATAGTGAATTGAATGTTAGTCCATGCGTTGAGTTTTCGCCTCTGAGTCTAATGTTCAGTGATAGCCGGTCCATGCGTTGAGTTTTCGCCTCTGAGTCCTTGCTTGATATTGTGAACTTGGTATTTAGGTTATGCGTTAAGATGTCGCCTCTGAACCTTTATACTTGCTGAATAATTTAGTACTTGGGTTATGCGTTAAGATGTCGCCTCTGAACCTTTGTACTTGCTGTTTATCTGCTTGCCTAGATGATGGTACAGTGTCAGATATGCATGATGAGTTAGTGATGTTTATTTGATTGGTGGTTAAATCATCCAAGGCATTGGGTGACTCTTGTTCGGTTTCATAAATAGTGGGATTGAAAGACCCCCCGACTGGGTAACCAGTAGGGAAACCGGCTCTCCCTCCTATTTGTTTATGAAGTTAGTTGAGAGCCGTGCATGGTATTCGCATGATAGTAAGAGATCAGATGATGAGTTGTTTATACTTCACATGTTGTTATATGTTGGAGTGTTCTGTATTGTTTTATATGTTACGTGTTGTCACAAAAGGTGGCTAGGAGAACTCTAGTCACTCCCCACTGATTGTGGCGTACATGTTTTCATGTATGTAGGTACATGACAGGTGGTTGGCAGAGGGTTGCATGGAGCTAGCGAGCGATGATCCTATTCATCGATGGACTCACACGTTTACGTTAGCTAGACTTAGTTTACGTTTCAGTTTGAGTGCCTGTAGGGATGTACCATCCCAGGCTGTTTGTATATGTATTTTACTTTCAGTTATAGTTTTTAATTCACCTCGCATGTTAGTTATGTTAAAAAGTTTTAATTCCGCTGCATTTTTGGTACTTTTATGTGTTTATATTTCCGCTTTCGCGAGGGGTTTTACAATTTATAGTATACTTATACTAATTTTCTAGTAACAAAATTAGTATTAGTTTGAGATCGGGTCCTTGATACGCATCTTTTGGAGACGATTTTTCTTAGATCGTTTAAGGGTATTTCGGTGGTTTGAAGACTCATATAATAGGTGATTATTGAGTATAAACCTTCTAAAACCAATGTAAGAACTATCTCATCTTATGATATCATCTTGCATGCATAAGATCCATTTAAGTTTTATGACCTAAACTTAAAGAAACAAAACTCATATTAGATTTGAGTATAAAATAAGGAACCTAGTTTCCAACAAAATTCTGTAGCTACGTGACCCTTAATTTTGTAAATCATATGTAATAACAGTTTTATGATGCATGACGTAATGTGAGTGGGTGGAAAGTGTGCCTAATCGATTTTTTTTTAACTTATTGATATCTAGGAATGTTAAATGGTCTTGTTAGGCTATGGTTGGGGTATCTTGTGTAGTTTGTCAATACTCCATGTTTAATTTTGTTAAGTAAATTTTATCCTATGGCTCTTCTAAGGTATGACTCTTCTCTTATAATATGGTTATGATCATGAGATTTGGTACGTCGCCAATTACGAACTACGAGTTTGCGGATTGTCTACATTGATGAATATGTTAAGTTGAGTCAAAATTTCAAATTTCTCTGATCCTGTCTTACTGCGTATCATGACCCTACCAAGCTTCCTATGTTACTATGGTTCAAGGAGGTAAGTGTATGTGCTACTTGTTTTGTCAGAGATTATGTGCTTCAATATCTATTCAAGCTGAGATGCCTTGATGACTATTATATGTTGGTAATTATTGAGGAGTTCATTTTAGTACCCATATGTTATGAGTCGCTGTCTGATCCTTTACCTTGAGAGTTGGGTTGTGCTATAGGGAGGACAAAGAGGTATAAGATAGAGAGTATAGGTTTGGGGTACCCAAGCAATCAGTTTTAAAGTTGACATTAATGTTGAATGCTAATGTTCATTTCATTAACATTTGCGCGGGAATGAAAGCATTCGGCTAGGATGCAGATGGAGTTGGCTTTTACGACATACAAATATTGAGATCAGTTTAGTTATGCTACGAGTGGACTCCAGTTATTTCTATTTGCGAGTCCGTGTATTGCTTGTCTATGACTGAGTTTGGGGTATACGGTTTTCAGGGTATTGATATATTGGATTGTGGGTAATTCAATTGCCTTTTTATGTATAACTGTCCTCTTTGACCTCAACCTGTGGGTGAGTAGTTTGAAGTCCATATTTTTAGTGTTGAGCACGGTTCTGTGAACCTTTGACAATAATTGATTCTGATATTGCGATGGAGATCGAGATTGGGTATTAGTATTGAGTTATGGGGCCTTGGTGCTGAGTTGTGGTTATGGTCTGGAGCGACCATGCAGTTATTGAGTTATATTTTTTTTTAGTTTGGAATCGATGTTGAGATGGATATATTGTGTTGCGGTTCTTTCCACCAGTTCACTCACCCCTTGTCTTTGGTCTTAGATTTGACGATGAGTGCGATACTTGGTTACTTGGAGTAAGATGTTATGAGATAAAGTATGAGTAAGACGAATTAATGAGCTGAGTTTTGGATAATGAGGTTACGGGGACGTAACCGTGTTTTAAGGAGGATAGGGTTGTAAAACCTTTTTGATTTTATGATATGGCTAAATTGTTATGACATGGCTAATTGGTATGTCGTGATTGTTTGAAACAACTTGATAACCCTGTTACTTCTTTTATGCATCATTTTATTGTGTTCTGTCATAGATCCTTAATTTTTTGATACGTTAAACTTTGGGGACAAAGTTTTCTTGACGAGGGGAGAATGTAATACTCCGTGTTGTAGAGTATTTTTTTATCTTTAGCCTTGAGGTTATGTGGTATCAAGTTTTGTATTCGTTACATGCCTGTAACATCTCACGGTTCTTAAGTGTTACTTGTGATTGTTCATGCTTGCTACGTGTTTCTTTACTGTTACGGGTTGGTGAACTTCGGGACGAAGTTCATTTTAAGGAGGGAAGATTGTGATACCCCGCACTTTATCGGTAATTAATATTTATATGGTTATTAAGGTGTTGATAATATTTGATTATTTATATTCGATGATTAAGTTATCGAATGCGTATTATATATCTTTTATATTATATATTATATATTATTGGGGTAATACTCCATTATAATATTTATGGTTATATGTTATATTGATGTATTGATCGTATTTGAATATTAATATTCGATAATTAATTTATCGAATATGTTATATATTTCATTTTTTTTTAAATTAGACTCGGGTTGTGATATTATAAGTTAACCCGAGACTTATATTATAAGTTTTTTTTTACGTGTTATATTATATTTATACATCGCGTTGAGGTTGGTTCGTAGTATTTAAGACGAAGGTTGTACGGGAAGTCGAGTAGGTAAGTTAATAGTAGTGTTGGGCCAAGTCCCAAATCCCACGTTTGTACAACCGACCCAAACTATACAAACTATACAAACTATACAAACTATACAAAACTACTACAAACCCTATTGAAACCCTAAAAAAAACCGTGACTTCCCATCTAAACCAAAAAGGATTTTACAATCCCGTACCCTCAACCTGGCGACGGCCGCATAGTTCGAAAAAGAGAGAGAGAGAGAGGGAGAGGCGGTGGTTAGGAGCGGTTGTGAGCCATCTCAGGCGAGTAAGGTAAGCTTTTATCTTCCGTTTCGGTTTTACGTTGTTGCTGTCGTTGTTGTGTTATCTCCAAGGTCGAGTCGCCGTGGTGATTAGGGTGGGTTACGGTGGTGAGGACGGTATACCGGGGGAGCTTGCGTCTGGTTGACGGCAATTTGCGAATCATGAGCGCGGGGTTGAGGGATGTTGGTTGCTGGCGTTATGGTGAGCCCGAGAGCAGGCTGTTTTGTGGTTGTGGTGGTGGCAAATACCACCACGATGATGTCAAATGAGAGGGCGTCGGAACTGAGCACTAGTATTGTGAGCGGTGGCGACGGGTTGAATTCAGGAACAATGGTGGGTTTACGTGAGGAACCAGACCTGGTTGTGGTCTCGGTTCAAACCGCCGGCTGGAGTCGACACCGGGGCTGACGTCGGTGGTGAGGCAGGGTGTGGTGAGTGTAGTTGCGGTGGTTACCGGTAGGGTGGTTAGGTGTCGGTGGTAGTCGGGTTGGTTTGGGCAGGTTGTCGAGTCTTAGTGTTGGTTGTGAGCGAGCCATGGTTCAACTCCGGGTCGAGGAGTGGCTGGGCTTGGTGGTTGTCGGCAGGGAGTAGAGGAGGAGTGTGGTGGTTGATATGGGCTGGTTGCGCGGTGCGTTTTAATGTAAAGGAAATAGGTTAGGGAAGCCTTCCGTGTTTAACGTGTGGTTACTACAAAACCATTAATTATTAGTATATTATTATATTATTATTATATTGTTTATACTATATTACTATTATTATTATCATTATTATTTTTTATCTTATTGTTAATGATTAGTAAATTTAATATTTATGGCGGGTTAGAAGTGTTATGTTTACGGAAAGATTTTAGGAAGTTACTATTTTTGGAAGTTACTATATTTAGAAGGTTGCTATTTTGGGTAACCTCGTTTGTTGGGAACTTTCTAAATATAGGAGGTTCCTATAAATAGAATGTATACGTATATTACGAGATTTAGGGTGTTTTATTAATTATATAATATATGTCTAGGTGGAGGTTTTCGCGTGGAACACTTTTAGTAGCTGTTGCGCACTTGCTGTTTTCTTCCGCAGTTTCGAGGTAGGGGAAAATACTGGTATATGATGATGTGTAAACTGTTCTTATTCGGTATTAACCATGGTTGTTATATATTATCATGTGATCATTATATTGTGTTATTTATATCATTTTGTGATACAATTCGATGTGAAAATATTGGGTCTTGTGATACGGTGCGGAGTATATATGGCGTTGGATCGGTGCGGAGTTTATATGGTGTTGGATCGGTGCGGAGTTTATATGGTGTTGGATCGGTGCGGAGTTTATATGGTGTTGGATCGGTGCGGAGTTTATTTGGCGTTGGATCGGTGCGGAGTATATTATATTGTTGTTATTTATTTTCCTCTAGTCAACCTCGTGGTTGACCCTGTGTATTCGTGATCACCTGTGATGAACCAAATTATTGGGGAGCAGATTGACAGGTGGCTGAGACTATGGGAAGCTGTGGGAGGAGAGAGCTTGGATCCGGACCAGACTAGAGTCTAGATCACCATAGTCAGTTTAGCATGAGTTGTACTTACTTTTCATAAGACTGTTTTATTACAGTTGTAAGAACATGTTATGGAGTTTAACTTTTAATTAAAGTACTGTTTATCTTTCCTTTGTATCTACTGCCTCGGGAAATCGAGATGGTAACACCCGTATTTATCTGAGGAGTCCTAGTACAGGCCATTGAATAAATGGGGGTGTTACATGTATATTGATGGACGAGTGTTGAAAGAGTTAGCGATGTAACTTTAGAGGAACTGACTGAAGTTTACTCTTTTATTTATTTGATTGGATTAGAGGTGTAACCTTTGAGGAGTTACTTGAAGATCATGTCTTTGGATGTGTGATTGATGTCATAAGGTGCAACTTATGGATTTATGAGATTTTAGAGTTGTGATGTTTAAAGGACGTTTTAATTCGTATATAGAGGTGTGAAAACGTTAACAGTGGATTTTCTTGGTGTTCACATTTTGGGGTATTATTGAATTAAGGATTTAGGCCTTGTGTGAGATTAGAATAGAGAAACTCGATGAGTAATGAAAGTTTAGCGAATTGAAGGAATTAGAGAGTTGATAATCTATGGATTATAAAGATTGTGAATTACCAATGGTATAGAAATGGTTTATCCTGGAGTATTACATAAATGTCGTTTGAGGAATTTAAGATATAGAGATACCTGAAATTTTATGAAATAGTCGAAATTGGATAATCGTACACCCTTATCTTTGAAAGGACTTATAGTATGGTAAACCACATGGGAAAATTCTTCTTAGAAAGTGCTAGTTTTGTGTGCTTGAATTGGGAAATAGGAGATGAGAACCCTGTGGGGATTTTGGGAACCCCGAGCCTTGGGAATTGAGTCAGTTGAAATCATAACCTTTCCTCAACGCTTCTCTTCTTCTTTCTTCTTCCATGTTAATTCCGTCGAGTTCTTCTTTCATAACAAAGCTTACTTGACCTCTCTTTACGTCATGTATCTTGTTACCTCTAATGCTTATTCTTCTTCTCTTAGCTTCACTTTTGTTGGAGTCTCTCACCTGTCATCTTGTCTCTTTCTCTCTATCTCTCTCAAGTTCCTATATCGCGTTTGTCTAAAAGTTGGATATCTTTAACCGTCATGAGCCTTATCCCCTTTCTTCTTGGACTAGGTGTGAGGTTGAATTCGTTTGTGGAATAGTGATATATGCTTAGAGGACCCTTGGTCTTGTTTAATCGGACATAGTTGAGAGAGTTAGCGTTTGGCGACGTTTGGGTAGTATTACGTAGTGTGCCATCTTGATGGTTTCAAGTTAAAGGTTTGAAGGTATGAGTGCTTATTTTGGATTAGTACCAATCGTGAGGCTGATAATTTTGGTGTTATCTATGAGGGTGTTGATGGTTACCTAGAGATCGTTTGGGTGAAAGTTGTTACTCTTATGAGACTTTCTTATAGGATGATCACTTTACGGTAATGAAGTATGGTAGTCAATGTTTAAGAGATGTTTTCTTGATTTGGTTCGATGAGAGTTGATTAGTTTGGGACTGAATGCTTTGGATGTTTAAGTCGTAGTCCTAGGTTTGCGAATAGTTACGGTTTGAAGAATACCGTTTTTATACTTTTGGGATTAGATGTTTTGGATGTTTATCTCATAGTCCTATGTATGAAAGTAAGTACAGTTCCGAGAGTGTCGCTTCCATATATTTTGCTGTCGGTATGAGCGTAATACATTTTTTTTAATAGGTCTGGAGGTACGATGGATTCAGGTTTAAGATCCTTGTTTTGGTATTTTGCCATGTTTGGAGATCTATAGCATATGTTAGTTGAGTATGAAGGCAACCTTGTTAGTAATTTTGGATCTCGCTCTATGAAGGATGTTGATTGTTGAGTAATAATCGAGAGTTGTGAAGTTCCTTTGGTAATGGGATACCTTGTATTGTGGATGACCTAGAAGTGAGTGACCCAAATTAAGTTGAGGAAGCCTTGAGAGTTTTGCGGTTGAAAGAGCTGCCTTCTGAGGTGTGTAAGGAATCATGATGATGATGATGATGTTTCATTTATGGTTGAGTGGTTAGTGATTTCCGTAATCCAAAGAGTTATCTCCTCCTTAACCTTAAACCTCTTTTGTTCATGCTTTTGTTCTTTTGTTGTTTATGTATCCTTACTCTCTTGTTGAGTACTGTGCTTAGCCTTGAAGATGGCAGTTTATGAAGCCTTGTTTTAGGTTAGCTTCCTTGTTGATCGACCTCTTTGTGCTTTGAGATCTTTGAAAGACTTGTGGGGAATAAAACGCGTATTCACCCTAAATTTGCAGGATTATAATGAAATATGCAATTGTGAATATCGTCATAAGATTAAAAACATGAGAAAAGAAGTACAACCTTTAGTCCTCGCGCAAAAGGCCTAAGAACAGGAATTAAAGCAAATTCCCTCCTATAACTTGCACCCAAGACTTTGTTTGAGACGTGGCCGCGTGTGCTAGAAATCCTCTCCAATTGCCTTGCAATATAGGGAGAGCCCTTGAGGTTTAAGATGTGAGATCTGAGGTTTTGGGAGAAGAGTGCTCTCAAAACCCTAATTTTTCTTGAGAATTGTTTAAGCAGTGAAAACAAGAGTCGTTCACAAAAGGAGAAGTCTCCTCCTTTTGTAACACTGGCCGGCCGAAAATAGGGTTTGGGTAGGAGTGGGCTTTCCACTCTTACCTTATCCCAATGCGTGATTCGACCCATTTAGCTTTAAGTTGTTCGCGGGTTTTATTAATAAATCGTAACATGTTATCAGATATTAATACAGTCGATATATTAATAATGGTCTGACAAAATACGATATTGTATAATTACCCAAATTAATATAACTGTTTATATTAATACGCGAATGCAATATTTAATTAAATATAACCGTTTACATTTAATTTACGAATTAATCATGTAATCCGTATTAGCTAAAATTATTTAATCCGTATTAAATAATAATCTCAACATCTTATTGACTAATTTAATAGTCAATACCTCTGACTAACTGTTTAGTCATATCCGGCAAAATGTGACTGTATTTTCATACCTTCACATCTCTCAAACGTGTCCTATAGGTGTGACGTATAGGGACCAGTTGACCACCGCCATCCGTATGACAATAACGTCAAACTTATCTAGCAAGCCAACCGTTATTGATAAACGTGGATCAACTGGTAATAATACAGAAGTATGCCCTTGTGATCCTTAAAGAGATTTAAAAGGTCATTGTACTTAATTGTCAAGGACACCAGCCCCAACAATCTCCCACTTGTCCGTACAAGGGTATGTTCAATGACGTTATCACACTACATGTGGAGGACACAATCTCCAACAAACTCCCACTTGTCCGTACAAGTGTAGGTGCGATAACCGAATCTCATATCCTTTTAAAATTTCTCGCACTCAATGTAAGACAATTTGCAAATCCGCATTCGCAAAGGTCGTATCTCACAAGCGATCTGTATCAAGAGTGGTTTCCCCGACTAGAGAGTAACTTAACTGATAAAACGAATCTGTATTCGAGCATGGCCATGCATTTCAGTTACTACTCCTCGAGTGGCCCTGAGAAATGATAAAATCCTGATAAGGGTTTGGATATTTCCCTCAACTCGAATCCTGCCGATATCGCCCAGCATGAAATAACCCAGAAAAAATCCTCTTGGCCCCTGTTACGGTGACCGTGGGAAAGAAACCAAAGTTACCCAAAATCTGTCTTAATCTCAAGAAACAGTTGAAAGTCAAAAGACTCGACTCTAAGGAACACTATGGAGGTCCTATCCACGACCTGGCACCCAATGTTATAAAACATTTAGGACTCCATAACGATGTCACGGGGTGTCCTACGAGATATCCGTATAACTCGCCTTTGTGATTGGTCAGTCATCCACGTGACTTATGGCTCGTTGAACCCACCATCAACCAACGTCACAAAATGATTACCTGAGTTATCAGCTCAAGTGGGTAATCAAGGACCAAAACGATGTAATGTTAATCAGTTCACTTTGTGGTGTTCAAAATTGGCGTACAATTCCACATGAGAAACAAAACATTTTATATCATAACAATAAGGTTGAATAGAGTACACGAGAAAATGAATTATTACATGAATTCATAAAAGAGTACTACAACTTAGGAACACATCCAATGCCCATGGAATGAATGTGCCCTTCATGCTTATCACGTGGTAATGCTTTTGTGAGAGGATCAGCTATGTTGTCATCCGTAGCGATCTTTTCAATAAAAATCTCCTTTTGCTCCACGTAATCTCTGATTAGATGAGCTTTCCGTTGTACATGCCTAGCCTTGCTGCTAGACTTATGCTCCTTAGCTTGGAAGATGGCACCGCTATTGTCACAATAGACGGTGATTGGGTCATTCGAACTAGGCACTACCGATAGTCCTTGTAAGAATTGACGCATCCATATTGCTTCCTTAGCTGCTTCTGAGGCGGCATAGTACTCGGACTCAGTCGTAGAATCTGCTGTAACACTCTGTTTAGAACTTTTCCAGCTGACAGCAGCGCCATTAAGAGTAAAGACAAATCCAGACTGAGATTTCGAGTCATCTCGATCTGTTTGGAAGCTAGCATCTGCGTAACCCGTGGCGCAGAGCGTTGAGTCGCCTCCATAAGTCAATCCCCAATCTTTAGTCCTCCGTAGGTACTTAAGAATGTTTTTCACGGCCATCCAGTGTGGTTCACCTGGATGAGCTTGGAATCGACTGGTCATACTCAATGCATATGCAACGTCTGGACGTGTGCATATTATGGCATACATGATCGATCCTATTGCCGAGGCATAAGGAATCCGACTCATGCGCTCTTTCTCTTCCACCGACTTAGCTTCTTGAGTCTTGCTCAAGTGAAGCCCAGGAGTCATAGGAAGGAACCCCTTCTTGGAGTTCGTCATGCTGAATCTCTCCAGAATCTTCTCAATATAAGACTCCTGACTGAGAGACAACATCCGTCGTGATCTATCCCTGTAGATACGGATGCCCAAAATTCTTTGTGCCTCTCCCAGATCTTTCATCTGGAAATGGTTTTTCAACCATGCTTTAACCGAAGATAAGAGAGGTATGTCATTCCCAATCAAGAGTATGTCATCGACATACAATACTAGGAATACAATCTTACTCCCACTCGACTTGATATAGAGACATGGTTCCTCGACTGATCGAATGAACCCATTCTCTTTTATCACTTGGTCGAAGCGATGATTCCAACTCCGCGATGCTTGCTTAAGTCCATAGATGGAACGCTTAAGCTTGAAAACTTTCTTAGGATGTGCTGGATCGATAAAACCCTCGGGTTGTACCATGTACAACTCTTCCTCCAAATAACCGTTTAAGAAGGCGGTTTTAACGTCCATTTGCCATATTTCATAGTCATGAAATGCGGCGATCGCTAAGATAATCCGAATGGAACGTAGCATGACTACGGGTGCAAAGATCTCATCGTAGTGCAAGCCTGGCACTTGGGTGAAACCTTTAGCAACTAGTCTAGCCTTATGGATATCTTGTTGTCCTTCCACGGCATGCTTTATCTTGTAAAGCCATTTGCATTGAAGGGGACGTACCTTTGCAGGTAGGTCCACAAGATCCCACACGTTGTTCTCATACATGGAGTCCATCTCGGATTGCATGGCTTCTAGCCATAGCTTTGAGTCAGAACTGGTCATGGCACCTTTATAGGTTGTGGGTTCATTACCCTCTAGGAGTAAGACGTCATCTGTATCGTGTTCCTCGACCATACCAATGTATCTGTCCGGTGGAATAGAGACTCTTCCTAACCTCCTAGGTTCCTCAGGGATATCTACCGCAGCCTCGGTTGAAGGTACTGTTTCCTCCAATGGTTGCTCGGTAGTTGGTTCTTGAACCTCCGATAACTCGAAGGTTCTATTACTCGACTTGTTCTCGAGAAATTCTTTCTCTAAGAACGTCGCACTAGCCGCAACAAAAACACGTTGTTCGGTAGGCGAGTAGAAGTAATGACCAAACGTTCCCTTTGGATAGCCTATAAAGTATGTCTTGACCGATCGCGGGCCGAGCTTATCCTCGTGTCTCCACTTGACATAAGCCTCGCAGCCCCAAATCCGAATAAAGGACAAGTTAGGGACCGTTCCCTTCCATAATTCGAATGGAGTCTTGTCAACAGCTTTAGACGGACTTCGGTTAAGTATTAGAGCGGCCGACAAAAGAGCATAGCCCCACAATGAATCAGGCACAACGGTGTGACTCATCATGGATCGAACCATATCAAGTAAAGTTCGATTTCTCCGTTCGGACACACCATTTAATTGTGGTGTTCCAGGTGGAGTCAACTGTAGCACGATCCCACAGTCTTTAAGGTGTTGATCAAACTCGTGTGAAAGATACTCACCACCACGATCCGAGCGTAGTGCTTTAATCTTTCTACCCAGCTGGTTCTGTATCCGATTCTGGTATTCTTTGAACTTGTCAAAGGATTCACTTTTATGTTTCATCAAGTAGACATAGCCATATCTACTCAAATCATCCGTGAAAGTGATGAAATACCTATAGCCTTCTCGTGCGTTGATCGACATAGGGCCACATACGTCCGTATGTATGAGTCCTAATAGGTCGGCAGCGCGCATTCCAACACCTTTGAAGGAAATACGAGTCATTTTGCCGATGAGACATGATTCACACGTGCCATATGATTCGAAATCAAAGGGCGAAATAGCTCCATTCTGTATGAGCTGTTTTACGCGTTTCTCATTTATGTGTCCCATACGACAATGCCATAGGTAAGTTTGATCTTTGTCACCTACCTTTATTCTTTTATTATTCACATGTAATATCTCGGTGGTTTGATCTAAAACATAAATTCCATTCATGGAAACTGCCTTGCCATAAATCATATTGTGTAAGGAGAAAATACAGCTATTATTCTCTATTACAAATGAAAAGCCGAGTTTGTCAAGTGCAGAAACTGAAATAATGTTTTTGGACAAACTAGGAACATAATAACAGTTATATAAAAATAACTCGAATCCACTTGGAAGCTGGATTACGTATGTTCCCTTCGAGACTGCAGCCACACGTGCTCCATTCCCGACACGCAGGTCCACCTCACCCTTGATTAGGGGTTCTTGGTTTCGGAGGCCCTGCACATGATTACATAGATGAGAACCACAACCAGTATCAAGTACCCAAGTTCCGCAACTTGCATGGTTAATCTCAATCATGTGAATAAAAGAAGAAGAAGACATACCAACAGGAGTAACACGGCCTGCTTTAATGTCCTCACGATACACGGGGCATGAGCGCCTCCAATGCCCAGTCTTGTGGCAATGGTGACATTCCATGCTTGTATCCTTGCTCTTTGTCTTGCCTTGTGAGTTACTCGACTCACCAGGCCCACTCTTAGCAAATCCTGGTTTCTTGAACCAGGGCCTACCTACCGCTAGGTCGCCCTGAGCTTTAGCCTTCCCTTTACCTTTTCCCTTACTTGAGATCATGAGAACATCCTGCTTTAGACTCCCACTCAACTTTAGATCCTTCTCAGTCTGTACGAGAAGGGAGTGGAGCTCATGAGGAGTCTTCTTCATGTCGTTCATATAGTAGTTGGCCCTAAAGAGGGCGAACCCATCATGAAGCGAATGAAGCATGCGATCAACGATGATATTCTCACTGATCTTGCAGTTTAGGGTCTCCAGTTTCTCGATATTCTCAATCATGTTGAGAATATGTGGGCTAACAGCTTGGCCCTTCTGGAGTTTCGCCTCAAAGAAGCGACAGGTATGCTCATAAGAAACGATTCTCGGAGCCTTGGAGAATTCGTTAGTGAGCGTGGTGAAAATCTTGTTTGCACCATGGGTTATGAAGCGTCTTTGGAAATTAGATTCCATTGCATATATGAGTACGTTCTTTATCGCACCCGCTTCCATGACGAAGTCGCTATGAGCGCGAACATCGTTGGCTCTAGCTCCAGTTCCTGGGTGTGCCGGAATGGGCTCAGTTAAAAACTTAAGCTTTCCGTCAGCAATGGCAGCATTCCGTAGTGCTGCCTCCCAGTCAGAGAAGTTTGACCCATCATTCCTCAGTCTAGTTGACTGATTCATGGAGTCCATGAAGGCTTTTAGCCAGGATTCACGTGCTAGCTTGGCACTTGGCATTGGGTCTTCACCAGCCATTTTAGTTTTACAGCAGTTTTAATGAACGTGTTCTACACTGAAAGAAGATAAAACAAAACCATATAAGCAACTTATTGTTGTGATTTAAGTCTATATTAAATTGAATTTAAACTCGTAGACTCATGCATTTATATAATTGATCTCCCTCAAGAATTATATAAACGATCCCAAGACTCAATTTCCGTATATTGATAAGCCCACAGTTTGGCTAATTCCAATCGTTGGAACTCTTGGTCGATAGATTTCCGTAAATCCTATCTATTAGTCCATCTCAGTCACTGGAATATTATCGAGTGACCATGATGTTGAGATAAAATAAATCATCTGTTCCCACTTACCCGACGTAGAAGGGGTCATATTATGCCTACCGACGAAGAAGGGATTCATGGGAGGCTGATTTATAAAGACTAATCTCAATTTTTGGTTATACGAGGAAGACCCCATCAACTCTTATTTATCCATATTTAAGTGAACTAAAAACTAGCATTTGCGTGAATGAATTAAATAAAGTGATGGCTTTTAAATTGACATGTGACATCTGTATTGTCACAGAAAACTAACGCGTGACCTCTACATGAGTCAGTTTTCAGGCATGATATAGGTGGTTTGGTTTTTAGGCGGAATATGATGCAAGCTATTATCGATGAAAGCGTAAAGATAAATGCAATAAACGTAAATAAAAGTCCTAGTGTGGCCTATCCTACCAAAATAAACATAAAACAACTTGGAATCCACCGTTGGACCCTAGAAGCTTGTCTTGATGTTCTATCTTGGTCCTTGCAGCGGGAGTGAGCATCCGGTCTCCGTCTTGTCTTTGGTCTTCACAAAATTACTAATTTAAATTACAAGAGTAAACCTAGATACATTCTAATTTAAATACAAAAGTAATTACATGGCAAAAACCCAAAACGGAGATTCAAGATCTCAAAATTACAAGCAAGATCGTGTCCCATCATTACGGTGACACAATCTTCTAAGGCCACACTAAGTTACAACCGTTTGCAAAAATTAAATACGTTATTGAAAGCATTCAAGGCATTCACAAGACGATAAATAAAATGCATCAACTAAATAAAATTTATACATGACATAATACTGTTATTATGATTAATAAATTTATACCAAACCACCTTTTAAGATTAAAATTATGTGATTATACCGCTTTAATCACCAATTTTAATAAACATATAATCCATTATTTTAAACTGTTTTAAAACAATATGTATCAAACGAGGGTGAACCGTTTCACTAAACAATACACTATTTCCGTATATAGTATATTATTTTAAGCCATGTGAAAATAAGAAAACAAGTTATTTTCGAAAAGAGAGCCCGAAACATGAGCACTCGACCGAGCAGCAGAGGCACTCGATCGAGTGCCAGTGTCAGTCGATCGAGTGCAGCAGGGGCTCGATCGAGTGACTCTTTAAAACGCAATCGCTGCACTTTAAATCTAAAACGAGTTTATAACTTGGATTTAAAACGTGTAAATCATAAATAAACAACAACAAAAGATTCACATATTGCTAAAAATATCGATTAATTAACAATATGCAAATTATAATCGAAAAACAAGATCGATTTCTCACAAAAAACACACGCGCGGGGCCTGGTACGAGGGCACTCGATCGAGTGCAACAGGTACTCGATCGAGTGCCTAGGCAGATGGCACGGTTTTCTCAAAATTTAAAACTTATGAAAGACACAATTGTAAAATTTTCATGGCCTAAGGCTCTGATACCACTTGTGGGGAATAAAACGCGTATTCACCCTAAATTTGCAGGATTATAATGAAATATGCAATTGTGAATATCGTCATAAGATTAAAAACATGAGAAAAGAAGTACAACCTTTAGTCCTCGCGCAAAAGGCCTAAGAACAGGAATTAAAGCAAATTCCCTCCTATAACTTGCACCCAAGACTTTGTTTGAGACGTGGCCGCGTGTGCTAGAAATCCTCTCCAATTGCCTTGCAATATAGGGAGAGCCCTTGAGGTTTAAGATGTGAGATCTGAGGTTTTGGGAGAAGAGTGCTCTCAAAACCCTAATTTTTCTTGAGAATTGTTTAAGCAGTGAAAACAAGAGTCGTTCACAAAAGGAGAAGTCTCCTCCTTTTGTAACACTGGCCGGCCGAAAATAGGGTTTGGGTAGGAGTGGGCTTTCCACTCTTACCTTATCCCAATGCGTGATTCGACCCATTTAGCTTTAAGTTGTTCGCGGGTTTTATTAATAAATCGTAACATGTTATCAGATATTAATACAGTCGATATATTAATAATGGTCTGACAAAATACGATATTGTATAATTACCCAAATTAATATAACTGTTTATATTAATACGCGAATGCAATATTTAATTAAATATAACCGTTTATATTTAATTTACGAATTAATCATGTAATCCGTATTAGCTAAAATTATTTAATCCGTATTAAATAATAATCTCAACATCTTATTGACTAATTTAATAGTCAATACCTCTGACTAACTGTTTAGTCATATCCGGCAAAATGTGACTGTATTTTCATACCTTCACATCTCTCAAACGTGTCCTATAGGTGTGACGTATAGGGACCAGTTGACCACCGCCATCCGTATGACAATAACGTCAAACTTATCTAGCAAGCCAACCGTTATTGATAAACGTGGATCAACTGGTAATAATACAGAAGTATGCCCTTGTGATCCTTAAAGAGATTTAAAAGGTCATTGTACTTAATTGTCAAGGACACCAGCCCCAACAATCTCCCACTTGTCCGTACAAGGGTATGTTCAATGACGTTATCACACTACATGTGGAGGACACAATCTCCAACAAGACTGACCCGATCCTCTTTGGTTGTTAATATGTAGCTTTCATCCTTGTGTTTTGTTTGAAGTATTCAAAATATTTTCCAATTATATATTTTATAACCGATTTGAGTTACTTAACTTTTGTTGTTGAAAATCTTAATTTCTGTTACAACCTTACCTATTTTTACGGTTTCGGAAATGGAAGTTTACTTTCGAAATGACATGTTTTAAAAAGCTTGAAATGGTTTTAATTTTGGGTGGTTTTAGCGTGATTTGATGTTATCCTGGTTATTGGAGACGTCTAATAATTCGTATTACGCTTGTCGACGCTTGATATGATTTGGTTTTGGACTAGTCCTTGATTTGGAATGTGGGACTCTTGAATGCGCAACGAGAAGCCTCTTATTCCATTGACGAGGACTTGTGCCTTCGGAAACTTTTTTTCGAAGTTTTTGAAATAAATCTAAGTTTTGAAATATCAAATTTTGGGTAAACACTTTTGTTGTTTACCTTGTCTTTACAACTTACCGTTTTCAGCTTTCAAGTTTCGAGGACGATACTTTTTAAAAGGTGGGGTGATTGTAACACCCCGTAATTTCCTATTCATTATATATTATTTAAAATCTTATTTTAGTAATAATAATGTTCCACAATAAATAAAATTCCATTTACAATATATCGTTTTTGACAATGATATTAATATGTCCGTCTTAAAGTTATACTTCTTAAACTTGTAAAACGCTACTCTGTCGTTGTTACTAATTTTGAGGTATTTTAAAGGAATATTTAGCTCTTGCTTATAAAATAATAGTTTTAGATCTTTTTCTTAGCTCTCCAACGCCACCGAAAACACCTCATTCGGAGGTCTGTGGAGGAAATTATGCCGAAAATACGAAAGGCTGTCACATATAATCCGCCGACGAGACTATCGCTCGTTGTTACCTCTAACGCTTAGCCTAAAAACTTCGACACATGGGCTTAGCACCTCTTACACTTGGCCTAAGAACTTAGACACCTGCCTTAATCACTTCTTCCACATGTCCTAAGACTCTCGACACATGGTTTAACCGTCTCGACACTTAGCGTAAGAGTTTCGACACTTGGCGTAGGAGTTTCGACACTTGGCAATAACTTCCGACACTTGGCTTGAACATGCAAAGCATGTTCCTTTCTGCCCAAGGGCTTCTTCATTCTTCTTCCTTTCTTTTTTTTTTCAGCCATGCACACAAAACACAAAAGAATAAGGAACACCATTGTTGCTTGTGCACCTCCACCGTAAAACGATCGTCAAATCTTCGTTTCTTATCGGTTTCGACGATTTTTGCGCCTATCTCTTCCTCTCCTTGCCCTCCATCTTTCTAGGTAAGAAAAGTATCAAATGTCTTCCTTAATATCCTCTGGTCGTGGCCATTAAGGCACGGTTCTCTCAGCTAACCTCGTTTATTTGTGTGTAGCTAGTTCGGTTGTCCAAACCGGAGTGGCTTTAAGTCAAAATCATCCTTATTGAAGAGCTATAAGGTAACGGTGATGGGTTACTCGACTTATCGTCTTTGTTTGCATGACCATATGCTTGTAATGTTTAGTATACCAGAATTGTGTTTGATTAAATAGTGGCATGATTAGGTTCATAAATTATATGTTTGGATGAATTTCATCATGCATGCTTGTGTTGGATGAGATTTTAATTGTGGAAATTCATTAAGGATTGTATGGTTAAATGAGTTTATGATCATTGAGGATGATTAGTTTGATAGTCTTTCAAGTTCATAGTGTTTTGCTTACAATGGTTAATTCATGATGTTTCAACACCTTGACAAATCTGTCCATTGTCTTGTACAATTTATTTCGACATCTTAGAGTATCCGCTTTTGAAAATGTTGAAAATAGACCCCTGTTTATTTTAAGTTTAGAATCTTCCTCTAAAATATCGTAATTTTCTTGCATGTCGTTTGTTCAATATAAATTATTTACGAACGTTGCGCGGAAATACTCGCAGAATGGACATTAGCTCAAAGATAGTTTCGAAAATTATTTTTATACTTTGAAACCATTCTCGTCCTTTTCAATAATTAAACTTTGAAGAGTTTAGATGATGTTAGGATTTTACTTTGCCCCAAAATGATTTGTTAAACCCATTTTATGAAGCAATACATTTTGTGTGACGGTTTCTGACACACTGTAAAGATCAGTCAATAACCCCCTGTTAAGTATGTCTTTTGGAAATGTTATTTGACAAATATTGTAGATAAAAGTCTTATTAAACCGACCCAGTTGGCCTTGTATCATTTCGATTTTATTTGAATTAATTATGAATTTTACGGCAGAGGACAGCTGTAATGTGAAATGCGTTTAGAACTTTTGTTTCATTATTCAATCCTGTGTGTTCTCTTTTGGCATGGAACGGATATAAGTGTTGTATTATTCATCTTTTATTGGCTCATGTATGTTTAAATGAGTGGGTTAACGGTTATGTTATCCTAAGCTTGTGTAGGTGACGGTTATGTCATCCTAAGTTGTGTTGGTGACGGTTATGTTACCTTGTTTGTGAATAGATAGCGGTGGTACGATTTGTGTACCATTGTAATGAACAAATGCCACCCATGGAATGGGATTTTAGCTATGTTCGGGATTGATCGGAGGTCGTTCTATATGCGCTCCGGTCCCCGTGTGTCGTTCGGTGTAGGTTATTACATCGAGAGGTCTGGCCTGGTCTTAGGCATATAGGCAGTGGTTATACGCTATACATAGTTACGGAGGTCCTGCCTAAGCGCTCCGGTAGTTGGAGGTCATGCCTAAGCGCTCCCGTTGTTGGTGGTCGTGCCTAAGCGCTCCCGTTGTAGGAGGTCGTGCCTAAGCGCTCCGATAGTTGGAGGTCGTGCCTAAGCGCTCCATTAGTCAGAGGTCGTGCATATGCGCTCTGATGGCGTTCATTCTATTCTTGGTTTGTTGTATGCGTGATTGGACATGCCACCTAGTTGTTGGCCTCTGAGTCAATCACTTGGTTGTTTACCTGATTTTGATGATTGGACATGCCACCTAGCTGTTGGCCTCTGAGTCGATCATTTGGATGTCTACTTGATTTCGATATCTCCTCACTTTTTGGCTTTAATTATGTTCCACATGTTGATTCATGTTTTTCTCACATGTTTTGGTTTATCGCTCATGCTTTGATGATGTTGTTCATGTTTGGTAATATATATGATTGTTTATGAAATTATATACATGTTCATATGTATAAGATGTTTAGTTTTACCGTTTACATGTTTTCTGACGTAAAGTGGCTGGGAGAACCCTGAGTTACTCCCCACTGACTGTGGCGTTCATGTTTCATGAATGTAGGTTGGTGCTGTTTGGGGAAGACGTGTGGCTAGCGAGCATTGTTGATAATTCGACAATTACCCTTACGCTTAGTTTTGATTTAATTCATGTTGTTATCGTGGGATACCTTATCCCTCGTCTATTTAAGTTATTTTGTATAATTTATACTTCCTCATTAGTTTTTAGTCTTCCGCATGTTGTTTTGATATTCCGCGAAAAAGTTTTAATAAATTTGTCGAAAAGTTTTTAAAAGTATCGTATTTCCGCTGCAAATTATTTGTTTATTTTTATGCTATATCGCGGGGTGTCACAGTCGGTATCAGAGCAGTTATGCTCCCGACGCACACACGTGTACCCCAACTTAAATATGAATTTGACCTGAAATAATGAATGAGAGATGGGTAGATTTAAGGACCAAGTGGTAGTCTGTAATGTGATTGCTCTTTGTTAGGTCTAACATGTTTGTTAATTTTCAATGATTTTATTTTTGTGCTCAAGGATTGGTGAATCATGAGCTTACCTGGATGCCGATCAAGATTATTGTCTAATACCGAAGATGGAAGATTTGTGCTATCTTTGAAGGATGCTTCTATGTCCCCAAAGATACTTCTTGTTCATCATGTATCACCTCCTTCCTTTTTTCTTGATGCATATCCTCTCTACTTGAAATCTCTTCTATCCTAACTCGGAAGCTACTTTCGTAACTTCCCGAGTTAACCTTAGCCTTGTAACTTGCCTTTTCCCATGGCGCTTTGTAGGTAGCCTAGCTTACTTGGATATTGAGGATTTTGTTCGAGGATAACCCCTAGCCCTTATTTTGAGAAGTAAACTTACTGAAAACGTTTAGGGAGTGTAGTAAGCCATGTCTTGGTAATCCTAATGTTTAGTTGTTTACCCAATTGGTGGGTGGAATTATTGGTGAAATTCCTAGATTAAAGTTTGAGTGGTATACGTAGCTTTTGGAAGAATTTAACCTTGGTAATCATAATTGGGATTTAGAACTGTGTCGCTTTAAGAGTATGGATGAGGTGTTAGAATCCATAAAAATGAATTTGGAAAATATACTTGGGATGCTAGTGAAAATGAATGAATCAGTAATGCTTGACTTTGGGAATTGGGTTTAACTTTAATTGGGATGTTACCTTTGGAGGATAAGAATCATGTATATCGATGGACGAGTGTTGAAAGAGTTAGCGAGGTAACTTTAGAGGAACTGACTGAAGTTTACTCTTTTATTTATTTGATTGGATTAGAGGTGTAACCTTTGAGGAGTTACTTGAAGATCATGTCTTTGGATGTGTGATTGATGTCATAAGGTGCAACTTATGGATTTATGAGATTTTAAGGTTGTGATGTTTAAAGGACGTTTTAATTCGTATATAGAGGTGTGAAAACGTTAACAGTGGATTTTCTTGGTGTTCACATTTTGGGGTATTATTGAATTAAGGATTTAGGCCTTGTGTGAGATTAGAATAGAGTAACTTGATGAGTAATGAAAGTTTAGCGAATTGAAGGAATTAGAGAGTTGATAATCTATGGATTATAAAGATTGTGAATTACCAATGGTATAGAAATGGTTTATCCTGGAGTATTACAGAAATGTCGTTTGAGGAATTTAAGATATAGAGATACCTGAAATTTTATGAAATAGTCGAAATTGGGTAATCGTACACCCTTATCTTTGAAAGGACTTATAGTATGGTAAACCACATGGGAAAATTCTTCTTAGAAAGTGCTAGTTTTTTGTGCTTGAATTGGGAAATAGGAGATGAGAACCCTGTGGGGATTTTGGGAACCCCGAGCCTTGGGAATTGAGTCAGTTGAAATCATAACCTTTCCTCAACGCTTCTCTTCTTCTTTCTTCTTCCATGTTAATTTCGTCGAGTTCTTCTTTCATAACAAAGCTTACTTGACCTCTCTTTACGTCATGTATCTTGTTATGTAACAACCCGACCCACCACGGTCGTAACACACCCCCAATAAGATGGGAGGTAAGCCTTTGGGCCCATTATTTGTCCTCACTTAAGCCCAAAAGCACAAGGCCTTGTTACTAAGTGGTGGGTGGGAGCTATTATAAACATATCACAAGCCTCTGAATCTACTGATGTGGGACAAATCTCCACACAAACTCAATTACAACCTCATAATCGGATGGGGTGTTACAATCTCCCCCACGTAAGAACACAACGTCCTCGCTGTGCCTTAAACCTGACCGCAGCCAAGCCCAGAATCCTCCTCCGCTTGGTGTGTGACTCGGGTACTCCTGACCACAGGCTCACCACACGGTCGCAGGGTCGCTCTGATACCATTTGTAACAACCCGACCCACCACGGTCATAACACACCCCCAATAATATGGGAGGTATGCCTTTGGGCCCATTATTTGTCATCACTTAAGCCCAAAAGCACAAGGCATTGTTACTAAGTGGTGGGTGGGAGCTATTATAAACATATCACAAGCCTCTGAATCTACCCATGTGGGACAAATCTCCACACAAACTCAATTACAACCTCATAATCGGATGGGGTGTTACATGTTACCTCTAATACTTATTCTTCTTCTCTTAGCTTCACTTTTGTTGGAGTCTCTCACCTGTCATCTTGTCTCTTTCTCTCTATCTCTCTCAAGTTCCTATATCGCGTTTGTCTCAAAGTTGTATATCTTTAACCGTCATGAGCCTTATCCCCTTTCTTCTTGGACTCGGTGTGAGGTTGAATTTGTTTGTGGAATAGTGATATATGCTTAGAGGAACCTTGGTCTTGTTTAATCGGACATAGTTGAGAGAGTTAGCGTTTGGCGACGTTTGGGTAGTATTACGTAGTGTGCCATCTTGATGGTTTCAAGTTAAAGGTTTGAAGGTATGAGTGCTTATTTTGGATTAGTACCAACCGTGAGGCTGATAATTTTGGTGTTATCTATGAGGGTGTTGATGGTTACCTAGAGATCGTTTGGGTGAAAGTTGTTACTCTTATGAGACTTTCTTGTAGGATGATCACTTTACGGTAATGAAGTATGGTAGCCAAGGTTTAAGAGATGTTTTCTTGATTTGGGTCGATGAGAGTTGATTAGTTTGGGACTGAATGCTTTGGATGTTTAAGTCGTAGTCCTAGGTTTGCGAATAGTTACGGTTTGAAGAATACCGTTTTTATACTTTTGGGATTAGATGTTTTGGATGTTTATCTCATAGTCCTATGAATGAAAGTAAGTACAGTTCCAAGAGTATCGCTTCCATATATTTTGCTGTCGGTATGAGCGTAATACATTTTTTTAATAGATCTGGAGGTACGATGGATTCAGGTTTAAGATCCTTGTTTTGGTATTTTGCCATGTTTGGAGATCTATAGCATATGTTAGTTGAGTATGAAGGCAATCTTGTTAGTAATTTTGGATCTCGCTCTATGAAGGATGTTGATTGTTGAGTAATAATCGGGAGTTGTGAAGTTCCTTTGGTAATGGGACACCTTGTATTGTGGATGACCTAGAAGTGAGTGACCCAAATTAACTTGAGGAAGCCTTGAGAGTTTTGCGTTTGAAAGAGCTGCCTTCTGAGGTGTGTAAGGAATCATGATGATGATGATGATGTTTCATTTATGGTTGAGTGGTTAGTGATTTCCGTAATCCAAAGAGTTATCTCCTCCTTACTCTCTTGTTGAGTACTGTGCTTAGCCTTGAAGATGGCAGTTTATGAAGCCTTGTTTTAGGTTAGCTTCCTTGTTGATCGACCTCTTTGTGCTTTGAGATCTTTGAAAGACTGACCCGACCCTCTTTGGTTGTGAATATGTAGCTTTCATCCTTGTGTTTTGTTTGAAGTATTCAAAATATTTTCCATTTATATATTTTATAAC
The DNA here is from genome assembly GCA_029255685.2 of Silene conica. Taxonomy (NCBI): domain Eukaryota; kingdom Viridiplantae; phylum Streptophyta; class Magnoliopsida; order Caryophyllales; family Caryophyllaceae; genus Silene; species Silene conica. The sequence continues at coordinate 47,392,949 of CM055312.2, read as the reverse complement.
CGATTTGAGTTACTTAACTTTTGTTGATGAAAATCTTAATTTCTGTTACAACCTTACCTATTTTTACGGTTTCGGAAATGGAAGTTTACTTTCGAAATGACATGTTTTAAAAAGCTTGAAATGGTTTTAATTTTGGGTGGTTTTAGCGTGATTTGATGTAATCCTGGTTATTGGAGACGTCTAATAATTCGTATTACGCTTGTCGACGCTTGATATGATTTGGTTTTGGACTAGTCCTTGATTTGGAATGTGGGACTCTTGAATGCGCAACGAGAAGCCTCTTATTCCATTGACGAGGACTTGTGCCTTCGGAAACTTTTTTTCGAAGTTTTTGAAATAAATCTAACTTTTTTCCATTTATATAGTATTACCGTTTACATGTTTTCTGACGTAAAGTGGCTGGGAGAACCCTGAGTTACTCCCCACTGACTGTGGCGTTCATGTTTCATGAATGTAGGTTGGTGCTGTTTGGGGAAGACGCGTGGCTAGCGAGCATTGTTGATAATTCGACAATTACCCTTACGCTTAGTTTTGATTTAATTCATGTTGTTATCGTGGGATACCTTATCCCTCGTCTATTTAAGTTATTTTGTATAATTTATACTTCCTCATTAGTTTTTAGTCTTCCGCATGTTGTTTGATATTCCGCGAAAAAGTTTTAATAAATTTGTCGAAAAGTTTTTAAAAGTATCGTATTTCCGCTACAAATTATTTGTTTATTTTTATGCTATATCGCGGGGTGTCACTGTTGGAGGAAGTGTTCTCGACAATAATGTGTTGACGTAATTAAAACTCATTTGAATGAAACACAACTGGGAGTGTTACTCTTTCAAAGTCGATTGATCAACATTTACCGGTAATGATTGGCTGTCTAGAGTTTGACATTATCGTCATATGATGGTTGTGATCAGTTGATCCCTTAAGGTCATATCTTTAGGGAATTCCGTCTCAATGGAATAATTAATTAATATTGTATTGGATGCGAATTAATTAATAACTAGAAGTTTTGGAAATAATTTTATATGACGAATATTTTTATAATGGAATTATAATAATAAAAGTCAAAGTAATAAAATCGTTTTATTACTCGGTTTTATTTATTCGTTTGGGAAACTATTAAATTGAGAATGAACACGGTTGATCATAAATTTACAAAGAGTTGTAATTAAATTATGATATTACATTTTTATACAATAATAATTTCGAATTATTAGTATAATTATTTAAATGTAATAAATTTGTAAATTATGAATTCTAATAGTTAAAATTGCATAATTAACAAATTGGGTCATATGTTATAAGACATGTGTGACATGTTACAAATTAACACAATTGACAAAGATAAAATGGAGTCCATTTTATCACTAATTAAACCGTGTAAGTGTGTATGTGTAGCATCATAGTGTATAAAATAATGCACTACTCATGCATTAGCTTACAAGCCTAAGGTTTAGGTGTGTAAGAGTGTAAGAGTGTGTAAGGCATCTTATGAGCTTTTGTGTAAGATGTAAGAGGCCATGCATTGGCTTTGGGTGGCTTGTTTGGCCGGCCAAATAGATGAGCAAGCAAGCTCACTATTTCTCTATATATACTACACTACATACACTACATACACAAGTAGTTGTTGTTGTTTTAGCCAACATATTGATGCTTCATCAAATACTACAACACCCATTCTCATCTCAATTTAGTAAAATAGTTTTTACTAAGGAAATAATTATTTCCATACTAATAATATTAAGAGTAATATTATTATTATTATTTCTAGTATACTTATACTAATTTTCTAGTAACAAAATTAGTATTAGTTTGAGATCGGGTCCTTGATACGCATCTTTTGGAGACGATTTTTCTTAGATCGTTTAAGGGTATTTCGGTGGTTTGAAGACTCATATAATAGGTGATTATTGAGTATAAACCTTCTAAAACCAATGTAAGGACTATCACATCTTATGATATCATCATGCATGCATAAGATCCATTTAAGTTTTATGACCTAAACTTAAAGAAACAAAACTCACATTAGAAGTGAGTATAAAATCAGGAACTTAGTTCCCAACAATTGGTATCAGAGCATTACGGTTGTTGCATGCATGATCGGATTCATGTTTTATGTTAAACGGTTTAACATATATATCTCGAAATTTTTGTGTTTATTATGATAAATCACAAAATAATTTTGCATGTTAAAGTTTCTGATTCTAAAATGGTTTTAGGATATAAAATTAATTTTATGGATTTTTATTGTTCATTTTTATATTTGTTTGTATTTTTTTGTAGTTTAAATCGGTTTAAACAAACAATTAATGGGAAAAATAGTTAAAAATAGTTTCTGGCCGAGATTTTTTGATATGTTCTCACATGCATATTTAATATATTGTATTTGATTTTTCGTAAGAAATGGAGTTAATATGCATGGATTATGAATTTTATGAGATAAATAGTCATAATATGAGCAAAAAATGGGTATATATGGTTATATTTCTAATTTAACCTTAAAAATTTTATGAGAAGTCACATGCAATATATAAAGTTCCTGTATGAATTTTTGAAATTATTGGACTTATTTTGCATGATTAATGATTTTTATAGTAAAAATCGTATTAATAGTGACTCAAATTCGACTTTAATAGTTATTGTTGGAATTTTGCCATAAAAATTTAACATAATGTCACATGCAATATTTACAGAATGTATGTAATTTTTGAGAATTTATTCTCAAGTGATGCATGTTTTATGATTTTAATAGTTGAAATCGGCTATATAATGACTTATTGTGTTAAAAATAGTTAATCTTAATATTATGGCATGAAATTTTACCCATAGATGTCTTATATGATAGGAACATCAGATCTAAAAGTTGGATATCAAAAAGTTTCTGTTTTTATGATTATTAATTTTTAATGAGTTAATTAGCTAATAATCGTAATTTATGAGTCGAAAATAAAATTTTCGAGTATGGTCTGTAATTTTTGGTCATTTTCAGATTCTAATATGTATTTTAGGATGACTAAAAATTTATAGCAATTTATCACAAGTTTTTATAATTTAAATCGGATTTTTAATCATAAAAACGACTATTATACAATTTATTTAAAAAATAAACCATATATATTTGCAAAAGACCATTTTAATAATTTCTGAATTTTTAGAAAATTTCCAGAAAGTTTAAAATTTTGAATTTTAAATTTCGAATTTTAATTGACTCATTTGGCCGTATTTTGTTTATTTTTCCCGAAAATACAAGTAATCTATGAACAATAATGCAAAATCAAGTTATATCATGATCAAATATTAGTAGAGACTAAATATTGATTCCTAAAGTCAGTTGGGATGATTAACTTGGACATTAATTAGATTTGTGTAATTTTGATGATTTTAATAGTTAAAATCACGCATATCCGTAAAAACCGTAAACAAATATGAGATATTTGCTCCCATAAGGCGATTTGGCATTAAAAATTGAGCATGTGCATACATATTTTATTTAATGCAATTTATTTAATATGAATGTCATATTTTGAATGTTATTTATATAATTTGGAATTATGTAATTTTTCTTAGTATGGCCTTAGTTTTAATCAATATTACCCGTAATGAAAGGGAATATTGATTCGGTTGTAATTTATGTGATCTCGTATCACGGGTTTGTAATTTAAATTTTCAGTTTTACAATAGAATAGTTGTATTATTTTATTGTAATTCCGGAGAACCAAAAGACGGTGCCATACGGAAAGGAGTTCCGACAAGAAGGTGTTTTCTTGGATGGCGTGCCAATGAAGTTCAAGGGACCATGGAGTTGGTTTCCGAATTTGTAATAGTTAATTAGTTTTTACTATTACTAGGAAGGCCATACTAGGATTTTATTGCTTTATTGCTTTTATTTTGCATTTTATATGTTTGCATGCATAGCCAAATCGCCATAAACATGCATATTAGTTTAAATCGTTAAAAACGACCGTGTCAATTATAATTATCGAGTTCACCGATTTAATTCGCTTAAAGGAGATAGATAATAAATTGACAAGACCTCTATATTAAACAAAAACAATTGAGAATTAGCCTTACCAAATAGTAGAACCCATGAGCTTCTATTTCGTGGGGTGGTGCTAGTCCAGTGGGCAGTACGAACCCCATTACGTAGGATAAGTGGGGCGATGAGGTGGATTCAGTCCAGTGGGCGGATCACATCTCGATGCAATTGAAATTTGGTTTGTACTCAACGGAAGTGTAGAGGACCAGTGGTCAATGTGTTCCGGGCTAAGATGAATAAATAATGATTTGTCATCAACCAAGAGTTCTATGGTAGAACCGGTTTATTTTAACCCACCAAACCATATTGTTGGGTCGGAGTTCCAGTGGTTCACGATTTCGGTGGTATGGGTTTGGGTCTTGGAACCATTTATAAAATTGGATAGAGGTCATTTTATAGATGTTTTAACTTGTTAAAATATTTACAAGTTGAATCAAAATGATGAATGTTTGTTTTTCCTTAATTTGTTGTTTTATAATTGTTCATTTTTACTCCTATGTAATATCATTCGATTGTAACCAATATCTCCGCTAAACATCTTATACTATATCGACAAATAGAATCTCTTTCTCCTCACTTAAAGCCGTGTCTTTGGTTATGAACAAGGTCCATAGGAATTATTCTATTCCATAGAATATGATAGGAAGGTCCTATGCAAACATAAGATTAACATCTTAAAATTCCTATTAAACCATTATGATTTCTTATAAAGAAACTTAAATAGAAGTGATTTTAGTCAAAAAGTGTTGATTAAATCTTCTATTCATACATGGTTCTAAAGTCTTATTGCTCAATTTAATAACTTATCGTCTAAAACTTAAGGGTTAAGAACATGACGAAGTTAATATAAATTGGTAAATTGATTTGAGAAAATCATTATAACCAATATCACCTCACTTCATAGATATTAACTCCTATGAGGAATTAATTTGGAATTAATTGAAGAAAAGGTCTTCTTCAATAATAAATTCTTAAAGTGAGTGGGAGCTATGGGAAGACCAAATTTTCTTAAGTAGTTAAGAATAGAACGAGGTTGAGAGAAAATCGTGTAAGACACGAAGTTATAAACTACTCCAAATTGTAAAGTCTAAGGATGTTGGAAGTATGACTCCAACATATTTCTTAGGTAATACTTATGACATTGAGTTTTCATTCTACATTATTTGTATATGAGTGCAAATTGGTGAATCATGTTAGTAATTCCATTTTCATGTGATTGAAGTATGATAAAGGAATGACAAAACCCGCTAATCTAAATGGGTATTTAGAGGAGGATGTGTTAATAACACAATCCGAGGGTTCTTGTGAATCCTATCGTCCTAACATGAAGAAAATCGTATGACGATTTGTCAAGAATGATAAACGTAAATGGAACTAAAGTAGTTACCACTTCATCTAATATGACATTTACATATCATATTATGCTTAACCAAGTTTTGGATTTAGAGTAATACACAAATAATAGTTATTATGTACAATTATCTCTAAATATAATTTGAGTTTTGCATAAAAGGTAAAAGTTTTACCATTACGCAATTGAAACAAATGTTGTACTCAATGTTACCATGAATTGGTTCATGGATAAGCCATACGAATCAAGGTAATTATATTCCAAAACTAAGGTGGAAATGTCATATGTACCCTAAAACTCTAGTTGGTGCCCCAAATTTTTCCATCATTACTCGATTGAAAGTCGCATTTGAGGTTAGGAATCTCATGGGTTATGCGAATCTTGCATTCAAAGCAAGTCATTCACCCTATAAACACTTTAAGGTGTGTAGGTGAGTGAAATTTCAAATCTTGAAAGATATTTTAATTCTTCGACTGAGGAAATTAATGCGCAAGAAATTCACGTTGAGAATGTTGTGCATTGGCTCAAGAAGATGTTCTTGGAATTAGATAATGATCTAATTAAGCCTAGTAATATACACCAAATAGATTGTGATAAAGTATCACAAGTTTACTTTCGTAAGCACGTTTATAAAATGCGCGAAAAAGTAATATTGAATCATATGAGATATGATTAAATCTTTACAATTGAGTGGGAGTTACTTTCTATTCCGATTTTGTCGAGCATTTATTTTTCCGCTATGTCATAAAGCATGGGCATACAAGTCATATGAGATATGAATAGGCAAAGTGCCTAAGTTGTAGCCTATTTCGAATGACAATTTTTCCTATATGAACATGAGAAAAAAAGGTTTGTGGCTCATGATGCTGTCTATAAAGAAAGGAGGATTATTTCTTTTAGACAGAGTGGGAGAAATTATTATAGAGCCACAATTTCAGTATGATGCAATAGGAAAATGTTCTTCCTAGTTGAGATAAGTGGAAATTTCATTCGAAAATTAAGTTGACGAGTGTAATGTTGTCTTCTTAGTGCAACGAACTTGTAACTTGTATAAATGCTTTATTTAGTTTCGACTCTACCTGAATCCGAAATAGCTCAGTTTATTGGTGGAAAGGGTTTCGCACGCAACAACGGATCTATATTAAAATCGGATCAAATAATGTTGTTGGATTTTAAAATCATCTACGATGAGTTTTTGAAAATCACAACCATCCTAAGAAAGGATGACAAGAGTTGAATTAGATAAATTGGTGGCAAAGAGTTTTCCACGCAATAACATGGCTTCGAGTTCAAATATTTTGACATGTTGGATTTTAAAAGTCATCAAGTATGAGCTTTGTAAAATCGCAACTATCCTAAAAGGGAAATGTCAAAAGGTTGAATTCTTTATTTTGATCATGTGATAAACATTTTATTGAAAGTCAAGAAGTTATGTTTATACATGAAGTTTAGTGGGAGTAAAGTGATGTCTCTAGTCTTACATGAATGTGACATGTTAGACATTATAAATAATAAAGATCATTATGAATGATAAAGACTTGTAAAAGGAATAATACATCACTAGGATATCCTATTAATGGATATTAGCGTATAAGTACATACTCTTATGTCGATAAGAATAAGGGTAAGTTCAAATGTTTTGAACTATAGAAATTGAATCCACATGCTTCCGCTGCAGGATCAATTCTTTACGCTAAGATGTATTACCATTATCAAACTTCGTATACTTGGAGTATGACGAAATGTTACAAATCGAATTTGGAGAGAAATCTCTATGTGTAGCCATATAGTTCATCAAACACTACTGAATAAGTACTAAAAGGATGAAGCTAAATGTTTGGATATTTCATTGGTTTAATGTGCAAAGTGTTGCACAATACCATGTTCAAAACACATATGGATGGTTAGAGAACCATTTTGACTACAATCATAAAGGGAGAAATCTGTTAGAATTATTCTAGACAGTAGAACAATGGAAGGTATTCAACAAATATGAGTACACTTATATCTATTAGATATAATAGAGGGAAGAGTCTCTCAGACACTGTGAAAACAATGGGAGCTATTCTATTGTTAGAAAGCTTGTGTCTAGATATGGATCAAGACACGTACTCGTAAGGTTAGCATAATGAGATTATGCATAACCAAGGGAAATTATAGTAAGGTTATGTGAAGCACAAAATTTATTAAGGCTTATTAACCAAAAATCTTCTTATAGGCTTAACATGATAAATCATGTCATCTCAATTGAGTTGAGATGTAATACTATACAAGTATGAATTATAGATTATGTAGTAATTGATATGGTATCAATTTTACATATGTGATAATGCATTCATCATTTGAGTTATTTATAACTCACCCCAGGTCATGTCATATTCAAATGGGATGGTAAGACCATATTGAACCCCATTAAAGTGAATTGAATTATCATGACCTCGCCCCTAGTTGCTTAAGTGAGGTGACGACTCAATGCAACCAGATGTGTGATGTGATTGATGGCGAGTTCAATTGCCATAGAGTCATACGAGATGACTAATCGATCACCTAGGCATAGACATGTTAAGATACATTTGCCGGGCTAATGACCGCTGATAGAGCTCTGGCGTACTCTTATTAAAAGACTGCCTGGTCGTGGCGGGAGCATCTATCGTGTTTCACATGAGTCAGTTCTTGGACTAATGACTGTTCTCTGAGCTGGCATAGTTTTCAGATTAACTTTGATTTATGTCCTAACACCTTCGTAACTGGGGTTTATAAGGACATATTTTGGGTTATGATGGGCTGTGGCCATCCGGAAGAAATAAGTCGATTAGGAATTGTCCACCCCTTGTCAGGGTTGAACAATATCTCTAGGTCACTCGAGGAGAATAATAACTAGAAATGCGTGGCCACGCTCGGAAGGTATCTATGGTAGATAATTCCGGTCAGTAGTTATAACTCCAGATCGAGATAAACCACTCTAGATTTTTTTAATCAATTGTCGGCACGACCTGAGAGGACGCCATGCATTGAGTGGGAGATAGTAATAGGGCAAGAGAATTGGTAACACACACTTGTCTCGGACAAGTGGGAGATTGTTGGAGGAAGTGTCCTCGACAATAATGTGTTGACGTAATTAAAACTCACTTGAATGAAACACAACTGGGAGTGTTACTCTTTTAAAGTCGACTGATCAACATTTACCGGTAATGATTGGCTGTCTAGAGTTTGACATTATCGTCATATGATGGTGGTGATCAGTTGATCCCTTAAGGTCATATCTTTAGGGAATTCCGTCTCAATGGAATAATTAATTAATATTGTATTGGATGCGAATTAATTAATAACTAGAAGTTTTGGAAATAATTTTATATGACGAATATTTTTATAATGGAATTATAATAATAAAAGTCAAAGTAATAAAATCGTTTTATTACTCGGTTTTATTTATTCGTTTGGGAAACGATTAAATTGAGAATGAACACGGTTGATCATAAATTTACAAAGAGTTGTAATTAAATTATGATATTACATTTTTATACAATAATAATTTCGAATTATTAGTATAATTATTTAAATGTAATAAATTTGTAAATTATGAATTCTAATAGTTAAAATTGCATAATTAACAAATTGGGTCATATGTTATAAGACATGTGTGACATGTTACAAATTAACACAATTGACAAAGATAAAATGGAGTCCATTTTATCACTAGTTAAACCGTGTAAGTGTGTATGTGTAGCATCATAGTGTATAAAATAATGCACTACTCATGCATTAGCTTACAAGCCTAAGGTTTAGGTGTGTAAGAGTGTAAGAGTGTGTAAGGCATCTTATGAGCTTTTGTGTAAGATGTAAGAGGCCATGCATTGGCTTTGGGTGGCTTGTTTGGCCGGCCAAATAGATGAGCAAGCAAGCTCACTATTTCTCTATATATACTACACTACATACACTACATACACAAGTAGTTGTTGTTGTTTTAGCCAACATATTGATGCTTCATCAAATACTACAACACCCATTCTCATCTCAATTTAGTAAAATAGTTTTTACTAAGGAAATAATTATTTCCATACTAATAATATTAAGAGTAATATTATTATTATTATTTCTAGTATACTTATACTAATTTTCTAGTAACAAAATTAGTATTAGTTTGAGATCGGGTCCTTGATACGCATCTTTTGGAGACGATTTTTCTTAGATCGTTTAAGGGTATTTCGGTGGTTTGAAGACTCATATAATAGGTGATTATTGAGTATAAACCTTCTAAAACCAATGTAAGGACTATCACATCTTATGATATCATCATGCATGCATAAGATCCATTTAAGTTTTATGACCTAAACTTAAAGAAACAAAACTCACATTAGAAGTGAGTATAAAATCAGGAACTTAGTTCCCAACAGTCACAGTCGGTATCAGAGCAGTTATGCTCCCGACGCACACACGTGTACCCCAACTTAAATATGAATTTGACCTGAAATAATGAATGAGAGATGGGTAGATTTAAGGACCAAGTGGTAGTCTGTAATGTGATTGCTCTTTGTTAGGTCTAACATGTTTGTTAATTCTCAATGATTTTATTTTTGTGCTCAAGGATTGGTGAATCATGAGCTTACCTGGATGCCGATCAAGATTATTGTCTACTACCGAAGATGGAAGATTTGTGCTATCTTTGAAGGATGCTTCTATGTCCCCAAAGATACTTCTTGTTCATCATGTATCACCTCCTTCCTTATTTCTTGATGCATATCCTCTCTTCTTGAAATCTCTTCTATCCTAACTCGGAAGCTACTTTCGTAACTTCCCGAGTTAACCTTATCCTTGTTACTTGCCTTTTCCCATGGCGCTTTGTAGGTAGCCTAGCTTAGTTGGATATTGAGGATTTTGTTCGAGGATAACCCCTAGCCCTTATTTTGAGAAGTAAACTTACTGAAAACGTTTAGGGAGTGTAGTAAGCCATGTCTTGGTAATCCTAATGTTTAGTTGTTTACCCAATTGGTGGTGGAATTAATTGGTGAAATTCCTAGATTAAAGTTTGAGTGGTATAAGTAGCTTTTGGAAGAATTTAACCTTGGTAATCATAATTGGGATTTAGAACCAGTGGGTTAATATGTGTCGCTTTAAGAGTATGGATGAGGTGTTAGAATCCATAAAAATGTATTTGGAAAATATACTTGTGATGCTAGTGAAAATGAATGAATCAGTAATGCTTGACTTTGGGAATTGGGTTTGACTTTAATTGGGATGTTACCTTTGGAGGATAAGAATCGTGTATATTGATGGACGAGTGTTGAAAGAGTTAGCGATGTAACTTTAGAGGAACTGACTGAAGTTTACTCTTTTATTTATTTGATTGGATTAGAGGTGTAACCTTTGAGGAGTTACTTGAAGATCATGTCTTTGGATGTGTGATTCATGTCATAAGGTGCAACTTATGGATTTATGAGATTTTAAGGTTGTGATTTTTAAAGGACGTTTTAATTCGTATATAGAGGTGTGAAAACGTTAACAATGGATTTTCTTGGTGTTCACATTTTGGGGTATTATTGAATTAAGGATTTAGGCCTTGTGTGAGATTAGAATAGAGTAACTCGATGAGTAATGAAAGTTTAGCGAATTGAAGGAATTAGAGAGTTGTTAATCTATGGATTATAAAGATTGTGAATTACCAATGGTATAGAAATGGTTTATCCTGGAGTATTATAGAAATGTCGTTTGAGGAATTTAAGATAAAGAGATACCTGAAATTTTATGAAATAGTCGAAATTGGGTAATCGTACACCCTTATCTTTGAAAGGACTTATAGTATGGTAAACCACATGGGAAAATTCTTCTTAGAAAGTGCTAGTTTTGTGTGCTTGAATTGGGAAATAGGAGATGAGAACCCTGTGGGGATTTTGGGAACCCCAAGCCTTGGGAATTGAATCAGTTGAAATCATAACCTTTCCTCAACGCTTCTCTTCTTCTTTCTTTTTCCATGTTAATTCCGTCGAGTTCTTCTTTCATAACAAAGCTTACTTGACCTCTCTTTACGTCATGTATCTTGTTACCTCTAATGCTTATTCTTCTTCCATTAGCTTCACTTTTGTTGGAGTCTCTCACCTGTAATCTTGTCTCTTTCTCTCTATCTCTCTCAAGTTCCTATATCGCGTTTGTCTCAAAGTTGTATATCTTTAACCGTCATGAGCCTTATCCCCTTTCTTCTTGGACTAGGTGTGAGGTTGAATTCGTTTGTGGAATAGTGATATATGCTTAGAGGAACCTTGGTCTTGTTTAATCGGACATAGTTGAGAGAGTTAGCGTTTGGCGACGTTTGGGTAGTATTACGTAGTGTGCCATCTTGATGGTTTCAAGTTAAAGGTTTGAAGGTATGAGTGCTTATTTTGGATTAGTACCAACCGTGAGGCTGATAATTTTGGTGTTATCTATGAGGGTGTTGATGGTTACCTAGAGATCGTTTGGGTGAAAGTTGTTACTCTTATGAGACTTTCTTGTAGGATGATCACTTTACGGTAATGAAGTATGGTAGTCAAGATTTAAGAGATTTTTCTTGATTTGGGTCGATGAGAGTTGATTAGTTTGGGACTGAATGCTTTGGATGTTTAAGTCGTAGTCCTAGGTTTGCGAATAGTTACGGTTTGAAGAATACCGTTTTTATACTTTTGGGATTAGATGTTTTGGATGTTTATCTCATAGTCCTATGTATGAAAGTAAGTACAGTTCCGAGAGTGTCGCTTCCATATATTTTGCTGTCGGTATGAGCGTAATACATTTTTTTTAATAGGTCTGGAGGTACGATGGATTCAGGTTTAAGATCCTTGTTTTGGTATTTTGCATGTTTGGAGATCTATAGCATATGTTAGTTGAGTATGAAGGCAACCTTGTTAGTAATTTTGGATCTCGCTCTATGAAGGATGTTGATTATTGAGTAATAATCGAGAGTTGTGAAGTTCCTTTGGTAATGGGATACCTTGTATTGTGGATGACCTAGAAGTGAGTGACCCAAATTAAGTTGAGGAAGCCTTGAGAGTTTTGCGGTTGAAAGAGCTGCCTTCTGAGGTGTGTAAGGAATCATGATGATGATGATGATGTTTCATTTATGGTTGAGTGGTTAGTGATTTCCGTAATCCAAAGAGTTATCTCCTCCTTAACCTTAAACCTCTTTTGTTCATGCTTTTGTTCTTTTGTTGTTTATGTATCCTTACTCTCTTGTTGAGTACTGTGCTTAGCCTTGAAGATGGCAGTTTATGAAGCCTTGTTTTAGGTTAGCTTCCTTGTTGATCGACCTCTTTGTGCTTTGAGATCTTTGAAAGACTGACCCGACCCTCTTTGGTTGTTAATATGTAGCTTTCATCCTTGTGTTTTGTTTGAAGTATTCAAAATATTTTCCATTTATATATTTTATAACCGATTTGAGTTACTTAACTTTTGTTGTTGAAAATCTTAATTTCTGTTACAACCTTACCTATTTTTACGGTTTCGGAAATGGAAGTTTACTTTCGAAATGACATGTTTTAAAAAGCTTGAAATGGTTTTAATTTTGGGTGGTTTTAGCGTGATTTGATGTAAGGCTGGTTATTGGAGACGTCTAATAATTCGTATTACGCTTGTCGACGCTTGATATGATTTGGTTTTGGACTAGTCCTTGATTTGGAATGTGGGACTCTTGAATGCGCAACGAGAAGACTCTTATTCCATTGACGAGGACTTGTGCCTTCGGAAATTTTTTTTCGAAGTTTTTGAAATAAATCTAAGTTTTGAAATATCAAATTTTGGGTAAACGCTTTTGTTGTTTACCTTGTCTTTACAACTTACCGTTTTCAGCTTTCAAGTTTCGAGGACGAAACTTTTTAAAAGGTGGGGTGATTGTAACACCCCGTAATTTCCTATTCATTATATATTATTTAAAATCTTATTTTAGTAATAATAATGTTCCACAATAAATAAAATTCCATTTACAATATATCGTTTTTGACAATGATATTAATATGTCCGTCTTAAAGTTATACTTCTTAAACTTGTAAAACACTACTCTGTCGTTGTTACTAATTTTGAGGTATTTTAAAGGAATATTTAGCTCTTGCTTATAAAATAACAGTTTTAGATCTTTTTCTTAGCTCTCCAACGCAACCGAAAACACCTCAATCGGAGTTCTGTGGAGGAAATTATGCCAAAAATACGAAAGGCTGTCACAGATAATCCGCCGACGAGACTATCGCTCGTTGTTACCTCTAACGCTTAGCCTAAAAACTTCGACATATGGGCTTAGCACCTCTTACACATGGGCTAAGAACTTAGACACCTGCCTTAATCACTTCTTCCACATGTCCTAAGACTCTTGACACAGGGTTTAACCGTCTCGACACTTGGCGTAAGAGTTTCGACACTTGGCGTAGGAGCTTCGACACTTGGCAATAACTTCCGACACTTGGCTTTAACATGCAAAGCATGTTCCTTGCTGCCCAAGGGCTTCTTCATTCTTCTTCCATTCTTTTTTTTTTCAGCCATGCACACAAAACACAAAAGAATAAGGAACACCATTGTTGCTTGTGCACCTCCACCGTAAAACGATCGTAAAATCTTCGTTTCTTATCGGTTTTCGACGATTTTCGCGCCTATCTCTTCCTCTCCTCGCCCTCCATCTTTCTAGGTAAGAAAAGTATCAAATTTCTTCCTTAATATCCTCTGGTCGTGGCCATTAAGGCACGGTTCTCTCAGCTAACCTCGTTTATTTGTGTGTAGCTAGTTCGGTTGTCCAAACCGGAGTGGCTTTAAGTCAAAATCATCCTTATTGAAGAGCTATAAGGTAACGGTGATGAGTTACTCGACTTATCGTCTTTGTTTGCATGACCATATGCTTGTAATGTTTAGTATACCAGAATTGTGTTTGATTAAATAGTGGCATGATTAGGTTCATAAATTATATGTTTGGATGAATTTCATCATGCATGCTTGTGTTGGATGAGATTTTAATTGTGGAAATTCATTAAGGATTGTATGGTTAAATGAGTTTATGATCATTGAGGATGATTAGTTTGATAGTCTTTCAAGTTCATAGTGTTTTGCTTACAATGGTTAATTCATGATGTTTCAGCACCTTGACAAATCTGTCCATTGTCTTGTACAATTTATTTCGACATCTTAGAGTATCCGCTTTTGAAAATGTTGAAAATAGACCCCTGTTTATTTTAAGTTTAGAATCTTCCTCTAAAATATCGTAATTTTCTTGCATGTCGTTTGTTCAATATAAATTATTTACGAACGTTGCGCGGAAATACTCGCAGAATGGACATTAGCTCAAAGATAGTTTCGAAAATCATTTTTATACTTTGAAACCATTCTGGTCCTTTTCAATAATTAAACTTTGAAGAGTTTAGATGATGTTAGGATTTTACTTTGCCCCAAAATGATTTGTTAAACCCGTTTTATGAAGCAATACATTTTGTGTGACGGTTTCTGACACACTGTAAAGATCAGTCAATAACCCCCTGTTAAGTTCGTCTTTTGGAAATGTTATTTGACAAATATAGTAGATAAAAGTCTTATTAAACCGACCCAGTTGGCCTTGTATCATTTCGATTTTATTTGAATTAATTATGAATTTTACGGCAGAGGACAGCTGTAATGTGAAATGCGTTTAGAACTTTTGTTTCATTATTCAATCCTGTGTGTTCTCTTTTGGCATGGAACGGATATAAGTGTTGTATTATTCATCTTTTATTGGCTCATGTATGTTTAAATGAGTGGGTTAACGGTTATGTTATCCTAAGCTTGTGTAGGTGACGGTTATGTCATCCTAAGTTGTGTTGGTGACGGTTATGTTACCTTGTTTGTGAATAGATAGCGGTGGTACGATTTGTGTACCATTGTAATGAACAAATGCCACCCATGGAATGGGATTTTAGCTATGTTCGGGATTGGTCGGAGGTCGTGCTATATGCGCTCCGGTCCCCGTCTGTCGTTCGGTGTAGGTTATTACATCGACAGGTCTGGCCAGGTCTTAGGCATATAGGCAGTGGTTATACGCTATACATAGTTACGGAGGTCGTGCCTAAGCGCCCCGGTAGTTGGAGGTCGTGCCTAAGCGCTCCCGTTGTTGGAGGTCGTGCCTAAGCGCTCCCGTTGTAGGAGGTCGTGCCTAAGCGCTCCGATAGTTGGAGGTCGTGCCTAAGCGCTCCCGTCGTTGGAGGTCGTGCCTAAGCGCTCCATTAGTCAGAGGTCGTGCATATGCGCTCTGATGGCGTTCATTCTATTCTTGGTTTGTTGTATGCGTGATTGGACATGCCACCTAGTTGTTGGCCTCTGAGTCAATCACTTGGTTGTTTACCTGATTTTGATGATTGGACATGCCACCTAGCTGTTGGCCTCTGAGTCGATCATTTGGATGTCTACTTGATTTCGATATCTCCTCACTTTTTGGCTTTAATTATGTTCCACATGTTGATTCATGTTTTTCTCACATGTTTTGGTTTATCGCTCATGCTTTGATGATGTTGTTCATGTTTGGTAATATATATGATTGTTTATGAAATTATATACATGTTCATATGTATAAGATGTTTAGTATTACCGTTTACATGTTTTCCGACGTAAAGTGGCTGGGAGAACCCTGAGTTACTCCCCACTGACTGTGGCGTTCATGTTTCATGAATGTAGGTTGGTGCTGTTTGGGGAAGACGTGTGGCTAGCGAGCATTGTTGATAATTCGACAATTACCCTTACGCTTAGTTTTGATTTAATTCATGTTGTTATCGTGGGATACCTTATCCCTCGTCTATTTAAGTTATTTTGTATAATTTATACTTCCTCATTAGTTTTTAGTCTTCCGCATGTTGTTTTGATATTCCGCGAAAAAGTTTTAATAAATTTGTCGAAAAGTTTTTAAAAGTATCGTATTTCCGCTGCAAATTATTTGTTTATTTTTATGCTATATCGCGGGGTGTCACATTCACGAAATTGAAAATGAAAGTGATGGAAAGATTACAAATCTCGCGAGGATTCTGAATATGTAACTTTTACCTCGATACGAGTTCGGGAAGGCCTTGAGATGGTGATTCTAAGCTTGAAAAGTGAGATGAAAATGGAGTTGGTGTTTAACAGTGAAATGAAGGAGGGTGGAGGGTTTTGTGTCGATGGATATCCTTTTAGGGGTTTGAGTTGTCCTTTTAAAAGCTTGAGTCGGGTTTACTTTATTCTAGTGAAACGAAAATGTAAGACGGGTTGATATAAAATAAACAAGGCATCTCAAGAATAAATGGTTTTTAAGACGAAACCAAACGGAAATCTTAAAAATATAAATTACGATTATTATTAAATTATTATTAAATTCCGTAAATTACTTTATTTTAATAAAATATTCCTTTACGAAAATACGGGATGTTACATAGGAAGGATTATTGGAAGGTTGATACTTACCTCAGTTATCGCATCCCCATCACTACGGCTCCTCCCATGCTACCCTTTGATGATTTTCAGGGGGAGCCTAGACCCCTCCTTCCATCCTACCACCTTCCACTTAGGGGAGGCACCTTTAGAGGCCATAGGGTCCCCACCCCTGGTGCCCACTACGCTGCACCTGGGACGGGGTATCCCACTGATTTTACTGCTCCTCCTAACGTTGGTATTCCTCCTGTTGTTGATAACAGATCTCTCCCTCACATGATGGCGGACCTTTGCAGGCAGTTCAACCGGAAACAGTTGAACGATTGTCTCTACCAGTACCCGTCCTACTCGGAGTATGCTACTCAGGGTAGGCTCCCCACCGGTCCATGGACTCACCCTTCCTGGTACACACCTCAGGCGGGCGGTCAAGGATACAGGGAAGCATCAGGATTCGCCTCGGGAACAGGCATAGGGTCCGATGACGAAGAGGAGGAGGGAGAGGAACAAAGTGGGTCGGAATATGACCCAGAGGACTAGAGACGTGCCCAAACCTCCCCTTTTCGACGTTCGGTTTGGGGAGGTTCCTTTGTCTTGTAAGTCATCTATTGTTGTCTCTTTCTGTCCCCTTTAGCCTCTTTCTGATCCCCTTGCGCCTGCTAGCTTTAGTTTTCTTCTCTTTCTTCTTTTGTTTGTCTTTGCCTATCCCCATCCCTATGCTGTGGATTTATGCTGATGAGCACAATGGGGGCATTGTGCGTTTTGGTTTGGGGAGGGTATATGCATCCTTCTGTTGAGTCTGCATTTGTTTAGGTGTCTTCTTTTGTTGTGTTTGCATCTGCATTTCATCTTTTTCTGTCGCACGTTTACTGCATTTCAGTTACTTTTTCTCCTTTCAGTTTGCCAGTTACTTTTTCTCCTTTCAGTTTGCATACATACCAAAAAAAAAAATCAAAAAAATGCACGTTTATTTTAGCATATAGGTCGAGTCGGAACGGACGGATACTATGATAATCTTGCCTCACATTTCGCCTATTGCCTTGCCTTGCATTTTCAAAATTTTTTCAAGCTAGTCTTTTACATAGTCTACGAGTTTTTGTTGATTTTATGCTAATTATTAGACTTGAGAGTCTTCTTGGCAAGCTACTACATATTCTAAGATATAGAGCTTAATAAATCGGTGACATTCATGACCGATTTCATGTAGGATTCAGAGTAGTTTCTCCTCTTAAGGCATGTCACATCAACTTGCATAAGCATGAATTTTGTCTACTTGATACCTATATGCATTCGGGTTTGTGGTTTGTTGACACATGTGGTAGAGGTTACCCTTTCTCGTTTTACCCATAACCCTCACATAGCCAAATTGCCTTTTATCCCATATACCACATCCTTAAAAATTGCTTACCCTAGCCGAGCTAGTAACTTGGTATTTTGGGACAGTTTTGACATCTTTTGGTTTTGTGCTTCATTGAAGAATCTTTATTTTGTGAGAATGGTGAAAAGGGGAAAAGAAAAGAAGGTGAAAAGAAAAAAATTTATGAGTTCAGAAAAAGGAAAAAGAAAAGAAGGAACTCAATGGAAAAAAAAGAGGAAAATCGAAGCTGCCTGTTTTCAGGGGTGGTCGGCCGACTGACATACTTGGTCGGTCGACCACGACCGCTGAACAGGAGTACTGTTTTGAAAAGAAAAGAAAAGGAGAAGAAGAGGAGTTGTGATAATATGCCCACGATTTTGAGCATTGGCTTGTTTTGTGAAGAAATTTGGAAGTATTTTTATAGTGTGGTTTGATGGTTGTTAGCTCGGTTTAACCCCTCTTTCCATAATTCATTTTAGCCTTTCTTACCTTTAGCCTCACAATCCCAAATCACCTCGGCATATGTCATGGTCATTAAGTGTTGGAATGCATATGTACGGTTGTAGAGACTTTGTTCATGTTAGATTGCAGGCATGTTCTCATGGGTCGTAGATAGGTGAGAGTCTATATTCTTATTCATCTTCTTGTCTTTCACATATATATGACCCTTTGCTTCATGAGTGTCTCGAGCGTACCGCGAGAGTCCATTTAGAATGAGTCTTGCAAGGTTGAAAGTTTAGCATTTTATTCCAACATGTTTAATTCGTTTGCATTTGGCAATAAGCTTGATTTTCTTTGAAAACTGCATTAAAATGGTTAGGCATGGAGTTGTGTTTGGTTTTGAGCTAGAAATCCGTTCCAAGTAGAAGTTTTTCTTTTCTTTTGAGTCCTAGTGCTTGCTTGAGGACAAGCAAGGATTGGTTTGGGGAGTTTGATACGTGCCTTTACTATGCATTTTATTTATACTTTCGGCACGTATTTTTATGCATTTTCGTAACTTTTAGTTACTATTGCTCCCGAAACGGTTTACTTTGGTATTTCTATGTCTTAAATGTAGGAATAAGCGGAAGTGAGCAAAACCGAACTTTAACCGTCCTCCGTAAGCTATCTTGAGTGAATACACGAAGCAAGGGTCTGAACTCTTGAGCCAAGAGGTGCGTGCAAGCCAATTTAAGGCTGGAATACACAGGAATTGGTCGACCGACCTACCTAACAGGTCGACCGACCAGCGCGCAGATTACAGAAGGCCTGATTACAGCACGAGAGGTCGACCGACCTACATATCCGGTCGGTCGACCAATCGACGGGTTCCGCTGTTTCGTTTTCGGCTTTTATTCTTTTAATCATGTAATTAGAAGGGTATTTAAGGACGCTCAAGCATTGTAATTAGGTTAAGCAGTCACCATTAGTGAAAACACCTTATTTTAGAGAGAAGAATTCCAAGTTTTCAGATTTGTTCTTAATTTCCAATTGGTTTTGTAAGTTTTATGCAATTTAATCTTTCCTTGTTATTCAATTCCATTGTTCTTTTTATTTATTGTTATTCAATTTATGTTTTCCCCTTTTGAATCTTCATCTTCAATTATGTTATCCTTCTTGTTGTTCTTCAATGTTGTTAGTTCTAGTTTTATGATTATGATTACGCATAGCTAATTCTTGTGATTAGGAATTAGGGGAACCATGACTTATCTTATCTGGTTTAAGTTGAGGTTTTATAAATCTTATCTTTGGCACCCCTCAACGACGGGTGTCAATAATTTTTGTTTCAGGATGGAGTTCAGAGGCTTAAAAAACGTGTATTATATATCCTTCAGTTCGAGCTGTTTCGGGTGGTCGGAGCGGCCTTTTTTATTTTTCAGCTTTTGTTTCTACCACGTGTCCGAAATCGCATCATGAGGTATATTCGATTCTAAACCCTATAAACAACTATAAATAACTATTCCATGGTTATCCGATTTTCGGCCGAAACTGGTTTATAGCATACCGGTAAAGTCAAATGTCTTCCGGAGTTTTTGAAATTATTTGAGTCCACTTTATTTGACTCAATTAACAATCAATGCGATTTTCGAACATTTTCGTTCTGGGGAGCTCAGAGGCCTAAAAAACGTGTATTACCCATCAATTCGAGTCGTTTTGGGTGGTCGGAGCGGCCATTGTTATTTTTCAACCTGTTTTTCTACCACGTGTCCGAAATTGCATCATGAGATATCTTATCCGATTCTAGACCCTAAAAACAACTATAAACCACTTTTACACAGTTTTCCAATTTTCAGGCCGAAATTGGTTTATCGCATACCGTTACGTTAAATGTCTTCTGATGTTTCTGCAAATTTTTGTGCCCGGTTTATCTGACTCGATTAACAATTCTGGGATTTTCGATAATTTTTGTTTCCGGAATTCAGAGGCCTAAAAAACGTGTATTATATATCCTTCAGTTCGAGCTGTTTCGGGTGCTCTGAGCGGCCATTGTTATTTTTCATCCTGTTTTTCTACCATGTGTCCGAAATTGCTTCACGAGATATCTTATTCGATTCTAGACCCTATAAACAACTATAAATCACTTTTACACGGTTATCCGATTTTCGGCCGAAATTGGTTTATAGCATACCGGTAACGTCAAATGTCTTCTGATGCTTTTTGTAAATTTTTGTGCCCACTTTATCTGACTCGATTAACCATCCGTGCGATTTTCGGTAATTTTTGTTTCAGGAGTTCAGTGGCCTAAAAAACGTGTATTATATATGCTACAATTAGAGCTGTTTCAGGTGGTCGGAGCGGCCATTTTTATTTTTAAGCTTGTTTATTTTTCTACCACATGTCCGAAATCGCATCATGAGGTATCTTATTCGATTCTAAACCCTATAAACAACTACTCCCTCCATTCAAGTCTACACTACCACTTTCTTTTTACACGTTTGCCAACGCGTATTTTGTGCGGTGAATATTGTTAGCTACGTATTTTCAAAAATTACCAAAATTAGATATTAATAATATACTCCTAAAGACGAATCAAACAAGATCCCACATGGATATAATTTCATTTACGTATCGAGGAAAATCGGATTTAAATGATCGTTTGTGAATAGTGTGTAAAATGTATAGTGGTAGTGTAGTCTTGAATGGAGTGAGTATAAATAACTTTTACATGGTTATCCGATTTTCGGCCAAAAGTGGTTTATAACAAACCCGTAAAGTCAAATGTCTTCCGGAGTTTTTGAAAATTTTTTAGTCCGCTTTATCTGACTCGATTAACAATCCATGCGATTTTCGGACATCGTTCCGGGGAGCTCAGAGACCTAAAAAACGTGTATTACCCATTAATTCGAGCCGTTTCGGGTGGCCGGAGCGGCCATTGTTATTTTTCAGCCTATTTTTCTACCACGTGTCCGAAATTGCATCAAGAGATATCTTATTTGATTCTAGACCCTAAAAACATCTATAAATCACTTTTACACGGTTATCCGATTTTCGGCCGAAACTGGTTTATCGCATACCGTTAAACATTAAATGTCTTCTGATGTTTCTGTAAATATTTGTGCCCGCTTTATCTGACTCGATTAACAATCCATGCGATTTTCGGTAATTTTTGTTTCAGGAATTAAGAGGCCTAACAAACGTGTATTATATATCCTTTAGTTCGAGCTGTTTCGGGTGGTCGGAGCGGCCATTGTTATTTTTCAGCGTGTTTTTCTAACACGTGTCCGAAATCGCATCATGAGATATCTTATTCGATTCTAGACCTTATAAACAACTATAATTCACTTTTACATGGTTATCCGATTTTCAGCCTAACTTGGTTTATAGCATACCGATAATGTCATTAGTCTTCTGATGTTTTTGCAAATTTTTGTGCCCGCTTTTTTTTACTTGATTAACCATTCTTGTAATTTTCGAAAATTTTCGTTTCGGGAGCTTAGAGGCCTAAAAAACGTGTATTATATACCCTTTAATTCGAGCCGTTTCAGGTGGTCGGAGCGACCATTTTTAATTTCAGCCTGATTTTTACCACGTGTCCGAAATCGTATCATGAGGTATCTTTTTCGATCTAGACCCTATAAACAATTATAAATCACTTTTACACGGTTATCCGATTTTCGACCGAAACTGGTTTAAAGCATACCGGTAACGTCAAATGTCTTCTGATGTTTTTGAAAAATTTTCTGCCCGCTTCATCTAACTCGATTAACCATCCGTGCGATTTTCGATAATTTTTTTTTCAGGAGTTCAGAGGCCTAAAAATCGAGTATTATATATCCTTCAGTTCGAGCTGTTTCGGGTGGTCGAAGCGACCATTTTTATTTTTCAGCTTGTTTTTCTACCACGTGTCCAAAATCTCATCATGAGGTATATTATTCGATTCTAAACCCTATAAACAACTATAAATAACTTTTACATGGTTATCCGATTTTCGGCAGAAACTGGTTTATAGCATACCGCTAAAGTCAAATGTCTTCTGGAGTTTTTGAAATTTTTTGAGTCCGCTTTATCTGACTCTATAAACAATCCATGCGATTTTCGAACATTTTCGTTTCGGGGAGCTCAGAGGCCTAAAACACGTGTATTACCAATCAATTCGAGCCGTTTCGGGTGGCCGGAGCGGCCATTGTTATTTTTCAGCCTGTTTTTCTACCATGTGTCCCAAATTGCATCAGAGATATCTTATTCGATTCTAGACCCTAAAAACAACTATAAATCACTTTTACACGGTTATCCGATTTTCGGCCGAAATTGGTTTATCGCATACCGTTAAACGTTAAATGTCTTCTGATGTTTCTGCAAATTTTTGTGCCCGCTTTATCTGACTCGATTAACAATCCGTGCGATTTTCGGTATTTTTGTTTCAGGAATTCAGAGGCCTAAAAAACGTGTATGATATATCCTTCAGTTCGAGCTGTTTCGGGTGGTCGGAGCGGCCATTGTTATTTTTCAGCTTGTTTTTCTACCACGTGTCCGAAATCGCATCATGCGGTATCTTATTCGATTCTACACCCAATAAATAACTTTTACATGGTTATCCGATTTTCGGCCGAAACTGGTTTATAGCATACCGGTAAAGTCAAATGTCTTCCGGAGTTTTTGAAATTTTTTGAGTCCGCTTTATCTGACTCTATTAACAATCCATGCGATTTTCGGACATTTTCGTTTCGGGGAGCTCAGAGGCCTAAAAAACGTGCCGTTTTGGGTGGTCGGAGCGGCCATTGTTATTTTTCAGCCCGTTTTTCTACCACGTGTCCGAAATTGCATCATGAGATATCTTATTCGATTCTGGACCCTAAAAACAAATATAAATCACTCTTACACGGTTACCCGATTTTCGGCCGAAATTGGTTTATCGCATACCGTTAAAAGTTAAATGTCTTCTGATGTTTCTGCAAATTTTTGTGGCCGCTTTATCTGACTCGATTAACAATCCGTGTGATTTTGGTTAATTTTTGTTTCAGGAGTTCAGAGGCCTAACAAACGTGTATTATATATCCTTTAGTTAGAGCTGTTTCGGGTAGTCGAAGCGGCCATTTTTATTTTTCAGCTTGTTTTCCTACCAAGTGTCCGAAATCGCATCATGAGGTATCTTATTCGATTCTAAACCTATAAACAAGTATAAATAAATTTTACATGGTTATCCGATTTTCGGCCGAAACTGGTTTATAGCATACCGGTATAGTCAAATGTCTTCTAGAGTTTTTGAAAATTTTTTAGTGCGATTTATCTGTCTCGATTAACAATCCATGCGGTTTTCGGACATTTTCGTTTCGGGGAGCTCAGAGGCCTAAAAAACGTGTATTACCCATCAATTCGGGTCGTTTCGGGTGGTCAGAGCGGCCATTGTTATTTTTTAGACTGTTTTTCTACCACGTGTCCGAAATTGCATCATGAGATATCTTATTCGATTCTAGACCCTAAAAACAACTATAAATCACTTTTACACGGTTATCCGATGTTCGGCCGAAATTGGTTTATCGCATACCCTTAAACGTTAAATGTCTTCTGATGTTTCAGCAAATTTTTGTGCCCGCTTTATCTGACACAATTAACAGTCTGTGCAATTTTCGGTAATTTTTGTTTCAGGGATTCAGAGGCCTAAAAAACGTGTATTATATATCCTTCAGTTCGAGCTGTTTCGAGTGGTCGGAGCGACCATTGTTATTTTTCAACCTGTTTTTCTACCACGTGTCCGAAATTGCATCATGAGATATCTTATTCGATTCTAGACCCTATAAACAACTATAAATCACTTTTACACGGTTATCCGATTTTCCGCCGAAATTGGTTTATAGCATACCGATAACGTCATATGTCTTCAGATGTTTTGGCAAATTTTTGTGCCCCCTTTTCTGACTTGATTAACCATTCTTGCAATTTGCAATAATTTTCGTTTCGGGAGCTCAGAGGCCTAAAAAACGTGTATTATATCCCTTCAATTCGAGCCGTTTAAAGTGGTCGGGTCGACCATTTTTAATTTCAGCCAGATTTTTACCACGTGTCCGAAATCGTATCATGAAGTATCTTTTTCGATTCTAGACCCTATAAACAATTATAAATCACTTTTACATGGTTATCCGATTTTCGACCGAAACTGGTTTATACATTAATGGTAACGTCAAATGTCTTCTAATGTTTTTGAAAAATTTTGAGTCCGCTTTACCTGACTCGATTAACCATCCGTGCGATTTTCGATAATTTTTGTTTCAGGAGTTCAGAGGCCTAAAAAATGTGTCGTATATATCTTTCCGTTCGAGCTGTTTCGAGTGGTCGGTGCGGTCATTGTTATTTTTCAGCCTTTTTTTCTACCAAGTGTCCGAAATTGCATCATGAGATATCTCATTCGATTCTACACCCTATAAACAACTATAAATCACTTTTACACGGTTATCCGATTTTCGGCCGAAATTGGTTTATAGCATACCGGTAACGTCAAATGTCTTTTGATGCTTTTGCAAATTTTGTGCCCGCTTTATCTGACTCGATTAACCATCCGTGTGATATTCGGTAATATTTGTTTCAGGAGTTCAGAGGCCTCAAAAAACGTGAATTATATATGCTTCAATTCGAGTTGTTTCGGGTGGTCGGAGCGGCCATTGTTATTTTTCAGCTTGTTTTTCTACCACGTGTCCGAAATCGCATCATGCGGTATCTTATTCGATTCTACACCCAATAAATAACTTTTACATGGTTATCCGATTTTCGGCCGAAACTGGTTTATAGCATACCGGTAAAGTCAAATGTCTTCCGGAGTTTTTGAAATTTTTTGAGTCCGCTTTATCTGACTCTATTAACAATCCATGCGATTTTCGGACATTTTCGTTTCGGGGAGCTCAGAGGCCTAAAAAACGTGCCGTTTTGGATGGTCGGAGCGGCCATTGTTATTTTTCTGCCGTTTTTCTACCACGTGTCCGAAATTGCATCAGGAGATATCTTATTCGATTCTAGACCCTAAAAACAAATACAAATCACTCTTACACGGTTACCCGATTTTCGGCCGAAATTGGTTTATCGCATACCGTTAAAAGTTAAATGTCTTCTGATGTTTCTGCAAATTTTTGTGCCCGCTTTATCTGACTCGATAAAACAATCCGTGTGATTTTGGTTAATTTTTGTTTCAGGAGTTCAGAGACCTAACAAACGTGTATTATATATCCTTTAGTTAGAGCTGTTTCGGGTAGTCGAAGCGGCCATTTTTATTTTTCAGCTTGTTTTCCTACCACGTGTCCGAAATCGCATCATGAGGTATCTTATTCGATTCTAAACCTATAAACAAGTATAAATAAATTTTACATGGTTATCCGATTTTCGGCCGAAACTGGTTTATAGCATACCGGTAAAGTCAAATGTCTTCTAGAGTTTTTGAAAATTTTTGAGTGCGATTTATCTGTCTCGATTAACAATCCATGCGGTTTTCGGACATTTTCGTTTCGGGGAGCTCAGAGTCCTAAAAAACGTGTATTACCCATCAATTCGAGTCGTTTCGGGTGGTCGGAGCGGCCATTGTTATTTTTTAGACTGTTTTTCTACCACGTGTCCGAAATTGCATCATGAGATATCTTATTCGATTCTAAACCCTAAAAACAACTATAAATCACTTTTACACGGTTATCCGATGTTCGGCCGAAATTGGTTTATCGCATACCGTTAAACGTTAAATGTCTTCTGATGTTTCAGCAATTTTTTGTGCCCGCTTTATCTGACACAATTAGCAGTCTGTGCAATTTTCGGTAATTTTTGTTTCAGGGATTCAGAGGCCTAAAAAACGTGTATTATATATCCTTCAGTTCGAGCTGTTTCGAGTGGTCGGATCGGCCATTGTTATTTTTCAACCTGTTTTTCTACCACGTGTCCGAAATTGCATCATGAGATATCTTATTCGATTCTAGACCCTATAAACAACTATAAATCACTTTTACACGGTTATCCGATTTTCCGCCGAAATTGGTTTATAGCATACCGATAACGTCATATGTCTTCAGATGTTTTGGCAAATTTTTGTGCCCCCTTTTCTGACTTGATTAACCATTCTTGCAATTTGCAATAATTTTCGTTTCGGGAGCTCAGAGGCGTAAAAAACGTGTATTATATCCCTTCAATTCGAGCCGTTTAAAGTGGTCGGAGCGACCATTTTTAATTTCAGCCAGATTTTTACCACGTGTCCGAAATCGTATCATGAAGTATCTTTTTCGATTCTAGACCCTATAAACAATTATAAATCACTTTTACATGGTTATCCGATTTTCGAACGAAACTGGTTTATACATTAATGGTAACGTCAAATGTCTTCTAATGTTTTTGAAAATTTTTGAGTCCGCTTTACCTGACTCGATTAACCATCCGTGCGATTTTCGATAATTTTTGTTTCAGGAGTTCAGAGGCCTAAAAAATGTGTAGTATATATCTTTCCGTTCGAGAGGTTTCGGGTGGTCGGTGCGGCCATTGTTATTTTTCAGCCTTTTTTTCTACCAAGTGTCCGAAATTGCATCATGAGATATCTCATTCGATTCTACACCCTATAAACAACTATAAATCACTTTTACACGGTTATCCGATTTTCGGCCGAAATTGGTTTATAGCATACCGGTAACGTCAAATGTCTTTTGATGTTTTTGCAAATTTTGTGCCCGCTTTATCTGAGTCGATTAACCATCCGTGCGATTTTCGGTAATTTTTGTTTCAGGAGTTCAGAGGCTTAAAAAACGTGTATTATGTATGCTTAAATTCGAGCTGTTTCGGATGGTCGGAGCGGCCATTTTTATTTTTCATCTTGTTTTTCTACCACATGTCCGAAATCGCATCATGAGGTATCTTATTCGATTCTAAACCCTATAAACAACAATAAATAACTTATACATGGTTATTCGATTTTCGGCCGAAACTAGTTTATAGCATACCGGTAAAGTCAAATGTCTTCCGGAGTTTTTAAAAATTTTTTAGTCCGCTTTATCTGACTCGATTAATAATCCATGCAATTTTCGGACAATTTCGTTTCGGGGAGCTCAGAGGCCGAAAGAACGTTTATTACCAATCAATTCGAGCAGTTTCGGGTGGTCGGAGCGGCCATTGTTATTTTTCAACCTGTTTTTGTACCACGTGACCGAAATTGCATCGGGAGATATCTTATTCGATTCTAGACCCTAAAAACAACTATAAATCACTTTTACACGGTTATCCGATTTTCGGCCGAAATTGGTTTATCGCATACCGTTAAACGTTAAATGTCTTCTGATGTTTCTGCAAATTTTTGTGCCCGATTTATCTGACTCGATTAACTATCCGTTCGATTTTCGGTAATTTTTGTTTGAGGAATTCAAAGGCCTGAAAAACGTGTATTATATATCCTTTAGTTCGAGCTGTTACGGGTGGTCGGAGAGGCCATTGTTATTTTTCAGCTTGTTTTTCTACAACGTGTCCGAAATCGTATCATGAGGTATCTTATTAGATGCTAAACCCTATAAACAACTACAAATAACTTTTACATGGTTATCCGATTTTCGGCTAAAACTGGTTTATGGCATACCGGTAAAGTCAAATGTCTTCCGGAGTTTTTGAAAATTTTTGAGTCCACTTTATCTGACTCGATTAACAATCCATGCGATTTTCGGACATTTTCGTTCCGAGGAGCTCAAAGGCCTAGAAAACGTGTATTACCCATCAATTTGAGCCGTTTCGGGTGGTCGGAGCGGCCAATGTTATTTTTCAGCCTGTTTTTCTACCACGTGTCCGAAATTGCATCATGAGATATCTTATTCGATTATAGACCCTATAAACAACTATAAATCACTTTTACACGGTTATCCGATTTTCGGATGAAATTGGTTTATAGCATACCACCGGTAACGTCAAATGTCTTCTGATGTTTTTGCCAATTTTTGTGCTCGCTTTATCTGACTTGATTAACCATTCTTGCAATTTTCGATAATTTTCGTTTCGGGAGCTCAGAGGCCTCAAAGACGTGTATTATATACCCTTCAATTCGAGCCGTTTAAGGTGGTCAGAGCGACCGTTATAAATTTCATCCTGTTTTTTTACCACGTGACCGAAATTGCATCATGAGATATCTTATTCGATTCTAAACTCTATAAACAACTATAAATCACAATTACACGGTTATCCGATTTTCGGCCGAAATTGGTTTATAGCATACCGGTAACGTCAAATGTCTTCTGATGTTTTTGCTAATTTTTGTGCCCGCTTTATCTGACTTGATTAACCATTCTTGATATTTTCGATAATTTTCGTTTCGGGAGCTCAGAGGCCTAAAAAACTTTGTATTATATACCCTTCAATTCGAGCCGTTTCAGGTGGTCGGAGCGACCATTTTTAATTTCAGCCTGTTTTTTACCACGCATCCGAAATCGTATCACGAGGTTCTTTTTCGATTCTAGACCCTATAAAAAATTATAAATCACTTTTACACGGTTATCCGATTTTCGACCGAAATTGGTTTATAGCATACAGATAACGTCAAATGTCTTCTGATGTTTTTGCAAATTTATGTGCCCGCCTTTTATGAACTGATTAAACATTCTTGCAATTTCCGATAATTTTCGTTTCAGGAGCTCAGAGGCCTAAAAAACGTGTATTATATACCCTTCAATTCGAGTCGTCTCAGGTGGTCGGAGTGACCATTTTTAATTTCAGCCTGATTTTTACCACGTGTCCGAAATCGTATCTTAAGGTATCTTTCGATTCTAGACCATATAAACAATTGTAAATCACTTTTACACGGTTATCTGATTTTCGACCGAAACTGGTTTATAGCATACCGGTAATGTCAAATGTCTTTTGATTTTTTTGAAAAATTTTCTGCCCGCTTCATCTGACTCGATTAACCATCCGTGCGATTTTCAGTAATTTTTGTTTCAGGTGTTCAGAGGCCTAAAAAACGTGTATTATATATCCTTCAGTTCGAGCAGTTTCGGGTGGTCTGAGCGGCCATTGTTATTTTTCATCCTGTTTTTCAACCATGTGTCCGAAATTGCATCATGAGATATCTTATTCGATTCTAGACCCTTTAAACAATTATAAATCACTTTTACACGGTTATCGGATTTTCGGCCGAAATTGATTTATAGCATACCGGTAGGCGGTAACGTCAAATGTCTTCTGATGTTTTTGCAAATTTTGTGCCCGCTTTATCGGACTCGATTAACCATCCGTGGGATTTTCGGTAATTTTTGTTTCAGGAGTTCAGAGGCCTAAAAAACGTGTATTATGTATGGTTCAATTCGAGCTGTTTCGGTTGGTCGGAGCGACCATTTTTATTTTTCAGCTTGTTTTTCTACCACGTGTCTAAAATCACATCATAAGGTATCTTATTCGATTCTAAACCCTATAAACAACTATAAATAACTTTTACATGGATATCCGATATTCGGCCGAAACTGGTTTATAGCATACCGGTAAGTCAAATGTCTTCCGGAGTTTTTGAAATTTTTTGAGTCCGCTTTATCTGACTCTTTTAACAATCCAAGCGATTTTCGGACATTTTCGTTTCGGGGAGCTCAGAGGCCTAAAAAACGTGCCGTTTCGGGTGGTCGGAGCGGCCATTGTTATTTTTAAACCCGTTTTTCTACCACGTGTCCGAAATTGCATCAGGAGATATCTTATTCGATTCTAGACCCTAAAAACAACTATAAATCACTTTTACTCGGTTATCCGATTTTCGGCCGAAATTGGTTTATCGCATACCGTTAAAAGTTAAATGTCTTCTGATGTTTCTGCAAATTTTTGTGCCCGCTTTATCTGACTCGATTAACAATCCGTGTGATTTACAGTAATTTTTGTTTCAGGAGTTCAGAGGCCTAACAAACGTGAATTATACATCCTTTAGTTAGAGCTGTTTCGGTTGGTCGAAGCGGCCATTGTTATTTTTCAACCTGTTTTTCTACCACGTGTCCGAAATTGCATCATGAGATATCTTATTCGGTTCTAGACCCTATAAACAACTATAAATCACTTTTACACGGTTATCCGATTTTCCGCCGAAATTGGTTTATAGCATACCGATAACGTCATATGTCTTCAGATGTTTTGGCAAATTTTTGTGCCCCCTTTTCTGACTTGATTAACCATTCTTGCAATTTGCAATAATTTTCGTTTCGGGAGCTCAGAGGCCTAAAAAACGTGTATTATATCCCTTCAATTCGAGCCGTTTAAAGTGGTCGGAGCGACCATTTTTAATTTCAGCCAGATTTTTACCACGTGTCCGAAATCGTATCATGAAGTATCTTTTTCGATTCTAGACCCTATAAACAATTATAAATCACTTTTACATGGTTATCCGATTTTCGACCGAAACTGGTTTATACATTAATGGTAACTTCAAATGTCTTCTAATGTTTTTGAAAATTTTTGAGTCCGCTTTACCTGACTCGATTAACCATCCGTGCGATTTTCGATAATTTTTGTTTCAGGAGTTCAGAGGCCTAAAAAATGTGTAGTATATATCTTTCCGTTCGAGCTGTTTCGGGTGGTCGGTGCGGCCGTTGTTATTTTTCAGCCTTTTTTTCTACCAAGTGTCCGAAATTGCATCATGAGATATCTCATTCGATTCTACACCCTATAAACACCTATAAATCACTTTTACACGGTTATCCGATTTTCGGCCGAAATTGCTTTATAGCATACCGGTAACGTCAAATGTCTTTTGATGTTTTTGCAAATTTTGTGCCCGCTTTATCTGACTCGATTAACCATCCGTGTGATTTTCGGTAATATTTGTTTCAGGAGTTCAGAGGCCTCAAAAAACGTGAATTATATATGCTTCAATTCGAGCTGTTTCGGTTGGTCGGAGCGGCCATTTTTATTTTTCAACGTGTTTTTTCTTCCACGTGTCCGAAATCGCATCATGAGGTATCTTATTCGATTCTAAACCCTATAAACAACTATAAATAACTTTTACATGGTTATCCGATTTTCATTCGATACTTGTTCATAGCATACCGGTAAAGTCAAATAACTTCCGGAGTTTTTGAAATTTTTTGAGTCCGCTTTATCTCACTCCATTAACAATCCATGCAATTTTCGGACAATTTCGTTTCGGGGAGCTCAGAGGCCGAAAGAACGTTTATTACCAATCAATTCGAGCAGTTTCGGGTGGTCGGAGCGGCCATTGTTATTTTTCAACCTGTTTTTGTACCACGTGTCCGAAATTGCATCGGGAGATATCTTATTCGATTCTAGACCGTAAAAACAACTATAAATCACTTTTACACGGTTATCCGATTTTCGATCGATATTGGTTTATCACATACCGGTAAATGTTAAATGTCTTCTGATGTTTCTGCAAATTTTTGTGCCCGCTTTATCTGACTCGATTAACAATCTGTGCGCTTTTCGGTAATTTTTGTTTTAGTAAATCAGAGGCCTAAAAAACGTGAATTATATATCCTACATTTCGATTTATTTCGGGTGGTTGGAGCGGCCGTTGTTATTTTTCAGCTCGTTTTTCTACCACGTGTCCGAAATCACATCATGAGCTATCTTATTCGATTCTAAACCCAATAAACAACTATAAATACCTTTTACATGGTTATCCGATTTTCGGCCGAAACTGGTTTATAGCATACAGGTAAAGTCTAATGTCTTCCGGAGTTTTTGAAAATTTTTGAGTCCGCTTTACCTGACTCGATTAACAATCCATGCGATTTTCGGACATTTTCATTCCGGGGAGCTCAGAGGCCTAAAAAACGTGTATTACCCATCAATTCGAGCCATTTCGGGTGGTCGGAGCGGCCATTGATATCTTCTAGAATGTTTTTCTACCACGTGTCCGAAATTGCATCATGAGATATCTTATTCGATTCTACACCCTATAAACAACAATAATTCACTTTTACACGGTTATCCGATTTTCGGCGATAATTAGTTTATCGCATACCGATAACGTTAAATGTCTTCTGATGTTTCTGCATATTTTTGTGCCCGCTTTATCTGACTCGATTAACAATCCGTGCGATTTTCGGTAATTTTTGTTTTAGGAGTTCAGAGGCCTAAAAAACGTGTATTTTATATCCTTCAGTTCGAGCTGTTTCGGGTGGTCGGAGCGGCCATTGTTATTTTTCAGCGTGTTTTTCTACCAAGTGTCTGAAAACGCATAATGAGATATCTTATTCGATTCTAGACCTTATAAATAACTATAAATCACTTTTACACGGTTATCCGATTTTCGGCCGAAATTGGTTTATAGTATACCGATAACGTCATATGTCGTCTGATGTTTTTGCAAATTTTTGTGCCCCCGTTTTCTGATTTGATTAACCATTCTTGCAATTTTCGATAATTTTCGTTTCGAGAGCTCAGAGGCCTAAAAAACGTGTATTATATCCCTTCAATTCGAGCCGTTTCAGGTGGTCGGAGCGACCATTTTTAATTTCAGCCTGATTTTTACCACGTGTCCGAAATCGTATCTTGAGGTATCTTTCGATTCTAGACCATATAAACAATTGTAAATCACTTTTACACGGTTATCCGATTTTCGACCGAAACTGGTTTATAGCATACCGGTAACGTCAAATGTCTTTTGATTTTTTTGAAAAATTTTCTGCCCGCTTCATCTGACTCGATTAACCATCCGTGCGATTTTCAGTAATTTTTGTTTCAGGTGTTTAGAGGCCTAAAAAACGTGTATTATATATCCTTCAGTTCGAGCAGTTTCGGGAGATCTGAGCGGCCATTGTTATTTTTCATCCTGTTTTTCAACCATGTGTCCGAAATTGCATCATGAGATATCTTATTCGATTCTAGACCCTTTAAACAATTATAAATCACTTTTACACGGTTATCGGATTTTCGGCCGAAATTGATTTATAGCATACCGGTAGGCGGTAACGTCAAATGTCTTCTGATGTTTTTGCAAATTTTGTGCCCGCTTTATCGGACTCGATTAACCATCCGTGGGATTTTCGGTAATTTTTGTTTCAGGAGTTCAGAGGCCTAAAAAACGTGTATTATGTATGGTTGAATTCGAGCTGTTTCGGTTGGTCGGAGCGACCATTTTTATTTTTCAGCTTATTTTTCTACCACGTGTCTAAAATCACATCATAAGGTATCTTATTCGATTCTAAACCCTATAAACAACTATAAATAACTTTTACATGGATATCCGATATTCGGCCGAAACTGGTTTATAGCATACCGGTAAATCAAATGTCTTCCGGAGTTTTTGAAATTTTTTGAGTCCGCTTTATCTGACTCTATTAACAATCCATGCGATTTTCGGACATTTTCGTTTCGGGGAGCTCAGAGGCCTAAAAAACGTGCCGTTTCGGGTGGTCGGAGCGGCCATTGTTATTTTTAAACCCGTTTTTCTACCACGTGTCCGAAATTGCATCAGGAGATATCTTATTCGATTCTAGACCCTAAAAACAACTATAAATCACTTTTACACGGTTATCCGATTTTCGGCCGAAATTGGTTTATCGAATACCGTTAAAAGTTAAATGTCTTCTGATGTTTCTGCAAATTTTTGTGCCCGCTTTATCTGACTCGATTAACAATCCGTGTGATTTACAGTAATTTTTGTTTCAGGAGTTCAGAGGCCTAACAAACGTGTATTATACATCCTTTAGTTAGAGCTGTTTCGGTTGGTCGAAGCGGCCATTTTTATTTTCCAGCTTGTTTTTCTACCACGTGTCCGAAATCGCATCATGAGGTATCTTATTCGATTCTAAACCTATAAACAACTATAAATAAATTTTACATGGTTATCCGATTTTCGGTCGAAACTGGTTTATAACATACCGGTAAAGTCAAATGTCTTCCGGAATTTTTGAAATATTTTGACTCTGCTTTATCTGACTCGATTAACAATCCATGCGATTTTCGGACATTTTCGTTTCGGGGAGCTCAGAGGCCTAAAAAACGTGTATTACCCATCAATTCGAGTCGTTTCGGGTGGTCGGAGCTGCCATTTTTATTTTTAAGCCTGTTTTTCTACCACGTGTCCGAAATTGCATCAGGAGATATCTTATTCGATTCTAAACCCTAAAAACAACTATAAATCACTTTTACACGGTTATCCGATTTTCGGTCGAAATTGGTTTATCTCATACCGTTTAACGTTAAATGTCTTCTGATGTTTCTGCAAATTTGTGTGCCCGCTTTATCTGACTCGATTAACAATCCGTGCGATTTTCGGTAATTTTTGTTTCAGGAATTCAGTGGGCTAAAAAACGTTTATTATATATCCTTTAGTTCGAGCTGTTTAGGGTGGTCGGAGCGGCCATCGTTATATTTCAGCTTGTTTTTCTACGACGTGTCCGAAATCGCATCATGAGGTATCTTATTCGATTCTAAACCCTATAAACAACTATAAATAACTTTTACATGGTTATCCGATTTTCGGCTGAAACTGGTTTATAGCATATCGGTAAAGTCAAATATCTTCTAGAGTGTTTGAATAGTTTTGAGTGCGCTTTATCTGTCTCGATTAACAATCCATGCGATTTTCGGACATTTTCGTTCCGGGGAGCTCAGAGGCCTAAAAATCGTGTATTTCCCATCCATTCGAGCCGTTTCGGGTGGTCGGAGCGGCCATTGTTATTTTCTAGCCTGTTTTTCTAAAACGTGTCCGAAATTGCATCATGAGATATCTTATTCGATTCTAGACCCTAAAAACAACTATAAATCACTTTTACACAGTTATCTGATTTTCAGCCGAAATTGGTTTATAGCATACCGATAACGTCATATGTCTTCAGATGTTTTGGAAAAATTTTGTGCCCCCTTTTTCTGACTTGATTAACCATTCTTGCAATTTTCAATAATTTTCGTTTCGGGAGCTCAGAGGCCTAAAAAACGTGTATTATATCCCTTAAATTCGAGCCGTTTAAGGTGGTCGGAGCGACCATTTTTAATTTCAGCCTGTTTTTTACCACGCATCCGAAATCGTATCACGAGGTATCTTTTTCGATTCTAGACCCTATAAACAATTATAAATCACTTTTACACGGTTATCCGATTTTCGGCCGAAATTGGTTTATAGCATACCGATAACATCAAACGATTTCAGCTTGTTTTTCTACCACGTGTCTAAAATCGCATATGAGGTATCTTATTCGATTCTAAACCCTATAAACAACTATAAATAACTTTTACATGGTTATTCGATTTTCGGCCGAAACTGGTTTATAGCATACCGGTAAAGTCAAATGTCTTCCGGAGTATTTGAAATTTGTTGGGTCCGCTTTATCTGACTCTATTAACAATCCATGCGATTTTTGGACATTTACGTTTCGGGGAGCTCAGAGGCCTAAAAAACGTGCCGTTTCGGGTGGTCGGAGCGGCCATTGTTATTTTTCAGCCCGTTTTTCTACCACGTGTCCGAAATTGCATCAGGAGATATCTTATTCGATTCTAGACCCTAAAAACAACTATAAATCACTTTTACACGGTTATCCGATTTTCGGCCGAAATTGGTTTATCGCATACCGTTAAAAGTTAAATGTCTTCTGATGTTTCTGCAAATTTATGTGCCCGCTTTATCTGACTCGATTAACAATCCGTGTGATTTTCGGTAATTTTTGTTTCAGGAGTTCAGAGGCCTAACAAACGTGTATTATATATCCTTTAGTTAGAGCTGTTTCGGGTGGTCGAAGCGCCCATTTTTATTTTTTAGCTTGTTTTTCTACCACGTGTCCGAAATCGCATCATGAGGTATCTTATTCGATTCTAAACGTATAAACAACTATAAATAAATTTTACATGGTTATCCGATTTTCGGTCGAAACTGGTTTATAGCAGACCGGTAAAGTCAAATGTCTTCCGGAATTTTTGAAAATTTTTTGAGTCCGCTTTATCTTACTCGATTAACAATCCATGCGATTTTCGGACATTTTCGTTTCGGGGAGCTCAGAGGCCTAAAAAACGTGCATTACCCATCAATTCGAGCCGTTTCGGGTGGTCAGAGCGGCCATTTTTATTTTTAAGCCTGTTTTTCTACCACGTGTCCGAAATTGCATCAGGAGATATCTTATTCGATTCTAAACCCTAAAAACAACTATAAATCACTTTTACACGGTTATCCGATTTTCGGTCGAAATTGGTTTATCTCATACCGTTTAACGTTAAATGTCTTCTGATGTTTCTGCAAATTTTTGTGCCCGCTTAATCTGACTCGATTAACAATCCGTGCGATTTTCGGTAATTTTTGTTTCAGGAATTCAGAGGGCTAAAAAACGTGTATTATATATCCTTTAGTTCGAGCTGTTTCGGGTGGTCGAAGCGGCCATCGTTATATTTCAGCTTGTTTTTCTACCACGTGTCCGAAATCGCATGAGGTATCTTATTCGATTCTAAACCCTATAAACAACTATAAATGACTTTTACATGGTTATCCGATTTTCGGCTGAAACTGGTTTATAGCATACCGGTAAAGTCAAATGTCTTCTAGAGTGTTTGAACAGTTTTGAGTGCGCTTTATCTGTCTCGATTAACAATCCATGCTATTTTCGGACATTTTCGTTCCGGGGAGCTCAGAGGCCTAAAAATCGTGTATTTCCCATCCATTCGAGCCGTTTCGGGTGGTCGGAGCGGCCATTGTTATTTTTTAGCCTGTTTTTCTACCACGTGTCCGAAATTGCATCATGAGATATCTTATTCGATTCTAGACCCTAAAAACAACTATAAATCACTTTTACACAGTTATCTGATTTTCGGCCGAAATTGGTTTATAGCATACCGATAACGTCATATGTCTTCAGATGTTTTGGCAAATTTTTGTGCCCCCTTTTTCTGACTTGATTAACCATTCTTGCAATTTTCAATAATTTTCTGTAACATCCCGCATTTTCGTAAATTATATTTTAAAGGTTTTAATTTATTTTGCGGAATAAAATAATATTTTAATAATAAATCGTAATGTTACTTTTAAACTTCCGTTAAGATCCGTCTTTAGAACCTTAAGTCCTTAAGACGAAATAACTTGGCTAAATCAAACCCGACTTGAATCCGTTTCACAAAAACAATAAACCCGACTCAAGTAAAAGTAAAAAGGACAACCTAAACCCTACATGAGACCCATCCATCGACATCTCCTCCTTCTCATTTCATTTCGAGTGTAAACCCAAACACACCATTTTCATCTTTTCCTTCAAGCTCAAAATCAACATTTCGACCCCTTCCCGAACTCGTATCGAGGTAAATTTTATATTTTCGGAATTCTCTCGAGATCTGCAATCCTTCTATCTCTTTTAATTTCAATTTTATCAACTTCGAAAAATGGGCTGTTTTACCCAAATTTCGTCTCAAGCTCTTAATTCTCGTTTTTGTTGTTGTAGGAGTTCGATTAGAGGACCCGGAGGTTGATACTTACGTTATTGAAGAAGATTTAGGAGCTTAACCCGCTTTTAAGGTGACGATAATGAGTAACTCGGCCTTATTGTTTATATTAGCACAATATGTGGTTTAAATGTTGTGTTTCATATGATTTATGAACTTGAATGGTGTTAAGAACTTAGTAATATGTTAGGTTATGTTTTATATGTCAATGGATGTTAAGGTTTAGTGTTTATGGAGTTTGATGTGGTTTATAAAATGGTGTTGTCATGGGGAATGGTTGTTCTGAAATTCATATGCTAATTTACGGATGAGGATTGGTATAATTCGAGATTCGTAATGTTTGATGAGTTGTGTTGTTGGGTTCATAGTATGTGTTATACTTCATGTTGCTATCCACTGTTGTTCATGGTTCACGTCCCTGCACACTGCCCCCCGTCTGCCTATCTGTTTCTGTCCCTGAATGGCCTGATCAGACCCAATTATTGCTGCCCTTACTGCTGCTGTATCAGTCCCCCTCCTCGCGTCTGTTTCTGCGCGCTGTTGCTGTACGGTTTCCTGTTCTGCGCGTCTGTCCAGGTCTGGTTCTGCGTCTGTCCAGGTCTGTTTTGGGTGGCTGTTCTGGTCTATTTTGGGTCTGTTTTCAGGTCTGTCTGGTCTGTTTTTCAGGTCCGTTCTGCGTCTGTTTTCTGGTCTGTTTTGGGTCTGAACTGATCTATCTTCGGGTCTGATATGGTCTACTTTCTGCGTCTGTTCTGCTCTACGTTCTGCGTCTGTCCTGCGCCTGTTCCTGCGTCTGTTCCTGGTCTGCCATTGCACCATAGCTACTGTTACTGCATTGTTGCGTTTGTCCATTTACTGCGTATACACGGGTAGCCATTGTTGTTGCTAGCCGTGCTATTTCTACTACTATGTTTTCTATATACTAACTGCTATTAATTAATAACTTTACTAATGTTCATTGCACGAGTTCTACTATTATTTAACTAAACTACACTACTATTGGCTACATACTATATTTTACTACTACATTACATTATTAATACTACTACGTTAAGCTACTATTACTTATTACTACAGTACCTACGTATGTTTACCTAATAATAATGTTATTATTTTATTATTTTATTATTTTACGTACGTGCTTGCTAGCCTGCTTGAATTAATTAATTTACGTACGTTCTTGCTAACTTGTTTACGTTTAAATTTAATACGTTAGAAATCGTTACGATTGTATTATTAGAAGCATGTCGAATTAATTTAATTTAGTTAGTTGATTTCCCCTGTATAAAATATAGGTAGTATAATATGAAGTTTAATTTATTTAAATCGTGTTTATTTCCTTTATCAGTTGAACCGGTTATTTAGAACGTAATCAAATACTTAGTAAAATATATTTTTGCTAAGTAAGATTTAGTAAGTAATTTAGTGACTCGTCTAAAATTAGTTAGTTCTTAAGCGTCCGTTATTAATTCACATCGGGCTAAATTATTTTAATATATGGTAGTTGTTTAGAATGAACTTAATCGAAGTGGCCTTTCCCTTATACTTGTTTATATGTATTTGAGGTCCCCGGAGGACGGGCGACACTATATTGGGTTCGGGAATGGAGTGAGGATAGAGACCCCCCGGTCGGGTAACCGAAAGGGAAACCGGCTCTCCCTCGTCTTAGTTCCCGGGATCAATTATGTGTCGATTAGTGGTTAAATAAGTTAGAACTATAGGTTAGTTTCTATCTTTGGATGTTAATGGAAATTGGATGTCGCGTGATGGGATATGTGTTAAGCTCACCTCTGGACCCATTTGTTGGGAAATGTGTCCTCAACAATAGTGCGATCACGTAATTAAATCTCATAACAAGAATGCGCAAGGGATGATACGAATTATTAGTCAACTGACCAACATTAATCGGTAATGATTGGCTAGCTAGAGTTTGACATTACTGTCGTATGACGGTGATGGTCAGTTGATCCCTTTAGGTCACACCTTTAGGACAATTCCCTTAATTGATAAAATGATCAAATGTATATTGATACGATTTGATCATGTTCCTTAAACTCGTGTATCGAGAAATTAGAGGTTAATACTTAATGTAAGATTTATGTTTAAAATTGAAACGTGTCAATTGTTAAACATTAAACGATATTTTATCATATCGTTATTAGAATGAATTGGGATGAAATTAATACAAAGGTTGTAAATCGTATTGACGATAAATGATCATTTTACATTAGTAATTTCGAATTACTTATTAATTGAATAAATATGATTTATTTAATTATGTACAAAATTTATAGGATAAATATTAATATGTTCTAAATGTACTAAAGTATTTTATATCTTAATGACATATAAGATGTCACACTTTATACAAATTGTACATTTGACAAATTGTAAAATGAAGTCCATATTATGGACTAAATGGGACGGTTAAGAGGAGATGATGGCATGGGTGATTAGTGTGTTAAATGCACTATAATCATATGTTAGACATGTGCCTTGAGAACTCTAACCTAGTAACCACCCTCGTGTCTTGAGAATGCAATTGTTCCCTCTTTGACACTCCCTATGGCCGGCTCCCCTTCACCCTATGTTGCATGCTTAAGCTAATTAAATGGTCTTAATTCAAATGAGCATGCTTAGGGTAGATATATATATATGATATATTACATTCATTCCTTCTTCTTCTAGCCCTAGCCGAAAAATCACCAAGCAAGGAGAAA
Source organism: Silene conica (assembly GCA_029255685.2). Classification (NCBI taxonomy): domain Eukaryota; kingdom Viridiplantae; phylum Streptophyta; class Magnoliopsida; order Caryophyllales; family Caryophyllaceae; genus Silene; species Silene conica. The sequence continues at coordinate 47,352,351 of CM055312.2, read as the reverse complement.
TTATTTAACCTCTAATACTTATTATAAGATAATAAAAATATACTAAAAGTAGTATTCAAATATTATTCTAATTAGTGAGATTAGAATAAGTTTAAGGAAGAAATCGATTCCTAGTCTAGCACAAACAAAGGTTTCGGTTCATTTGAGGGGTTGTCTTGGTGCATCCGAAGGAGGTACTCTACATTGGGTACTTGGAGGATCATCCTTGCTAAGCTAGGACCGAGTGTAAGAACACGGTTTTCTCCTTATTTCCGCATATAGTAGAATGCATAAGATCATATAAACGAGTTTATTAATATGATAATTAAAAGTTAATCAAAGGTTTATGTTAGTATGACTAAAATTAGTTTATGAGCAACTAGTTAAACCTTACAATTGGTATCAGAGCAATAGGTTGTTTGCATGCTTTCCGTTTACGTTTTTATGGAGTTATAGTGATAACAAAATAAAATTGGATTTTTCGTTTGATATATGATATGCACGAAATTAATTTAGCATGAATACCTACTGTTTTCTAAAATGTCTTAGAATATTTGGAATATATTTTGCATGAATATTGATTATTGGTATTTTAAATCTCGGTTTTAATATGTTTTAATGGTTAAAAATGTTTATTTTTGGGAAAAATAGTTAAAATAAGCTTCTGGCCGAGATTTTTCAGTATGTTATCACATGTATTTTCTATAATATGAATATGATTTTTCGTAAATTATGGACTTATAAATCGTGTGATATGAATTTTAAGTGTTAAATTGCAAAAAGACGAATAAAAATGGGTTAAAATAGTTATATTATGAATTTGACTATAAAACTTTATGAGGATGTCACATGCAATATTTAAAATTTATGTTGAATTTTCCAGAAATTTATCTCAAATATTGCAATATTATAGATTTTTAATGTAAGAATCGGGTAATTAGTGACATAATTTCGACTTTAATAGTTTAAGTTGGAATTTGGCCATAAAAATTTAACACGATGTCATATATATTATTTCCAGCATGTATAAAATTTTCGAGAATTTTATCTTATTTTATGCTTGAGAAATAATTTTAAGGGTTAAAATCGTACGATATATGACGTAAATCGTTAAAATTTGCAAATGTTGTTAAAATGGCCGAAAAATGTAACCCACATTTTAGTCATATGTGATATGTTCATCATGAAAATATTCTTGGGAGCCAAAAGTTTCAGATTTGATTTGATTTTATTTAATTTTAATTTGATAAAAAGGTTACATTTAAAATTAATTAAAAGAGTCATGCAATTATTTCGGCTATGGGGCAATGTGCCATTTAATTTTCTGTCCATCTTGTGTTCTTAAAATGTTTTGGAAGGTATAAAAATATTATTAGTATTTAATTTGCATTTATGAAGTTAATTATTGAATTTTCCGACTTAAATTGCTCGTTTTACGTGTTATTTTCGAAATAATAATAAAACCGTATAAAATACTAATATTTTAACTTTCTGAAAATTTTAAGAACATTCTGGAATTTTCAAAATTTGAATTTTGATTTTTCGAAATTTTAATGACTCTTTTGGATTTTATTTTTCCCGTAAAACCGAGTAATACCGATCAATATTAAATATGTTAAGTTAAGTCATGTTCAAAGTTTGAGTAAGACTAAATTTTGAAACCTATAAGAGTTAGGATGATTAACTTAAGGATGAAAAGCGTTTCATATAATGCATAGTGTTGTTAATCGTTAAAACACGCGATTCCATAAACCGAGGTTTGCGATAACTATTTAAATAAGTGTTTTAAATAGGACGATTTGGCTTAGGGTTTGCATGTTAATTCATATTTATATAAGCATTGCATATTTTATATTATGAATGTCATGATTTATTTTTACGTAATTTTGGGAATTATGTAATTTACTTAGTATGGCCTTAGTTTTAATCGGTATTTCCCATAATGTAAGGGGTTACCGATTCGGTTGTAATTTTGTGATCTCGTATCACCCAATTGTAATTTATTTCTATTTTATAATGTATAAAGTAGACTAGAAAAGTTGTTATATTTGTAAAATCCGGAGTTCCTTGAAGACGGTGCCATTCGGAAAGGAGTTCCGACAAGACGGTGTTTACCTCGAAGTGCGTGTCGCGTGAAGTTCAAGGGACCAAAGGAGTTGGTTTCCGAATTTGTACTTTGTTATTTCTTTTCTAGGAAAGGCCATACTAGGGTTTATTTATGCTTTTATTTTTGCTTTTATATGTTTGCATGCATAGCCAAATCGTCATACATCGTATCATGCATGTTTCGACCTAGTCGACCTAGTCTTTTATTTTATCGATAATTCACCGACTTAGTTCACTTAAAACGGAGATAGATAATAATTTGACTAGATCTCTTACATATAAATATTGAGACTTAGCCTTACCAAAAAGTACGGACCCATGAATCCCTTCTTCACAAGGACGTAGGCTCGGCTACACCGGGGTACTAAAATTGTCACGTTGGGTAAGTGGGGTAATAAGATTACACCTTGAAATTTGGTTGATCTCAACGAAAGTATTCGTAACCGTAGTTGCAATAAGTTCGGGCTAAAGATAATTTTAAGAAAATTGTCGACCGAGAGTTCTAAGAGTAGAACCGATTAAAGAGTTAATCCACCAAATTATACCGATACGGGTTGAATCGGCTACACCGTGCCCGGATTAGTATGGGTTTGGGTCTCGGGATTGTTTACTTAATTGGGTAAGAGATCATTAAGTAAATACATAACTAAATTTGTTAAAGTTTCTAGTTTAAATTTATGAATTTAAAATGATGTTGTTTTTCCTTTTATTATTGTAGTTTAATTTTCAACATCGACTATGGCAACCAACGCTCCACCTCTCACTAACGTATCATGGCTTCGATCCTTTATGGATCGTTGTAAACTCGATAAGCATGGTTCCAATTTTAAGGATTGGGATGCGCAATTGCTTTTGGCCGCTCAAGGTGACGATAAGAGTCGTTACCTATCCGAAGCCGCTCCTCCCGCTCCGACCGCTCGTTCATCGGTCCAAACTCGTGAGGCCTATGAAGCCTACATGAAAGAGTCCTCCGCTCTTAAAAATGTGCTCATCTTCTCCATGGAGCCGGATCTCCAAAGGAGTATGATTAAGTTGACCACATCGTATGAAATTTACACCAAGCTTGCGACCATGTTTTCGCAAACTCCTAGGGTGATTCAATATGAGGCGGCTTCCGCCTTCTTTGACATAACTTTCAAGGAAGGGCAAAAGATAAGCCCTCATGTGCTCAAACTCGTTGAGCTCGCGGAAACTCTAAAAGCTCGATCAAGATGTTGATGTTCCCGACTCTCTTATCATTGACCGAGTTCTTCACTCGCTCAATAAGGTTAAGGCGTATGCTCAATTCCGGGTGAATTTCAATATGCGAAACCAAGAGACCTCGTTAGACGAGTTGCATAAGATGCTAGTCCAAGCCGAAAGGGACATGGGACTTCATGAAAGTTCCACCAAGGATGTTTTGAACATCGAAAAGAAAGGGAAAACGAGCTTCAAAAGAAATGCCTCTAAAGGCAAGGGCAAGAAAACGTTCAAGCCCAAGGCGACCAAAGAAAAGACCTTTTCGAAAGGCGCTTCCACCTCGTCTTCAAAAGAGCAAGACAAGTGCCATTATTGCACGAGGATCGGTCATTGGAAGAGAAATTGCCCCAAATACTTAAGCGATCTCAAAAATGGGAAGGCAACCGCCGTAGGTAATAATTCTCGTGTATAATTCATGTCATTTATCAACTTATGTATAGTGATACAAATGTGTTGATGTTTACCCTTTTTAATTGTTTTAAAGGGCCACCCCCGAATAATGATAAGGGCAAGGAGAAGAAAGCTTGAAGTTCCTTACTTGGATGGCTACGGTAGCATCCAATTGATCGAAGACTTGAAGAGCTAGCCTCTAATTTTCATATCGTCTTCTTTCATATTTTGCATTTATTCATGGAACAATTTATTTTCTTGTAAGACAAGGATTAAAATCCTAAAACAATGGTTGTAGTTTTGGATATTGGTGACTTGGTTTTCAACCCGAGTCACTACTTTTGTTCTTAATCAATGTTTTGATTTCTCAAATAAATTGCATACCTTGTTTAAACATGAATAATAGTGATTTTATCACGCAACAAACTATTGATACGATCAATATAATATAATCAAAGAGTTGATTAAAACGGAGAACTACACCCCATGAGATAAATTCAATCAAAATGAGACTATATCAGTTCATTATAAGATTTTCATTTTAAGTGAAAATGAGAATGTATTCATCACACCTATCAAACTTCAAACATTCAGATACATTGGTTAATCGAAATAGCTATCCTTAAACGAATAGAGGTTATTTGTAGAAGGATAGAGTGGGAGAAAATATTTCGCTCCAAACCAATGATGAAAATAAAAGAAGGATCTTAGAGAAGATTCCTTACTTGGGAGTCTTAAGAAGAGCCCTAAATGATTTGAAGAAACTACGAGAGGACACTGAAGAAACTACGGGAGGACACTCGAAGAAAGGTTCTTTGTGTTCATTGTTTCATAGAGAGGAAACTTGAAACCCCGTATGAAATCGGTAGGAAAACGGTTCCTATGTAGTTATAAAGAAATTATCATGTCATTTTAGTCTCGAGGAAACGAAGACATGATAAGAAGGTAATGATTGATTGAATAGAAACAGATCACTATACGGATAGTGATAGTGATAATGATTCAAGTAATAGTTCAACATGCGAGAAATGAAAGGTTCATTTAAGATATCGAGAGATATTGATTTTAGTGGGAGCGATTTTCATTAAAAGAATTAAGCCTACCATTTAGAGAGAATGGGTGATTCTTTAAGGTGTAAAGAATGAGAGGTTTTCAATTCTAGATGATCAAATACTTTATATCATAAGATGATGGAGCTTTACGGGAAGGTTTATTATATGGATAATAAAAGGTCGCCCACTAGAAGTTAGAATGGTTGGATACATTATTCATAATGATGAATGAAACCATAAATAGCCAAGATGAGTGAAAATTATTAGAAGGATGAAATCATAAATAGACTACAATAAAGTTTTCAGTACATAAGTGACTGTATATCGATACGTCACAAGTTATAAGATAACAGTGGGAGCTTTCCTCCGGATAGGAAACTCAAAATCTAGAAAGAGTTCCTCCGGAAAGGAAACTCAAAATCTAGAAAGAGTTCTAGATATGTACTCAAATAGAATCATATCATACGGGATAATATGAGAATGAAGGATACCAAAATTTGTAAGTTTTTGCAATCATGAATAAAAGGTTTATTTGCAAAACACTAATACAAATAGATGATTGTGCATCAAAAGGCAATGTAATAGTGTTGACTATTGTTGCATGACAACATCATTTGAGTTATGATTAACTCAAAATGAAAGATACTTTGTCAGAATCCAAATGGGTTGTATGAGACAATATTGAACCCCATAAGTGAACTGGATTGACTTAGTATGACCCCTAGCCGCTTACATGAGGTGACGTCTCAAAGCGACTAGAGTGTGAGGCGATTGATGGCAAGTTCAAGTGCCATAGAGTCATATGTGATGACTAGTCGATCACATAGGCAGACTGTAAGAGACACTCTGTCGGGCAATGTGACCGCTTATAGAGTTCTGGAAATTTTATAGCCGGGTCGTGGCGAGAGCTGCTATAGTATTCTTGTGAGTCAATTCTTAGACTAAAGACTACTCTCCCAAGATGGTACAGCTTAGCCATAACTTTGATCCATTCTCTACGACTTTTTCGTAACTGGAGTCAAATGGGATTGTTTTGGGTTGTGACTAACTGTGACTAGTTGAAGGAAGTAGTGCGATAGAAATTGTCCACCCCTTGTCAGGGTTGTTCAAATCTCAGGGCCACTCGAGGATAAGTTAACTGGAAATGCGTGGCCACGCTCGGAAAGTATCTATGGTAGATAATTCCGGTCAGACAGTTATTCTCCAGATCGAGAAAACCACTCATGATATGATCGAATGCAAGTACGACCTCAGAGAGACATCTTGCATTGAGTGGGAGATTGTAATAGGACAAGAGAATTGGTGACGCACACTTGTCGAGGACAAGTGGGAGATTGTTGGGAAATGTGTCCTCAACAATAGTGCGATCACGTAATTAAATCTCATAACAAGAATGCGCAAGGGATGATACGAATTATTAGTCAACTGACCAACATTAATCGGTAATGATTGGCTAGCTAGAGTTTGACATTACTGTCGTATGACGGTGATGGTCAGTTGATCCCTTTAGGTCACACCTTTAGGACAATTCCCTTAATTGATAAAATGATCAAATGTATATTGATACGATTTGATCATATTCCTTAAACTCGTGTATCGAGAAATTAGAGGTTAAAACTTAATGTAAGATTTATGTTTAAAATTGAAACGTGTCAATTGTTAAACATTAAACGATATTTTATCATATCGTTATTAGAATGAATTGGGATGAAATTAATACAAAGGTTGTAAATCGTATTGACGATAAATGATCATTTTACATTAGTAATTTCGAATTACTTATTAATTGAATAAATATGATTTATTTAATTATGTACAAAATTTATAGGATAAATATTAATATGTTCTAAATGTACTAAAGTATTTTATATCTTAATGACATATAAGATGTCACACTTTATACAAATTGTACATTTGACAAATTGTAAAATGAAGTCCATATTATGGACTAACTGGGACGGTTAAGAGGAGATGATGGCATGGGTGATTAGTGTGTTAAATGCACTATAATCATATGTTAGACATGTGCCTTGAGAACTCTAACCTAGTAACCACCCTAGTGTCTTGAGAATGCAATTGTTCCCTCTTTGACACTCCCTATGGCCGGCTCCCCTTCACCCTATGTTGCATGCTTAAGCTAATTAAATGGTCTTAATTCAAATGAGCATGCTTAGGGTAGATATATATATATGATATATTACATTCATTCCTTCTTCTTCTAGCCCTAGCCGAAAAATCACCAAGCAAGGAGAAATTATTTAACCTCTAATACTTATTATAAGATAATAAAATTATACTAAAAGTAGTATTCAAATATTATTCTAATTAGTGAGATTAGAATAAGTTTAAGGAAGAAATCGATTCCTAGTCTAGCACAAACAAAGGTTTCGGTTCATTTGAGGGGTTGTCTTGGTGCATCCGAAGGAGGTACTCTACATTGGGTACTTGGAGGATCATCCTTGCTAAGCTAGGACCGAGTGTAAGAACACGGTTTTCTCCTTATTTCCGCATATAGTAGCATGCATAAGATCATATAAACGAGTTTATTAATATGATAATTAAAAGTTAATTAAAGGTTTATGTTAGTATGACTAAAATTAGTTTATGAGCAACTAGTTAAACCTTACACCATTACGTGTTTTTGTATGTCGCGTGACGGGATATGTGTTAAGCTCACCTCTGGACCCGTTACGTGTTTTGCTTGTGGCGTGTCAGGATATGTGTTAAGCTCACCTCTGGACCTGACACGTGATCGGTTGTCGTACACGGGATATGTGTTAAGCTCACCTCTGGACCCGTTGTGCGATAGCTGTGTATTGGGATATGTGTTAAGTTCACCTCTGGACCCAATACTTTTTTGTAGCATTGGGATATGTGTTAAGCTCACCTCTGGACCCTTTGCTTTTGGATGATTAGGGATATGTGTTGAGTTCACCTCTGGACCCTTTTCATGATTGTAAGTTTATGGATATGTGTTAAGTTCACCTCTGGACCCTTTACTTGAATTGTATGTTGGGATATGTGTTAAGTTCACCTCTGGACCCGACATAGTGTAGTAATGGGATATGTGTTAAGTTCACCTCTGGACCCGTTGCTGGTGTTATAGATGTTTTATCTTCTTGCCTTGATGATGGTACAGTGTCAGATATGCATGATGAGTTACTGATGTTTATTTGATTTGTGGTTAAATCATCCAAGGCATTGGATGACTCTTAGTTCGGTTTCATAAATAGTTGGATTGAAAGACCCCCGACTGGGTAACCAGTAGGGAAACCGGCTCTCCTTCCTAATTGTTTATGAAGTTGATTGAGAGCCGTGCACTGTAATCGCATGATAGTAAGAGATTAGATGATGAGATGTTTATGCTTCACATGTTGTTATATGTTGGAGTATTCTGTATTGTTTTATGTGTTACATGTTGTCACAAAAGGTGGCTAGGAGAACTCTAGTCACTCCCCACTGATTGTGGCGTACATGTTTTCATGTATGTAGGTACATGCTGGTTGGAGCGGGGTTCACGAGGGCTAGCGAGCGATGATCCATTCATCATGACTTACCTTTATATCGTTTAGCTGGACTCGTAGTTTGATACATTTGTTTTGGTGCCTGTAGGGATGTTCCATCCCAGGCTTGTATTTATCTTTCGGTTTGATACTTAGAACTGCTACTTATCTATTGTTGTTCATATCAGTTCTGTTTCCAGTTTTCAGTTTAAGACTTCTCGCATGTTGTTTAGTATACTTTAAAAAGTTTTTAATTTCCGCTGCATTTTCGGTACTTTTATGTGTTTTATATTTCCGCTTTCGCGAGGGGTTTTACAGTTGGTATCAGAGCATTATTGCTCCCGACGCACTCATGTAACCCCCAACCTTAACTTGACCATATAATTGAATAATGAATGAGAGATGGGGTAGATTTAAGGACTTATATTGTAGTCTGTTTTGTGATTGCTCTTATTAGGCTCTAACGTGTTTGTTGATTGTCATTGACTTCACTTTTATATCTTTCGATCGACGAACCGTGGGCTTATCCATTTGGCGATGGAGACCGGAGTTTCTACCGAAGATAGAAGATTTGTGCTACTGTTGGAAAATACTTCCGAGCCTTGAAGATACTCCTCTTTCCTTGTGCATCACTTTATTTGATAACTCTGGATGCACATCCTTCTTTTAGAATATTTGTCTATCTTGCTTGAACAAATCTTCATATCTTTTCAGCTTTACCTTGTTGCTTGCTTTCTTAAGATGCCCTCTAGGTAACCTTCCCTTTTAGTGGATTTGGAGAAACTAGTCTTAGGATAACCGTAAGCTGTGTTATGAGAAATATTGTTATTTGAGGAATAACTTAAGAGGTATCGAGAGACATGTTTTGGTGATCTAAGGGTCGTCTATCCAATTGGGAGAGTGAAAGTGAGGGATAGGATACTTGCTTGAAAGTTGAATTGTATACTTAGTGTTCGGTGGAACCTAACCTTGAGAACCATGCTTAGATCGTGAAAATTGTGGATTGAAGAGTATTGTTTAACGGTTAGATAAGATACTTGAGGATATAGAGCGACCTAGAAGAACAGATGGTAAAGTGAGTTAGTATCACTTGACTTAGGTGAGTGATTGAGTTGAGAAAGGTCCGTTGTTGAGGAATGCGAATCATTAGCTATAATGGTTGAGTACTTGAAGAGTTTTGACTTAAACCTAGGAGAAGTGAATCACTACTTGATCCTGGGTTGCTTAATGGATCTAGCGTTTATCCAATGAGGAACTTAAGAGAAATTTAAGGATGCACCACCGGTATGTAGATAGAATAGAGAAGTTTATTTGGGGATGAAAGTTCGGAAAACCTGATGGTTTAAGAATTGTTATCTGGTGGACATTAAGGTAAGTAAAGTAGATATAGCATATAGGGGTGATGACCCGAAAGTGTTGTTGAATTGTCATTTGAGGAACTAGCAGAGATGTGACATCTCAAACTTTTGGGAATATGTAGCTGCAATAGTGATATTGTCTAAAGGTTTGAAGATTTGGGCGTGTAAATCGTTCGAAGAATTGTTCGTGAGAACCGACTATTGGATGGCTTGATTTGAGAAGTAAGAAGTGAGAACCCGGTGAGAATAGTGAGAGACCCGCACCTTGGGAGATTTCCGTAATCGTTTCTTTCATATCGCTTCTCTCCTTTCTTCTCCTTTTCTTCTTCTTCTTCTGCTTTTGGCTTCAATTTTATTGGAGTCCATAGCCTAAAGTTTCTTACCTTGTCATCTCGTTGTTCCTCGAATCGTTTTCTTATGACTCTCTCGGAATCTGTATCGTGTTTGTCCCTGAGATTTGTATCTCATCTCTTCTTCCTTGAGCCTTGTTCCTTTTTATTTAGATTAGTGGCGAGATCGACCTGTTCTCGGGGTAGAGATACATGCCTTGAGGAATGCTTGGTTTTGCGTTGTCAGAATTTGGTTGAGAGAGTTTATGATAATAATATTCAGGTGATATTGGATAGTGTGCCATCTTTAAAGTTTCATGGTAAGTGACTAGACGTAAGTGGTATTTGTAGATTTTTAAGCACCATTTGAGGATTTGAATAGAATGCGTGGAGTTATAGATGAATTTAGAGGAATGTGCCTTAGATAATGGCGATGTGGTCAAATGGATGAATGAGGTAAGTTAGTGCTACTTGATCTTGAGGAATTGCTTAATTGCAGAAAGGACCACATACTTGAGGAGCGAGAGTTATTGGTAACGGTGTGAGAATATTGAGACATTTACAAGTGGACTTATAGAGCTGACTGAGTGTTGACCTTGAATTACTTATGGAACCTCGGCATTTGCCTATTGATGTACTTACAGGTAACCGTTGATGTTTGAGGTAATCGTAGAGTAGAAATTTGAAACTTATAAGTGTTCATAAATATTAATTGAGGAATCTCGGAATGTGAATGCCTAAGTCTTATGGAAACTATAAGAGTGAAAGTTGTTACTTCTTTGGAACTTTCTTTGAGGTGTATATTGTTGGTAAATGGTTGGAAATCAGAGGATTTAGAAGTTGTTACCTTAGTAAGATCTTGTTTTGAATGTTCATTGTGATAATGAAGATTTGGTAATTTAAGATATCGAACCTTGTGGAATAGGTTTGCTAGGATCGAACTGTTAAGGATTTAAGGTTATAGGATAACGAATGCCCTATCTTGGGTTTTGAGGTTCGTTGTTATGGTATTAGAATCCCGGTCCAGAGATTTGAAAGCCTTCTTGTTGAGGGATACCTTGTTCTGTGGAGGAGATAATGGTAAGAGGGATCGTGAAACCATTGAGAGTTTAGAGATCACTTGAATTGTCCTCCTAGGGATATATTGGGAATCGTTGTAACGATAATTTGATTATGGATCGAGTGCTTAGTGACCCCATGTTTGACAAGAGTTACCGTCTTCCTTGATCTCTAACCTGGTTATTTCATTTTTTCGATCTTTCCTTGTATGTTCTGTCAGCTGTGAAACTTGAAACTCTCAATCCTTGAGTCAAAAGTAATCTCTATGATCGTTTCTGCGCTCCCGGTGACTGTTTTTGGAATTTGTTCCCTACTGTTAATCCTAAAAGTTGTAATTTTTGGAAAATCTTAATTGTTTTGAGGATTTGGAAACTGCTCCCTCTTTTTTTGAAAGTGACCTTTTTGCAGTTGTTGCAATTTTACTCTTTTGGGGAATCAAAATAAAGGTTATTTTGGGAAATTGGGTTTTAAAAGAACTGATTGATTGCAAATTGGATTGATCTCAGCGTTGATTTGTCATCTGAACTCGTTATTGGAGACGTCTGATAGCCCGTACTGTGCTTACCAACACCGGATCGATCGAGATTTTGAACTTTTAATGATTTAATTTTGGGACTTGTCTCAGATTTGGAATGTCGGACTCTTGAGTACGTAACGAGAATCCCAATGTCCATTGACAAGACTTGTGCCTTGAAACCTTTACTTGTGAAAGTTTTGAAAGATAAAGTTTTGGGTTACCATAACCCAGGTAGTACGTTTTGGTAGTTAAATTTGTTTTCGTACTTATTTCTGTCTTCAAGTTTCGAGGACGAAACTTTTTGAAAGATGGGGTGATTGTAACATCCCGCATTTTCGTAAATTATATTTTAAAGGTTTTAATTTATTTTACGGAATAAAATAATATTTTAATAATAAATCGTAATGTTACTTTTAAACTTCCGTTAAGATCCGTCTTAAGAACCTTAAGTCCTTAAGACGAAATAACTTGGCTAAATCAAACCCGACTTGAATCCGTTTCACAAAAACAATAAACCCGACTCAAGTAAAAGTAAAAAGGACAACCTAAACCCTACATGAGACCCATCCATCGACATCTCCTCCTTCTCATTTCATTTCGAGTGTAAACCCAAACACACCATTTTCATCTTTTCCTTCAAGCTCAAAATCAACATTTCGACCCCTTCCCGAACTCGTATCGAGGTAAATTTTATATTTTCGGAATTCTCTCGAGATTTGCAATCCTTCTATCTCTTTTAATTTCAATTTTATCAACTTCGAAAAATGGGCTGTTTTACCCAAATTTCGTCTCAAGCTCTTAATTCTCGTTTTTGTTGTTGTAGGAGTTCGATTAGAGGACCCGGAGGTTGATACTTACGTTATTGAAGAAGATTTAGGAGCTTAACCCACTTTTAAGGTGACGATAATGAGTAACTCGGCCTTATTGTTTATATTAGCACAATATGTGGTTTAAATGTTGTGTTTCATATGATTTATGAACTTGAATGGTGTTAAGAACTTAGTAATATGTTAGGTTATGTTTTATATGTCAATGGATGTTAAGGTTTAGTGTTTATGGAGTTTGATGTGGTTTATAAAATGGTGTTGTCATGGGGAATGGTTGTTCTGAAATTCATATGCTAATTTACGGATGAGGATTGGTATAATTCGAGATTCGTAATGTTTGATGAGTTGTGTTGTTGGGTTCATAGTATGTGTTATACTTCATGTTGCTATCCACTGTTGTTCATGGTTCACGTCCCTGCACACTGCCCCCCGTCTGCCTATCTGTTTCTGTCCCTGAATGGCCTGATCAGACCCAATTATTGCTGCCCTTACTGCTGCTGTATCAGTCCCCCTCCTCGCGTCTGTTTCTGCGCGCTGTTGCTGTACGGTTTCCTGTTCTGCGCGTCTGTCCAGGTCTGGTTCTGCGTCTGTCCAGGTCTGTTTTGGGTGGCTGTTCTGGTCTATTTTGGGTCTGTTTTCAGGTCTGTCTGGTCTGTTTTTCAGGTCCGTTCTGCGTCTGTTTTCTGGTCTGTTTTGGGTCTGAACTGATCTATCTTCGGGTCTGATATGGTCTACTTTCTGCGTCTGTTCTGCTCTACGTTCTGCGTCTGTCCTGCGCCTGTTCCTGCGTCTGTTCCTGGTCTGCCATTGCACCATAGCTACTGTTACTGCATTGTTGCGTTTGTCCATTTACTGCGTATACACGGGTAGCCATTGTTGTTGCTAGCCGTGCTATTTCTACTACTATGTTTTCTATATACTAACTGCTATTAATTAATAACTTTACTAATGTTCATTGCACGAGTTCTACTATTATTTAACTAAACTACACTACTATTGGCTACATACTATATTTTACTACTACATTACATTATTAATACTACTACGTTAAGCTACTATTACTTATTACTACAGTACCTACGTATGTTTACCTAATAATAATGTTATTATTTTATTATTTTACGTACGTGCTTGCTAGCCTGCTTGAATTAATTAATTTACGTACGTTCTTGCTAACTTGTTTACGTTTAAATTTAATACGTTAGAAATCGTTACGATTGTATTATTAGAAGCATGTCGAATTAATTTAATTTAGTTAGTTGATTTCCCCTGTATAAAATATAGGTAGTATAATATGAAGTTTAATTTATTTAAATCGTGTTTATTTCCTTTATCAGTTGAACCGGTTATTTAGAACGTAATCAAATACTTAGTAAAATATATTTTTGCTAAGTAAGATTTAGTAAGTAATTTAGTGACTCGTCTAAAATTAGTTAGTTCTTAAGCGTCCGTTATTAATTCACATCGGGCTAAGTTATTTTAATATATGGTAGTTGTTTAGAATGAACTTAATCGAAGTGGCCTTTCCCTTATACTTGTTTATATGTATTTGAGGTCCCCGGAGGACGGGCGACACTATATTGGGTTCGGGAATGGAGTGAGGATAGAGACCCCCCGGTCGGGTAACCGAAAGGGAAACCGGCTCTCCCTCGTCTTAGTTCCCGGGATCAATTATGTGTCGATTAGTGGTTAAATAAGTTAGAACTATAGGTTAGTTTCTATCTTTGGATGTTAATGGAAATTGGATGTCGCGTGATGGGATATGTGTTAAGCTCACCTCTGGACCCATTACGTGTTTTTGTATGTCGCGTGACGGGATATGTGTTAAGCTCACCTCTGGACCCGTTACGTGTTTTGCTTGTGGCGTGTCAGGATATGTGTTAAGCTCACCTCTGGACCTGACACGTGATCGGTTGTCGTACACGGGATATGTGTTAAGCTCACCTCTGGACCCGTTGTGCGATAGCTGTGTATTGGGATATGTGTTAAGTTCACCTCTGGACCCAATACTTGTTTGTAGCATTGGGATATGTGTTAAGCTCACCTCTGGACCCTTTGCTTTTGGATGATTAGGGATATGTGTTGAGTTCACCTCTGGACCCTTTTCATGATTGTAAGTTTATGGATATGTGTTAAGTTCACCTCTGGACGCTTTACTTGAATTGTATGTTGGGATATGTGTTAAGTTCACCTCTGGACCCGACATAGTGTAGTAATGGGATATGTGTTAAGTTCACCTCTGGACCCGTTGCTGGTGTTATAGATGTTTTATCTGCTTGCCTTGATGATGGTACAGTGTCAGATATGCATGATGAGTTACTGATGTTTATTTGATTTGTGGTTAAATCATCCAAGGCATTGGATGACTCTTAGTTCGGTTTCATAAATAGTTGGATTGAAAGACCCCCCGACTGGGTAACCAGTAGGGAAACCGGCTCTCCTTCCTAATTGTTTATGAAGTTGGTTGAGAGCCGTGCACTGTAATCGCATGATAGTAAGAGATTAGATGATGAGATGTTTATGCTTCACATGTTGTTATATGTTGGAGTATTCTGTATTGTTTTATGTGTTACGTGTTGTCACAAAAGGTGGCTAGGAGAACTCTAGTCACTCCCCACTGATTGTGGCGTACATGTTTTCATGTATGTAGGTACATGCTGGTTGGAGCGGGGTTCACGAGGGCTAGCGAGCGATGATCCATTCATCATGACTTACCTTTATATCGTTTAGCTGGACTCGTAGTTTGATACATTTGTTTTGGTGCCTGTAGGGATGTTCCATCCCAGGCTTGTATTTATCTTTCGGTTTGATACTTAGAACTGCTACTTATCTATTGTTGTTCATATCAGTTCTGTTTCCAGTTTTCAGTTTAAGACTTCTCGCATGTTGTTTAGTATACTTTAAAAAGTTTTTAATTTCCGCTGCATTTTCGGTACTTTTATGTGTTTTATATTTCCGCTTTCGCGAGGGGTTTTACATTTTCGTTTCGGGAGCTCAGAGGCCTATAAAACGTGTATTAAATCCCTTCAATTCGAGCCGTTTAAGGTGGTCGAAGCGACCATTTTTAATTTCAGCCTGTTTTTTACCACGCATCCGAAATCGTATCACGAGGTATCTTTTTCGATTCTAGACCCTATAAACAATTATAAATCACTTTTACACGGTTGTCCGATTTTCGGCCGAAATTGGTTTATAGCATACCGATAACGTCAAATGTTTTCAGCTTGTTTTTCTACCACGTGTCTAAAATCGCATCATGAGGTATCTTATTCGATTCTAAACCCTATAAACAACTATAAATAACTTTTACATGGTTATTCGATTTTCGGCCGAAACTGGTTTATAGCATACCGGTAAAGTCAAATGTCTTCCGGAGTATTTGAAATTTGTTGGGTCCGCTTTATCAGACTCTATTAACAATCCATGCGATTTTTGGACATTTACGTTTCAGGGAGCTCAGAGGCCTAAAAAACGTGCTGTTTCGGGTGGTCGGAGCGGCCATTGTTATTTTTCAGCCCGTTTTTCTACCACGTGTCCGAAATTGCATAAGGAGATATCTTATTCGATTCTAGACCCTAAAAACAACTATAAATCACTTTTACACGGTTATCCGATTTTCGGCCGAAATTGGTTTATCGCATACCGTTAAAAGTTAAATGTCTTCTGATGTTTCTGCAAATTTATGTGCCCGCTTTATCTGACTCGATTAACAATGCGTGTGATTTTCGGTAATTTTTGTTTCAGGAGTTCAGAGGCCTAACAAACGTGTATTATATATCCTTTAGTTAGAGCTGTTTCGGGTGGTCGAAGCGGCCATTTTTATTTTTCAGCTTGTTTTCCTACCACGTGTCCGAAATCGCATCATGAGGTATTTTATTCGATTCTAAACGTATAAACAACTATAAATAAATTTTACATGGTTATCCGATTTTCGGTCGAAACTGGTTTATAGCATACCGGTAAAGTCAAATGTCTTCTGGAATTTTTAAAATTTTTTGAGTCCGCTTTATCTGACTCGATTAACAATCCATGCGATTTTCGGATATTTTCGTTTCGGGGAGCTCAGAGGCCTAAAAAACGTGTATTACCCATCAATTCGAGCCGTTTCGGGTGGTCAGAGCGGCCATTTTTATTTTTAAGCCTGTTTTTCTACCACGTGTCCGAAATTGCATCAGGAGATATCTTATTCGATTCTAAACCCTAAAAACAACTATAAATCACTTTTACACGGTTATCCGATTTTCGGTCGAAATTGGTTTATCTCATACCGTTTAACGTTAAATGTCTTCTGATGTTTCTGCAAATTTATGTGCCCGCTTTATCTGACTCGATTAACAATCCGTGTGATTTTCGGTAATTTTTGTTTCAGGAGTTCAGAGGCCTAACAAACGTGTATTATATATCCTTTAGTTAGAGCTGTTTCGGGTGGTCGAAGCGGCCATTTTTATTTTTCAGCTTGTTTTTCTACCACGTGTCCGAAATCGCATCATGAGGTATCTTATTCGATTCTAAACCCTATAAACAACTATAAATAACTTTTACATGGTTATCCGATTTTCGGCTGAAACTAGTTTATAGCATACCGGTAAAGTCAAATGTCTTCTAGAGTGTTTAAAAAGTTTTGAGTGCGCTTTATCTGTCTCGATTAACAATCCATGCGATTTTCGGACATTTTCGTTCCGGGGAGCTCAGAGGCCTAAAAGACGTGTATTTCCCATCCATTCGAGCCGTTTCGGGTGGTCGGAGCGGCCATTGTTATTTTTTAGCCTGTTTTTCAACCACGTGTCCGAAATTGCATCATGAGATATCCTATTCGATTATAGACCCTAAAAACAACTATAAATCACTTTTACACGGTTATCCGATTTTCGGCCGAAATTGGTTTATAGCATACCGATAACGTCATATGTCTTCAGATGTTTTGGCAAATTTTTGTGCCCCCTTTTTCTGACTTGATTAACCATTCTTGCAATTTTCAATAATTTTCGTTTCGGGAGCTCAGAGGCCTAAAAACGTGTATTATATCCCTTCAATTCGAGCCGTTTAAGGTGGTCGGAGTGACCATTTTTAATTTCAGCATGTTTTTTACCACGCATCCGATATCGTATCACGAGGTATGTTTTTCGATTCTAGACCCTATAAACAATAATAAATCACTTTTACACGGTTATCCGATTTTCGGCCGAAATTGGTTTATAGCATATCGATAACGTCAATTGTTTTCAGCTTGTTTTTCTATCACGTGTCTAAAATCGCATCATGAGGTATCTTATTCGATTCTAAACCCTATAAACAACTATAAATAACTTTTACATGGTTATTCGATTTTCGGCCGAAACTGGTTTATAGCATACCGGTAAAGTCAAATGTCTTCCGGAGTATTTGAAATTTTTTGGGTCCGCTTTATCTGACTCTATTAACAATCCATGCGATTTTTGGACATTTACGTTTCGGGGAGCTCAGAGGCCTAAAAAACGTGCCGTTTCGGGTGGTCGGAGCGGCCATTGTTATTTTTCAGCCCGTTTTTCTACCACGTGTCCGAAATTGCATCAGGAGATATCTTATTCGATTCTAGACCCTAAAAACAACTATAAATCACTTTTACACGGTTATCCGATTTTCGGCCGAAATTGATTTATCGCATACCGTTAAAAGTTAAATGTCTTCTGATGTTTCTGCAAATTTATGTGCCCGCTTTATCTGACTCGATTAACAATCCGTGTGATTTTCGGTAATTTTTGTTTCAGGAGTTCAGAGGCCTAACAAACGTGTATTATATATCCTTTAGTTAGAGATGTTTCGGGTGGTCGAAGCGGCCATTTTTATTTTTCAGCTTGTTTTTCTACCATGTGTCCGAAATCGCATCATGAGGTATCTTATTCGATTCTAAACCCTATAAACAACTATAAATAACTTTTACATGGTTATCCGATTTTCGGCTGAAACTGGTTTATAGCATACCGGTAAAGTCAAATGTCTTCTAGTGTGTTTAAAAAGTTTTGAGTGCGCTTTATCTGTCTCGATTAACAATCCATGCGATTTTCGGACATTTTCGTTCCGGGGAGCTCAGAGGCCTAAAAGACGTGTATTTCCCATCCATTCGAGCCGTTTCGGGTGGTCGGAGCGGCCATTGTTATTTTTAGCCTGTTTTTCAACCACGTGTCCGAAATTGCATCATGAGATATCCTATTCGATTATAGACCCTAAAAACAACTATAAATCACTTTTACACGGTTATCCGATTTTCGGCCGAAATTGGTTTATAACATACCGATAACGTCATATGTCTTCAGATGTTTTGGCAAATTTTTGTGCCCCCTTTTTCTGACTTGATTAACCATTCTTGCAATTTTCAATAATTTTCGTTTCGGGAGCTCAGAGGCCTAAAAACGTGTATTATATCCCTTCAATTCGAGCCGTTTAAGGTGGTCGGAGTGACCATTTTTAATTTCAGCCTGTTTTTTACCACGCATCCGATATCGTATCACGAGGTATCTTTTTCGATTCTAGACCCTATAAACAATTATAAATCACTTTTACACGGTTGTCCGATTTTCGGCCGAAATTGGTTTATAGCATACCGATAACGTCAAATGTTTTCAGCTTGTTTTTCTACCACGTGTCTAAAATCGCATCATGAGGTATCTTATTCGATTCTAAACCCTATAAACAACTATAAATAACTTTTACATGGTTATTCGATTTTCGGCCGAAACTGGTTTATAGCATACCGGTAAAGTCAAATGTCTTCCGGAGTATTTGAAATTTGTTGGGTCCGCTTTATCAGACTCTATTAACAATCCATGCGATTTTTGGACATTTACGTTTCGGGGAGCTCAGAGGCCTAAAAAACGTGCCGTTTCGGGTGGTCGGAGCGGCCATTGTTATTTTTCAGCCCGTTTTTCTACCACGTGTCCGAAATTGCATAAGGAGATATCTTATTCGATTCTAGACCCTAAAAACAACTATAAATCACTTTTACACGGTTATCCGATTTTCGGCCGAAATTGATTTATCGCATACCGTTAAAAGTTAAATGTCTTCTGATGTTTCTGCAGATTTATGTGCCCGCTTTATCTGACTCGATTAACAATCCGTGTGATTTTCGGTAATTTTTCTTTCAGGAGTTCAGAGGCCTAACAAACGTGTATTATATATCCTTTAGTTAGAGCTGTTTCGGGTGGTCGAAGCGGCCATTTTTATTTTTCAGCTTGTTTTTCTACCACGTGTCCGAAAGCGCATCATGAGGTATCTTATTCGATTCTAAACGTATAAACAACTATAAATAAATTTTACATGGTTATCCGATTTTCGGTCGAAACTGGTTTATAGCATACCGGTAAAGTCAAATGTCTTCCGGAATTTTTAAAATTTTTTGAGTCCGCTTTATCTGACTCGATTAACAATCCATGCAATTTTCGAACATTTTCGTTTCGGGGAGCTCGGAGGCCTAAAAAACGTGTATTACCCATCAATTCGAGCCGTTTCGGGTGGTCAGAGCGGCCATTTTTATTTTTAAGCCTCTTTTTCTACCACGTGTCCGAAATTGCATCAGGAGATATCTTATTCGATTCTAAACCCTAAAAACAACTATAAATCACTTTTACACGGTTATCCGATTTTCGGCCGAAATTGATTTATCGCATACCGTTAAAAGTTAAATGTCTTCTGATGTTTCTGCAAATTTATGTGCCCGCTTTATCTGACTCGATTAACAATCCGTGTGATTTTCGGTAATTTTTGTTTCAGGAGTTCAGAGGCCTAACAAACGTGTATTATATATCCTTTAGTTAGAGCTGTTTCGGGTGGTCGAAGCGGCCATTTTTATTTTTCAGCTTGTTTTTCTACCACGTGTCCGAAATCGCATCATGAGGTATCTTATTCGATTCTAAACCCTATAAACAACTATAAATAACTTTTACATGGTTATCCGATTTTCGGCTGAAACTGGTTTATAGCATACCGGTAAAGTCAAATGTCTTCTAGAGTGTTTAAAAAGTTTTGAGTGCGCTTTATCTGTCTCGATTAACAATCCATGCGATTTTCGGACATTTTCGTTCCGGGGAGCTCAGAGGCCTAAAAGACGTGTATTTCCCATCCATTCGAGCCGTTTCGGGTGGTCGGAGCGGCCATTGTTATTTTTTAGCCTGTTTTTCAACCACGTGTCCGAAATTGCATCATGAGATATCCTATTCGATTATAGACCCTAAAAACAACTATAAATCACTTTTACACGGTTATCCGATTTTCGGCCGAAATTGGTTTATAGCATACCGATAACGTCATATGTCTTCAGATGTTTTGGCAAATTTTTGTGCCCCCTTTTTCTGACTTGATTAACCATTCTTGAAATTTTCAATAATTTTCGTTTCGGGAGCTCAGAGGCCTAAAAACGTGTATTATATCCCTTCAATTCGAGCCGTTTAAGGTGGTCGGAGTGACCATTTCTAATTTCAGCCTGTTTTTTACCACGCATCCGATATCGTATCACGAGGTATCTTTTTCGATTCTAGACCCTATAAACAATAATAAATCACTTTTACACGGTTATCCGATTTTCGGCCGAAATTGGTTTATAGCATATCGATAACGTCAAATGTTTTGAGCTTGTTTTTCTACCACGTGTCTAAAATCGCATCATGAGGTATCTTATTCGATTCTAAACCCTATAAACAACTATAAATAACTTTTACAAGGTTATCCGATTTTCGACCGAAACTGGTTTGTAGCATACCGGTAAAGTCAAAAGTCTTCCGGAGTTTTTGAAATTTGTTGGGTCCGCTTTATCTGACTTTATTAACAATCCATGCGATTTTGGGACATTTTCGTTTCGGGGAGCTCGGAGCGTAAAAAACGTGCCGTTCCGGGTGGTTGGAGCGGCCATTGTTATTTTTCAGCCCGTTTTTCTACCACGTGTCCGAAATTGCATAAGGAGATATCTTATTCGATTCTAGACCCTAAAAACAACTATAAATCACTTTTACACGGTTATCCGATTTTCGGCCGAAATTGGTTTATCGCATACCGTTAAAAGTTAAATGTCTTCTGATGTTTCTGCAAATTTATGTGCCCGCTTTATTTGACTCGATTAACAATGCGTGTGATTTTCGGTAATTTTTGTTTCAGGAGTTCAGAGGCCTAACAAACGTGTATTATATATCCTTTAGTTAGAGCTGTTTCGGGTGGTCGAAGCGGCCATTTTTATTTTTCAGCTTGTTTTTCTACCACGTGTCCGAAATCGCATCATGAGATATCTTATTCGATTCTAAATGTATAAACAACTATAAATAAATTTTACATGGTTATCCGATTTTCGGTCGAAACTGGTTTATAGCATACCGGTAAAGTCAAATGTCTTCCGGAATTTTAAAAAATTTTTGAGTCCGCTTTATCTGACTCGATTAACAATCCATGCAATTTTCGAACATTTTCGTTTCGGGGAGCTCGGAGGCCTAAAAAACACGTATTACCCATCAATTCGAGCCGTTTCGGGTGGTCAGAGCGGCCATTTTTATTTTTAAGCCTGTTTTTCTACCACGTGTCCGAAATTGCATCAGGAGATATCTTATTCGATTCTAAACCCTAAAAACAACTATAAATCACTTTTTCACGGTTATCCGATTTTCGGTCGAAATTGGTTTATCTCATACCGTTTAACGTTAAATGTCTTCTGATGTTTCTGCAAATTTTTGTGCCCGCTTTATCTGACTCGATTAACAATCCGTGTGATTTTCGGTAATTTTTGTTTCAGGAGTTCAGAGGCCTAACAAACGTGTATTATATATCCTTTAGTTAGAGCTGTTTCGGGTGGTCGAAGCGGCCATTTTTATTTTTCAGCTTGTTTTTCTACCACGTGTCCGAAATCGCATCATGAGGTATCTTATTCGATTCTAAACCCTATAAACAACTATAAATAACTTTTACATGGTTATCCGATTTTCGGCTGAAACTGGTTTATAGCATACCGGTAAAGTCAAATGTCTTCTAGAGTGTTTAAAAAGTTTTGAGTGCGCTTTATCTGTCTCGATTAACAATCCATGCGATTTTCGGACATTTTCGTTCCGGGGAGCTCAGAGGCCTAAAAGACGTGTATTACCCATCAATTCGAGCCGTTTCGGGTGGTCAGAGCGGCCATTTTTATTTTTAAGCCTGTTTTTCTACCACGTGTCCGAAATTGCATCAGGAGATATCTTATTTGATTCTAAACCCTAAAAACAACTATAAATCACTTTTACACGGTTATCCGATTTTCGGTCGAAATTGGTTTATCTCATACCGTTTAACGTTAAATGTCTTCTGATGTTTCAGCAAATTTTTGTGCCCGCTTTATCTGACTCGATTAACAATCCATGCGATTTTCGGACATTTTCGTTTCGGGGAGCTCAGAGGCCTAAAAAACGTGTATTACCCATCAATTCGAGCCGTTTCGGGTGGTCTGAGCGGCCATTTTTATTTTTAAGCCTGTTTTTCTACCACGTGTCCGAAATTGCATCAGGAGATATCTTATTCGATTCTAAACCCTAAAAACAACTATAAATCACTTTTACACGGTTATCCGATTTTCGGTCGAAATTGGTTTATCTCATACCGTTTAACGTTAAATGTCTTCTGATGTTTCTGCAAATTTATGTGCCCGCTTTATCTGACTCGATTAACAATCCGTGCGATTTTCGGTAATTTTTGTTTCAGGAATTCAGAGGGCTAAAAAACGTGTATTATATATCCTTTAGTTCGAGCTGTTTCGGGTGGTCGGAGCGGCCATCGTTATATTTCAGCTTGTTTTTCTACCACGTGTCCGAAATCGCATCATGAGGTATCTTATTCGATTCTAAACCCTATAAACAACTATAAATAACTTTTACATGGTTATCCGATTTTCGGCTGAAACTGGTTTATAGCATACCGGTAAAGTCAAATGTCTTCTAGAGTGTTTGAACAGTTTTGAGTGCGCTTTATCTGTCTCGATTAACAATCCATGCGATTATCGGACATTTTCGTTCCGGGGAGCTCAGAGGCCTAAAAATCGTGTATTTCCCATCCATTCGAGCCGTTTCGGGTGGTCGGAGCGGCCATTGTTATTTTTTAGCCTGTTTTTCTACCACGTGTCCGAAATTGCATCATGAGATATCTTATTCGATTCTAGACCCTAAAAACAACTATAAATCACTTTTACACAGTTATCTGATTTTCGGCCGAAATTGGTTTATAGCATACCGATAACGTCATATGTCTTCAGATGTTTTGGCAAATTTTTGTGCCCCCTTTTTCTGACATGATTAACCATTCTTGCAATTTTCAATAATTTTCGTTTCTGGAGCTCAGAGGCCTAAAAAACGTGTATTATATCCCTTCAATTCGAGCCGTTTAAGGTGGTCGGAGCGACCATTTTTAATTTCAGCTTGTTTTTTACCACGCATCCGAAATCGTATCACGAGGTATCTTTTTCGATTCTAGACCCTATAAACAATTATAAATCAATTTTACACGGTTATCCGATTTTCGGCCGAAATTGGTTTATAGCATACCGATAACGTCAAATGTTTTCAGCTTGTTTTTCTACCACGTGTCTAAAATCGCATCATGAGGTATCTTATTCGATTCTAAACCCTATAAACAACTATAAATAACTTTTACATGGTTATTCGATTTTCGGCCGAAACTGGTTTATAGCATACCGGTAAAGTCAAATGTCTTCCGGAGTATTTGAAATTTTTTGGGTCCGCTTTATCTGACTCTATTAACAATCCATGCGATTTTTGGACATTTACGTTTCGGGGAGCTCAGAGGCCTAAAAAAACGTGCCATTTCGGGTGGTCGGAGCGGCCATTGTTATTTTTCAGCCCGTTTTTCTACCACGTGTCCGAAATTGCATCAGGAGATATCTTATTCGATTCTAGACCCTAAAAACTACTATAAATCACTTTTACACGGTTATCCGATTTTCGGCCGAAATTGATTTATCGCATACCGTTAAAAGTTAAATGTCTTCTGATGTTTCTGCAGATTTATGTGCCCGCTTTATCTGACTCGATTAACAATCCGTGTGATTTTCGGTAATTTTTGTTTCAGGAGTTCAGAGGCCTAACAAACGTGTATTATATATCCTTTAGTTAGAGCTGTTTCGGGTGGTCGAAGCGGCCATTTTTATTTTTCAGCTTGTTTTTCTACCACGTGTCCGAAATCGCATCATGAGGTATCTTATTCGATTCTAAACCATATAAACAACTATAAATAACTTTTACATGGATATCCGATTTTCGGCTGAAACTGGTTTATAGCATACCGGTAAAGTCAAATGTCTTCTAGAGTGTTTAAAAAGTTTTGAGTGCGCTTTACCTGTCTCGATTAACAATCCATGCGATTTTAGGACATTTTCGTTCCGGGGAGCTCAGAGGCCTAAAAGACGTGTATTACCCATCAATTCGAGCCGTTTCGGGTGGTCAGAGCGGCCATTTTTATTTTTAAGCCTGTTTTTCTGCCACGTGTCCGAAATTGCATCAGGAGATATGTTATTCGATTCTAAACCCTAAAAACAACTATAAATCACTTTTACACGGTTATCCGATTTTCGGTCGAAATTGGTTTATCTCATACCGTTTAACGTTAAATGTCTTCTGATGTTTCAGCAAATTTTTGTGCCCGCTTTATCTGACTCGATTAACAATCCATGCGATTTCGGACATTTTCGTTTCGGGGAGCCCAGAGGCCTAAAAAACGTGTATTACCCATCAATTCGAGCCGTTTCGGGTGGTCAGAGCGGCCATTTTTATTTTTAAGCCTGTTTTTCTACCACGTGTCCGAAATTGCATCAGGAGATATCTTATTCGATTCTAAACCCTAAAAACAACTATAAATCACTTTTACACGGTTATCCGATTTTCGGTCGAAATTGGTTTATTTCATACCGTTTAACGTTAAATGTCTTCTGATGTTTCTGCAAATTTTTGTGACCGCTTTATCTGACTCGATTAACAATCCGTGCGATTTTCGGTAATTTTTGTTTCAGGAATTCAGAGGGCTAAAAAACGTGTAATATATATCCTTTAGTTCGAGCTGTTTCGGGTGGTCGGAGCGGCCATCGTTATATTTCAGCTTGTTTTTCTACCACGTGTCCGAAATCGCATCATGAGGTATCTTATTCGATTCTAAACCCTATAAACAACTATAAATAACTTTTACATGGTTATTCGGTTTTCGGCCGAAACTGGTTTATAGCATACCGGTAAAGTCAAATGTCTTCCGGAGTATTTGAAATTTTTTGGGTCCGCTTTATCTGACTCTATTAACAATCCATGCGATTTTTGGACATTTACGTTTCGGGGAGCTCTGAGGCCTAAAAAACGTGCCGTTTCGGGTGGTCGGAGTGGCCATTGTTATTTTTCAGCCCGTTTTTCTACCACGTGTCCGAAATTGCATCAAGAGATATCTTATTCGATTCTAGATCCTAAAAACAACTATAAATCACTTTTACACGGTTATCCGATTTTCGGCCGAAATTGATTTATCGCATACCGTTAAAAGTTAAATGTCTTCTGATGTTTCTGCAAATTTATGTATCCGCTTTATCTGACTCGATTAACAATCCGTGTGATTTTCGGTAATTTTTGTTTCAGGAGTTCAGAGGCCTAACAAACGTGTATTATATATCCTTTAGTTAGAGCTGTTTCGGGTGGTCGAAGCGGCCATTTTTATTTTTCAGCTTGTTTTTCTACCACGTGTCCGAAATCGCATCATGAGGTATCTTATTCGATTCTAAACCATATAAACAACTATAAATAACTTTTACATGGATATCCGATTTTCGGCTGAAACTGGTTTATAGCATACCGGTAAAGTCAAATGTCTTCTAGAGTGTTTAAAAAGTTTTGAGTGCGCTTTATCTGTCTCGATTAACAATCCATGCGATTTTAGGACATTTTCGTTCCGGGGAGCTCAGAGGCCTAAAAGACGTGTATTACCCATCAATTCGAGCCGTTTCGGGTGGTCAGAGCGGCCATTTTTATTTTTGAGCCTGTTTTTCTACCACGTGTCCGAAATTGCATCAGGAGATATCTTATTCGATTCTAAACCCTAAAAACAACTATAAATCACTTTTACACGGTTATCCGATTTTCGGTCGAAATTGGTTTATCTCATACCGTTTAACGTTAAATGTCTTCTGATGTTTCAGCAAATTTTTGTGCCCGCTTTATCTGACTCGATTAACAATCCATGCGATTTTCGGACATTTTCGTTTCGGGGAGCTCAGAGGCCTAAAAAACGTGTATTACCCATCAATTCGAGCCGTTTCCGGTGGTCAGAGCGGCCATTTTTATTTTTAAGCCTGTTTTTCTACCACGTGTCCGAAATTGCATCAGGAGATATCTTATTCGATTCTAAACCCTAAAAACAACTATAAATCACTTTTACACGGTTATCCGATTTTCGGTCGAAATTGGTTTATCTCATACCGTTTAACGTTAAATGTCTTCTGATGTTTCTGCAAATTTTTGTGCCCGCTTTATCTGACTCGATTAACAATCCGTGCGATTTTCGGTAATTTTTGTTTCAGGAATTCAGAGGGCTAAAAAACGTGTAATATATATCCTTTAGTTCGAGCTGTTTCGGGTGGTCGGAGCGGCCATCGTTATATTTCAGCTTGTTTTTCTACCACGTGTCCGAAATCGCATCATGAGGTATCTTATTCGATTCTAAACCCTATAAACAACTATAAATAACTTTTACATGGTTATCCGATTTTCGGCTGAAACTGGTTTATAGCATACCGGTAAAGTCAAATGTCTTCTAGAGTGTTTGAACAGTTTTGAGTGCGCTTTATCTGTCTCGATTAACAATCCATGCGATTTTCGGACATTTTCGTTCCGGGGAGCTCAGAGGCCTAAAAATCGTGTATTTCCCATCCATTCGAGCCGTTTCGGGTGGTCGAAGCGGCCATTGTTATTTTTTAGCCTGTTTTTCTACCACGTGTCCGAAATTGCATCATGAGATATCTTATTCGATTATAGACCCTAAAAACAACTATAAATCACTTTTACACAGTTTTTCTGATTTTCGGCCGAAATTGGTTTATAGCATACCGATAACGTCATATCTCTTCAGATGTTTTGGCAAATTTTTGTGCCCCCTTTTTCTGACTTGATTAACCATTCTTGCAATTTTCAATAATTTTCGTTTCGGGAGCTCAGAGGCCTAAAAAACGTGTATTATATCCCTTCAATTCGAGCCGTTTAAGGTGGTCGGAGCGACCATTTTTAATTTCAGCCTGTTTTTTACCACGCATCCGAAATCGTATCACGAGGTATCTTTTTCGATTCTAGACCCTATAAACAATTATAAATCACTTTTACACGGTTATCCGATTTTCGGCCGAAATTGGTTTATAGCATACCGATAACGTCAAATGTTTTCAGCTTGTTTTTCCACCACGTGTCAAAAATCGCATCATGAGGTATCTTATTCGATTCTAAACCCTATAAACAACTATAAATAACTTTTACATGGTTATTCGATTTTCGGCCGAAACTGGTTTATAGCATACCGGTAAAGTCAAATGTCTTCCGGAGTATTTGAAATTTTTTGGGTCCGCTTTATCTGACTCTATTAACAATCCATGCGATTTTTGGACATTTACGTTTCGGAGAGCTCAGAGGCCTAAAAAACGTGCCGTTTCGGGTGGTCGGAGCGGCCATTGTTATTTTTCAGCCCGTTTTTCTACAACGTGTCCGAAATTGCATCAGGAGATATCTTATTCGATTCTAGACCCTAAAAACAACTATAAATCACTTTTACACGGTTATCCGATTTTCGGCCGAAATTGGTTTATCGCATACCGTTAAAAGTTAAATGTCTTCTGATGTTTCTGCAAATTTATGTGCCCGCTTTATCTGACTCGATTAACAATCCGTGTGATTTTCGGTAATTTTTGTTTCAGGAGTTCAGAGGCCTAACAAACGTGTATTATATATCCTTTAGTTAGAGCTGTTTCGGGTGGTCGAAGCGGCCATTTTTATTTTTCAGCTTGTTTTTCTACCACGTGTCCGAAATCGCATCATGAGGTATCTTATTCGATTCTAAACCCTATAAACAACTATAAATAACTTTTACATGGTTATCCGATTTTCGGCTGAAACTGGTTTATAGCATACCGGTAAAGTCAAATGTCTCCTAGAGTGTTTAAAAAGTTTTGAGTGCGCTTTATCTGTCTCGATTAACAATCCATGCGATTTTCGGACATTTTCGTTCCGGGGAGCTCAGAGGCCTAAAAGACGTGTATTTCCCATCCATTCGAGCCGTTTCGGGTGGTCGGGGCGGCCATTGTTATTTTTTAGCCTGTTTTTCAACCACGTGTCCGAAATTGCATCATGAGATATCCTGATCGATTATAGACCCTAAAAACAACTACAAATCACTTTTACACGGTTATCCGATTTTCGGCCGAAATTGGTTTATAGCATACCGATAACGTCATATGTCTTCAGATGTTTTGGCAAATTTTTGTGCCCCCTTTTTCTGACTTGATTAACCATTCTTGAAATTTTCAATAATTTTCGTTTCGGGAGCTCAGAGGCCTAAAAATGTGTATTATATCCCTTCAATTCGAGCCGTTTAAGGTGGTCGGAGTGACCATTTTTAATTTCAGCCTGTTTTTTACCACGCATCCGATATCGTATCACGAGGTATCTTTTTCGATTCTAGACCCTATAAAAAATAATAAATCACTTTTACACGGTTATCCGATTTTCGGCCGAAATTGGTTTATAGCATATCGATAACGTCAAATGTTTTCAGCTTGTTTTTCTACCACGTGTCTAAAATCGCATCATGAGGTATCTTATTCGATTCTAAACCCTATAAACAACTATAAATAACTTTTACAAGGTTATTTGATTTTCGACCGAAACTGGTTTGTAGCATACCGGTAAAGTCAAAAGTCTTCCGGAGTTTTTGAAATTTGTTGGGTCCGCTTTATCTGACTTTATTAACAATCCATGCGATTTTGGGACATTTTCGTTTCGGGGAGCTCGGAGGCGTAAAAAACGTGCCATGTCGGGTGGTCGGAGCGGCTATTGTTATTTTTCAACCCGTTTTTCTACCACGTGTCCGAAATTGCATCAGGAGATATCTTATTCGATTCAAGACCCTAAAAACAACTATAAATCACTTTTGCACGGTTATCCGATTTTCGGCCGAAATTGGTTTATCGCATACCGTTAAAAGTTAAATGTCTTCTGATGTTTCTGCAAAGTTTTGTGCTCGCTTTATCTGACTCGATTAACATTCGTGTGATTTTCGGTAATTTTTGTTTCAGGAGTTCAGAGGCCTAACAAACGTGTATTATATATCCTTTAGTTAGAGCTGTTTAAGGTGGTCGAAGCGGCCATTTTTATTTTTCAAATTGTTTTTCTACCACGTTTCCGAAATCGCATCATGATGTATCTTATTCGATTCTAAACCTATAAACAACTATAAATCAATTTTACATGGCTATCCGATTTTCGGTCGAAACTGGTTTATAGCATACCGGTAAAGTCAAATGTCTTCCGGAATTCTTGAAATTTTTTGAGTCCACTTTATCTAACTCGATTAACAATCCATGCGATTTTCGGACATTTTCGTTTCGGGGAACTCAGAGGCCTAAAAAACGTGTGTTACCCATCAATTCGAGCCGTTTCGGGTGGTCGGAGCAGCCATTTTTATTTTTAAGCCTGTTTTTCTACCACGTGTCCGAAATTGCATTAGGAGATATCTTATTCGATTCTAAACCCTAAAAACAACTATAAATCACTTTTACACGGTTATCCGATTTTCGGTCGAAATTGGTTTATCTCATACCGTTAAACGTTAAATGGCTTCTGATGTTTCTGCAAATTTTTGTGCCCGCTTTATCTGACTCGATTAACAATCCGTGCGATTTTCGGTAATTTTTGTTTCAGGAATTCAGAGGCCTAAAAAACGTGTATTATATATCCTTTAGTTCGAGCTATTTCGGGTGGTCGGAGCGGCCATCGTTATATTTCAGCTTGTTTTTCTACCACGTGTCCAAAATCGCATCATGAGGTATCTTATTCGATTCAAAACCCTATAAACAACAATAAATAACTTTTACATGGTTATCCGATTTTCGGCTGAAACTGGTTTATGGCATACCGGTAAAGTCAAATGTCTTCTAGAGTGTTAGAAAAGTTTTGAGTGCGCTTTATCTGTCTCGATTAACAATCCATGCGATTTTCGGACATTTTCGTTCCGAGGAGCTCAGAGGCCTAAAAAACGTGAATTTCCCATCCATTCGAGCCGTTTCGGGTGGTCGGAGCGGCCATTGTTATTTTTTACCCTGTTTTTCTACCACGTGTCCGAAACTGCATCATGAGATATCTTATTCGATTCTAGACCCTAAAAACAACTATAAATCACTTTTACACGGTTATCCGATGTTCGGCCAAAAATGGTTTATCGCATACCGTTAAATGTCATCTGATGTTTCAGCAAATTTTTGTGCCCGCTTTATCTGACACAATTAACAGTCTGTGCAATTTTCGGTAATTTTTGTTTCAGGGAGTCAGAGGCCTAATAAACGTGTATTATATATCTTTCAGTTCGAGCTGTTCCGGGTGGTCGGAGCGGCCATTGTTATTTTTCAACCTTTTTTTCTACCACGTGTCCGAAATTGCATCATGAGATATCTCATTCGATTCTACACCCTATAAACAACTATAAATCACTTTTACACGGTTATCCGATTTTCGGCCGAAATTGGTTTATAGAATACCGGTAACGTCAAATGTCTTTTGATGTTTTTGCAAATTTTGTGCCCGCTTTATGTGACTCGATTAACCATCCGTGTGATTTTCGGTAATATTTGTTTCAGGAGTTCAGAGGCCTCAAAAAACGTGAATTATATATGCTTCAATTCGAGCTGTTTCGGTTGGTCGGAGCGGCCATTTTTATTTTTCAACTTGTTTTTTCTACCACGTGTCCGACATCGCATCATGAGGTACCTTATTCGATTCTAAACCCAATAAACAACTATAAATAACTTTTACATGGTTATCCGATTTTCGGCTGAAACTGGTTTATAGCGTATTGGTAAAGTCAAATGTCCTCCGGAGTTTTTGAAAATTTTTGAGTCCGCTTTATCTCACTCGATTAACAATCCATGCGTTTTCGGACATTTTCGTTCCGGGGAGCTCAGAGGCCTAAAATACGTGTATTACCCATCAATTTGAGCCGTTTCGGGTGGTTGGAGCGGCCATTGTTATTTTTCACCCTATTTTTCTACCACGTGTCCGAAATTGCATCATGAGATATCTTATTCGATTCTAGACCCTAAAAACAACTATAAATCACTTTTACACGGTTATCCGATTTTCGACCGATATTGGTTTATCGCATACCGTTAAACGTTAAATGTCTTCTGATGTTTCTGCAAATTTTTGTGCCCGCTTTATCTGACTCGATTAACAATCTGTGCGATTTTCGGTAATTTTTGTTTCAGTAATTCAGAGGCCTAAAAAACGTGTATTATATATCCTACATTTCGAGTTGTTTCGGGTGGTCGGAGCGGCTATTGTTATTTTTCAGCTTGTTTTTCTACCACGTGTCCGAAATCGCATCATGAGCTATCTTATTCGATTTTAAACCCAATAAACAACTATAAATACCTTTTGCATGGTTTTCCGATTTTCAGCCGAAACTGTTTTATAGCATACCGGTAAAGTCAAATGTCTTACGGAGTTTTTGAAAATTTTTGAGTCCGCTTTACCTGACTCGATTAACAATCTATGCGATTTTCGGACATTTTCGTTCCGGGGAGCTCAGAGGCCTAAAAAACGTGTATTAACAATCAATTCGAGCCGTTTCGGGTGGTCGGAGCGGCCATTGTTATTTTCCAGAATGTTTTTCTACCACGTGTCCGAAATTGCATCATGGGATATCTTATTCGATTCTAGACCCTATAAACAACTATAATTAACTTTTACACGGTTATCCGATTTTCGGCGATAATTATATATATCTCATACCGGTAACGTTAAATGTCTTCGGATGTTTCTGCATATTTTTGTGCGCGATTTATCTGACTCGATTAACAATCCGTGCGATTTTCGGTAATTTTTGTTTCAGGAATTCAGAGGCCTAAAAAACGTGTAATATATATCCTTTAGTTCGAGCTGTTTCGGGTGGTCGGAGCGGCCATCGTTTTATTTCAGCTTGTTTTTCTACCACGTGTCCGAAATCGCATCATGAGTTATCTTATTCCATTCTAAACCCTATAAACAATTATAAATAACTTTTACATGGTTATCCGATTTTCGGCTGAAACTGGTTTATAGCATACCGGTAAAGTCAAATGTCTTCTAGAGTGTTTGAAAAGTTTTGAGTGCGCTTTATCTGTCTCGATTAACAACCCATGCGATTTTCGGACATTTTCGTTCCGGGGAGCTCAGAGGCCGAAAAAACGTTTATTTCCCATCCATTCGAGCCGTTTCGGGTGGTCGGAGCGGCCATTGTTATTTTTTAGCCTGTTTTTCTACCATGTGTCCGAAACTGCATCATGAGATATCTTATTCGATTCTAGACCCTAAAAACAACTATAAATCACTTTTACACGGTTATCCGATGTTCGGCCGAAATTGGTTCATCGCATACCGTTAAATGTCTTCTGATGTTTCAGCAAATTTTTGTGTCCGCTTTATCTGACACAATTAACAGTCTGTGCAATTTTCGGTAATTTTTGTTTCAGGGATTCAGAGGCCTAATAAACGTGTATTATATATCTTTCAGTTCGAGCTGTTCTGGGTGGTCGGAGCGACCATTGTTACTTTTCAACCTTTTTTCTACCACGTGTCAAAAATTGCATCATGAGATATCTTATTCGATTCTAGACCCTATAAACAAATATAAATCGCTTTTACACGGTTATCCGATTTTCGACGAAAATTGGTTTATCGCATCCCGGTAACGTTAAATGTCTTCTAATGTTTTTGAAAAATTTTGAGTCCGCTTTACCTGACTCGATTAACCATCCGTGCGATTTTCGATAATTTTTGTTTCAGGAGTTCAGAGGCCTAAAAAATGTGCAGTATATATCTTTCAGTTCGAGCTGTTTCGGGTGGTCGGAGCGGCCATTGTTATTTTTCAGCCTTTTTTTCTACCAAGTGTCCGAAATTGCATCATGAGATATCTCATTCGATTCTACACCCTATAAACAACTATAAATCACTTTTACACGGTTATCCGATTTTCGGCCGAAATTGGTTTATAGCATACCGGTAACTTCAAATGTCTTTTGATGTTTTTGCAAATTTTGTGCCCGCTTTATCTGACTCGATTAACCATCCGTGTGATTTTCGGTAATATTTGTTTCAGGAGTTCGGAGGCCTCAAAAAACGTGAATTATATATGCTTCAATTCGAGCTGTTTCGGTTGGTCGGAGCGGCCATTTTTATTTTTCAACTTGTTTTTTCTACCACGTGTCCGAAATCGCAATATGAGGTACCTTATTCGATTCTAAACCCAATAACCAACTATAAATACCTTTTACATGGTTATCCGATTTTCGGCTGAAACTGGTTTATAGCATACCGGTAAAGTCAAATGTCTTCCGGAGTTTTTGAAAATTTTTGAGTCCGCTTTATCTCACTCGATTAACAATCCATGCGTTTTCGGACATTTTCGTTCCGGGGAGCTCAGAGGCCTAAAAAACGTGTATTACCCATCAATTTGAGCCGTTTCGGGTGGTCGGAGCGGCCATTGTTATTTTTCACCCTGTTTTTCTACCACGTGTCCGAAATTGCATCATGAGATATCTTATTCGATTCTAAACCCTAAAAACAACTATAAATCACTTTTACACGGTTATCCGATTTTCGACCGATATTGGTTTATCGCATACCGTTAAACGTTAAATGTCTTCAGATGTTTCTGCAAATTTTTGTGCCCGCTTTTTCTGACTCGATTAACAATCTGTGCGATTTTCGGTAATTTTTGTTTCAGTAATTCAGAGGCCTAAAAAACGTGTATTATATATCCTACATTTCGAGTTGTTTCGGGTGGTCGGAGCGGCTATTGTTATTTTTCAGCTTGTTTTTCTACCACGTGTCCGAAATCGCATCATAAGCTATCTTATTCGATTCTAAACCCAATAAACAACTATAAATACCTTTTACATGGTTATCTGATTTTCAGCCGAAACTGTTTTATAGCAAACCGGTAAAGTCAAATGTCTTCCGGAGTTTTTGAAAATTTTTGAGTCTGCTTTACCTGACTCGATTAACAATCTATGCGATTTTCGGGCATTTTCATTCCGGGGAGCTCAGAGGCCTAAAAAACGTGTATTACCCATCAATTCGAGCCGTATCGGGTGGTCGGAGCGGCCATTGTTATTTTCCAGAATGTTTTTCTACCACGTGTCCGAAATTGCATCATGAGATATCTTATTCGATTCTAGACCCTATAAACAACTATAATTAGCTTTTACACGGTTATCCGATTTTCGGCGATAATTAGTATATCTCATACCGGTAACGTTAAATGTCTTCGGATGTTTCTGCATATTTTTGTGCCCGCTTTATCTGACTCGATTAACAATCCGTGCGATTTTCGGTAATTTTTGTTTTAGGAATTCAGAGGCCTAAAAAACGTGTAATATATATCCTTTAGTTCGAGCTGTTTCGGGTGGTCGGAAAGGCCATCGTTATATTTCAGCTTGTTTTTCTACCACGTGTCCGAAATCGCATCATGAGGTATCTTATTCGATTCTAAACCCTATAAACAACTATAAATAAATTTTACATGGTTATCCGATTTTCGGCTGAAACTGGTTTATAGCATACCGGTAAAGTCAAATGTCTTCTAGAGTGTTTGAAAAGTTTTGAGTGCGCTTTATCTGTCTCGATTAACTATCCATGCGATTTTCGGACATTTTCGTTCCGGGGAGCTCAGAGGCCTAAAAAACGTGTATTTCCCATCTATTCGAGCCGTTTCGGGTGGTCGGAGCGGCCATTGTTATTTTTTAGCCTGTTTTTCTACCACGTGTCCGAAACTGCATCATGAGATATCTTATTCGATTCTAGACCCTAAAAACAACTATAAATCACTTTTACACGGTTATCCGATGTTCGGCCAAAAATGGTTTATCGCATACCGTTAAATGTCATCTGATGTTTCAGCAAATTTTTGTGTCCGCTTTATCTGACACAATTAACAGTCTGTGCAATTTTCGGTAATTTTTGTTTCAGGGATTCAGAGGCCTAATAAACGTGTATTATATATCTTTCAGTTCGAGCTGTTCTGGGTGGTCGGAGCGACCATTGTTACTTTTCAACCTTTTTTCTACCACGTGTCAAAAATTGCATCATGAGATATCTTATTCGATTCTAGACCCTATAAACAAATATAAATCGCTTTTACACGGTTATCCGATTTTCGACGAAAATTGGTTTATCGCATCCCGGTAACGTTAAATGTCTTCTAATGTTTTTGAAAAATTTTGATTCCGCTTTACCTGACTCGATTAACCATCCGTGCGATTTTCGATAATTTTTGTTTCAGGAGTTCAGAGGCCTAAAAAATGTGCAGTATATATCTTTCAGTTCGAGCTGTTTCGGGTGGTCGGAGCGGCCATTGTTATTTTTCAGCCTTTTTTTCTACCAAGTGTCCGAAATTGCATCATGAGATATCTCATTCGATTCTACACCCTATAAACAACTATAAATCACTTTTACACGGTTATCCGATTTTCGGCCGAAATTGGTTTATAGCATACCGGTAACTTCAAATGTCTTTTGATGTTTTTGCAAATTTTGTGCCCGCTTTATCTGACTCGATTAACCATCCGTGTGATTTTCGGTAATATTTGTTTCAGGAGTTCGGAGGCCTCAAAAAACGTGAATTATATATGCCTCAATTCGAGCTGTTTCGGTTGGTCGGAGCGGCCATTTTTATTTTTCAACTTGTTTTTTCTACCACGTGTCCGAAATCGCAATATGAGGTACCTTATTCGATTCTAAACCCAATAACCAACTATAAATACCTTTTACATGGTTATCCGATTTTCGGCTGAAACTGGTTTATAGCATACCGGTAAAGTCAAATGTCTTCCGGAGTTTTTGAAAATTTTTGAGTCCGCTTTATCTCACTCGATTAACAATCCATGCGTTTTCGGACATTTTCGTTCCGGGGAGCTCAGAGGCCTAAAAAACGTGTATTACCCATCAATTTGAGCCGTTTCGGGTGGTCGGAGCGGCCATTGTTATTTTTCACCCTGTTTTTCTACCACGTGTCCGAAATTGCATCATGAGATATCTTATTCGATTCTAAACCCTAAAAACAACTATAAATCACTTTTACACGGTTATCCGATTTTCGACCGATATTGGTTTATCGCATACCGTTAAACGTTAAATGTCTTCAGATGTTTCTGCAAATTTTTGTGCCCGCTTTTTCTGACTCGATTAACAATCTGTGCGATTTTCGGTAATTTTTGTTTCAGTAATTCAGAGGCCTAAAAAACGTGTATTATATATCCTACATTTCGAGTTGTTTCGGGTGGTCGGAGCGGCTATTGTTATTTTTCAGCTTGTTTTTCTACCACGTGTCCGAAATCGCATCATAAGCTATCTTATTCGATTCTAAACCCAATAAACAACTATAAATACCTTTTACATGGTTATCTGATTTTCAGCCGAAACTGTTTTATAGCAAACCGGTAAAGTCAAATGTCTTCCGGAGTTTTTGAAAATTTTTGAGTCTGCTTTACCTGACTCGATTAACAATCTATGCGATTTTCGGGCATTTTCATTCCGGGGAGCTCAGAGGCCTAAAAAACGTGTATTACCCATCAATTCGAGCCGTATCGGGTGGTCGGAGCGGCCATTGTTATTTTCCAGAATGTTTTTCTACCACGTGTCCGAAATTGCATCATGAGATATCTTATTCGATTCTAGACCCTATAAACAACTATAATTAGCTTTTACACGGTTATCCGATTTTCGGCGATAATTAGTATATCTCATACCGGTAACGTTAAATGTCTTCGGATGTTTCTGCATATTTTTGTGCCCGCTTTATCTGACTCGATTAACAATCCGTGCGATTTTCGGTAATTTTTGTTTTAGGAATTCAGAGGCCTAAAAAACGTGTAATATATATCCTTTAGTTCGAGCTGTTTCGGGTGGTCGGAAAGGCCATCGTTATATTTCAGCTTGTTTTTCTACCACGTGTCCGAAATCGCATCATGAGGTATCTTATTCGATTCTAAACCCTATAAACAACTATAAATAAATTTTACATGGTTATCCGATTTTCGGCTGAAACTGGTTTATAGCATACCGGTAAAGTCAAATGTCTTCTAGAGTGTTTGAAAAGTTTTGAGTGCGCTTTATCTGTCTCGATTAACTATCCATGCGATTTTCGGACATTTTCGTTCCGGGGAGCTCAGAGGCCTAAAAAACGTGTATTTCCCATCTATTCGAGCCGTTTCGGGTGGTCGGAGCGGCCATTGTTATTTTTTAGCCTGTTTTTCTACCACGTGTCCGAAACTGCATCATGAGATATCTTATTCGATTCTAGACCCTAAAAACAACTATAAATCACTTTTACACGGTTATCCGATGTTCGGCCGAAATTGGTTCATCGCATACCGTTAAATGTCTTCTGATGTTTCAGCAAATTTTTGTGCCCGCTTTATCTGACACAATTAACAGTCTGTGCAATTTTCGGTAATTTTTGTTTCAGGGATTCAGAGGCCTAATAAACGTGTATTATATATCTTTCAGTTCGAGCTGTTCCGGGTGGTCGGAGCGGCCATTGTTACTTTTCAACCTTTTTTTCTACCACGTGTCCGAAATTGCATCATGAGATATCTTATTTGATTCTAGACCCTATAAACAACTATAAATCGCTTTTACACGGTTATCCGATTTTCGACGAAAATTGGTTTATCGCATCCCGGTAACGTTAAATGTCTTCTAATGTTTTTGAAAATTTTTGAGTCCGCTTTACCTGACTCGATTAACCATCCGTGCGATTTCCGATAATTTTTGTTTCAGGAGTTCAGAGGCCTAAAAAATGTGTAGTATATATATCTTTCAGTTCGAGCTGTTTCGGGTGGTCGGAGCGGCAATTGTTATTTTTCAGCCTTTTTTTCTACCAAGTGTCCGAAATTGCATCATGAGATATCTCATTCGATTCTACACCCTATAAACAACTATAAATCACTTTTACACGGTTATGCGATTTTCGGCCGAAATTTGTTTATAGCATACCAGTAACGTCAAATGTCTTCTGATGTTTTTGTCAATTTTTGGGCCCGCTTTATCTGACTTGATTAACCATTCTTGCAATTTTCGATAATTTTCGTTTCCTTAACAATTAAGTACAATGACTTATTAAATCTCTTTAAGGATCACAAGGGCATATTTCAGTATTATTACCAGTTGATCCACGTTTATCAATAACGGTTGGCTTGCTAGATAAGTTTGACGTTATTGTCATACGGATGGCGGTGATCAACTGGTCCCTATACGTCACACCTATAGGACACGTTTGAGAGATGTGAAGGTATGAAAATACAGTCACATTTATGCCGGATACGACTAAACAGTTAGTCAGAGGTATTGACTATTAAATTAGTCAATAAGATGTTGAGATGATTATTTAATACGGATTAAATAATTTAGTTAATACGGATTACATGATTAATTCGTAAAATTAAATATAAACGGTTATATTTAATTAAATATTGTATTCGCGTATTAATATAAACAGTTATATTAATTTGGGTAATTATACAATATCGTATTTTGTCAGACCATTATTAATATATCGACTGTATTAATAACTGATAACATGTTACGATTTATAAATAAAACCCGCGAATTATATTTTAGCTAAATGGGTCGAATCACGAATTAGAATAAGGTAAGAGTGGAAAGCCCACTCTTACCCTATTCATGAATTTCGGCCGTGCACTACATAAGGAGGAGGACTCTCCTTATGTCAGTTGACTCTTGTTTCACTGTTTAAACAAATCTCAAGAAAATTAGGGTTTGAGAGCATTCTTCTCCCATAACCCAGATCTAACATCTAAAACTCAAAAGGCTCTCTCGATATTGCAAGGCAGTTGGAGAGGATTTCTAGCACACGCGGCAACATCTCAATCTAAGTCTTGGGTGCAAGTTATAGGAGGGAATTTGTGTTAATTCCTGTTCTTAGGCCTTTCGCACAAGGACTAAAGGTTGTACTCTTATTCGTATCTTTTTAATCTTATGACTATATACACGACTGTAATTTTCATTATAATCCTGCAAATATAGGGCGAATACACGTTTTATTCCCCACAAGTGGTATCAGAGCCTATGGCCATGGAATTTTACAATTGTGTTTTTCGTAAGATTTAAAAATTTTGAAAATTCGATGCATTCTGCCTCGACACTCGATCGAGTGTCTGTAGCACTCGATCGAGTGTCCTCGTACCAGGCTTCATGCGTGTGGTTTTTGGGTTGTAATCGATCTTGTTTTCGATTTTTATTTGCATATTGTTAATTAATCAATATTTTTAGCAATATGTGAATCTTTTGTTGTTGTTTATTTATGATTTACACGTTTTAAATCCAAGGTATAAACTTGTTTTGATTTCCAAAGTGCAGCGTTTGCGTTTTAACGAGTCACTCGATCGAGCCCCTGCTGCACTTGATCGAGTGACACTGACACTCGATCGAGTGCCCCTGTTGCTCGGTCGAGTGCTCATCTTTCAGGCTTTCTTTTTCGAAAATAACTTGTTTCTTATTTTCACATGGCCTAAAATAATATACTGTATACGGAAATAGTATATTATTTTTGTGAAACGGTTCACCCTTGTTTGATACATATTATTTTAAAACGGTTTAAAATAATAGGATTATATGTTCATTAAAATTGGTGATTAAAGCGGTATAGTCACATAATTTTAATCTTAAAAGGCGGTTTGGTAAAAATTTATTAATCATAATAACAGTATTATGTCATGTATGAATTTTTTTAGTTGATGCATTTTATTTATCGTCTTGTGAATGCTTAGTGAATGCTTTCAATAACGTATTTATTTTTGCAAACGGTTGTAACTTAGTGTGGCCTTAGAAGATTGTGTCACCGTAACGATGGGACACAGTCTTGCTTGTAATTTTGAGATCTTGAATCTCCGTTTTGGGTTTTTGCCATGTAATTACTTTTGTATTTAAATTAGAATGTAAATAGGTTATATTTGTAATTTAAATTAGTAATTTTGTGAAGACCAAAGACGGAAGACTGGATGCTCACTCCCGCTGCAAGACCAAGATGGAACATCAAGACAAGCTTCTAGGGTCCAACGGTGGATTCCAAGTTGTTTTATGTTTATTTTGGTAGGATAGGCCACACTAGGACTTTTATTTACGTTTATTGCGTTTATCTTTATGCTTTCATCGATAATAGCTTGCATCATATTCCGTCTAAAAACCAAACCACCTATAACATGCCTGAAAACTGACTCATGTAGAGGGTACGCGTTAGTTTTCTGTGACAATACAGATGTCACGAGTCACATGTAAAGCCATCACTTTATTTAATTCATTCACGCATATGCTAGATTTTAGTTCACTTAATATGAATACATATAAGTCGATGGGGTCTTCCTCGTATAACCAAAAATTGAGATTAGTCTTTATAAATCAGCCTCCCATGAATCCCTTCTTCGTCGGTAGGCATAATATGACCCCTTCTACGTCGGGTAAGTGGGAACAGATGATTTATTTTATCTCAACATCATAGTCACTCGATACTATCTAGCGACTGAGATGGACTAATAGATAGGATATACGGAAATCTATCGACCAAGAGTTCCAACAGTGGAATTAGCCAAACTGTGGGCTTATCAATGTACGGAAATTGAGTCTTGGGATCGTTTATATAGTTCTTGAGGGAGATCAATTATATAAATGCTTGAGTCTACGAGTTTAAATTCAATTTAATATAGACTTAAATCACAACAATAAGTTGCTTATATGGTTTTGTTTTATCTTCTTTCCAGTGTAGAACACGTTCATTTAAAACTGTTGTATAACTAAATGGCTGGTGAAGACCCAATGCCAAGTGCCAAGCTAGCACGTGAATCCTGGCTAAAGGCCTTCATGGACTCCATGAATCAGTCAACTAGACTGAGGAATGATGGGTCAAATTTCTCTGACTGGGAGGCAGCACTACGGAATGCTGCCATTGCTGACGGAAAGCTTAAGTATTTAACTGAGCCCATTCCGGCACACCTAGGAACTGGAGCTAGAGCCAACGAAGTTCGCGCTCATAGCGACTTCGTCATGGAAGCGGGTGCGATAAAGAACGTACTCATCTATGCAATGGAATCAAATTTGCAAAGACGCTTCATATCCCATGGTGCAAACAAGATTTTCACCACGCTCACTAAAGAATTCTCAAAAGCTCCGAGAATTGTTTCTTATGAGCATACCTGTCGCTTCTTTGAGGCGAAACTCCAGAAGGGCCAAGCTGTTAGCCCACATATTCTCAACATGATTGAGAATATCGAGAAACTGGAGACCCTGAACTGCAAGATCAGTGAGAACATAATCGTTGATCGAATGCTTCATTCGCTTCATGATGGGTTCGCCCTCTTTAGGGCCAACTACTACATGAACGACATGAAGAAGACTCCTCATGAGCTCCACTCCCTTCTCGTACAGACCGAGTAGGATCTGAAATTAAGTGGGAGCATGAAGCAGGATGTCCTCATGATCTCCAGTAAGGGAAAGGGTAAAGGGAAGGCTAAAGCTCAGGGCGACCTAGCAGTAGGTAAGCCCAGGTTCAAGAAACCAGGATTTACTAAGAGTGGGCCAGGTGAGTCGAGCAACTCACAGGGCAAGACAAAGAGCAAGGATACTAGGATGGAATGCCACCACTGCCACAAGACTGGGCATTGGAGGCGCTCATGCCCCGTGTATCGCGAGGACATTAAGGCAGGCCGCGTTACTCCTGTTGGTATGTCTTCTTCTTCTTTTATTCACATGATTGAGATTAACCATGCAAGTTGCGGAACTTGGGTACTTGATACTGGTTGTGGTTCTCATCTATGTAATCATGTGCAGCGCTTCCGAAACCAAGAACCCCTAATCAAGGGTGAGGTGGACCTGCGTGTCGGGAATGGAGCACGCGTTGCTGCAGTCTCGAAGGGAACATACGTGATCCAGCTTCCAAGTGGATTCGAGTTATTTTTATATAACTGTTATTATGTTCCTAGTTTGTCCAAAAACATTATTTCAGTTTCTGCGCTTGACAAACTCGGCTTTTCATTTGTAATAGAGAATAATAGCTGTATTTTCTCCTTACACAATATGATTTATGGCAAGGCAGTTTCCATGAATGGAATTTATGTTTTAGATCAAACTACCGAAATATTACAAGTGAATAACAAGAGATTAAAGGTAGGTGACAAAGATCAAACTTACCTATGGCATTGTCGTATGGGACACATAAATGAGAAACGCGTGAAACAGCTCATACAGAATGGAGCTATCTCGCCCTTTGATTTCGAATCATATGGCACGTGTGAATCTTGTCTCATCGGTAAGATGACTCGTATTTCCTTCAAAGGTGTTGGAATGCGCGCTGCCGACCTATTAGGACTCATACATACGGACGTATGTGGCCCTATGTCGATCAACGCACGAGAAGGCTATAGGTATTTCATCACTTTCACGGATGATTTGAGTAGATATGGCTATGTCTACTTAATGAAGCACAAAAGTGAATCCTTTGACAAGTTCAAAGAATACCAGAATCGGGTACAGAACCAGCTGGGTAGAAAGATTAAAGCACTACGTTCTGATCGTGGTGGTGAGTATCTTTCACACGAGTTTGATCAACACCTTAAAGACTGTGGCATCGTGCTACAGTTAACTCCACCTGGAACACCACAATTAAATGGTGTGTCCGAACGGAGAAATCGAACTCTACTTGATATGGTTCGATCCATGATGAGTCACACCGTTGTGCCTGATTCATTGTGGGACTATGCTCTTTTGTCAGCCGCTCTAATACTTAACCGAAGTCCGTCTAAAGTTGTTGACAAGACTCCATGCGAATTATGGAAGGGAACGGTCCCTAACTTGTCCTTTATTCGGGTTTGGGGCTGCGAGGCTTATGTCAAGTGGAGACACGAGGATAAGCTCGGCCCGCGATCGGTCAAGACATACTTTATAGGCTATCCAAAGGGAACTTTTGGTCATTACTTCTACTCGCCTACCGAACAACGTGTTTTTGTTGCGGCTAGTGCGGCGTTCTTAGAGAAGGAATTTCTCGAGAATAAGTCGAGTAATAGAACCTTCGAGTTATCGGAGGTTCAAGAACCAACTGCCGAGCAACCATTGGAGGAAACAGTTCCTTCAACCGAGCCTGCGGTAGATATTCCTGAGGAACCTAGGAGGTCGGGAAGAGTCTCTATTCCTCCGGACAGATACATTGGTATGGTCGAGGAACATGATACAGATGACGTCTTACTCCTAGAGGGTAACGAACCCACAACCTATAAAGGTGCCATGACCAGTTCTGACTCAAAGCTATGGCTAGAAGCCATGCAATCCGAGATGGACTCCATGTGTGAGAACAACGTGTGGGATCTTGTGGACCTACCTGCAAAGGTACGTCCCCTTCAATGCAAATGGCTTTACAAAATAAAGCATGCCGTGGAAGGTAAACAAGATATCCATAAGGCAAGACTAGTTGCTAAAGGTTTCACCCAAGTGCCAGGCTTGCACTACGATGAGATCTTTGCACCCGTAGTCATGCTACGTTCCATTCGGATTATCTTAGCGATCGCCGCATTTCATGACTATGAAATATGGCAAATGGACGTTAAAACCGCCTTCTTAAACGGTTATTTGGAGGAAGAGTTGTACATGGTACAACCTGAAGGTTTTATTGATCCAGCACATCCTAAGAAAGTTTGCAAGCTTAAGCGTTCCATCTATGGACTTAAGCAAGCATCGCGGAGTTGGAATCATCGCTTCGACCAAGTGATAAAAGAGAATGGAT
Source organism: Silene conica (assembly GCA_029255685.2). Taxonomy (NCBI): domain Eukaryota; kingdom Viridiplantae; phylum Streptophyta; class Magnoliopsida; order Caryophyllales; family Caryophyllaceae; genus Silene; species Silene conica. The sequence continues at coordinate 47,307,940 of CM055312.2, read as the reverse complement.
TCATTTGATCAGTCGAGGAACCATGTCTCTATATCAAGTCGAGTGGGAGCAAGATTGTATTCCTAGTACTGTATGTCGACGACATACTCTTGATTGGGAATGACATACCTCTCTTATCTTCGGTTAAAGCATGGTTGAAAAACCATTTCCAGATGAAAGATCTGGGAGAGGCACAAAGAATTTTGGGCATCCGTATCTACAGGGATAGATCACGACGGATGTTGTCTCTCAGTCAGGAGTCTTATATAGATAAGATCCTGGAGAGATTCAGCATGACGAACTCCAAGAAGGGGTTCCTTCCTATGACTCCTGGGCTTCACTTGAGCAAGACTCAAGAAGCTAAGTCATTGGAAGAGAAAGAGCGCATGAGTCGGATTCCTTATGCTTCGGCAATAGGATCGATCATGTATGCCATGATATGCACACGTCCTGACGTTGCATATGCATTGAGTATGACAAGTCGATTCCAAGCTCATCCAGGTGAACAACACTGGATGGCCGTGAAAAACATTCTTAAGTACCTACGGAGGACTAAAGATTGGGGATTGACTTACGGAGGCGACTCGACGCTCTGCGCCACGGGTTACGCAGATGCTAGCTTCCAAACGGATCGAGATGACTCGAAATCTCAGTCTGGATTCGTTTTTACTCTTAATGGTGCTGTTGTCAGCTAGAAAAGTTCTAAACAGAGTGTTACAGCAGATTCTACGACTGAGTCCGACTACTATGCCGCCTCAGAAGCAGCTAAGGAAGCAATATGGATGCGTCAATTCTTACAAGGACTATCAGTAGTGCCTAGTTCGAATGACCCAATCACCGTTTATTGTGATAATAAAGGTGCAATCTTCCAAGCTAAGGAGCATAAGTCTAGCAACAAGGCTAGGCATGTACAACGGAAAGCTCATCTAATCAGAGATTACGTAGAGCAAAAGGAGATTTTCATTGATAAGATCGCTACGGATGACAACATAGCTGATCCTCTCACAAAAGCATTACCACGTGATAAGCATGAAGGGCACATTCATTCCATGGGGATTGGATGTGTTCCTAAGTTGTAGTACTCTTTTATGAATTCATGTAATAATTCATTTTCTCGTGTACTCTATTCCACCTTATTGTTATGATATATAATGTTTTGTTTCTCATGTGGAATTGTACGCCAATTTTGAACACCACAAAGTGAACTGATTAACATTACATCGTTTTGGTCCTTGATTACCCTCTTGAGCTGATAACTCAGGTAATCATTTTGTGACGTTGGTTGATGGTGGGTTCAACGAGCCAAGTCACACGGCTGACTGACCAATCATCAAGGCGAGTTATACGGATATCTCGTAGGACACCCCGTGACAGTGTTATGGAGTCCTAAATGTTTTACAACATTGGGTGCCAGGTCGTGGATAGGACCTCCATAGTGTTCCTTAGAGTCGAGTCTTTTGACTTTCAACTGTCTCTTGAGATTAAGGCAGATTTTGGGTAACTTTGGTTTCTTTCCCACGGTCATCGTAACAGGGGCCAAGAGGATTTTTTCTGGGTTATTTCATGTTGCGCGATATCGGCAGGATTCGAGTTGAGGGGAAATATCCAAACCCTTATCAGGATTTTATCATTTCTCAGGGCCACTCGAGGAGTAGTAACTGAAATGCATGGCCATGCTCGAATACAGATTCGTTTTATCAGTTAAGTTACTCTCTAGTCGGGGAAACCACTCTTGATACAGATCGCTTGTGAGATACGACCTTTGCGAATGCGGATTTGCAAATTGTCTTACATTGAGTGGGAGAAATTTTAATAGGATATGAGAATCGGTTATCGCACCTACACTTGTACGGACAAGTGGGAGTTTGTTGGAGCTTGTGTCCTCCACATGTAGTGTGATAACGTCATTGCACATACCCTTGTACGGACAAGTGGGAGATTGTTGGGGCTGGTGTCCTTGACAATTAAGTACAATGACTTATTAAATCTCTTTAAGGATCACAAGGGCATACTTCAGTATTATTACCAGTTGATCCACGTTTATCAATAACGGTTGGCTTGCTAGATAAGTTTGACGTTATTGTCATACGGATGGCGGTGATCAACTGGTCCTTATACGTCACACCTATAGGACACGTTTGAGAGATGTGAAGGTATGAAAATACAGTCACATTTATGCCGAATACGACTAAACAGTTAGTCAGAGGTATTGACTATTAAATTAGTCAATAAGATGTTGAGATGATTATTTAATACGGATTAAATAATTTTAGTTAATACGGATTACATGATTAATTCGTAAAATTTTAATATAAACGGTTATATTTAATTAAATATTGTATTCGCGTATTAATATAAACAGTTATATTAATTTGGGTAATTATACAATATCGTATTTTGTCAGACCATTATTAATATATCGACTGTATTAATAACTGATAACATGTTACGATTTATAAATAAAACCCGCGAATTATATTTTAGCTAAATGGGTCGAATCACGAATTAGAATAAGGTAAGAGTGGAAAGCCCACTCTTACCCTATTCATGAATTTCGGCCGTGCACTACATAAGGAGGAGGACTCTCCTTATGTCAGTTGACTCTTGTTTCACTGTTTAAACAAATCTCAAGAAAATTAGGGTTTGAGAGCATTCTTCTCCCATAACCCAGATCTCATATCTAAAACTCAAAAGGCTCTCCCGATATTACAAGGCAGTTGGAGAGGATTTCTAGCACACGCGGCAACGTCTCAATCTAAGTCTTGGGTGCAAGTTATAGGAGGGAATTTGTGTTAATTCCTGTTCTTAGGCCTTTCGCACAAGGACTAAAGGTTGTACTCTTATTCGTATGTTTTTAATCTTATGACTATATACACGACTGTAATTTTCATTATAATCCTGCAAATATAGGGCGAATACACGTTTTATTCCCCACATAAAAAACGTGTATTATATATGCTTCAATTGGAGCTGTTTCGGGTGGTCGGAGCGGCCATTTTTATTTTTCAGCTTGTTTTTCTACCACGTGTCCGAAATCGCATCATGAGGTATCTTATTCGATTCTAAACCAATAAACAACAATAAATAACTTATACATGGTTATTCGATTTTCGGCCGAAACTGGTTTATAGCAAACCGGTAAAGTCAAATGTCTTCCGGAGTTTTTAAAAATTTTTGAGTCCACTTTATCTGACTCGATTAACAATGCATGCGATTTTCGGACAATTTCGTTTCGGGGAGCTCAGAGGCCGAAAGAACGTGTATTACCCATGAATTCGAGCAGTTCCGGGTGGTCGGAGCGGCCATTATTATTTTTCAGCCTGTTTTTGTACCACGTGTCCGAAATTGCATCGGAAGATATCTTATTCGATTCTAGACCCTAAAAACAACTATAAATCACTTTTACACGGTTATCCGATTTTCGGCCGAAATTGGTTTATCGCATACCGTTAAACGTTAAATGTCTTCTGATATTTCTGCAAATTTTTGTGCCCGCTTTATCTGACTCGATTAACAATCCGTGCGATTTTCGGTAATTTTTGTTTCAGGAATTCAGAGGCCTGAAAAACGTGTATTATATATCCTTTAGTTCGAGCTGTTACAGGTGGTCGGAGCGGCCATTGTTATTTTTCAGCTTGTTTTTCTACAACGTGTCCGAAATCGCATCATGAGATATCTTATTCGATGGTAAACCCTATAAACAACTTTAAATAACTTTTACATGGTTATCCGATTTTCGGCTGAAACTGGTTTATGGCATACCGGTAAAGTCAAATGTCTTCCGGAGTTTTTGAAAATTTTGGAGTCGACTTTATCTGACTCGATTAAGAATCTATTCGATTTTCGGACATTTTCGTTCCGAGGAGCATAGAGGCCTAGAAATCGTGTATTACCCATCAATTTGAGCCGTTTCGGGTGGTCGGAGCGGCCAATGTTATTTTTCAGCCTGTTTTTCTACCACGTGTCCGAAATTGTATCATGAGATATCTGATTCGATTCTAGAACCTATAAACAACTATAAATCACTTTTACACGGTTATCCGATTTTCGGCCGAAATTGGTTTATAGCATACCGGTAACGTCAAATGTCTTCTGATGTTTTTGCCAATTTTGTGCCCGCTTTATCTGAATTGATTAACCATTCTTGCAATTTTCGATAATTTTCGTTTCGGGAGCTTAGAGGCCTAAAAAACGTGTATTCTATACCCTTCAATTCGAGCCGTTTCAGGTGGTCGGAGTGACCGTTTTAAATTTCAGCCTGCTTTTTTACCACGTGACCGAAATTGCATCATGAGATATCTTATTCGATTCTAGACACTATAAACAACTATAAATCACAATTACACGGTTATCCAATTTTCGGCCGAAATTGGTTTATAGCATACCGGTAACGTCAAATGTCTTCTGATGTTTTTGTCAATTTTTGGGCCCGCTTTATCTGACTTGATTAACCATTCTTGCAATTTTCGATAATTTTCGTTTCGGGAATTCAGAGGCCTAAAAAACATTGTATTATATACCCTTCAATTCGAGCCGTTTCAGGTGGTCGGAGCGACCATTTTTAATTTCATCCTGTTTTTTAACACGCATCCGAAATCGTATCATGAGGTATCTTTTTCAATTCTAGACCCTATAAACAATTATAAATCACTTTTACACGGTTATCCGATTTTCGGCCGAAATTGGTTTATAGCATACCGATAACGTCAAATGTCTTCTGATGCTTTTGCAAATTTTTGTGCCCGTTTTTTATGAACTGATTAAACATTCTTGCAATTTCCGATAATTTTCGTTTCGGGAGCTCAGAGGCCTAAAAAACGTGTATTATATACCCTTCAATTCGAGCCGTTTCAGGTGGTCGGAGCGACCATTTTTAATTTCAGCCTGATTTTTACCACGTGTCCGGAATCGTATCATGAGGTATCTTTTTTGATCCTAGACCCTATAAACAATTATAAATCACTTTTACACGGTTATCCGATTTTCGACCGAAACTGGTTTATAGCATACCTGTAATGTTAAATGTCTTTTGATGTTTTTGAAAAATTTTCTGCCCGCTTCATCTGACTCGATTAACCATCCGTGCGATTTTCGGTAATATTTGTTTCAGGAGTTCAGAGGCCTAAAAAACGTGTATTATATATCCTTCACTTCGAGCTGTTTCGGGTGATCGGAGCGGCCATTGTTATTTTTCAGCCTGTCTTTCTACCATGTGTCCAAAATTGCATCATGAGATATCTTATTCGATTCTAGACCCTATAAACAACTATAAATCACTTTTACACGGTTATCCGATTTTCGGCCGAAATTGGTTTATAACATACCGGTAACGTCAAATGTCTTCTGATGTTTTTGCAAATTTTGTGCCCGCTTTATCTGACTCGATTAACCATCCGTGGGATTTTCGGTAATTTTGTTTCAGGAGTTCAGAGGCCTAAAAAACGTGTATTATATATGGTTCAATTCGAGCTGTTTCGGGTGGTCGGAGCGGCCATTTTTATTTTTCAGCTTGTTTTTCTACCACGTGTCTAAAATCGCATCATGAGGTATCTTATTCGATTCTAAACCCTATAAACAACTATAAATAACTTTTACATGGTTATCCGATTTTCGGCCGAAACTGGTTTATAGGATACCGGTAAAGTCAAATGTCTTCCGGAGTTTTTGAAAATTTCTGAGTCCGCTTTATCTGACTCGATTAACAATCCATGCGATTTTCGGACATTTTCGTTCCGGGGAGGTCAGAGGCCTAAAAAACGTGTATTACCCATCAATTCGAGCCGTTTCGGGTGGTCGGAGCTAGGGCTGAGCAAAACTGGATATCTTATCCGGTTTTGGAATCCGGATCAGATATCCGAATTTAAATACTTCAATATTCATGATCCACATCCGATCCGAATTTATTAGATATCCGAAAATCCGGAATACGAAAATTCGGATATCCAGTTTTCTAAATCCAGATTTTATCCGGTTTTAGCTGTTTGCAATTAGCAATGATAATGGGCTTATTGGGCGTTTCCCAGTGGGCTTTTGTAAACAAAAACTAAAGATCCATACCCCATTTTGAGGGGTCTTCGTCTTTTCGATGCCATAAAAGTATTAAACCATAAATTACAAGTCTTCAAATTACAATTTCCGATCTAATAAATTACAAGTCCCATAAATTATAAAATTACAAGTCCCATAAATTATAAAATAACAAGTCTTATAATGTGTCCTCAACGCAAAGCGGGGGTCCCAGCAGTACGGAGCCAATCTTGAGTACATAAAAGAGCGTCCACCATTCTTGGAGACAAACATGTACGGAATGAATCTAGAACCCGACCCCCGGTGCTAAAAGCGGACTCGGAAGCAACCGAAGAGACCGGAATAACAAGTACATCACGGGCAATCAAAGAAAGTACGGAATATCTTATTTGGTTATCCTTCCACTATTGTAAAATGTTAAAATTTGATTCCCTACTTTCTCGAGGTTCATCTAAATACTTTTCCAATTCTGTTTTTTTCCCAACATGTCCATCACCCACATCAAGGTCAAACCTATTACTCAAAAGCGCACCAAAGTTAAAAGTATCATCTTGTTTATTATCCTTAGGATGAGGGTTAGCTCTAGTGGTGTTGGTGGAATTAGAAGATGAGGCACCTCCCTTTGATTAAGGAGTAGAAGTAGAATACTCCTCAAATAAGGTTTGTAAGAAATATTTGATATTCAAGCTTAAAAGCTTACCCCTCTCTTCACCATATGCTTTCCTCACCATCCAGTCAACACCAACAAATTTCCATCTTGGGTCAAGTAATAATGATATAAATAAAAACAAATTTAAGTTATCAATCTTGCCCCAATACTTGTCATACTTGACCTTCATTTTATATGCCATCTTTTTAATGTCCTCATATTCATGAGCGAGATGCTTAGAGAGCACCTCACCAACACCAAATATAACCTCAACATAAGCATTACTAGTGACATAAAGAGAACCCGACATTTTCACAGTGGCATCATAGAAAACTTTCAAAAAGGGTAACAAACTAGCCACTTGCTTCCACTCCTCACTTGTAACATCATCACCATGCTTGCTCATTTCTTTTTGAAGAGTGGAGTCTTTCCCATATAAAAGACCAAATGCCTTCTTAAATGTTAAAGAAGACTCAAGCATCAAATAAGTGGAGTTCCATCTTGTCTCGACATCTAAACATACACTACTTTGACTTTTTATTTTCTCCTCTAACACACATGCCTCAAATTTTTTCCTTCTAGCGGGTGACGACCTTACATATTTACAAAAAGCACGAATTTTAACAACTGCTTTTATAAGATCTTGTAAACCATCCTTAACCACTATGTTTAAAATATGAGCAGCACATCTCATATGTAAATACTTCCCTTGCATTAAATCAGTTTCTGAAATATTTAACTTTCTCTGTAACATCCCGTATTTTCGTAAATTATATTTTAAAGGTTTTAAATTATTTTTTTTCGGAATAAAATAATATCTTAATATTTATTGAGAAAGTATTTTAAATATATCATTAAGATCTGTCTTAAGGACTACGGATACAACTTGGCAAGCTTAAGTCCGTATCATAAACCCGTTCACATTTCAAACCCGTTTTCATTTAAACGGGAAAGGACAATAAAACCCTACAATTCCATATTGAATGTCGACATAAACTTCATCACCAAAAACATTTCACAGGATCTTTTTCTTCTTCATTTCTCCTTAAACCTCCACGCTTAAATTCGATTTTCAATCATCATCCGAATTCCAAACCAAGGCAAGTTATACATTTCTGAAATCCTCTTGAAATTTGCAACACATCTATCACTTTCAATTTCCATTTCATCCAACTTGAAAAATGGCCTGTTTTGATTAGAATCCGTTTTTAGCTTCTTAAAGCCGTTTTTCTTGTTGTAGGAGAAGGTTTAGAAGATCCCATGGTGGTTGGTGTCGTCATTGAAGACGAGCTTGGAGCAAAAACGCTTTAGAGGTGACAATTAAGAGAAACTCAGCCTTATTTGTAATATTAGCACTTTTCTTGCTTGAGATGATTAAGTTTCTGATTTTTCATGATATGAATGTTGTTGGGACTTAGTAACATGCTAGGAGTACACAAGGAAAGACTTTCATATGCCTTGTTTATGTTTCATATGCTAGATGATGAAATTTCAGAATTTGTGTGCTTAAGACGAATACAAAGTATGCATTTATTGAGGCTTTATTGTGTTGTTTAATACTTGCTTTTGGTGTATTTGGGACTTACATATGCTGGGTAATCTTTGGATGTTGCGATTTTAGAAGTTTAGGTTCGATTTGAGAAGATTTGAATGTTTTAGGAAATGGCGATTTTGCGTACAGGAGGCTCTGAGCCGGTAGGCTGACCGGCGGCCGGTCGGCCGGCTCAGAGTCATAGTTGCGTATTTTGCGATCGTTAAGTCTGAGGAAGGGTTCTGAGCCGGAAGGTCGGCCGCCGGTCGACCGGCTCAGAATCCCTTTTGGTGTTTGGAAATTTTTTGTAAAGGCTTGGGATAGGATTCTCAGCCGGCAGACCGGCAGCCGGTCCACCGGCTGAGAGTCTCTCCTTGTTGTTTTGAATTTTGAAGAAAGGTATTGGGAATGGACTCCCAGTCGGCTGGCCGGCGGATGGTCCACCGGCTGAGGGCCTCTTCTCATTGATTTGACTGATTTTTGTAAAGGTATGGGAAGGGACTCCCAGCCGGTGGGCCGGCAGACGGTTCCAGACCGGCTGAGAGCCCCTGTTCTCATTATTTGGCTTATAACTTTTAATCGGTTATTCAGTGTTGTTTGAAATTCGTTCCGTGTACCTTTCATGTGTGTTTGAGGTCCCCGGAGGATGGGCGACACTATATTGGGTTCGGGAATGGAGAGAGGATAGAGACCCCCCGGTCGGGTAACCGAAAGGGAAACCGGCTCTCCCTCAACATAGTTCCCGGGGTCAATTGAGTGTTGTTTAGAAGTATAAGAGATAAGAACTAAAGATTTAGTTATTGAGTTGAATGCTTATAGTGATGCGTATTGAGTTATGCGTTAAGATGTCGCCTCTGAACTTAATACGTAGATTGGTTGTCATATATAGGGGTATGCGTTGAGATGTTGCCTCTGAGCCCTATATGTGTTTGTTTGTCGTGTATGGAGGTATGCGTTAAGATGTCGCGTCTGAGCTCCATACATGTTTGGTTGTCGTGTCTGGGGTATACGTTGAGATGTCGCCTTTGAGCCCCGACATGTTTGTGTGATCGCGTCAGGACATACGTTGAGTTTTCGCCTCTGAGTCTGACGAGTAGAGCAACTGCACGACGGGGCAGTCAGGTTGTCAGACCTTACCCGGGGTGCAGGTGTTGGATGCTAGTCCATGCGTTGAGTTTTCGCCTCATAGTCTAGTGTCTTGTGATGTAGTAGGGGAACATGCGTTGAGTTTTCGCCTCTGAGTTCCTTACTTTGATGGTGAATTGAGTGCCAGTCCATGCGTTGAGTTTTTGCCTCTGAACCTTTATACTTGCTGATTGAGTTAGTATCTAGGTTATGCGTTAAGGTGTCGCCTCTGAACCTTTTTAGTTGTTGTTTTATATCAGCTTGCCTTGAGTTGGTACAGTGTCAGATATGCATGATGATATTGATGATTATATTACCTTGGTTATAGTTTGTTCATCCAAGGCATTGGATGACTCTTTAGTCAGTTTCGTAAATAGTTTGGACTGAAAGACCCCCCGACCGGGTAACCGGTAGGGAAACCGGCTTTCCTTCCAAATGGTTTCCGAAGTTGGTTGAGAGCTGTGCATTAGTGATTGCATGATAGTAAGAGATTCAGTTGATGAGATTTTGTAACAACCCGAAGAGTATGATATGAGTTTGTGTGGAAATTTGTCCCACATCGGTAGATTGAGAGGCTTGTGATATGTTTATAATAGCTCCCACCCACCACTTAGTAATAATAGCTCCCACCCACCACTTAGTAACAAGGCCTTGTGCTTTTGGGCTTAAGTGAGGACAAATAATGGGGCCAAAAGTGTGCACCCATCTTATTGGGTTTGTGTTACGACCGTGGTGGGTCGGGTTGTTACAGATTTATACTTCACATGTTATATATGCTGGAGTATTCTGTTTGTATTTCTGCGTTACGTGTCGTTACAAAATGTGGCTAGGAAAACTCTAGTCACTCCCCACTGATTGTGGCGTACATGTTTACACGTATGTAGGTACATGCAGGTTGGCAGGGGTTGCTGAGAGCTAGCGAGTGATGATCCGCTTATCATCATATGACTTACACTTTACGATAGCTAGACTTTAGTTTTTATACACTTGATGTTTTGAGTGCCTGTAGGGATGTTCCATCCCAGGCTGTTGTATATATTTTGCTTCAGTACCTAGACAGTTATACTTATCTATTTATGTTTATATCAGTTTCAGTTTTCAGTTTTAATTCACCTCGCATGTTTAGTTGTTAAAAAGTTTTAATTCCGCTGCATTTTTAGTACTTTGTATGATTTTATTTTCCGCTTTCGCGAGGGGTTTTACAGTTGGTATCAGAGCATTATTGCTCCCGACGCACTCATGTAACCCCCAACCTTAACTTGACCATATAATTGAATAATGAATGAGAGATGGGGTAGATTTAAGGACTTATATTGTAGTCTGTTTGTGCCTTGTTAGGGATACGTCTAACGGTTTATTCTCTTATGATTGAAGAATGACAGAATCAACCAATGATGAGTACGCTGAGACGCAAGCCCTCATTCAAACTCTTCAGGATTGCATAGCTAGGTCGTCTATGCCTTCTTCTTCATTTCAAACCTCGGGAAGTAACCAACCTGGAGGATTGGCTTGGATTATCACATAGATGTGGAGGAATGCAGCTAAGACATTCGACGGAGAGACCAGTGCTGCGACCCTCACCGCTTGGTTCTTTGACATGGAAAAGAACTTCATGATTTATGGTGTTCGATCTGAGGATCAAACCCGAGTAGCATCCCAGTTCTTAGTTCGTGAGGCTAGACGTTGGTGGATGACGATCAGCGCTCCTGCTACTCGTGACCCTACTTTCACTTGGAGTCGTTTCAAGACTCTTCTTGGCATGAGGTTTTACCACAGGGACATACGCCAAGATAAGATGACCGAGTTCATGAACCTTCGCCAAGGAACCTTTCTGTTCAAGACTTCACCAATCGATTTGTGGAGCTAATCCACTTTGTCCCACAACTAGTTGAGAAAGAAGAAGACAAAGCTTACCTGTTTCGAAGCAAGCTTAATGCTGAGACTAGGAGTGTAGCCAGTGGTGACCCGACTTCTTACTTCCAGAGTTACTACAGTGTCTTACGAGCGGAGGACCCTTACCAGATCTATTGTTAAGGAGCTAGAGCCTTCTCTCCTCCTCGACCGCCTTTGAATAGATGCCGAAGCGGGAGAGCTCTTAGTCCTCCTGCCTCCTCTTCCCTTGGAAAAAGGAAGCGTCCCCAGAAGAAGAAGAAGTCCGACAAAGCTAAGACATCTCAGGTTCGAAGCATGAGCCTTCCACCTGACGCTTCCCTAAAGTGTTTCAAGTGCCGCAAAGATCTTCATCCTAGAGTTGACTGCCATGGTAACCCTTATCGTTGCCATACCTGCGGGAAAGTAGGATATCGCTCATTCGAGTGCCCCGTGGGGAAGGTCGCCATTGACAGGGCTATCACTATTGACCCAGAGGCTGAGACCAGTGGAGCCGGAGCTATTCAGATTCAAGCAGAGACTAGAGTTTATCCCGATCCACCTACTGGTATGTACGTGCCTACTGTTCTCTTCATGATCTGAGATACTTGCAACCGTTAAGATTTCAGTCTCCTCCCTTAGATTCCTGTTAGTCTTCTTTGAAATCCACTTTCATTTCCTTTTTGACTCAACCAGGTAACTTGCTTCCCTGGAACACCTTGCGCGGTAACTCACCTTAGCCAGACTTGAGAATTTCTTGAGGTCAACGATAGACTGTGTTTTGGAGAGTGTTGTTACTTGAGGAAAACCTAGGAAGCTTTATGAGATATGTTTTGGTGACCCTAATGTCTATATGTCACCAATTTGAAGGTTAAAGTGAGCGATTGGATAATTGAACTAAGTAGAGTGTCACACATGGCTTTCGATGACACTTAGGTGTGAGAACCTTGCTGAGTCATGGGTGATTGTATGTTTGTATTTGCCATTGGAGAATTTAGAGGAACTTAGAGTAGAGAGTGATTTCGAGGAATATGCTTAAGGTACTGATGTTGTCAGATAAGTGAGGGAGGTAAGCTAATGCCGCTTAAACTTGAGGAACGAGAGTTGTTAGTAACGGTGTGAGAACATTGGAACATTTACAAAGAACTTGTGGAATTGACTGAGTGATTGCCCTTAAGTTACTTAATGGGTCTTAACATTTATCTAATGAAGAACTTAAAAGGAATTTAAGGATGCACCACCAGTTTGAGAATGGAATAGAGTGGTTCCTTGGGAGGTGTAGTTCGGAAAACACATTGATTTAAGTATGGTTATTTGGTGGACTGTAACGCGAGTATAGTAGGTATATCATATGGGTTTAATAGCCTGAGGGTTTGGTTGAATTGTCATTTGGGAACTATCTGAGATGGGTTATCTAAACTTTTGGGAATAGGTAACTGGAAGGATGATACTGCTTTAGACTTTGAGGAACTTTGAGATCCGTATCATTTCTAGGAAATAGTCATGAGAACCGGTCATAGGCTTGCTTGACTTGGAAGTTGCTACTTTGGTGAGACCTTACCCTGGAATGTTCGCTTCATGGTAATAGATGACTTTGGAGAACTTAGGATTTCGAAATACCCCGTAGGATGAGATTGATGGAATTGAACTACGTAGGACTAAAGGATATAGGTGATTTTTGGTTATGGTCGTCTGATTGAGAAGAGTCATAGTGTAGGAAGTTCGGTACCCTAAATTTTAGGATTCAATGTTATGGTACTAGAATGCTGGTTTAGAATTTGAAGGTGCGTGAACCCGAGTCTGAGGGATGTATATAGACTTCTACGTTGAGTGTGAATTTTGGAAACCACCTTGTTGAGGAACACCTTGTTCTGTGGATGAGGTGATAGTAAGAGGGATCGTGAAACCGTTGTGAGTCTAGAGATCACTGGAATTGCCTTTCTTGGGATATACTAGGAATCGTTGTAACGATATCTCGATTATGGATTGAGCGGTTAGTGTACCCATGATTAGCAAAAGTTACCGTCTTCCTTGACCTCTAACCTGGTCGTTTCGTCCCTTCAGTCCTTCCTTGTACGTCCTGTCAGCTGTGAAACTTGTAATTTCTGATCCTTCGTGTAGAAGGCAAACCTTACGATCGTTTCTACGCTCTCAAGCGACTGTTTTTGAAACTTTTTCCCTAGTGTTGACTTTAAATTCGCTGTTTTTGGAAAGACTTAATTGTTTTGAGAATTTGCAACTACTTCCTCTTCCGTTGAAAGTGACTTTTATTCGATTATTGCAATTTTACTCTTTCGAGGATTTGGGAATAAAGGTTATTTTGGAAAATTTGGTTTTGAAAGAACTGTTTAACTTTAATTTGGATTGATCTCAGCGTTGATTAGTCATCTGAACTCGTTATTGGAGACGTCTGATAACCCGTACTGTGCTTATCAACACCAGATCGATCAGGATTTTGAATTTTTAATGATTTTATTTTGGGACTTGTCTCAGATTTGGAATGTTGGACTCTTGAATACGTAACGAGAATCCCATTGTCCATTGACGAAGACTCGTGCCTTGGAATCTATTTCTACTTGAGACCTTTTTGAAGAGTAAAATCTTGGGTTACCATAACCCGTGTGGTACATTTTGAAAGTTATGTTGTTTTCGTACTTACTTCTACCTTCGAGTTTCGAGGACGAAACTTTTTGAAGATTGGGTGATTGTAAAATCCCGTATTTTCGTAAATTATATTTTAAAGTTTTTAAATTATTTTTTTTCGGAATAAAATAATATCTTAATATTTATTGAGAAAGTATTTTAAATAAATCATTAAGATCCGTCTTAAGGACTATGGATACAACTTGGGAAGCATAAGTCTGTATCATAAACCCATTCACATTTCAAACCCGTTTTCATTTAAACGGGAAAGGACAATAAAACCCTACAATTCCATATGGAATGTCGACTCAATAAATCCATGCGTTGAGTTTTCGCCTCTGAATCCTTGCTTGAGGTTGTGAACTTGGTATCTAGGTTATGCGTTAAGATGTCGCCTCTGAACCTTTATACTTGCTGATTGAGTTAGTATCTAGGTTATGCGTTAAGGTGTCGCCTCTGAACCTTTTTACTTGTTGTTTTATTTCTGCTTGCCTTGAGTTGGTACAGTGTCAGATATGCATGATGATATTGATGATTATATTACCTTGGTTATAGTTTGTTCATCCAAGGCATTGGATGACTCTTTAGTCAGTTTCGTAAATAGTTTGGACTGAAAGACCCCCCGACCGGGTAACCGGTAGGGAAAACGGCTCTCCTTCCAAATGGTTTCCGAAGTTGGTTGAGAGCTGTGCATTAGTGATTGCATGATAGTAAGAGATTCAGTTGATGAGATTTATACTTCACATGTTATATATGCTGGAGTATTCTGTTTGTATTTCTGTGTTACGTGTCGATACAAAAGGTGGCTAGGAGAACTCTAGTCACTCCCCACTGATTGTGGCGTACATGTTTACAAGTATGTAGGTACATGCAGGTTGGCAGGGGTTGCTGAGAGCTAGCGAGTGATGATCCGCTTATCATCATATGACTTACACTTTACGATAGCTAGACTTTAGTTTTGATACAGTTGATGTTTTGAGTGCCTGTAGGGATGTTCCATCCCAGGTTGTTGTATATATTTTTCTTCAGTACCTAGACAGTTATACTTATCTATTTCTGTTTATATCAGTTTCAGTTTTCAGTTTTAATTCACCTCGCATGTTTAGTTGTTAAAAAGTTTTAATTCCGCTGCATTTTTAGTACTTTGTATGATTTTATTTTCCGCTTTCGCGAGGGGTTTTACATTCTCCTTAAATAATCAACGGCAACATCATTAGAGCTAGCATTGTCTACCGTCAATGTCAATATTTTTGTCAAATTCCATTCAGACAAACACTTATCAATTGTTTGACCAATTATCTTTCCCGTATGACCAGAAACTTGACAAAAGTTAATGACTCTTTTATGCAAATTCTAATCAGCATCAATGAAATGAGCAGTTAGACACATATAGCTTAAGTTTTGACCAGAAGTCCACAAATTAGTAGTAAGACACACCCTAGAAGACATAGTTCCAAATAAATCATGCAACTTTTTCCATTCCTCAATAAATAAACTATAACAATCTTTAGCAATAGTAAATCGAGAAGGAACGGTAAATTAAGGATTCATTTCTTTGCAAAATGCTAAAAACCCAGCTTTTTCACAAGTGAGAAATGGCAACTCATCCACAATTATCATCTTAGCAAGCGTCTTTCTGATTTTATCATAGTCATAAGCCCATAATGTTGGAATACTAACTTTTTCAGAGGTTCCGTCTTCATTGACAATAGTAGTGGTCTCTAAATTAAGTAATTTTTGTTTTATATCAACATTGGCATCAATACAGAAAAACGCTTGATTTTTCGACGGACAGAAATTCCGTCGCAAAAATAGATTTAGGACGAAATTTGGGACGGAAATATTTTTTGCGACGGACCCAAAATTCCCAGACCCGCGAAGTGAAAGTCAAATGGCGGGAAAGTTTGCGACGGAAAATCCGTCGCAAACATTGACTTTTGCGAAGGAATTTCCGTCGCAAATCATTGACCAGACTTGACCAAAATTTGGTCAAGGGTCAAAGTCTGACCAGATTTGCGACAAAAATTCCGTCGCAAAAGTCAAGGTTTGCGACGGAATTTCCGTCGCAAATCTGGTCAAACTTTGACTTGGACCAGATTAGTGACGGAAATTCCGTCGCAAATTTCCATCCCAAAACAAATTAGTATACAGACCCGCCGGGTTCCCATTTCCCCCAAATCAATTTTTTTTTCAACCCTAAATCGCGAAATCCGTCTCTCCTTCCTTCCTCACCACCACCCCTAAATCAACCACCACCACACCACCACCACCCCACCACGCCGCCGGGCACCACCCACCGCCGCACTTCCTCCTTCTCCTTCCTTCCTCCTCCTTCCTCTCCTTCTCCTTTCTTCTCCCTGCCACCTCACCGCCGCCACCACCTCACCGCCACCACCACCTCACCGCCGCCACCTTGCCGCCGCCACTTCCTTCTTCCTTCTCCATTTCTCCCTTATGTATGTATAGTAACTTTCGTTATTTATATACCGTCTTAATTAGTTATGTTTTATCCGTCGCAAAATTTCGTCGCAAATTCTGTATTATTGTTGTTTTTTTTTTGGTGAAATGTGAGTATATTATAAATTATAAAATGTACAAAGAGGTGCTAGGATCAAATCCCCGCAAAAGCAATTACATACGGCTAGAACAACTATTAAACCACTCAATCATGCACTGATCAGACTCCTTATACAACCTATTCTTCATTCTACTCTTGATATCTGTCTCTATATTATTAGCCACAACTTCTGGTCTGTGAAGATACTCATTTATACGAACCCCATTTCTCTCATTCCAGATGTGATAGTGAATAGCATTCAGTATAGCAGTCCTTACTTTCCATAAGCACGATTTCTTATTCCCCTAACACCATTGTTGAACTGTAGGCACTTGCCTTCCAAACCAGTGTTCCAGCAAGTGCATAGTTTTGCTAGAGTACTCACACTCCTCAAACAAGTGTGTTGTAGTTTCTGCTTGTCTCTGGCATAGAAGGCATAAGTCATCATTGCAGCAACCAATTCTGTACAACTTTGCCTTCGTATTCATCCCTTCCTGTATTCGAAGCCAGGTGATCATTGAATGCTTAGGAATATTGTAATTATTCCAGATGAGATCAGTCCAGGCCATCTTGGGTTGTTCAAGGCACATCCAAGCATAGCCTCGTTTAACAATGTAACCAGAAGGATTGGCTATCCATGTACCATCTGAGAAGCCTGCTTTAATTCTTTCCTTTGTTTTACAAATGGTTTTCCACACCCAAGGGGCATCATGAGCAGGTAAGTACTCATCACAGTTCTGATCCTTGATGTAAACTGCATTGATCCATTTAATCCATAATCTATCTGCTTTACAATAGACCCAATTCACCAATTTTCCAACAGAAGCCAGATTCCACACCTCTGCATTTTTTATACCCAGTCCACCTTCATCCTTAGGAGTAGTGACTCTATCCCAGGCCACCAGAGGAACCATGTGGTATTCAGAGGAGCCATCCCACAAGTAGTTCCTACAGATATCAGATATTCTATTGATAACACTTTTGGGAATAACAAACATCTGAGACCAGTAGTTATGGAGTGTGTTCAGAACATAATTAATCAAAGTAACTCTCCCTGCATATGAAAGTTTCTTAGCTCCCAGCCCTCGAATTCTGGAGACAAGTTTTTCTGTGAGGGCATTGCATTCCTCCTTTGTTAGCTTCCTGGGTTTTATTGGCACTCCCAAATATTTGAATGGGAATGCCCCTTCTCTGAACCCTGTCACTTGCTTGATGCCTTCCTTTGTCTCCTCATTCATCCCATTGAAATAAATTTCTGACTTGGTATTGTTCAGTTTGAGACCTGTAGCATGTGAGAATGATGAGAATGCTCTCATGAGTAACCTAATAGATGCAGGCTTTCCTTTGCAGAACATGAGCAAGTCATCTGCAAACATGAGATGGGTGAGCTTCATGTTTTTGCATAGAGGATGATACTGGAACGACCATCTTTCAGTAGCATACATGATGAGTCTGGAGAGGTAATCCATGCATAGGGAAAACCGTAGAGGAGAGATGGGGTCCCCCTGCCTGAGCCCCCTTTTCCCCTTAAAGTACCCAAATTGGCTTCCATTCAGGGATATGGTGAAGGTAGGAGAGGTCACACATTGCATGACCAACCTTATAAAGTGAGGAGGAAACTTCAAGCCATGTAGCAATTGTTCAATGAATCCCCATTCCACAGATTCATAAGCCTTTTGAAGATCAATTTTAAACATGCATCTATGAGTTGTGGACTTCCTTCCATATAGATGGATTAGATCTTGGCAAATGAGAACATTCTCTATAATAGATCTGCCCTTGATGAAGGCTTCTTGATTTTCATGGACAATATCAGGAAGGACAGTAGCTAGCCTATTGCATAAGAGTTTAGAGATGACTTTATAAACTAAATTGCAACAAGCAATAGGCCTGAACTGGGTTACAGAAGTAGGTTTGTCACATTTGGGGATAAGTGTTATATTGGTAGCATTTATTTGTTGAAGAAGCTGTCCATGGAGGAAAAAGTCCTTAACAGCCTTGCAAACATCTTCCCCTATAATTTCCCATGCATCCTTATAAAAACCACTAGTGTATCCATCAGGTCCCGGAGCTTTATCTATAGGGATGGAGAAGATTACCTCTTTTATTTCCTGATTTGTGACAGTAGACTGGAGGGTTGTTATATGATTTTCAGTGCAGTAAGTCCCATATTGCAGTACATCATGTCTTACTGCCTCAGTGGGTTTACTGCTCCCAAGCAAGTCCTCATAGAAATCTAGGAATGCTTGTTGAATGCTGCCTCTATCAGTGCACAGTTTCCCATTGATTTCCTCTATCTGCACTATTCTATTCCTCATAGTTTTGGTCTTAATGGCATTATGGAACACTGCTGTATTACTATCACCCTCAGCTATCCAGTTGGTTTTAGACTTCTATTTCAGGAAGCTAATACGTGCCTGAGACCAGTAATGAGCCTCCTTCAGAGCATTGAACTCTTGCCTAATCATATCAGCATTCTGTAGGTCTTCCTGTAACTGTTGTTGCAGACTCTCCAACAGTAATTGGTATTTGGTTGCAGTTACCTCAACATCAGAATAGCAATCTTTATTGAGTTTCTTTAGAATAGGTTTGAGAGCTTTTAATTTTTTAACTAGTCCAAACATCAGAGTCCCCTCAAAATCATGCTGCCAGATCTCTCTAATGCTATCCCCAAACCCAGGAGCTGACCCCCCAAATGTTATAATACTTGAAACAAGCATTCTTTCTACCATCCAGTTTCACATTCATGACAATGCACGAGTTGTGGTCCAAGAGGCCCTCTGGATGAAAATGTGCATGCATTTCAGGAAAGTTTACCATCCATTGATCATTAATTAAGAATCTGTCAAGTCTACTGTACTTGCGACTTAATTCATCCCTCTTATTCGTCCATGTATAGAATGCCCTCGTATCTTGAATATCAGTCAGTCCACAATGTCCCAGACATGCTATGAAATCCTCCATATCTACCACCTTAGTTGTTCCTCCCAACCGTTCCTCAGGGGTGATCACAGTGTTGAAGTCACCACCTACTGCCCATGGTAAGTCACAACGTACTGTCAGCTATTGTGTTGAGCTGATGCCATAATGCTAGTCTTTCACTTCCTCCATTAAATGCATAGACGACAGTAAATAAGAACTCCTTATGGTTTATTTTGCAAGTCACCCTAGCATGTATGAATTAAGGGTCATACTGTATAACAACTACATCAAAAATGGTTGGTCTCCAGAGAAGCCAAACCCTTCCTCCCTTATGAAAACTGCAATTTGTGGTTACACACCAGCCTTCCAACATTGAAGAAGAAATATTACTCACATTAGCACCATTTATTTTCGTTTCAAGAAGGCCAAAAAGACAAGCCTCATTATTTTGTATAAAACTCTTAACAGTAAGTTGCTTATTGTTGTTTATTGTTATTAAAAATAGTTAGTTTAGTTTAATGGTTATTTGATTAGTTTAGTTAGTATTGTTAGGTGATTAGTGATATTAGGTTAGTAGGTAATTTCGTCCCAAATCCGTCGCATATTGTTGTTAAGATGTTTATGCCGAATGATTTTTGATATAAAATTTGCAGTGATGTTGATTGTTAGTGTTGTTGATTTGTTTAGAATATTTTTGAATAGTACCCGTTCAATAATTACACATTAGGTAATTTTTGTTTCATGATTTCAGAGGTCTAAAAAACGTGTATTATATATGCTTCTATTCGATCTGATTCGGGTGGTCGTAGCGGCCTTTTTTTTTTTCAGCTTGTTTTTCTACCACACGTCCGAAATCGAATCATGAGGTATCATATTCGGTTCTCTACCTTATAAACAACTATAAATAACATTTACATGTTTATCCGATTTTCGGCCGAAACTTGTTTATATCATACCGGTAAAGTCAAATGTCTTCCGGAGTTTTTGAAATTTTTTGAGTCCGCTTTATCTGACTCGATTAACAATCCATGCGATTTTCGGACATTATCATTCCGGGGAGCTCAGAGGCTTAAAAAACGTGTATTATCCGTCAATTCGAGCCGTTTCGGGTGGTCGGAGCGGCCATTGTTATTTTTCAGCCTGTTTTTCTACCACTTGTCCGAAATTGCATCATGAGATATCTTATTCGATTCTAGACCTTAAAGACAACTATAAATCACTTTTACATGGTTATCCGATTTTCGACCGAAATTGGTTTATCGCATACCGTTAAACGTTAAATGTCTTCTGATGTTTCTGCAAATTTTTGTGCCCGCTTTATCTGACTCGATTAACAATCCTTGCGATTTTCCGTATTTTTTGTTTCGGGAATTCAAAGGCCTAAAAACCGTGTATTATATATCCTTCAATTCGAGCAGTTTCGGGTGGTCTGAGCGGCCATTGTTATTTTTCATCCTGTTTTTCAACCATGTGTCCGAAATTGCATCATGAGATATCTTATTCGATTCTAGACCCTATAAACAATTATAAATCACTTTTACACGGTTATCGGATTTTCGGCCGAAATTGATTTATAGCATACCGGTAACGTCAAATGTCTTCTGATGCTTTTTGTAAATTTTTGTACCCGGTTTATCTGACTCGATTAACTATCCGTGCGATTTTCGGTAATTTTTGTTTCAGGAGTTCAGAGGCCTAAAAAACGTGTATTTTATATCCTTCAGTTCGAGCTGTTTCGGGTGGTCTGAGCGGCAATTGTTATTTTTCATCCTGTTTTTCTTCCATGTGTCCGAAATTGCATCATGAGATATCTTATTCGATTCTAGACCCTATAAACAACTATAAATCACTTTTCCACTGTTATCCGATTTTCGGCCGAAATTGGTTTATAACATACCGGTAACGTCATATGTCTTCTGATGCTTTTTGGTTATTTTTGTGCCCGCTTTATCTGATTTGATTAACCATCCGTGCGATTTTCTTTAATTTTTGTTTCAGGAGTTCAGAGGCTTAAAAAACGTGTATTATATATGCTACAATTCGAGCTGTTTCGGGAGGTCGGAGCGGCCAATTTTATTTTTCAACTTATTTTTCTACCACATGTCCGAAATCGCATCATGAGATATCTTATTCGATTCTAAACCCTATAAAAAACTATAAATAACTTTTACATGGTTATCCGATTTTCGGCCAAAACTGGTTTAAAGCATACCGGTAAAGTCAAATGTCTTCCGGAATTCTTGAAAATTTTTGACTCTACATTATCTGACTCGATTAACAATCCATGCGATTTTTGGACATTTTCGTTCTGGGGAGCTCAGAGGCCTAAAAAATGTGTATTACCCATCAATTCGAGCCGTTTCGGGTGGTCGGAGCGGCTATTGTTATTTTTTAGCCTGTTTTTCTACCACGTGTCCGAAATTGCATCCTGAGATATCTTATTCGATTCTAGACCCTAAAAACAACTATAAATCACTTTTACACGGTTATCCGATTTTCGGCCGAAATTGGTTTTTCGCATACCGTCAAACGTTAAATGTCTTCTGATGTTTCTGCAAATTTTGGTGCCCGCTTTATCTGACTCGATTAACAATCCGTGGGATTTTCGGTAATTTTTGTTTCAGAAATTCAGAGGCCTAAAAAACGTGTATTATATATCCTTCAGTTCGAGCTGTTTCGGATGGTCTGAGCGGCCATTGTTACATGGTTATCCGATTTTCGGCCGAAATTGTTTTATAGCATACCGGTAACGTCAAATGTCTTCTGATGCTTTTTGCTAATTTTTGTGCCCGCATTATCTGACTCGATTAACAACCCGTGGGATTTTCGGTAATTTTGTTTCAAGGTTTCATAGGCCTAAAAAACGTGTATTATATATGCTACAATTCGAGCTGTTTCGGGTGGTTATAGTGGCCATTTTTATTTTTCAGCTTCTTTTTCTACCACGTGTCCGCAATCGCATCATGAGGTATCTTATTCAATTCTAAGCCTATAAACAACTATAAAGAACTTTTACATGGTTATCCGATTTTTGGCCGAACTGGTTTATAGCATACCGGTAAAGTCAAATGTCTTCCGGAGTTTTTTAAAATTCATGTGATTTTCGGACATTTTCGTTCTGGGGAGCTCAGAGGCCTAAAAAATGGGTATTACCCATCAATTCGAGCCGTTTCGGGTGGTCGGAGCGGCCATTGTTATTTTTCAGCGTGTTTTTCTACCACGTGTCCGAAATCGCATCATGAGATATCTTATTCGATTCTAGACCCTGTAAACAACTATAAATCACGGTTATCCGATTTTCGGTCGAAGTTGGTTTATAGCATACCGGTAACGTCAAATGTCTTTTGTTTTTCTTGCAAATTTTTGTGCCCGCTTTATCTTACTTGATTAAACATTCTTGCAATTTTCGATAATTTTCGCTTCGGGAGCACGGAGGCCTAAAATGGTCTATTATATACCCTTTGATTCGAGTAGTTTAAGGCCCTGTTCTTTTCGGCTGAAACGAGCTGAATTGAATTAATTGGAGTAGAGCTTAATTGAACTAAATTGATTGGAACTGAGGTGAAATGAATTAAATTGAATTAAAAGTCAATTTTGTGAATAGATTAATTGAACGTAATTGATTGAACGTAAATAAAACTTAACGGAATACTACCAAGAAAAATTGAAAGGAGCTGAAATTAAGTCAGAAAGAACAGGGCCTAAGTGGTCAGAGCAACCATTTTTATTTTCAGCCACTACAACAAAATGGCACTTGCGCCACGATTTATGTCACGGGAATTCATAATTCGTGACCTAAATTTGCGTAGTCACGGGAAAAAAGTCCCCTTCCTTCAAAATTAATTGGTAAAAAAATTTATGTCACGGTAAAATATATTCGTGACAAATAATTGTTTTTAGTCACGAATTAAGCCATGACCGTGGCTAACAAATGTGTTTAGTCACGCATCAAGTCACGAACGTGGCTAATAATTATTTTTAGTCACAATGTCGTGGCTAATTATGATTTATCGTCACAGGTAAGTTAACCGTGACTAATTAGTGCGTTTAGCCACACTGAATTCTTAACGTGGCTAATTATGATTTATTGTCACAACTAAATTATCCGTGACTATATTGCTCTTAGCCACACACTGAATTCTTACCGTGGCTAATTGTGATTTATTGTCACAAGTAAATTATCCGTGACTAATTATTGCTCTTAGCTATGCACTGGATTTTTTCCGTGACTAATATTTTTGATATGATAACAAATAATAGTACAAAATTATTAGTGCAAGAGGGTGTGTACTGTGACATCGAGATGATTGCACCGTATTATTGCGAGATGTGAACAATATCCGTACTTAATGTTCTTCACTATTGACGTAAATGATCTTATTATGATTATTCTTATTATTGGATTTAGTCTGTCATAAGTGAGAATTTGTGCAATTTATATATAGCAGATGGGATGAAACTCAAACCCATGCTACTGAATAAACTTGCATCCTACCGACCGTTCACTCGTGAATCAATGGTATTAAGTCTGAGATACGACACTTCATCACAGTATCAGGGCAATCCATGCTGGATACTTACACTAGTACAAAAATCCCCTATTGCGTCAAGTGATTTACGTTGGTTATACAAAAACTGACGCAAAAAGTACTTAATTTTGGCGGGAGTCCAATTTTGCCCTATAACCAAGTTATTTGCGTTAATTGTTAATGTAGAACTGAAGTATTAAAAACATCAGTTGTTTAAAGAATTGACGTATTTAGTCAAAACCATCCGTTCTTTGCTATAACGGACGTATTTTTATATATGCGTTGGCTTCAGTTCAATACTAAAACGGATGTTTTTGAAATAAGTTGTAAAAACTATAATAGCAATAATGAACTATTAAGAAAAAAATCGATGTTTTTGCTCATCAATGACGTGGTTCAATTCTCTAATAATGCAAAACAAATAAATCCGTCGTTCTTGATAATACAAAACCCTACATTATTCAATTCTTCATCAACTTCATCAAAATTCTTCATCAAATTATTCATCAATAGCTTCATCCGTCATCTTTAACTTCAATTTCAATTTCAATTTCAATTTCAATTTCCTTATTCAATTAATCAATATCTTCATCCGTCATCTACAATTCGCTCTTTTGTCCATCTTCGTCTAGCTTTTTCGCTGATTATATGTAAGTTTTATTCGCTTTTCTTCATCTATTTTCGTCTAGTTAAACTAACTATTACTAAATTGTTGTTGTTTCTGTGAATTTTAGCCTTAATTTATCGTTTTAATGACTAAACTATTCTTGTTACTAGTTCCCCGACTGGTTGATTAATTAATCTGCAACTGAAAGTCGATACTACTAAGTTTTATTTGTAGTAGTGATGAATTAAATAACAAGAGTGATTTGATGTAGAGTTAGAGGAACAAGATTCAGATTAATTAATCTACAACTAATTTAATTCTAAGTTAATGCCTAAGAGAAGAATGGATCTTTCGGATTGTTTGCCTCATAATCTTGTAGTAGTATTGTGCCTGTTTACTTCATAAACGCTGCTATTCTACAAGAAAAAAAAATAAAACATGACAAAGTTTGTCTTTATGTAAACATTCGTTGATGTTCGCTCTATTAACATTACCCCAATTACCCAATGTATCCAACTTAGATGAGGAAACCAATGACTATTAGGCATCAGCTTGGAATTAAATTAGTTGGTTAAGACCTAAGGGTTCATCATCACACACTCTGACTTCGATTCCCAAAATTTAATTGTTTTTGGGAGCTTTATTGTCCTTAGAGTCTACCTGTCTTGAATTTGCACTAAGCTGAAATGTTGAATGCTGAATGCTGCAAACCTAGGTGATATCAAATAAATCCGGGGCCTTAGTTTTGGCTCACTCATGTACTCATCAATCTGTTAATCACATTTTGTATTGGGGTAGTAACTACGGATTGCAGCCAAAAATGTTCTTATACAATGACACCTATACAGAATGTTGATGAACAAGGTTATTAGTTGAGGACTATAATCAGGTTGTCTTGTAATTTTGGCAAATATATGCAAGATACATTTTTCGTTCCAAATTGTCTTTCATTTAACTACATTAGTGCGTAGAAAGGAAGCCATTAACTTTGGTATTACAATTTAGATTGGTATTCTAAAAGACGTGTGATATTTACATGAATAGTAACTAAAAAGTTTAAAAGAATACGTTTGTTTGGTATTGTAAACTGGCAATCAAAGATGTGTAAGATAAAATGGAATTTAGGGACCTTTAGTAGAGCATCTGTCTTTAGAGTTTAGACATGGCTAAACTAGAAGAACTTGCATGTTGTTTTTATCTGTCTTTGTTTCTTCCTTCAGTGTTAAGTTGGTGGAGCAAGAATTATGGCAAAGGGAAGAGAAGGGTTTAATTGGCATAGGTCCTGTACGTGAAGCCGTGGTATCTGAATCTGTTGGGCCTGTGTTATATCCAGTTCTATGCTTCTGTTAGTCATAGTCCCAATAAGTTGTCCAAATTAAGAACTGCATCTTAATTTGCAACACCTTGCTCACTCATAGACAACCAAACCCATTAGCATCCAAGACACGCATATGCCCAGCTGCTGCTCATGCCAATTCCACAAAATTATGCACGTCTGTAGGATAATCATGCGCCCCCAAACAAACTGTCCCTTCAAGAAAATCTGCCCAGCACTTTGCACAGACCCCCCTGCACAGAAATTGCAGCTCCTGTGCATAAACCAGATGTTCTTGTATGCAGAAGTAGAGCCCACACCCAGGAAATGAAGGTCTGCAACACACCATCTCCACAATTTCTACTCTACTGCTCCTTACAAGACAACCCCCTTCTTATTCAAAACTAATACTAATATAACTATTCTATATCTAAGCCTTGTGCAAACTGCCCCTGAACTAAAAATGAAAAAACTGCACATTGAAAATTGCTGCAATGCTAGTGCCACATTCCCAAAGCGCTGCATCTAAGACCTGCAATTGATCCTATATAATTACTTATTCAGAAAACTCAAACAGACCAAGCCAGAGGACTAAACTTTCCTGAACCCACACTTGATTGCATACCCAATTGGAGTCTGCCATATTACATGACCGAAGCAAAGGAGCAGAGTAATCCTCTACCTCAAATCCACTAATACTAACACACATGCTGCTGAATTCCCAAGCACTGCCCCACATTTCGTGCCGGCACCAGCGAGGTCGAGTGTTAACGAGACTAGTATGCGCGTAAGAATGAGAAGTCATCGGTGGCGAAAGATGTTTTGCTTAAGAAGATAGAGGCTAGAGAGAAGTAGGCCAGGTGTGGAGGCGTGGGTCTTACTGCCTTTACCCTATAAGAGTCTCATAAACAAGTCCCTATATACTAGTCCTTTTAGACTACTTCCTCTTGCCAACCACGCGAAAAAAGAAATGCTAGTCACTTTCTAGCAGCTCTTAAGCCCGAGGAAGACAAACTGACTTATTAAGCTTCCCTATACTAGAAACTAAAGCTCGAAAGATGGCATCCTATTATTATAACATAACTGCTTAGAATAATGAAGAAGTTGATGCGCAGGTAGAACCTCTAATACACCGCTCTCTTCACTACCAGCCAGAGACTTCGCATTCAAAGACTCTATGATCCCTATTGCAGCAGGGCGCGCGGTTTCTTGCTCTCTTGTTAGAGTAAAAGAGAGAAGAAGGCATTATGGTATCTTATGTACGCTAAGTGGAAAGACTCCTTTTAGTGGCTGGGCCTCTCAACAGTGTAGTCCAATCTAAGGAAGTAGTAATTGACCAGCGGCGGGGCAACTTTCCCACGCACGTAAGTTAAGGGGCGGTCTGGTCTGGTAACCTGAGCACCTGCTGCACTTCTGCAACAGCAGCCCCAGGATGATTGTAGTCTTTCCTTTTGTTCGGTTTGTTCTGTTTTTTATATATGGGGTTACACCCTCTCCTCTTTACCAAACAAAAAAAACTTTGAAAATAATGAATAGAAAGGCCCAGATTAATCTCCTTTAATCTACTGCATGTGTTTATTGTACGTAAACTTGTGGTGGAACCAAGTACTGCAATATATCTATATGTATGTCAACGTCTCAACCATTTGCGGACATGGATTAAGACATATTGTCTACTTAAGTTTTAACTCATTTATTAAGCTACTATATACTCAATAATAACCTTGCAGTTGAAACTCTGATGAGTTGTCCAATCTGCACGTCCTCTGCTCACTGATTACCACCCATTCAAAATCTGCACTGCACAGTTCCAGACTCCCTCAACTATTTGAGTATAAGAAGGCAATTGTTGACTCTATTGTGATCTGTATCTGAGATATAACAGAAGCAAAAGAAAACGGGCTTCTGCATCTTTGTGAATTTATCGAGCATTGTGAATCTACCTATCTTTCCACTCAGGTGAGTTTTCTGCAATTTACCCAACTTACCTATCCCATAATTTTGGAATAAGAATGGATAAGGTAATAAGCGGATAGTAAACCGAATAGGCACGAATAATGTTCTGCTGCTGGTAATTAGCAATTTGACGAACTGTTTCAGTTGCAACTAAGTCTCACAAACTCGACAAATAGGACTTTGGGGCCGTTTAAAATCTGGTTTTCAGCTGATACCAATGGAGAAAGAGCATTCATGGTTAATGGCCTATAGACAATGGTAAGTGTTGTTTTGCAGCTGCAATTTTAATCCTCTTTTTTTTAGACTTTGAAATATTAAAACAATTATATACGAAAGTGTCGAAGAGTTAAAGACACTTCCAAGTCATAGCTTTACTTTGGAGTAAAGCCTTCAAGTATAGATCTTGCCAAAGAAGTTGTAGAAGTTAGGCGAACAACTCAAGATATTATGGAACTAGCTAAGAATGGGCAAGAGAAGAAGTAGAAGATATTCGTAAAGAAGCCGAATTAGCCAAGAAAGAAGCTGAAGCAAAGGTGGACGAGAAGATAGCCGGTAACAATGAAATGTGGCAGAAGAAATTGGAAGATTTGTTGAAGACATATGGGATCGGACCATCTCACTAAGGTTAGTTTCGTTTTTTTTATCGAGTTAAAAAAAATACACTCTACTTTT
Organism: Silene conica; assembly: GCA_029255685.2. Lineage (NCBI taxonomy): Eukaryota > Viridiplantae > Streptophyta > Magnoliopsida > Caryophyllales > Caryophyllaceae > Silene > Silene conica. The sequence goes on along the minus strand of CM055312.2, from coordinate 47,279,559 downwards.
AATAATATTCATATTGAATAAATTGTATTTTATTTCGGACGACATTTGTATAATATTTTTTCTACTTTTTGTTTGGTATAGGTGTTGCAGTTGCTTTTCTTTGGGCTTGGGTGTACAAATATGGAGCAAACAAGTTTACATCCGAAGAATATGCCATTAGATTTATAATTTTTACGAGCATTAGATGCACAAGCTTGGATTATTTCTTTTTCTTTTTGCGGACATGTATTTCATATTACTTATTTTTAGTGTTTTCTTTGTTGTTATAAAATACAAGGATGCTACGTTTTATGTAATCGACAAAAAAGTTTTGTTCCATTTTTACGAGAATATGCGTTATCTACCACTTAATTAATAATGTGTTAGCCACGAGAACTATAAAATTTGCCACGATAATATTTGTGACAATTATTTTTCAGTCACAAGAGTATTTTGCCACGTTATTGTTTCGTGACTAGTAATGTTTAGTCACGGAAATTTTATTATTCAGACACAATAATATTTGTGGCCAAAAATATTTTGTCACGTGACTCATTTTTGCCACGTTACTGTTTCGTGACTACTATCTTTAGCCACAATAAATTTTGTGGCTGTCAATATTTAGCCACGGGAGTCTCTCTTTTGTCACAATATTATTTCGTGGCCAATAATATTTAGCCACGATTTTTTTTAATTTGGCCACAATATTAACTAGTGACTAAAGAAATTTTAGCCACGGGAAAATTATTTAGCCACGCTATTTTAGCCACGGGGAATATCGTGGCAAAGTTGCTAATTTTAGTCACGTGGCAGTTTTTCCCGTGACTAAAATTTTGCCACGACCACTTGGGTCACGACTGATTTCCCGTGGCAAAAATGTATAGTCACGGGAATTTAGCACTTGCGCCACGTTTTTAACCGTGGCGCAAGTGCCATTTTGTTGCAGTGAACCTCTTTTTTACCACGTGTCCGAAATCGTATCACGAGGTATCTTTTTCGATTCTAGACCCTATAAACAATTTTAAATCACTTTTACACGGTTATCTGATTGTCGGCCGAAATTGGTTTATGGCATACCGATAACGTCAACTGTCTTCTGATGTTTTTGCAAAATTTTGTGCCCGCTTTTTCTGACTTGATTAAACATTCTTGCAATTTTCGATAATTTTCGTTTCGGGAGCTCAGAGGCCTAAAACACATGTATTATATACTCTTCAATTCGAGCCGTTTCTGGTGGTTGGAGCGACCATTTTTAATTTCAGCCTGTTTTTTACCACGTGTCCGAAATCGTATCATGAGGTATCTTTTTCGATTCTAGACCCTATAAACAACAATTGATAGCATACCGATTAACAATCCATGCGATTTTCGGACATTATTGTTCCAGGGAGCTCAGAGGCTTAAAAAACGTGTATTATCCATCAATTCGAGCCGTTTCGGGTGGTCGGAGCGGCCATTGTTATTTTTCAGCCTGTTTTTCTACCACTTGTCCGAAATTGCATCATGAGATATCTTATTCGATTCTAGACCCTAAAAACAACTATAAATCACTTTTACACGGTTATCCGATTTTCGACCGAAATTGATTTATCGCATACCGTTAAACGTTAAATGTCTTCTGATGTTTCTGCAAATTTTTGTGCCCGCTTTATCTGACTCGATTAACAATCCGTGTGATTTTCGGTATTTTTTGTTTCGAGAATTCAAAGGCCTAAAAACCGTGTATTATATATCCTTCAATTCGAGCAGTTTCAGGTGGTCTGAGCGGCCATTGTTATTTTTCATCCTGTTTTTCAACCATGTGTCCGAAATTGCATCATGAGATATCTTATTCGATTCTAGACCCTATAAAAAATTATAAATCACTTTTACACGGTTATCGGATTTTCGGCCGAAATTGATTTATAGCGTACCGGTAACGTCAAATGTCTTCTGATGCTTTTTGTAAATTTTTGTGCCCGGTTTATCTGACTCGATTAACCATCCGTGCGATTTTCGGTAATTTTTGTTTCAGGAGTTCAGTGGTCTAAAAAACGTGTATTTTATATGCTACAATTCGAGCTGTTTCGGGTGGTCGGAGCGGCAATTTTTATTTTGGGATATTCTACGGTGTACCCTCGAATTTTTCAATTTTCTACGTCGTAACCCTACTTTTTTTAAATTCTACGGTATGCCCTTAAACTCTATACGTTAATCTATACAATGACCTTATTTATTGGTTTTGCTAGCTTAATTTCTTAATTTATCTATTAAATCGTCTATTTAACATTTCAATTACTTGACAACCTTCTCATTTACTTATTAGTTCACCGAATTACCATTAACCAACCAAATAATATACAAATCTAACTCCATTTTATCAAATTGCTATTATTATTTCATGCTTCATATAGTGTGCTTTTTAATAGAAGTTTATGCTTATTTGAAGATATTTGTGATACTTTCTATATAGAATGGTGATACCACATTAATAAGTCAAAATAAATGTCAAATTATGAATTTTAATTGTAATAGTGTTAATGGAGATTTGAAAGAGGTCATTATGGAGAATAAGTAAGAAGTTTAAGGGTATACCATAGAAATTATAAAATGTAGGGGTACAACATAGAAAAACGAAAAATACGAGGGTACACCATAGAATATCCCTTTTATTTTTCTGCTTGTTTGTCTACCACGTGTCCAAAATTAAATCATGAGATATCTTATTCGATTCTAGACCCTAAAAACAACTATAAATCACTTTTACACGGTTATCCGAATTTTCGGCCGAAATTGGTTTATCGTATACCGTTAAACGTTAAATGTCTTCTGATGTTTCTCCAAATTTTTGTGCCCGCTTTATCTGACCCGATTAACAATTCGTGGGATTTTCGGTAATTTTTGTTTCAGGAACTCAGAGGCCTAAAAAACGTGTATTTTATATCCTTCAGTTCGAGCCGTTTCGGGTGGTCGGAGCGACCATTGTTATTTTTCAACCTGTTTTTCTACCATGTGTCCGCAATTTCATGATGAGATATCTTATTCGATTCTAGACCCTGTAAACAACTATAAATGACTTTTCCACTGTTATCCGATTTTCGGCCGAATTTGGTTTATAGCATACCGGTAACGTCAAATGTCTTCTGATGCTTTTTGGTTATTTTTGTGCCCGCTTTTTCTGACTCGATTAACCATCCGTGCAATTTTCTTTAATTTTTGTTTCAGGAGTTCAGAGGCTTAAAGAACGTGTATTATATATGCTACAATTCGAGCTGATTCGGGAGGTCGGAGCGATCATTTTTATTTTTCAGCTTATTTTTCTACCACATGTCCGAAATCGCATCATGAGGTATCTTATTCGATTCTAAACCCTATAAACAACTATAAATAACTTTTACATGGTTATCCGATTTTCGGCCGAAACTGGTTTAAAGCATACCAGTAAAGTCAAATGTCTTCAGGAGTTTTTGAAAATTTTTGACTCTACATTATCTGACTCGATTAACAATCCATACGATTTTCGGACACTTTCGTTCTGGGGAGGTCAGAGGCCTAAAAAACATGTATTACCCATCAATTCGAGCCGTTTCGGGTGGTCGGAGCGGCTATTGTTATTTTTCAGCCTGTTTTTCTACCACGTGTCCGAAATTGCATCATGAGATATCTTATTCGATTCTAGACCCTAAAAACAACTATAAATCACTTTTACACGGTTATCCGATTTTCGGCCGAAATTGGTTTTTCGCATACCGTCAAACGTTAAATGTCTTCTGTTGTTTCTGCAAATTTTGGTGCCCGCTTTATCTGACTCGATTAACAATCCATGGGATTTTCGGTAATTTTTGTTTCAGGAATTCAGAGGCCTAAAAAATGTGTATTATATATCCTTCAGTTCGAGTTGTTTCGAATGGTCTGAGCGGCCATTGTTACACGGTAATCCGATTTTCGGCCGAAATTGTTTTATAGCATACCGCTAACGTCAAATGTCTTCTGATGCTTTTTGCTAATTTTTGTGCCCGCATTATCTGACTCGATTAACAATCCTAGGGATTTTCGGTAATTTTTGTTTCAAGGTTTCATAGGCCTAAAACACGTTATTATATATGCTACAATTCGAGCTGTTTCGGGTGGTCATAGCGGCCATTTTTATTTTTCAGCTTCTTTTTCTACCACGTGTCCGCAATCGCATCATGAGGTATATTATTCGATTCTAACCCTATAAACAACTATAAAGACCTTTTACATGGTTATCCGATTTTTGGCCGAAACTGGTTTATAGCATACCGGTAAAGTCATATGTCTGCCGGAGTTTTTGAAAATTCATGTGATTTTCGGAAATTTTCGTTCTGGGTAGCTCAGAGGCCTAAAAAACGTGTATTACCCATCAATTCGAGCCGTTTCGGGTGGTCGGAGCGGCCATTGTTATTTTTCAGCGTGTTTTTCTACCACGTGTCCGAAATCGCATCATGAGATATCTTATTCGATTCTAGACCCTATAAACAACTATAGATCACTTTTACACGGTTATCCGATTTTCGGTCGAAGTTGGTTTATAGCATACCGGTAACGTCAAATTTCTTTTGTTGTTCTTGCAAATTTTTGTGCCCGCTTTATCTGACTTGATTAAACATTCTTGCAATTTTCGATAATTTTCGCTTCGGGAGCACGGAGGCCTAAAAACCGTCTATTATATACCCTCTAATTCGAGCCGTTTTAAGTGGTCTGAGCGACCATTTTTAATTTCAGCCTCTTTTTTACCACGTGTCCGAAATCGTATCACGAGGTATCTTTTTCGATTCTAGACCCTATAAACAATTATAAATCACTTTTACACGGTTATCCGATTGTCGGCCGAAATTGGTTTATAGCATATAATACCGATAACGTCAAATGTCTTTTGTTGTTTTTGCAGAATTTTGTGCCCACTTTTTCTGACTTGATTAAACATTCCTGCAATTTTCGATAATTTTCGTTTCGGGAGCTCAGAGGCCTAAAAAACGTGTATTATATACCGTTCAATTCGAGCCGTTTCTGGTGGTCGGAGCGACCATTTTTAATTTCATCCTGTTTTTTACCACGTGTCCGAAATCGTATCATGAGGTATCTTTTTCGATTCTAGACCCTATAAACAATTATAAATCACTTTTACACGGTTATCGGATTTTCGGCCGAAATTGATTTATAGCATACCGGTAACGTCAAATGTCTTCTCATGCTTTTTGTAAATTCTAGACCCTGAGATCTACTTCCATTGCCTAAGGATGAGTTGGTTCACAAAGATGCGGAGTCCAAACTCAAGTCTATGATCAAGTTACATGAACAGGTACGAACAAGGATTGAGGCCGTGAATGTACAAAATAAAGTCAAATAAGCATAGGAAGCCACGCTTGTTCGAGCCGGGGGATCTAGTTTGGGTGCATCTAAGGAAGGAACGGTTTCCGGGAAAGAGGAAGAACAAACTAATGCCGCGAGCGGAAGGTCCATATAAGGTTATTGGTCGGGTCAACGATAATGCTTACCAAGTAGAATTGCCGGGTGACTATGGAGTACACGCCACTTTCAATGTCGGGGATCTATCAAAATATTTGGATGATGACGGCCTCGCAGAATTGAGGACAATTCCTTTTAAAGGAGGAGGGGATGATCCAAATATGGATAGCGTTGAAGAGGAGGTCACGGTTGGGGACTCGATGGACGGAGGCTCGGAGGTGGCCGGAGGTAAGGGGGCTGGCGGGGAGATACACGGCCTACTTGGTCGTAGGAGTTGTGTTGCAAGCATAACTAACTTAGGGGTTGTTACAAGTTAGTTATAGGTGGTTATAAGTTTGTTAGGAAAGTTTGTTAGTTATTATCAAGTTTGTTACAAGGTAGTTACAATTTGTTATTATCTTGTTAGGTTGTTATCCTAACGTTATTAGGGTTAGCTATTTAATTCTTTTTAATTCCTAGGATACAGTTTGTTTAATAAGGATTATTTTAATCCATTAGATTAAGTTTAGGACTTCTTATCTCATTAGGGTTTCGATATTAGAAGGCGTGTGGGATTGATGTTTGGGACGTGTGATCTATACTATATATAGACACATTGTTCTTCTTGTTTTATCATCCAATTATCAAGTATTCAATAAAAATTACAAGTTTTCTTTTTAAGGCATTCTTAAAGAAATCTCAAGGACTCATCGAGTGTTGATCCGAACCATTAATATTTGTCGCGTTTCAAGTATTAGCACGAATTACAAACTATACGTCTAGGGAGTAATTCACCATTGGGTGTCCTATAGGTCTAGGGCAAACAAATATCCTTCTACCTTGGGGATTCACCTCAAGACCGTCACAACTACAACAACAACCACCATTACCACCACCATCGACGACCATCACCACCATCGACATCATCATCATCGTTCACTCATCATCCATCATCCATTATTTTCAAGATTGTTTCAAGATTGTCCCTATTTTACTAATTCATTCAAGATTGTTCTCAAGATTTCCAAGAAAGCTTCCGCGGACGATTTCTTTGCTTAAGAATTCGTATCATAACACATATCCCAATACACAACTCAGTAATGGGTCCAGAGGTGAACTTAACACATATCCCACTACAAACAAATGTCGGGTCCAGAGGTGAACTTAACACATATCCCAACATACATACACAAGCAATGGGCCCAGAGGTGAACTTAACACATATCCCACTGCCACAAACAAGTATTGGGTCCAGAGGTGCACTTAACACATATCCCAATACACAGTTATCGCACACCGGGTCCAGAGGTGAGCTCAACACATATCCCGATCTACGACAACCGATCACGTGTCAGGTCCAGAGGTGAACTTAACACATATCCTGACACGCTACAAGCAAAACACGTAATGGGTCCAGAGGTGAACTTAACACATATCCCATCACGCGACAAACAACTCACGTATTAAGCTCAGAGGCCAGCTGAAGGCATACCTTAATACGCATCAATACAATATCATCCAAAGATAATACCTAACCTATAGTTCTAATCTCTTATGCATCTAAACAACACTTAATTGATCCCAGGAACTAAGTTGAGGGAGAGCCGATTTCCCTTTCGGTTACCCGACCGCGGGGTCTCTATCCTCTCTCCATTCCCGAACCCAATATAGTGTCGCCCATCCTCCGGGGACCTCAAACACGCATACAAGGTACACGGAATGAATCTCAAACAAAACCGATCAACCGATCAAAAGATAAACCAATTTAAAGTGCACAGGGGCTCCCAGCCGGTCAGGGGCAGCCGGCCGGCTGACCGTCTGGCAACCCATCTTCTTACAATTCCTTAAAATCAAAAACAACATATAAGGGCCCTCAGCCGGTCGGCAGGCAGCCGACCTACCGGCTGGGGAACCCATTCCTTCAAACTTACTTTACGCACAACAATACAAAGGGGGCTCCCAGCCGGTCAGCAGGCAGCCGGCCTACCGGCTGGGCACCCAAGTTCCCTAAAATTCAAACACGCGAAACACCTCATAAAGCACTCCCAGCCGGTCGACCGGCGGCCGGTCGGTCGACCGGCTCAGAGTCCCCGAGCCTAAAAATCGCAAAACGCAATATACTCAAACTCCTATGAAATCGATACTACAACTCCAAAATTGCTACCAACAAACATTTCTCAGCATACATAAGACTTATACAACTCAATAGCAAGCATTAATTTCCACCATTAAAGCATATTAGAAACATATCTCATATTCGTCTTAAGGATACAATTTCTGAAAATCATTCTATAAGCATGTGAAACAAAATCAAAGCATATGAACATCATGCATGGGCAATCCTAGCATACTTCCAAGTCCAAACAACAACCACAATGTAAAAAATCAGAAACTTCCATCATCAAAACCATGAAATATGCTATTATAACAAATAAAGGTCGAGTTTCTCATTATCGTCACCTCTAAAGCGATTAAGCTTCTAGCTCCTCTTCAATCACGAAACTATCCACCTCGGGATCTTCTAAAACCCTCTCCTACAACAAGATAAACGATTATTAGAAGCTAGAAACAGATTTCACCAAAAACAGTCCATTTTTCAAGTTGGACGAAAATGGAATTGAAAGAGACGGATGTCTTGCAAATTTCGCGAGGATTTCAGAATTGTACAACATACCTTGGTTTGGAAATCGGATGATCTCTGAAAATTGATTTAAAGATTGAAAAGTTGAAGGGGAAATGAGAATGAATATAACAGTGTTCTTATTTTTGTGAAATGAAGGATGTCGACATAATGAATTGGGTTTAGGGTTTAAGTTGTCCTTTCCGTTTAATGAAACGGATTACAAGATGTGAACGGGTTTTATGAATCGGACTTAACTTGCCAAGTTATTACGTCTTAAGGACTTAAGGTTCTTAAGACGGATCTTAACGGAATATTTTAAAATAACTTAACAATAAATATTAAAAATATTATTTTATCCCGAAAAATAATTTAAACCTTTAAAATATATTTTACGTAAATACGGGATGTTACAATCACCCCAACTTCCAAAAGTTTCGTCCTCGAAACTCGAACGAAGATAAATTCTAAATAAACTATACCTCAATCGAAAAGAGAAGGATGCGTAGCACGCATCAAAGCCTCGGTCTCCCACGTCTGCTCCTCAACATCGCCGCATCGCCATAGGATCTTCACTAAGGGTACCACCTTGCTCCTAAGCTTCATGTCCTGACGGTCTAGAATCTTCACGGGACGCTCCTCGAAAGCAAGACTCGGCTCTAGGTTCTCGATCTCTCTATGAAGCACGTGACTAGGGTCACTAACGTACTTGCGGAGCTGAGGAACATGAAAGACACTATGAACCTTGCCCAAACTAGGAGGCAAGTCCAATCGGTAAGCAGCAGGACCAATCCTCTTCACGATCTCGAACGGCCCAATATACTTAGGGCTCAATTTGCCCTTAACGCCAAACCTCTTGACGCCCTTCATCGGTGAAACTCGAAGGAAAACTCTGTCACCCACCTCAAACTCGAGAGGTCTACAACGGACATCTGCATAGGATTTCTGACGATCCTGTGTGGCCTTCATCCTACCTCTGATAAGCTGAACATGATCAATTGTTGCAGCCAACTGGTCAGGTCCTAGGTCGTGCACGTCGCTCGCCTGATCCCAGCAGATCGGGCTACGGCACTTCCTACCATAGAGCGCCTCATACGGAGCCATACCAATAGACGAGTGAAAACTGTTGTTGTAGGAAAACTTAACTAACGGTAGACACTGTTCCCAAGAACTCTGGAAGTCAAGTATACAAGCACGAAGCAAATCCTCTAAAGTCTTAATAGTCCTCTCGGACTGTCCATCTGTCGCAACATGGAATGTTGTACTCATCAGTAGACGACTACCTATAGCCTCCTGTAGAGCCTTCCAAAATCTGGAACAGAAACGCAGATCTCGGTCAGACACGATCTCTCTCGGGACACCATGGTAACGGACGATCTCGACAGTATAAGCTCTGGCTAAGCGGTCCATATCCCACGTCTCACGAATAGGCACAAATCTGGCACACTTGGTGGCCTATCAACCACAACCCAAATAGCATCCTTGCCTCCAACTATCTTAGGCAATGCAGTCACGAAGTCCATCGAAATACACTCCCACTTCCACTGAGGAACGTGGAGCGGCTGTAACAAACCATCTGGCCTCCTATGCTCAATCTTGACTTGTTGACAAGTCAGACACCTACTCACATAAACCAAAATGTTCTTCTTCATCCCGGGCCACCAAAATAGAAGTCGAAGGTCTTTGTGCATCTTCTCGCCACCCGGATGAACAGAATAAGGCGTCAAATGAGCCTCATCTATCACTCTCTTCCTCAAATCGGGCACATCTGGAACATACATCCGGCCTCGGAACCGAAGAAAACCATCAGAACCAATCACGAACTCCTGTGCCTCACCACTCGCAATCTTGGCCTCGAACTTCCGGAAAGCAGCATCAGTAGGCAAACCCTGGGGAATCTCCCAATACAATGTCGGCTCAGCAGTCATAGCAGATAACCAATCAAAACCACTACCAACCATCTCTAATCTCAACTTCCAGAACTCAGAACACAGCTCCTCAGGCAATACACGCATAACACTCATCGAATGAGAAGTCTTGCGGCTTAGCGCATAAGCAACAACATTGGCCATACCCACATGATACAACAACCCAATATCATAATCCTTAACCAACTCTAACCATCGACGCTGTCGCATATTAAGGTCCTTCTGTGTGAAAATGTACTTCAAACTCTTATGATCCGTGAAAATGCGACAATGAGATCCAATCAAGTAATGACGCCACATCTTCAAGGCATGAACAACAGCAGCTAACTCAAGATCATGCGTAGGATAGTTCACCTCGTGAACTCGCAGCTGTCTCGAAGAATAAGCAATCACCTTACCACTCTGCATCAACACACATCCAAGCCCTAGCATAGAAGCATCGCAGTAAACATCGAAATCAACATCAATCTCTGGCAAAGCAAGCACTGGGGCAGAAGTCAACCTAGTCTTCAATTCCTGAAATGAGCTCTCACAATTATCTGTCCAAACAAACTTAGCTTCTTTCTTCAATAACTGAGTCATCGGACGAGCCAATCTCGAAAAATCCTCAACAAATCGACGATAGTATCCAGCCAAACCGAGAAAACTACGAATATCTCCCACATATTTGGGACTCTCCCAATCAATAATAGCCTCAATCTTAGCGGGATCAACCATAACTCCCTCACTAGATATCACATGTCCAAGAAATGCAACCTTAGATAGCCAAAACTCACACTTAGAAAACTTCGCGAACTACTTCTGTCGACGTAAAATCCCAAGTATCAATCGAAGATGTTCGGCATGCTCAGCATCGGTCTTCGAATAAATGAGGATATCATCAATAAACACCACAACACAAGTGTCTAGAAACTCATTGAACGTCCTGTTCATCTGATCCATGAAGATAGCAGGAGCATTCGTCAAACCAAAAGGCATGACAACGAACTCAAAGTGTCCATATCTAGTACGGAAAGCAGTCTTCGCAATATCAGCCTCTCTCACTGGAATCTGATGATAACCGGAACGAAGGTCAATCTTCGAAAATCTGGAAGCATCTCTCAGCTGATCAAACAAGTCATCAATCCTAGGCAAAGGATATATGTTCTTCACAGCAACTCTGTTCAATTCCCTGTAATCAATGTAAAGTCTCATGGAACCATCTTTTTTTTCACGAAAAGCACTAGAGCACCCCTAGGAGAAGCACTCGGTCGAATAAATCCCTTCTCGATCATCTCCTCTAATTGCTGCTTCAACTCTTTCACCTCAGGTGGAACCATACGGTATGGAGCCTTAGATATAGGCCCGGTACCTGGAACAAGCTCAATGGTAAACTCAACATCTCTCTCAGGCGGTATCCCTGGCAATTCCTCTTGAAACTCACGGACAATAGCTACATCCTCAAGCTTCGGTAGCAATGGCTTTGCAGCTGAAACAACACATAGGAAGGCTTGGCAACCCTTCCTTAGAAGATGAGAAGCTTTCATCGATGAGATGGCACGAACACCCTTTTTAGGGCGAGTTCCCCTATAGAAAACACGAACTCCTGAAGAACTCCTCAAGCAGATTTTCTGGTCGCGACGCTCAAGCGAGCATGGTATCGCGATAACCAATCCATACCGAGGATAATGTCAAATTCCACGAGAGGAAATCTTAGTAAGTCCGCTGGAAATGTGGCACAACCAATAATAATCGGAATATCCCTATGGGAAGAAGAGAAGGAGAAAACATCTCCCGAAGGCAATGAGATAGAAGTCTCCTCAACAACAGAAGACTCCAGAGCTAGTCTGTCGGCAAACTGGGTTGATATGAACGATAGAGAAGCACCAGTATCAAATAAAATCAGGCACTCAGCGCCAAGAACGGAAAAAATACCAGCAACGATGTCGGGATGAGCCTCAGCCTCTACTCTGGTTATAACAAAGATCTTCCCCTTTGCCTTGCCTCCTCCAGTAGCTGCAGCAGTAGTGGCAGCCTTGCCAAGTGCGGTGTTCCTCGCAGGACACTCATAAGACCTATGCCCAAATCCAATGCAGGTGAAACACTTATAGGCATTCTTGAAACAGTCAAAACCCGGATGAGACGGTTTACCACAACGGTGGCAAACACTAGAAGCACTATCCGTGTGAACGAACAATGGTCTTAGCAACCAGTGCAGAGAACCTCTCAAATCGCTTCTTCTGAGAAGAAGGTGCAGAAGTAGATGGAACAAACGGTCTCTTCCCCTTGTAGATAGACCTCTGGTGTGAAGACACACTAGTAGCAGCAACTCGGGTCTCAGCATCTATAGCTCGAATGGAACTCTTTGCCCAAGTAGCATCATCATAAACCTCCACAAAAGAAGTCGAGTCACGGCGTACCATACTCTCGATGCGAGGCCCCAACTTCCCTCGATAGAAGTAAACTCTCTCAGCCTCATCCCTCACAAATCTCGATGCAAAATGTGCAAGCTGGTTAAATTTGTCGGTGAACTCCAGTACGGACATCTTTCCCTGCTTCAAGTCCATGAACTCCTTAAGCCTATGTGATCTAAGCTCCTTAGGATAAAATCTCGTCTCGATCTTATCCTTAAAAGCCTCACGGTCAAATAAGGATCCAGAATGAAAGTCGGTCCGGTCAATGCCCACCATCTGCCGGCCTCCAAGGTCAAAAAGTGAGTGGCTAGCCTCACTCTATCCTCTCTGACTACCGAGTACATGGTGAAGCTTTTCTCCATCTCACCGAACCATCCAGAAAGGGCAACAAGATCAACTTCGCCTCCATAAGTCTTCACGTGGCTCCTGGACATCTGTGATGCTATCCAAGAGAAGCTACCAGGCTGGTTGGCATCATTGCCTGGTGGAGAAGGAGGAGGAACAGTCTCAGCCTGATGTCTCTGGTTCTCAAGCAACTGATGAAGTGCTTGTATTATAGTATTCTCAGCAGCTGCAGTCCTCACCATCCTTCAAAAGAAAAGCAAGTGTTATCTTAGCAATTAGCAGTCACAATTAGACTACAATATAAATCCTTAGATCTACCTCATCTCTCATTCATTATTCGATTTTATGGTCAAGATATGGTTGGGGGTCACATGAGTGCGTCGGGAGCGATAATGCTCTGATACCACTTGTAACACCCCGACCCAAACCTAGGACCGGAAATGTTAGACACGGTTGTAACACCCCGTAATTTCCAAGTATTTATATCTTATTAAAATCTTATTTTAGAAATAATAATGTTCCACAATAAATAAAATTCCATTTAAAATCTATCGTTTTTGACAATGATATTAATATGTCTGTCTTAAAGTTATACTTCTTAAACTTGTAAAACGTTACTCTGTCCTTGTTGTTAATTTTAAGATATTTTAAAGGCATATCTAGCTTTTGCTTATAAAATAAAAGTTGTAGCTCATTTTCTTAGATTTCCAACGCCACTGAAAACAAGTCAATACGAGTTCTGTAGAGGAAACTATGCCGCAAAATACGAAAGGCTGTCACTGACCATCCGCAAACGAGACCCACGCTTGTTGCTTACTCTTTACTCTTTCCACATGTCCTTTGGGATACTTGGCTAAGTATAGAACTTTGCCTTGCTGCCCAAGGTCATTGCTTCTACTTCATTCCTTCTTCTTCATTCCTTTACTTATTTTTTTCAGGTAAGAACACAAAACTCAAAACAAGAAGAACACCATTGTTGTGCACCTCAACCGTAAAACGGTCGTAAAATCTTTGTTTCCTATCCGTTTTCGACGATTTTCGCGCCTATCTCTTCCTCTCCTCGTCCTCCATCTTTCTAGGTAATAAAATTATAATATTTCTTCATTATAGTCCTCTGGTCGTGGCCTTTAAGGCACGATTCTCTTAGCTAACCTCGTTTATTTGTGTGTAGCTAGTTCGGCTGTCCAAACCGGAGTGGCTTTAAGTTCAAATCATGCTTATTGAAGAGTTATAAGGTAACGGTGATGGGTTACTCGACTTTAATCGTCTTTGTTTACATGTGTTCTATATGCTAGTAATGTTTATTATACTAGAATTGTGTTTGGTTAATTAGTTGCATGATTAGTTTTATAAGTCATATGTTTGGATGATTTTCATCTTGCATGGTTGTGTTGGATGATATTATAGTTGTGGAAATTCATTAAGGATTGTATGGTTAAATGAGTTTGTGATCTTTGAGGATGATTAGTTTGATAGTCTTTCAAATTCATAATGCTTGGTTTACTTGGGTTATTAGATAAGTTCCAGCACCTTGACAAATCTGTACATTGTCTTGTACAATTTATTTCGACATCTTAGAATATTCGTCTTTGAAAATGTTGAAAAGAAACCCCTATTTATTTTGAGTGTAGAGTCTACCTCTGAAATTTCGTAATTTTCTTGCATGTCGTTTGTTCACAATAAATTATTTACGAACAGTGCGCTGAAATACTCGCAGAATGGACAGTAGCTCAAAGATTGTTTCGAAAACCATTTTTATAATTTGCAACTATTCTGATACTTTTCAATAATTAAACTTTGAAGAGTTTAAATGATATTAGGAGTTTGCTTTGCCCCAAAATGATTTGTTAAACCCGTTTTATGAAGCAATAAATTTTGTGTGACGATTTCTGACACACTGTAAAGATCAGACAATAACCCCCTGTTAAGTTCGTCTTTTGGAAATGTTTATTTCACAAATATTGTAGATAAAAGTCTTATTAAACCGACCCAATTGGCCTTGTATCATTTCGATTTTATTTGAATTAATTATGAATTTTACGGCAGAGGACAGCTGTAATGTGAAATGCGTTTAGAACTTTTGTTTCATTATTCAATCCCGTGTGTTCTCTTTCGGCATGTAAAATCTTTGTTTCTTATCCATTTTCGACGATTTTCGCGCCTATCTCTTCCTCTCCCCGTCCTCCATCTTTCTAGGTAATAAAATTATAATATTTCTTCATTATAGTCCTCTGGTCGTTGCCTTTAAGCCACGGTTCTCTTAGCTAACCTCGTTTATTTGTGTGTAGCTAGTTCGGTTGTCCAAACCGGAGTGGCTTTAAGTTCAAATCATGCTTATTGAAGAGTTATAAGGTAACGGTGATGGGTTACTCGACTTTAATCGTCTTTGTTTGCATGTGTTCTATATGCTAGTAATGTTTATTATACTAGAATTGTGTTTGGTTAATTAGTTACATGATTAGTTTTATAAGCTATATGTTTGGATGATTTTCATCTTGCATGGTTGTGTTGGATGATATTATAGTTGTGGAAATTCATTAAGGATTGTATGGTTAAATGAGTTTGTGATCTTTGAGGATGATTAGTTTGATAGTCTTTCAAATTCATAATGCTTGGTTTACTTGGGTTATTTGATAAGGTTCGGCACCTTGACAAATCTGTACATTGTCTTGTACAATTTATTTCGACATCTTAGATTATCCGTCTTTGAAAATGTTGAAAAGAAACCCCTATTTATTTTGAGTGTAGAGTCTACCTCTGAAATTTCGTAATTTTCTTGCATGTCGTTTGTTCACAATAAATTATTTACGAACAGTGCGCTGAAATACTCACAGAATGGACAGTAGCTCAAAGATTGTTTCGAAAACCATTTTTATACTTTGCAACTATTCTGGTACTTTTCAATAATTAAACTTTGAAGAGTTTAAATGATATTAGGAGTTTGCTTTGCCCCAAAATGATTTGTTAAACCCGTTTTATGAAGCAATAAATTTTGTGTGACGATTTCTGACACACTGTAAAGATCAGACAATAACCCCCTGTTAAGTTCGTCTTTTGGAAATGTTTATCCGACAAATATTGTAGATAAAAGTCTTATTAAACCGACCCAATTGGCCTTGTATCATTTCGATTTTATTTGAATTAATTATGAATTTTACGGCAGAGGACAGCTGTAATGTGAAATGCGTTTAGAACTTTTGTTTCATTATTCAATCCCGTGTGTTCTCTTTCGGCATGGAACGGATATTAGTGTTTTATTATTCATCTTTTTTTGGCTCATATATGTTTAAATGAGTGGGTTAACGGTTGTGTTATCCTAAGATGTGTTGGTGACGATTATGTTACCTTGTTTGTGAATAGATAGCGGTGGTACGATTTGTGTACCATTGTAATGAACAAATGCCACCCATGGAACGGGATTTTAGCTATGTTCGGGATTGGTCGGAGTTCGTGCTAAATGCGCTCCGGTCCCTGTGTGTCGTTCGGTGTAGGTTATTACATCGAGAGGTCTGGCCAGGTCTTGGACATATAGGCAGTGGTTATACGCTATACATAGTTACGGTCATTGGAGGTTATTACATCCATAGACAATATGCTCTTATTGTTATCTATTTGTATTATGACGTAAAGTGGCTGGGAGAACCCTGAGTTACTCCCCCCACTGACTGTGGCGTTCATGTTTCATGAATGTAGGTTGGTGCTGTTTGGGGAAGACGTGTGGCTAGCGAGCATTGTTGATAATTCGACAATTACCCTTACGCTTAGTTTAGATTTAATTTATGTTGTTATCGTGGGATACCTTATCCCTCGTCTATTTAAGTTATTTTGTATAATTTATACTTTCTCATTAGTTTTTAGTCTTCCGCATGTTGTTTTGATATTCCGCGAAAAATATTTAATAAATATGACGAAAAGGTTTTAAACGTATCATATTTCCGCTGCAAATTATTTGTTTATTTTTATGCTAAATCGCGGGGTGTAACAGTTGGTATCAGAGCAGTAATGCTCCCGACGCACGCACGTGTACCCCAACTTTAAATTTGAACTTGACCTAATATAATGAATGAGAGATGGGTAGACTTAAGGACCAAGTGGTAGTCTGTAATGTGATTGCTGCTTGTTAGGTCTAACAGGTTTGTTAATTGTCAATGATTTTATTTTTATTTTTTGCTCAAGGATTGGTGAACCATGAGCTTACCTGGATGGCGATCAAGATTATTGTCTACTGCCGAAGATGGAAGATTCAATGCTATCTTTGAAGGATGCTTTCATGACCCCAAAGATACTTCTTCCTCATCATGCATCATCTTCTTCCTTATTTCTTTATGCATATCCTTCCCTCCCGAACTTTTTTCTATCTTAACTTGAAAGCTACTTTCGTAACTTCCCGACTTAACCTTATCCTTGTTACTTGCCTTTTCCCATGGCGCTTCTTAGGTAGCCCAGCTTAGTTGGATATTGAGGATTTTTTTTTCGAGGATAACCCCTATCCCTTATTTTGGAAAGTAATGTAACTGAAAACGTTTAGCGAGTGTAGTAAGCCATGTCTTGGTAATCCAAATGTTGAGTTGTTTGCCTAATTGGTGGGTAGAATTGATTGGTGAAATTCCTAGATTAAATTTTGAGTGGTATATGTAGCTTTCGGAAGAATTTAACCTTGGGAATCACAATTGGGATCTAGAACCAGTGGGTTAATATGTGTCGCTTTAAGAGTATGGATGAGGTGTTAGAATTCATAAAAATGAATTTGGAAAATATACTTGGGATGCTAGTGAAAATGAGTGAATCAGTAATGCTTGACTTTGGGAATTAGGTTTGACTTTATTTGGGTTGGTACTTTTAGAGGATAAGAATCGTGTATATTGATGGACGAGTATTGAAAGAGTTAGCGATGTAACTTTAGAGGAACTGACGGAAGTTTACTCTTTTAGTTATTTGATGGGATTATAAACCTTTGAGGAGTTACTTGAAGATCATGTCTTTGGATGTCTGATTGATGTAGTAAGGTGCAACTTGTGGATTTGTGAGATTTCGAGGTTGCGGTGTTTAAAGGAAGTTTGGATGCGTATAAATAGATGTGAGAAATATCTTTAATTGACCTTGGTGTTCATACTTTGAGGTATCTGAGAATTTGTAAGGATTTATCGATCTTGCGGGATTAGAATAAAGTGATTTGATGAAAGATGGAAGTTTTGGGAATTTAAGGAATTAGAGAGCTGATAATCTTTGGAGTATAAAGATTGTGAAGTAGCGATAATATATAAATGGTTTATCCTGGAGTATTACAGAAATGTCGTTTGAGGAATTTTAGACATAGAGATAACCTGAAACTTTATGGAATAGTGGAAATTGGGATGATCGTACATCTTTAAGTTTTTGGAATAACTTATAGTATGGTGAATCATCTGGGATAATGATTCTTGGAAAGCAATAGTTCAGTGTGCTTGAATTTGGAAATAGGAGATGAGAACCATGTAAGGATTTTAGGAAACCCGAGCCTTGGAAATTGTGTCAGTTCAAATCGTAACGTTTCCTCAACGTTTCTCTTCTCCTTTCTTCTTCCATCCTAATTATGTCGAGTTATGCTTTCATAACAACGCTTACTTGACCTCTCTTTATGTCATATATCTTCTTACCTCTAATGCTCATTCTTCTACTCTTAGCTTCACTTTTGTTGGAGTCTTTCACCATGTCATCTTGTCTCTTTCTCTCTATCTCTCTCAAGTTCCTATATCACGTATGTCTCTAAGTTTGTATCATATCTTTAACCGTTGTGATCCTTGTCCCCTTTCTTCTTGGACTAGCTGTGAGGTTGACTTCGTTTGTGGAATAGTGATATATGCTTAGAGGATCCTTGGTCCTGTTTTATCGGACATACATAGTTGAGAGAGTTAGCGTTTGGTGACGTTTGGGTAATATTAGATAGTGTGTCATCTTGATGGTTTCAAGTTAAAGGTTTAAAGGTATGAGTACTTCTTGTGGATTGGTATCAATCGTGAGGTTAATAATTTTGATGTTATCTATGAGGGTGTTGATGGTTACCTAGAGACCGTTTGGGTGAAAGTTGTTACTTTTATGAGACTTTCTTTTGGGATGATCACTTTATGGTAATTATGGTAGTCAAGGTTTTAAAATGTTTTCTTGATTTGTGTCGATGAGAGTTGACCAGTTTGGGATTAAATAACTTGGATGTTTAACTCGTAGTCCTAGGTTTGCGAATAGTTACGGTTTGAAGAATACCGTGTTTATGCTTTTGGGATTAGATGTTTTGGTTGTTTATCTCATAGTCCTATGTATGAAAGTAAGTACGGTTCCGAGAGTGCCGCTTCCATATCTTTTGTTGTCGGTATGAGCGTAACTGATTTTTGTTTATAGGTCAGGAAGTACGATGGATTATGGTTTGGGATCCTTGTTTTGGTGTTTTACCTTGTTTAGAGACATATATCTTATGTCGGTTGGTTATGAATATGACCTTGTTAATAATTTTGGACCTAGCTCTATGAAGGATGTTGGTTGTTGAGTAATAATCGAGAGTTGTGAAGTTCCTTTGGTAATGGGATACCTTGTATCGTGGATGACCTAGAAGTGAGTGACCCAAATTGAGTTGAGGAAGCCTTGAGATTTTTGCGGTTGAAAGAGCTGCCTTCTGAGGTGTGTAATAAGGAACCATGATGATGATGTTTCATTTATGGATCTAGTGGTTGGTGCTGCTGCATCCTGGAAAGGTTCCCTTCCCTCTCCTAACTTTAAACCTCTTTTGGTCATGCTTCAGATCCCTTGTTGTGCCCCTTTGCTCTCTTGTTGAGCACCGTTCTTAACCATAAAGATTGTAGTTATGATGCCTTGTTTTGGGTTAGCTTCCTTGTTGACCTCTTTGTGCTTTGAGTTCCTTGAAGGACCGACCCGACCCTCTTTGGTTGATGATATGTAGCTGTCATCCTTGTGATTTGTTTGAAGTGATATTCAAAATATTTTTCCATTTATATACTTTATAACCGATTTGAGTCACCTTACTTTTGTTCTTGAAAAACTTTAATTTTTGTTACAACCTTACTTATTTTTCCGGATTCAAAATGGGAGTTTACTTTCGAAATGACATGTTTAGAAAAACATGAAATGGTATATAATTTTGATTGATTTTAGCGTTGATTTGATGTAAGACTTGTTATTGGAGACGTCTAAAAACTCGTATTACGCTTGTCGACGCATGATATATTTTGGTTTTGGACTAGTCCTTGATTTGGAATGTCGGACTCTTGAATGCGCAACGAGATTCCTCTTGTTCCACTGATGAGGACTTGTGCCTTTAGAAACTCTTTTCGAACTCTTTGAAATAAATGAAAATTTTGAAATATCAAATTTTGGTAAACGCTTTGGTTATTTACCTTGTCTTTAACACTTACCGTTTTTCTACTTTCAAGTTTCGAGGACGAAACTTTTTAAAAGGTGGGGTGATTGTAACACCCCGTAATTTCCAAGTATTTATATATTATTAAAATCTTATTTTAGAAATAATAATGTGAACCCCCGCGATTTAGCGGAAAAATAAACACAAAAGGATACGAAAAATACGAGGTTTTTAAAACTTTTCTTGCAGAATTAAATAACTAACATGCGAAGGTTCAAACTAAAATAAAAGTGCGGAAATAAAAGAAACCATACTAGTTATACAAACATAGTAAAGAGTGTACGGGGAGTATAAATCCCACGAATAAAAACATAACGTAAGGTAGTCTAGTGATACGAAGTGAAACTAAAGTCCAAGGGTAAGTGCTCGCTAGCCACACGTCTTCCCCAAACAGCACCAACCTACATTCATGAAACATGAACGCCACAGTCAGTGGGGAGTAACTCAGGGTTCTCCCAGCCACTTTACGTCAGAATACAAATAGATAACAATAAGAACATATTGTAAATGGATTAGCACATGTGAATATGAGAATTATCAAATCATGATACTCAAAATCAGGTAAACAACCAGGTGATCGACTCAGAGACCAACACTTGATGGCATGTCCAATCACACAAATAACAACAACCAAGAATAGAATGAACGCCGTCAGGTAGCATAACTGCTACAACTGACAGTCAGGGAGTATAACCGCTCCACTAACAGGCTAGGGCGTATAACCGCGCCCTAGCTACCGGAGCGCATAACCACGTCATCCGGGTACTATGTATAGCGCGTAACCGACAACTATATGCCTAAGACCTGGTCAGACCTCTCGATGTAATAACCTACACCGAACGACACACGGGGACCGGGCCGCATAACCACGGACACCGACCAATCCCGAACATAGTTAGATAAAATCCCATAACAGGAGTGGCGTTTGTTCATTACAGTGATACACAAATCGTATCACCGCTATCTATTCACAACCAAGGTAACATAACCGTCACCAACACAACTTAGGATGACATAACCGTCACCTACACAAGCTTAGGATAACATAACCGTTAACCCACTCATTTAAACATACATGAGCCAATCAAAGATGAATAAGACAACACTTAAGACCATTCCATACGGGAGAAGAATAAACGAAACTGATTAATAAAACATAAGTCTTAAAAGCGTTTTACATTTCAGCTGTCCTCTGCCGTAAAATTCATAATTAATTCAAATAAAATCGAAATGATACAAGGCCAATTGGGTCGGTTTAATAAGACTTTTATCTACAATATTTGTTAAATAAACATTTCCAAAAGACGAACTTAACAGGGGATTATTGACTGATCTTTACAGTGTGTCAGAAACCGTCACACAAAATGTATTGCTTCATAAAACGGGTTTAAAAAATCATTTTGGGGCAAAGTAAAATCCTAACATCATCTAAACTCTTCAAAGTGTAATTATTGAAAAGGACCAGAATCATTTCAAAGTTTAAAAATGGTTTTCAAAACAATCTTTGAGCTACTGTCCGTTCTGCGAGTATTTCAGCGCACTGTTTGTAAATAATTTATTGTGAACAAACGACATGCAAGAAAATTACGAAAATTCAGAGGTAGACTCTTAACTCAAAATAACAGGGGTCTCTTTTCAACATTTTCAAATAAGGATACTCTAAGATGCCGAAATAAATTGTACAAAACAATGGACAGATTTGTCAAGGTGCTGAAACATCATGAATTAACCATTGTAAGCAAAACACTATGAACTTGAAAGACTATCAAACTAATCATCCTCAATGATCCTAAACTCATTTAACCATACAATCCTTAATGAATTTCCACAATTAAAAACTCATCCAACACAAGCATGCATGATGAAATTCATCCAAACATATGATTTATTAACCTAATCATGTCACTATTTAATCAAAAAACAATCCTAGTATACTAAACATTACTAGCATATACTCATGCAAACAAAGACGATAAAGTCGAGTAACCCATCACCGTTACCTTTTAGTCTAAACTCTCGTCAATCTCGTATGTATCGCCCTCCGGACCACTTGACTCGAATCCTACAAACAAAAGGAGATGTTAAAAACGGAAGTAACTAGCTTGGGTCAAAGCTTTGGATTTCGAAATTAATAAGGAAGAGGAGGAGATGAAAACTTATTATTTAGACAGTAGGGAAACGACGAGAGGAGAAAAATGGCGCGAGAATCGTCGAAAACGGATAAGAAACGAAGATTTTGTGACCGTTTTACGGTTGAGGTGCACAACAATGGTGTCCTCTTGTTTTCTTTGTGTTTTTGTGAGTTTCTTCTGAAAAAATGAATGATTTGAAGAAGAAGGAAGGTAGAGGATGACCTTGGGCATCAAGGCAAGGCTTAGTACTCAGCCATGTGTCCCAAAGGACATGTGGTAAAGAGTATAGAGTAAGCAACGAGCATGGGTCTCGTTAGCGGATGGTCCGTGACAGCCTTTCGTATTTGCGACATAATTTCCTCCACAGAACTCCGATTAACGTGTTTTTGGTGGCGTTGGAAAGCTAAGAAAACGAGCTATAACTTTTATTTTATAAGCAAGAGCTAAATATGCCTTTAAAATATCTCAAAATTAGTAACAACGACAGAGTAGTTGTTCGTAGATTAAGGAGTATAGGTTTAAGACGGGCATTTTTAAATATCGTTGTCAAAAACGATAAAATATAGATTGGAATATTATTTATAGGATAATACTTATTATTAAAATAAGATTTTAATAATATAAGATAACATGGAATTTATCGGGGTGTTACAAATAATGTTCCACAATAAATAAAATTCCATTTAAAATCAACGTTTTTGACAATGATATTAATATGTCCGTCTAAAAGTTATACTTCTTAAACTTGTAAAACGTTACTCTGTCCTTGTTGTTAATTTTAAGATATTTTAAAGGCATATCTAGCTTTTGCTTATAAAATAAAAGTTGTAGCTCATTTTCTTAGCTTTCTAACGCCACCGAAAACAAGTCAATACGAATTCTATAGAGGAAATTATCCCGCAAAATACGAAAGGCTGTCACGGACCATCCGCAAACGAGACCCACGCTCGTTGCTTACTCTTTACTCTTTCCACATGTCCTTTCGGACACTTGGCTAAGTATAGAATTTTGCCTTGCTGCCCAAGGTCATTGCTTCTACCTCATTCCTTCTTCTTCATTCCTTTACTTATTTTTTTCAGCTAAGAACACAAAACTCAAAACAATAAGAACACCATTGTTGTGCACCTCAACCGTAAAACGGTCATAAAATCTTTGTTTCTTATCCGTTTTCGACGATTTTCACGCCTATCTCTTCCTCTCCTCGTCCTCCATCTTTATAGGTAATAAAATTATAATATTTCTTCATTATAGTCCTCTGGTCGTGGCCTTTAAGCCACGGTTCTCTTAGCTAACCTCGTTTATTTGTGTGTAGCTAGTTCGGTTGTCCAAACCGGAGTGGCTTTAAGTTCAAATCATGCTTATTAAAGAGTTATAAGGTAACGGTGATGGGTTACTCGACTTTAATCGTCTTTGTTTGCATGTGTTCTATATGCTAGTAATGTTTATTATACTAGAATTGTGTTTGGTTAATTAGTTGCATGATTAGTTTTATAAGCCATATGTTTGGATGATTTTCATCTTGCATGGTTGTGTTGGATGATATTATAGTTGTGGAAATTCATTAAGGATTGTATGGTTAAATGAGTTTGTGATCTTTGAGGATGATTAGTTTGATAGTCTTTCAAATTCATAATGCTTGGTTTACTTGGGTTATTTGATAAGTTTCAGCACCTTGACAAATCTGTACATTGTCTTGTACAATTTATTTCGACATCTTAGATTATCCGTCTTTGAAAATGTTGAAAAGAAACCCCTATTTATTTTGCGTGTAGAGTCTACCTCTGAACTTTCGTAATTTTCTTGCATGTCGTTTGTTCACAATAAATTATTTACGAACAGTGCGCTGAAATACTCACAGAATGGACAGTAGCTCAAAGATTGTTTCGAAAACAATTTTTATACTTTGCAACTATTCAGGTACTTTTCAATAATTAAACATTGAAGAGTTTAAATGATATTAGGAGTTTGCTTTGCCCCAAAATGATTTGTTAAACCCGTTTTATGAAGCAATACATTTTGTGTGACGATTTATGACACACTTTAAAGATCAGACAATAACCCCCTGTTAAGTTCGTATTTTGGAAATGTTTATTTGACAAATATTGTAGATAAAAGTCTTATTAAACCGACCCAATTGGCCTTGTATCATTTTGAGTTTATTTGAATTAATTATGAATTTTACGGCAGAGGACAGCTGTAATGTGAAATGCGTTTAGAACTTTTGTTTCATTATTCAATCCCGTGTGTTCTCTTTCGGCATGGAACGGATATTAGTGTTGTATTATTCATCTTTTATTGGCTCATGTATGTTTAAATGAGTGGGTTAACGGTTGTGTTATCCTAAGATGTGTTGGTGACGATTATGTTACCTTGTTTGTGAATAGATAGCGGTGGTACGATTTGTGTACCATTGTAATGAACAAATGCCACCCATGGAATGGGATTTTAGCTATGTTAGGGATTGGTCGGAGGTCGTGCTAAATGCGCTCCGCTCCCTGTGTGTCGTTCGGTGTAGGTTATTACATCGAGAGGTCTGGCCAGGTCTTAGACATATAGGCGGTGGTTATACGCTATACATAGTTACGGTCGTTGGAGGTTATTACATCCATAGACAATATGCTCTTATTGTTATCTATATGTATTCTAACGTAAAGTGGCTGGGAGAACCCTGAGTTACTCCCCACTGACTGTGGCGTTCATGTTTCATGAATGTAGGTTGGTGCTGTTTGGGGAAGACGTGTGGCTAGCGAGCATTGTTGATAATTCGACAATTACCCTTACGCTTAGTTTAGATTTAATTTATGTTGTTATCGTGGGATACCTTATCCCTCGTCTATTTAAGTTATTTTGTATAATTTATACTTTCTCATTAGTTTTTAGTCTTCCGCATGTTTTGATATTCCGCGAAAAATATTTAATAAATATGACGAAAAGGTTTTAAACGTATCGTATTTCCGCTACAAATTATTTGTTTATTTTTATGCTAAATCGCGGGGTGTCACAACGGTAGCTCGCCAGGCTATGTACTGGCCCCACAGACCAACACGAGCCCTCTCCAGCGCATTTTGTCCTCACTCATGTGCATCCCGAGAACCTTTCCAGGCGGTCACCCATCCTAAGACTACTCCCAGCCAAGCACGCTTAACTTTGGAGTTCTTTCGCATGGATAACCAGAAAAGAAAGTGCACTTTGTTGATATGAGTAGTATTTTCAATCTCTTTAAACACTAGTCAAATAAGCCTATCAAGAGACGTCTTCAAGGGGTTACCCCACCCGAATATCATATTCGGTTCAATGGAGTATTACACACCCCCACTTGAAGAACGCAACGTCCTCGTTACGCCGGGCAGCATCTGACCGCAGCCGTGCCAAACCAGGAATCCTCCCCCGCTTGGTTGGTGCCCCGGGTACTCCAGACCACGGGCGCTCACCAGACGGTCACAGGATTGCTCTGATACCAACTGTAAAACCCCTCGTCGCAGCGGAAATAAAACATACAAAACATGCCAAAATCTAAGCGGAATTGAAACTTTAACATGCATAAAAACGAGGTGAATTAAAAAACTGAAACCGAAACGGAAACAACTGACATAAACAGAAATAGATAAGTATAACTGTCTAAGTACTGAAAGTAAATATATACAACAACCTGGGATGGCACATCCCTACAGGCACTCAAAACCAAATCAAAAGTCTAGAGTCTAGCTAACGCATATGTGTAAGTCAAAATCGATGAATAGAATCATCGCTCGCTAGCTCCATGTGAACCCTCCGTCAACCATCCTGTCATGTACGTACATACATGTAAACATGTACGCCACAATCAGTGGGGAGTGACTAGAGTTCTCCTAGCCACCTTTTGTAACGACACGTAACACAGATATACAAACAGCATACTCCAACATATATAAACATGTGAAGCATATAAATCTCAGTATCTGAATATCATATCATCATGCAATTACTAATGCAAGGCTCTCAACCAACTTCGGAAACTATTTGGAAGGAGAGCCGGTTTCCCTTCCGGTTGCCCGGCCGGGGGGTCTTTCAGTCCAAACCATTTACGAAACCAATTAAAGAGTCATCCAATGCCTTGGATGAACAATTCTATAATCAAAGTACTATACTCATCAATATCAACAACTACATCTGACACCGTACCAACACTAGGCAAGCAGATGCAAAACGGCAAGTATAAAGGTTCAGCGGTCAACTTAAGACATAACCTAGATACTAAATCACTTTCACAAACAAGGACTCAGAGGCCAACTTAAGGCATAGACCTTGATATCAAATAATCACAAGCAATGGGTCTAGAGGTGAACTTAACACATATCCCACTACCATACAAGTAAAGGGTCCAGAGGTGAACTTAACACATATCCCAATACACAACTCAGTAATGGGTCCAGAGGGGAACTTAACACATATCCCACTTGTGACACCCCGCGATATAGCATAAAAATAAACAAATAATTTGCAGCGGAAATACGATACTTTTAAAAACTTTTCGACATATTTATTAAAACTTTTTCGCGGAATATCAAAACAACATGCGGAAGACTAAAAACTAATGAGAAAGTATAAATTATACAAAATAACTTAAATAGACGAGGGATTAGGTATCCCACGATAACAACATGAATTAAATCTAACTAAGCGTAAGGGTAAATGTCGAATTATCAACAATGCTCGCTAGCCACACGTCTTCCCCAAACAGCACCAACCTACATTCATGAGACATGAACGCCACAGTCAGTGGGGAGTAACTCAGGGTTCTCCCAGCCACTTTACGTCAGAAAACATGTAAACGGTAATACTAAACATCTTATACATATGAACATGTATATAATTTCATAACCAATCATATATATTACCAAATATGAATAACATGATCAATGCGTGGGCGATAAGTCAAAAACATGTGAAAACAGCATGAATCAACATGTATAACAGAATTAAAGCCAGCATATGAGATAGTATCAAAATCAAGGAAACATCCAAATGATCGACTCAGAGGCCAACAACTAGGTGGCATGTCCAATCACGCATACAACAAACCAAGAATAGAATGAACGCCATCAGAGCGCATATGCACGACCTCTGACTAATGGAGCGCTTAGGCACGACCTCCAACGACGGGAGCGCTTAGGCACGACCTCCAACTACCGGAGCGCTTAGGCACGACCTCCTATAACGGGAGCGCTTAGGCACGACCTCCAACGATCGGAGCGCTTAGGCACGACCTCCTACAACAGGAGCGCTTCGGCACGACCTCCGTAACTATGTATAGCGTATAACCACTGCCTATATGCCTAAGACCTGGCCAGACCTCTCGATGTAATAACCTACACCGAACGACACACGGGGACCGGAGCGCATATAGCACGACCTCCGACCAATCCCGAACATAGCTAAAATCCCATTCCATGGGTGGCATTTGTTCATTACAACGGTACACAAATCGTACCACCGCTATCTATTCACAAACAAGGTAGCATAACCGTCACCAACACAACTTAGGATGACATAACCGTCACCTACACAAACTTAGGATGACGTAACCGTTAACCAACTCATTAACAACGCTTGAGCTAACCATTAATAAATAAGATAACACTTATATCCATTTCATGCGGAAAGAGAACACACGGGATTGCATATTGAAACAAAAGTTCTAAACGCATTTCACATTACAGCTGTCCTCTGCCGTAAAATTCATAATTAATTCAAATAAAATCGAAATATTACAAGGCCAATTTGGTCGGTTTAATAAGACTTTTATCTAAAATATTTGTCAAATAAATATTTCCAAAAGACGAACTTAACAGGGGGTTATTGACTGATCTTTACAGCGTGTCAGAAACCGTCACACAAAATGTATTGCTTCATAAAACGGGTTTACCAAATCATTTTGGGGCAAAGCAAACTCCTAACATCATCTAAAATCTTCAAAGTTTAATTATTGAAAAGGACCAGAATCATTTCAAAGTTTAAAAATGGTTTTCAAAACAATCTTTGAGCTGCTGTCCGTTCTGCGAGTATTTCAGCGCACTGTTCGCAAATAATTTATTTTGAAAAAACGACACGCAAGAAAATTACGATATTTTAGAGGTAGATTCTAAACCTAAAATAAACAGGGGTCTCTTTTCAACTTTTTCAAATGCGGATACTCTAAGATGTCGAAATAAATTGTACAAGATAATGGACAGATTTGTCAAGGTGCTGAAACATCATGAATTAACCATTATAAGCAAAACACTATGAACTTGAAAGACTATCAACCTAATCATCCTCAATGATCATAAAATCATTTAACCATACAATCCTTAATGAATTTCCACAATTAAAATCTCATCCAACACAAGCATGCATGATGAAATTCATCCAAACATATAATTTATGAACCTAATCATGCCACTATTTAATCAAACACAATTCTAGTAGGCTAAACATTACAAGCATATAGTCATGCAAACAAAGACGATAAGTCGAGTAACCCATCACCGTTACCTTATAAATCTTCAATAAGTATGATTTTGAACTTAAAGCCACTCCGGTTTGGACAACCGAACTAGCTACACATAAATAAACGAGGTTAGCTATGAGAACCGTGCCTTAAAGGCCACGACCAGAGTATATTAATGAATAAATTTGATAATTTTATTACCTAGAAAGATGGAGGGCGAGGAGAGGAAGAGATAGGCGCGAAAATCGTCGAAAACGGATAAGAAACGAATATTTTACGACCGTTTTACGGTTGAGGTGCACAACAATGGTGTCTTTGTGTTTTTGGGTGTTCTTAGCTGAAAAAAGAATAAGTAAAGGAATGAAGAAGAAGGAAGGAAGTAGAAGCAATGACCTTGGGCAGCAAGGCAAGGTTTAGTACTCAGCCATGTGTCCCAAAGGACATGTGGAAAAGAGTATAGAGTAAGCAACGAGCGTGGGTCTCGTTAGCGGATGGTCCGTGACAGCCTTTCGTATTTTCGGCATAATTTCCTCCACAGAACTCCGATTGACGTGTTTTCAGTGGCGTTGGAAAGCTAAGAAAAAGAGCTAAAACTTGTATTTTATAAGAAAGAGCTAAATATGCTTTTAAAATATCTTAAAATTAGCAACAACGACAGAGTAACGTTTTACAAGTTTAAGAAGTATAACTTTAAGACGGACATATTAATATCATTGTCAAAAACGATAGATTTTAAATGGAATTTTATTTATTGTGGAACATTATTATTACTAAAATAAGATTTTAATAATATATAAATACTTGGAAATTACGGGGTGTTACACCACTACAAACAAATGTCGGGTCCAGAGGTGAACTTAACACATATCCCAACATACATACACAAGCAATGGGTCCAGAGGTGAACTTAACACATATCCCACTGCCACAAACAAGTATTGGGTCCAGAGGTGCACTTAACACATATCCCAATACACAGTTATCACACACCGGGTCCAGAGGTGAGCTCAACACATATCCCGATCTACGATAACCGATCACGTGTCAGGTACAGAGGTGAACTTAACACATATCTTGACACGCCACAAGCAAAACACGTAATGGGTCCAGAGGTGAACTTAACAAATATCCCATCACGCGACAAACAACTCACGTATTAAGCTCAGAAGCCACCTGAAGGCATACCTTAATACGCATCAATACAATATCATCCAAAGATAATAACTAACCTATAGTTCTAATCTCTTATGCATCTAAACAACACTTAATTGATCCCGGGAACTAAGTTGAGGGAGAGCCGATTTTTCTTTCGGTTACCCGACCGGGGGGGTCTCTATCCTCTCTCCATTCCCGAACCCAATATAGTGTCGCCCATCCTCCGGGGACCTCAAACACGCATACAACGTACACGAAACAAATCTCAAACAAAACCGATCAACCGATCAAAAGATAAACCAATTTAAAGTGCACAGGGGCTCCCAGCCGGTCAGGGGCAGGCGGCCGGCTGACCGTCTAGCAACCCATCTTCTTATAATTACTTAAAATCAAAAATAGCATATAAGGGCCCTCAGCCGGTCGGCAGGCAGCCGGCCTACCGGCTGGGGAACCCATTCCTTCAAACTTACTTTACGCACAACAATACAAAGGGGCTCCCAGCCGGTCAGCAGGCAGCCGGCCTACCGGCTGGGCACCCAAGTTCCCTAAAATTCAAACACGCGAAACACCTCATAAAGCACTCCCAGCCGGTCGACCGGCGGCCGGTCGGTCGACCGGCTCAGAGTCCCCGAGCCTAACAATCGCAAAACGCAATATACTCAAACTCCTATGAAATCGATACTACAACTCCAAAATTGCTACCAACAAACAATTCCCAGCATACATAAGACTTATACAACTCAATAGCAAACATCAATTTCCACCATTAAAGCATATTAGAAACATATCTCATATTCGTCTTAAGGATACAATTTCTGAAAATCATTCTATAAGCATGTGAAACACAATCAAAGCATATGAACATCATACATGGGCAATCCTAGCATACTTCTAAGTCCAAACAACAACCACAATGTACAAAATCAGAAACTTCCATCATCAAAACCATGAAATATGCTATTATAACAAATAAAGGTCGAGTTTCTCATTATCGTCACCTCTAAAACGATTAAGCTCCTAGATCCTCTTCAATCACGAAACTATCCACCTCGAGATCTTCTATACCCTCTCTTACAACAAGATAAACGATTATTAGAAGCTAGAAACGGATTTCACCAAAAACAGTCCATTTTTCAAGTTGGATGAAAAAGGAATTGAAAGAGACGGATGTCTTGCAAATTTCGCGAGGATTTCAGAAATGTATAACATACCTTGGTTTGGAAATAGGATGATCTCTGAAAATTGATTTAAAGATTGAAAAGTTGAAGGGGAAATGAGAATGAATATAACAGTGTTCTTATTTTTGTGAAATGAAGGATGTCGACATAATGAATTGGGTTTAGGGTTTAAGTTGTCCTTTCCGTTTAATGAAACGGGTTACAAGATGTGAACGGGTTTTATGAATCGGACTTAACTTGCCAAGTTATTACGTCTTAAGGACTTTAGGTTCTTAAGGACTTAAGGTTCTTAAGACGTATCTTAACGGAATATTTTAAAATAACTTAACAATAAATATTAAAAATATTATTTTATCCGAAAAATAATTTAAACCTTTAAAATATATTTTACGAAAATACGGGATGTTACATGTGCTATTCTTGGTCGAACCATTTCCACTCCACCATTGTGCTTCACGGATAAACTTTGGCTCCATAGGCTTAGGAAATTTAGAGTGAACTCGAACCTCTTGTTTCTTTCTCCAATTCGGTTTAGTCTCGTTCTCTTCCTTGTCCCTTGCTCTATTCCAAGTTCTTTGTAATTATAACCTGTAAAGCATAGGTTTTATAGTAATATTATTCCTACTCATCGTAGGATTTGAAGTAGTAGCATCCTTAATATTGATAGAATTCCCATCTAAACTCCAGCTAGGGTTACTAGCCTCCTTCCTCACGTCATACTCCCCATCGTGCACGACTTCTTCCTCATCTTGACCCACGACATTTGCCTCTTGACCTAGACTCGAACTTACACCAACGAGCTCTTCATTCACGATCGCAATTATGGACTCCTTGTCTACGCTTGGCACACGCTCCTCATCTCCTCCAATATTCTCGGCCTCACCATGATCAATCCCCTCATCATGCACCTCCTCAACTAACTTCCTCCTAGCCTCTTCATCCACCCTTCGTTCTTCGCCCTCACGAACACGGCCCTCCATGTACTCCCCTAGGGTTATGAATAAGCTCTCCTTATATTGGGATTCTTTGGTATTTGTAGTTGTCATAGGTTTTAGGTTATAGGTAACCTTATCTTTAACAACTCGATAGATATTAATTCTCCCATCATGTGTGACATCACGATCGAATTGCCAAGGCCTGCCCAACAACACATGGCACGCACTCATAGGCACTACATCGCACCACACCTCATCCTTGTAAGGACCTAGACTCAAGCCCACCAACGCTTGGTCCCTTACACTCACCCCTTTGTCTCCATCCAACCAATGTAGTTTGTAAGGTTTTGATCGTGCTTTAGTGGCTAACCCTAGTTCTTCAACTAACCCCTTAGCAACCACGTTTGTACATGATCTGCTATCCACTATTAGATCACATTTCTTCCCTCCAATCATACATCTTGTATGGAACAACTTATCCATTTGTCCAGCTTCTTCGTTAGTTGCCTCCATATGAAGGCTCCTAATGACCAAACACTCACCTTCACTCTCACTCTCCGGTTCTACATCAACCGTCCCCTTCGTGTCCTCGACCTCCGCGCCCTTCAACTCCTCTTCGGGTATAATGAAGTTTGGGATAAGGTCTTGTAACTCTTGGATGGTTAAAGCTCTTTTTTGTGGACACTCATGGGCTATGTGACCGTACCCTTGACATTTGAAACAACGTCTCATAGGATTCCCCTTAGTTTCGACCATAACTCCCTTCCCCTTATCCTTAGACTCGTCCTTGACCGGTTCTTTGGGTTTGGTTGGGTTGTATTGGTTACTCGAACCCTCTCCTTGGGTCATACCTCTTGATGATGGATATGTCCTACGATTCTTATTGTGTTTCTCGAATTTTAGGGCTAAACGACACACATCATTAAACCCATCATAGTTTTGAACCTCGACACTAGATGATAGGGTTGGTGTTAAACCCTTAATAAACCTAGCTACTCTTAGTTCCTCTTTCTCTTCTACATCACAAATGATGGACATCCTATCAAACTCCTTAAAGTAATCGTTCACGGACATCCCTCCTTGATTTAGGGCTTGTAATTGAAGGTAGTTCTCTTGATTATAATCCTTAGGTAGGAATCGCTTCATTAGGTGCTTCTTCAACTTAACCCAAGAATGAAGTTTTGATTTACCGTCACGCTTCCTTTGCTTCTTGAGATTTTCGTACCACAAAGAGGCATACTTTGTTAACTTGAGAATAGCTAACTTGAATTGCTTTTTATCATCATATTTTTTGTATTCAAAAACTCTATCCGTTTGTCGTATCCAATTTAGAAATTCTTCGGGATCCAAATTCCCTTTGAATTCGGGTATATCCAACTTTAGGCCGCGATCATCATCTTGCTTGTTTTGGATTCTTGGAATCTCCTCCTCACCGTCACTTGCCCTAGACGACGCATCATCCGCCTCAGCTTTGAAACCCTTCTTGTTTAACATGGAAGCAATATTCTTGAGAACGCAACTCATTTGATTCATTTGAGCTTTGATTTCCTCTTGACCGGCTTCCCATGGCTTGCTTGTAGCATCGCTATTTTCACTAGGATTCACCATTATTACTTCTTCCCAATATAGATCTTGATAATATTATAACCAAGAGCCGAAAGCTCTGATACCAATTTGATGTGGATCTCTAGCTTGAATTGATGTAGATGATCCTTCTTAAGAATCGATGTGCAGCGGAATTACACTCTTAAGATCAATAACGAACTTGTTAATAACTTTAATGAATAATAACACAAATAATGAACGGACTATGGATGATGAACAAATGATGAACGATGAACAATAATGATGAACGAAACAATGAACAACGATCTTGATGAACGATGCTTGTGAACGATGGATGATGGACGAAATCTTGATGAATCGTGGATGATGGATTGTCGATGGATAGATGATGTACCCTCAACCTTCTCTCGCAAAAGATGGAATTGGCTAACACCCTGCAAATCAACCTCGCAAAGTCGATCCTAAAAACTAAGCTCGCAAACTTAATTAATATCTCACAAAAGCTCACACAGAAACTTATGCTTTTTATTGAATTCTCAACTCTAACTTGTATGCTAATTGTCACGGCTGCCACACCTATTTATAGGTGTTAATAACAGTCCTAAAACAACCCTAAATAGATAAACTAATCCTACTAGAAGTCTAGGAGACATCCTAGTTTGATTGGAACAACTACTCGTAATCCTACTTAAGTTCAAACACTAGTTTGACTAGGATTAAGACTCCTACTCCTAATATAACTATGAATCCTATAACAATTAGGATTCCTTATCCTACTAGAACTATGAATCCTACAACAATTAGGATTCCCACTTCCACTAGAATTGTGAAACCTACTTCTACTAGGACTCCTACTAAACTTAGGATCGTGAATCCTATTACAATTAGGAAACCCAATACTAATCCTACTAAGACTAGGAAACATAACTTCCCAATCTCTTTATTCTAACACGAATAAAATAAACAAAGTAAAGAAAACCCTAGTTTGGCCGAAACCCTAGGCGTGACTGTGCATAGGCGCGCGTCCCAATGTCCCTCTCGTGCCCTAGGTTAGTCTTGATCAAAGCTTTACTTGGACCACTCTTCTCCTAGTCTTTAGGGAATAATACCCAAGAATGATCCAAAGTCTTCCGGAACCATCTAGAATCTTCTTGTATTCCTTGTAAAGCTAACTTGAATAATCTTACGGATCCATGTTCGAACCCATTTGGTGTGAATCTTGATTTAGACTTATTATTAGGAAAGTTTGAGCATGCTCCCGCATCAAAACGTGTATTATATACCCTTTAATTCGAGCCGTTTCAGATGGTCGGAGCGACCATTTTTAATTTCAGCCTTTTTTTACCACGTGTCCGAAATCGTATCACAAGGTATCTTTTTCGATTCTAGATCCTATAAACAATTATAAATCACTTTTACACGGTTATCCGATTTTCGGCCGAAATTGCTTTATATAGTGTACCGATAACGTCAAATGTCTTCTGATGTTTTTGCAAATTTTTGTGGCCGCTTTTCTTGACTTGATTTAACATTCTTGCAATTTTCGATAATTTTCGTTTCGGGAGCTCAGAGTTCTAAAAAACGTGTATTATATACCCTTCAATTCGAGCCTTTTGAGGTGGTCGGAGCGACCCTTTCTAATTCCAGCCTGATTTTTACCACGTGTCCGAAATCGTATCATGAGGTATCTTTTTCGATTCTAGACCTTAGAAACAATTATAAATCACTTTTACACGGTTATCCGATTTTCGACCGAAACTGGTTTAAAGCATACCGGTAACGTCAAATGTCTTTTGATGTTTTTGAAAAATTTTGTGTCCGCTTTATTTGACTCGATTAACCATCCGTGCGATTTTCGGTAATTTTTGTTTCAGCTGTTTCGGGTGGTGGGAGCGGCCATTGCAATTTTTCAGCTTGTTTTTCTACCACGTGTCCGAAATCGCATAATGAGGTATCTTTTTTTATTCTAAACCCTATAAACAACTATAAATAACTTTTACATGGTTATCCGATTTTCGGCCGAAACTGGTTTATAGCATACCGGTAAAGTCAAATGTCTTCCGGAGTTTTTAAAAAATTTTGAGTCCGCTGTACCTGACTAAAAAAACGTGTATTACTCATCAATACGAGCCGTTTCGGATGGTCAGAGCGTCCATTGTTCTTTTTCAGACTTTTTTTCTAGCACGTGTCCGAAATTGCATAATGAGATATCTTATTCAATTCTAGACCCTAAAACAACTATAAATCACTTTTACACGGTTATCTGATTTTCGGCTGAAATTGGTTTAACGCATACCGTTAAACGTTAAATGTCTTCTGATGTTTCTGCAAATTTTTGTGCCCGATTTATCTGACTCGATTAGCAATCCGTGGGATTTTCGGTTATTTTTGTTTCGGGAATTCAGAGGCCTAAAAAACGTGTATCATATATCTTTCAGTTCGAGCTATTTTGGGTGGTCTGAACGGCCATTGTTCTTTTTCATCCTGTTTTTCTACCATGTGTCCGAAATTGCATCATGAGATATCTTATTCGATTCTAGACCCTATAAACAACTATAAATCACTTTTACACGGTTATCCAATTTTCGGCGGAAATTGGTTTATAGCATACCGGTAATGTCAAATGTCTTCTGATGCTTTTTGTAAATTTTTGTGCCCGTTTTATCTAACTCGATTAACCATCTGTGCGATTTTCGGTAATTTTTGTTTCAAGAGTTCAGAGGCCTAAAAAACGTTTATTATATATGCTACAATTCGAGCTGTTTCGGCTACTCGGAGCGGTCATTTTTATTTTTCACCTTGTTTTTCTACCACGTGTCCGAAATCGCATCATGGGGTATCTTATTCAATTTTAAACCCTATAAAGAACTATAAATAACTTTTACATGGTTATCCGATTTTCGGCCGAAACTGTTTTATACCATACCGGTAAAGTCAAATGTCTTCCGGAGTTTTTGAATATTTTTGAGTCTGCTTTACTTGACTCGATTAACAATCCATTCGATTTTCGGACATTTTCGTTCCGGGGAGCTCAGAGGCCTAAAAAACGTGTATTACCCATCAATTCTAGCCATTTCGGGTGGTCGGATTGGCCCTTGTTATTTTTCAGCGTGTTTTTCTACCACGTGTCCGAAATCTCATCATGAGATATCTTATTCGATTCTAGACCCTATAAATAACTATAAATCATTTTTACACGGTTATCCGATTTTTGGCCGAAATTGGTTTATAGCATACCGATAACGTCAAATGTCTTCTGATGGTTTTGCAAATTTTTGTGCCCGCTTTTTCTGACCTGATTAAACATTCATGCAATTTTCGATAATTTTCGTTTCGGGAGCCCAAAGGCCTAAAAAGCGTGTATTATATACACTTCAATTTGAGCCGTTTCTGGTGGTCGGAGCGACCATTTTTAATTTCAGCCTGTTTTTTACCACTTGCCCGAAATCGTATCATGAGGTATCTTTTTCAATTCTAGACCGTATAAACAATTATAAATCACTTTTACACGGTTATCCGATTTTCGACCGAAATTGGTTTATAGCATACCGATAACGTCAAATGTCTTCTGATGGTTTTGCAAATTTTTGTGCCCGCTTTTTTTGACCTGATTAAACATTCTTGCAATTTTCGATAATTTTCGTTTCGGGAGGTCAAAGGCCTAAAAAACGTGTATTATATACACTTCAATTTGAGCCGTTTCTGGTGGTCGGAGCGACCATTTTTAATTTCAGCCTGTCTTTACCGCGTGTCCGAAATCTTATCATGAGGTATGTTTTTCGATTCTAGACCCTATAAACAATTATAAACCAATTTTACACGGTTTTCCGATTTTCGACCGAAACTGGTTTATAGCATACCGGTAACGTCTAATGTCTTTTGATGTCTTGGAAAAATTTTGTGCCCGCTTCATCTGACTCGATTAACCATCCATGCGATTTTCGGTAATTTTTGTTTAGGAGTTCAGAGGCCTAAAAAACGTGTATTATATATCCCTTCAGTTCGAGCTGTTTCGGGTGGTCGGAGCGGCCATTGTTATTTTCCAGCCAGTTTTTCTACCATGTGTCCGAAATTGCATCATGAGATATCTTATTCGATTCTAGACACTATAAAGAACTATAAATCACTTTTACACGGTTATCCGATTTTCGGCCGAAATTGGTTTATAGCATAACGATAACGTCAAATGTCGTCTGATGTTTTTGCAAATTTTGTGCCCGCTTTATCTGACTCTATTAACCATCCGTGCGATTTTCGATAATTTTCGTTTCGGGAGCTCAGAGGCCTAAAAAACGTGTATTATATAACCTTCAATTCGAGCCGTTTCAGGTACGGCTGAGCAAAACCGGATATCGGATCCGGTTATAAAATCCGGATCGGATATCGAAATTTTTAAATTGCAATTGTCACGATCCACATTTGATCCGAATATACACGATATCTGAAAATCCGGATATCCACTTTTCGAAATCCGGATTTCATCCGGATTTGACTATTTGTAGTTTTGTATTGGGCTACAAACTAAAACTAAAACTACAAGTCCAAATCGCATAAATTACTAGTCCAAGTCTTAATCAAATTAAAATTCCCGATCGGATAAATTATAAGTCCAAATTGCATAAATTATTAAATTACAAGTTTTTATTACAGATTTAAAACCCGTTTCAACCATCGTTAACAACGATCTCAGGTTTCCCTATCGCCAAGTCTCCCATATCTGTCATCTCAGATTTAGAAACACAGTTAGTATTAAACTCAATTAGTATCAATGTAAAGATATTAAACACAATACACAGTAATGATATTAAACAGCCATGCTGATCCGAATATGGATAGGGGATTAATTCATTACTATGATCGAAGATCGATAAAGCAATTTTTGTTAGCTATTTTATCATTATTTATCGTATGGCTAATATATTGTCTAGTAAGGATTCAATGGGTTATACAACCATGGGCTAACGAGATAATAATAAGGGTCAAATCAAAGCAAGGGAAGACTAAGCCATGGTGGATGGCCTAACTTGAAGACGGATGACCCATGGGCCGCGTATTGCTCGGCCACCAAAGCTGTGATGCTCGGTCATCTCACGTGTGGGCTCGGTCATCAAGGATTCCAAATCGATATTGGAGTATCTTTAAATTTTGTGTTATTTTTATTAAGTTAGTTGTTTTTAGTTAGTTACAAATAAAGTTGTTATAATTAGTTATTAGTTAGTTAAGGTAGTTACTAGTTTGTTACAAGTTGTTACAAGTTAGTTATTACCTAGTTAGTTAGTTATCTTAAGGTTGTTATGATTAGTTATTTAATTCTTTAATAACCTAAGATATAGTTTGTTTTAATAAGGATTATATTTAATCCATTAAGGTAGGTTAAGCACTCCCAATTCAAGAAAGAATTATAGGAGGCGTGTGGGTGTGTTGGGACGTGTGCCTACATATATATAAGGCACATTGTTCTCTTTTGTTATTCATTCAATTATCAAAAGTAATAAAAATTACAAGTTTTCTTTTAAGGCATCATTATTACTATAAAAGAAGAATGTTTCTAAGCTGACGTGGCGCAGTAAGGTTTCAGCGTACACCCTCAGAAATTTCCCATTTATGCCACATCATAATAATTTAATAATTATTTAATAATTAAATATTAAAATATTAATATTCTATTCTATGCCATAAAAAACGTCAATAGTAAATCAACTAATATTCTATTCTAAATATTCTATTCTATGATTTGTTACTGCTATTACGTCAATAGTAAAAGATTTTAGGAATATTGTGAAGATTTATTACTGCTATCAACTAATTTTAGGAATTTACTGCTATTACGTCAATAGTAAAAGATTTTAAGCCTGATTTATTCAATCCCAGATACAATCACATATATTAGCCGATAATTAAGAAAAATTCCATAACTAAATTATCTAAATCTTTCCATAATTCCATAAATAAGAAACCAAATCATATAATAAGAAACCAAATCATATAATATTTTAGGAAATAGTCGAAATTAATTGCATAAGGCAAGATTCTCGGTCAAGGTAAATCATAAAAATTAGTTGCTAATATTGACTAATATTGAATATTGATGATTGATAGTAAAAGATTGTAACGATTTTGCAATTATATAATTAAATACAAAATATTCCATAAATCCATAAATCCATAAAAAAACGTGTTTGGAATATTCTATTTTACAATTATCTAAATATTCTATGATTTATGAAGTAGTTGAAATCATCTAAATCTTTCCATAATTCCATAAATAAGAAACCAAATCATATAATAAGAAACCAAATCATATAATACCAATTACACAAGGCCAATTACACGGCTGAATGTTTCCCAAATCATCTAATTGTAACAGCCCGCTTTTTCGTAACTTTATATTTTAATGGTTTTAATTATTTTTACGGGATAAAATAATATTTTAATTTTTAATGTTAATTTATTTTAAAGTAAATCATAGGATCCGTCTTAAGAACCTTAAGTCCTTAAGGCGAATGCAAACTTGGCAAGGTTAAGTTCCCAACTTAAATATCCGTTCAAATATCCTAACCCGTTTTAAGTGAGACGGAAAGGACGACTCATATACTCTACTTAAACCTTATGTCGACATTCTTCTTCCTCAAGAAACTCATTTCACTGTAAACACAACTCTCTCAAACCTCCATTTTTATTTCTCCTTCTTTTGAGCTTTTCTCCATCATCCGTCGACCGATTCGAGGTAATGATAACATTTTCGGAATCCTCATCGAATTTCCAAGCCATCTATCACTTTAATTTTTCATTCCTTTCACTCCGAAAAATCTGTCCATTTGGTAGAAATCCGTTTTCTGTCCTAAAACTCGGTTTTTATGTTTGTAGGTGTGGGACTAGACGATCCGGAGGTTGATAGCTACTTGGTAGAGGAGGATCTTTAGCCGGAATCGCTTGAGAGGTGACGATAATGAGTAACTCGGCCTTATTGTTTATATTAGCACAAAATGTGGTTTATGGTTGTGTTTCATATGAATTATGAACTGTTAGGACTTAGTAACATGTTAAGTTATTGTTTTATATGTTTCAATGTATGCTAAGAATGGTGAATATGTGTTGGTTGCCTTCCATTTATTTCTTCTGCCTCTACTTGGGACAGTCATTTAGACTAGTACTGAATGCTACATATCACCACTGTAACGACTACACCTGCTACTGCAAAATTACTTACCACTGCTGTACATTCTGTTTTTACGTTTACTTACTCCTACGCCAATACATGCCACTGCTCTCCTTCTACTAAATCTTACTTACTGTCCATACTACTTCACCCCCTGCACAGACCCCCCCTTTTCCCCATTTCTGCATTTCTTTTCCTGCTGCTGTCTTCGCTTATCTGCACACTTCTGTTTCTGTGTATTCTTTTACTTCCTGCGTCTGAAATTCAGTTCTGCACATCTGATTATGCCTGAGTGTCTGTGTGCTGTTACTGTCGTCTTTCTGTCACTGCACCAGACTTCGTATTCCTGCAGCACAGTCACTTACTTTCCTGCACCAGTCTGTTCAGACCAGAATGCCTGCTGGTATGACTGCATTTTTGGTCTGCACCCTTGCACTGCGTTACTGGCACTGCACGGCTGCTGTACTGCCTACATACTACCTATTGTTATACTACACTCTATATGACTGAATACTAGTATTACTTCTTGCTGCCACAAGAACTATTACACCTACAATCCCGACATGATGCATTCAGCTACTGCACACACCACTGTCACATTCATCTGTACACTCGATTAGATGCTACTGCTATACACCCTGCCCCTGCGTGTTGCTGCTAGCACCACTCCCCTACATTCCTATACTCTCTGAACTACTGTGTTAAGTTTAAGTCTCTGCTACTGTTGCATTGATTTCCTACTGTTGTACCTTACTGCTCTCGCTATACTACTTCCTACTACCTGCTACTAATTACTATCATACTTCTATTAATTATTAATATTAGTAAGTATGCTCAGACACACGACATATTATTACTTTATTATTATTTTATTATTATATTATTATTTTATTATTATTTTACGTACGTGCTTGCTAGCCTGCTTGAATTAATTAATTTACGTACGTTCTTGCTAGCTTGTTTACGTTTAAATTTAATACGTTAGAAATCGTTACGAATTAGTAATGGGTTACGGTCTTATTAGAAGCATGTCGAAATAATTTATTTAGTTAGTCGATTTTTCCCGTATAAAATATAGGTAATATAATGTGAAGTTTAATTTAATTTAAATCGTGTTTATTTCCTTTATCGGTTGAACCGGTTAATTAGAACGTAATCAAATGCTTAGTAAAATATATTTTTGCTAGGTAAGATTTAGTAAGTAATTAGTGACTCGTCTAAAAATTGTTAGTTCTTAAGCGTCCGTTAATATTTATCATCGGACCAAGAGATTTTAAAAGATAGTAGTTGTTTAGAAATAACTTAATCGGATTTGGCCTTTCTCTTATGTTTATATGTGTTTGAGGTCCCCGGAGGAGGGGCGACACTATATTGGGTTCGGGAAAGGAGTGAGGATAGAGACCCCCCGGCCGGGCAACCGGAAGGGAGACCGGCTCTCCCTCAACTTAGTTCCCGGGATCAATTAAGTGTTAATTAGAGGATAAGAAAAGTAGAACTATAGATTAGTTCATAGACTTTGTTTGATATTGTATTGATGCGTATTAAGTTATGCCTTAAGCTGGCCTCTGAACTTAATACGTGAGTTGTTTGTCATATATGGGGATATGCCT
Organism: Silene conica; assembly: GCA_029255685.2. Classification (NCBI taxonomy): domain Eukaryota; kingdom Viridiplantae; phylum Streptophyta; class Magnoliopsida; order Caryophyllales; family Caryophyllaceae; genus Silene; species Silene conica. The sequence continues at coordinate 47,237,234 of CM055312.2, read as the reverse complement.
TAAGCTGGCCTCTGAGCCCTATATGTGTATGTTTGTCGTGTCTGGAACATGCCTTAAGTTGGCCTCTGAGTTCAGACATGTGTGATAGTGATCGCGTTGGAACATGCCTTAAGTTGGCCTCTGAGTCTGACGAGTAGAGCGGCTGCACAACGGGGCATTTAGGTCGTAACGCCTCACCCGGAGTGCAGACGTTTGATGCTAGGACATGCCTTAAGCTGGCCTCTGAGTTTAGTATCTTGTAATGTAGTGAAGGGACATGCCTTAAGCTGGCCTCTGAGTCCTTTACTTTTGGATGCTAGTCTATGCCTTAAGTTGGCCGCTGAGTCTAGTGTCTTGCTGATTGGCAGGTCCATGCCTTAAGTTGGCCTCTGAGTCCTTGCTTGCTGACTGTTTTGGTGTTTAGGTTATGTCTTAAGTTGACCGCTGAACCTTTACACTTGCTGAATGATTTATGGTATAGGTTATGTCTTAAGTTGACCGCTGAACCTTTACTTGCTGATGTTGTCTTCTTACCTTGAGTTGGTTTGTATCAGAGATGGTTTTGTTAAAGATGAGTTAATGTCTGTTCTTTAAGTTGTGGTTTGATCATCCAAGGCATTGGGTGACTCTTGTTCGGTTTCATAAATAGTTGGATTGAAAGACCCCCCGACTGGGCAACCAGTAGGGAAACCGGCTCTCCTTCCTGCGGTTTATGAAGTTGGTTGAGAGCCGTACACGTAATCGCATGATAGTTAGATATCAGTTGATGAGATGTTTATGCTTCACATGTTTATATATGCTGGAGTATTCTGTTTGTATTTATGTGTTACGTGTCGTTACAAAAGGTGGCTAGGAGAACTCTAGTCACTCCCCACTGATTGTGGCGTACATGTTTACATGTATGTAGGTACATGACAGGTGGTTGGCAGAGGGTTGCATGGAGCTAGCGAGCGATGATCCTATTCATCGGTTGACTTACACGTTACGTTAGCTAGACTTAGTTTACATTTCAGTTTTGAGTGCCTGTAGGGATGTGCCATCCCAGGCTGATTGTATATTTATATTTTACTTTCAGTTTCACTTTTAATTCACCTCGCATGTTAGTTATGTTAAAAAGTTTTAATTCCGCTGCATTTTTAGTACTTTTATGTGTTTATATTTCCGCTTTCGCGAGGGGTTTTACAGTTGGTATCAGAGCATTGTTGCTCCCGACGCACTCATGTGACCCCCAACCTTAACTTGACCAAAATAAACAAATAATGAATGAGAGATGGGGTAGATTTAAGGACTTATATTGTAGCCTGTTTTGTGACTGCTTTATTAGGTTCTAACGTGTTTGTTGATTGTCGTTAATCTTTCTCTTATGCCTTTCAATCGACGAACCGTGGACTTACCCATTTGGCGATGAAGACCGGAGTTTCTACCGAAGATAGAAGATTCGTGCTACTGTTGGAGAATGCTCCTGAACCTTGAAGATATTCCTCTTTCTTTGTGCATCACCTTCCTTGATAACTCCGAATGCACATCCTTCTTTTAGAATATTTGTCTATCTCACTTGAACAGATCTTCGTATCTTTTCAGCTTAATCATGTTGCTTGCTTTCTTAAGGTGCCCTCTAGGTAATCTTCCCTTTTATTGGATTTGGAGGAACTAGTCTTAGGATAACCGTAAGTTGTGTTATGAGAGATATTGTTATTTGAGGAATAACTTAAGAGGTATCGAGAGACATGTTTTGGTGATCCAAGGGTCTAGTTGTCTATCCAATTGGGAGAGTAAAAGTGAGTGATAGAATACTTGCTTGAAGGTTGAGTTGTATACTTAGCGTTCGGTGGAACCTAGCCTTGAGGACCATGCTTAGATCGTGGAAGTTTGTGGATTGTAGAGTACTATTAAGAGTTAGACAAGATAATTGAGGATATAGGGCGACCTAGAAGAATAGGCTTAAGATGCTAATGAAAAGGGCTAGATGAGTAAAGTGAGTGAGTATCAGTTGACTTAGGTGAGTGATTGAGTTGAGAAAGGTCCGTTGTTGAGGAATGCGAACCTTTGGCTTCAATGGTTGAATACTTGAAAAGTTATTGACTTAAGCTTAGAAGAAGTGAATCACTACTTTACGCTAGGCTGCTTATCGAATCTTAACGATCATTTAATGAAAGACTTAAGAGAAACTTGAGGATGCACCACCGGTATGTGGATAGGATAGAGTAGTTAATTGGAGATGGAAGTTCAGGAAATCTGATGGTTTAAGAATTGTTATCTGGTGGACAGTAAGGTAAGTAAAGTAGATATCGCATATAGGGGTGATGACCCGAAAGTGTTATTGAGTTGGCAATTGAGGAACTAGCAGAGATGTCACATCTCAAACTTTTGGAGATGGGTAGTTGTAAGGTCGACATCGTTTAAAGTTTGGGAGATTGGGTTATATGAATCATTGGAGGAACTGTTCATGAGGACCGATAATTGAATGACTTGATTTAGAAAGTAAGGAGTGAGAGCCCTGTGAGAATAGTGAGGGAACCGCACCTTGGGAGATCTCTACTCGTCCCTTTCATACCGCTTCTCTCCTTTCCTCTCATTTGCTTCTCCTTCTGATCATGGCCTCAATTTTATGGGAGTCCATAGCCTAAAGTTCCTTACCTTGTCATATTGTTGTTTCTCGAGCCGTCTTCCGTGTGTTTCTCTCGAGACCTACGTTGTGTGTATCCCTGGAATTCGTATCCCATCTCCTCTTCTGTGAGCCTTGACCTTCTCTTGAAAGTCATCTTCATGTCCTCTTGACCTCGTCTAGTAGCTTGCTTATCCTGAAACACCTTGTGCGGTAACTCACCTTAGCCAGACTTGGGGATTTCTTGAAGTTAACTGTGAACCGTTGTTTGGAGAGTGTTGTTGCTCGAGGAAAACTCAGGAAGCTATATGAGATATGTTTTGGAATCTTAGTGTTTATGTTACTAATTTGAAGAGTGAGTGAACGATGGGATAGTTATGCTAGGTAGAGTGTTATACACGATTTCTAATGGAACTTAGGAATGAGAATAGTGCTAAGTCATGGTAATTTAAATTTCGAGTATCCGTTTGAGGATCTAGAGGAACTTGAAGTAAAGATGGATTTCGAGGAATATGCTTAAGGTACTGATGTCGTCTAAAAAGGTGAATGAGGTAAGCTAATGTTGTTTGAATTAGAAGAACGAGAGTTGTTAGTAACGGTGTGAGAACATTTACAAGAACTTGTGGAATAGACGGGGTAGTTAATCCTAAGTTACTTAATGGATCTTAGCAGTTATCTAATGAAAGACTTAAAGGAAAATTTAGGATACATCATCAGTTGGGAATGAATGACTTGTTGAGAGATGTAAGTCCAGAAACGCGTTGATTTGAGTATGGTTATTGTGGACTGTGATGCGAGTCTAGTAGATGTATCGCATGAGTTGAGTAGTCTGAGAGTTGGGTTGAATCGTCATTTGGGAACTACCTGAGATGAGTTATCTAAATTTCGGGAATATGTAACTGGAAGGATGATACTGCTTCAGACTTGTGGAACCTTGAGATCTGAATCGTTTTGAGGAAGACTTAGGATTTCAGATGCTCCCATAGAATAAATTTGATGGTATTGAACTACGTAAGACCCAAGGATATAGTTGATTTCGGCTACGGTCTGACTGATTGGGAAGAATTATGGCGATAGAATTCAGATTTATGAATTTGGAAGTGCGTGAACCTTGGTTTGAGGCACGTATATTATGCTTCTACCTTGAGTGAAAGATCCCTAACCTTAATCGAATAGACCTTTATTGTGAACTGAGTGAGAGTCTTGAAAACCTTCTTATTGAGGAATACCTGGTTTTGTGGATGAGGTAGGGGTGAGAAGGACCGTGAAACCATTGTAAGCATTGAGGTTACTGAAATCGCCTTTTGGGATATGCTGGAATCGTTGTAACGATGTGTTGATTATGGATCGAGAGGTTAGTGAACCCATGTTTGGCAAAGGTTACCGTCTTCTTTAACCTCCAACCCGCTTGTTCCGCTCCCTCAACACTCCTTTTTGTGTTCTGACAGCCGCAAGGCTTGAAACCTCTAATCCTTCATGTTGAAATAAGCTCTGCGTTGGTTCCTGCGTTCTCAAACGTCGGTTTTGAAACTTGTTTTCCCATTCGTTAACTTTAAATCCACTGTTTTTGGAAAAAGCTTAATTGTTTTGTGAATTTGAAACTGCTTTCCCTTCCGTTGGAAGCGACTTTTAGTCATTGTGTCAATATCACTGTTTTCAAGGATTTGGGAGTAGTGTTTATTTGAAGGGAAACTTGGTTTAAAGAGCGTAACGTTTTACAATTTTGACCGACATCAGCGTTGATTGCCACTAGAACGTGTTATTGGAGACGTCTGATAACCCGTGCTGTGTTTATCAACACCGAATCGACCTAAATTTTGAATTTTGACCGATTTAATTTCGGGACTTGTCTCAGATTTGGAATGTCGGACTCTTGAATACGTAACGAGAATCCCAATATCCATTGACAAGACTTGTGCCTTGAGACCTTTTCTTCTTAGAATCCTTTTCGAAAGATAAAGTTTTGGGTTGTCATAACCCGCTTGGTATATTTTGAACGTTAGAGTTGTTTTCGTACCTACTTTTACCTTCGAGTTTCGAGGACGAAACTTTTTGAAGATTGGGTGATTGTAACAGCCCGCTTTTTCGTAACTTTATATTTTAATGGTTTTAATTATTTTTACGGGATAAAATAATATTTTAATTTTTAATGTTAATTTATTTTAAAGTAAATCATAGGATCCGTCTTAAGAACCTTAAGTCCTTAAGGCGAATGCAAACTTGGCAAGGTTAAGTTCCCAACTTAAATATCCGTTCAAATATCCTAACCCGTTTTAAGTGAGACGGAAAGGACGACTCATATACTCTACTTAAACCTTATGTCGACATTCTTCTTCCTCAAGAAACTCATTTCACTGTAAACACAACTCTCTCAAACCTCCATTTTTATTTCTCCTTCTTTTGAGCTTTTCTCCATCATCCGTCGACCGATTCGAGGTAATGATAACATTTTCGGAATCCTCATCGAATTTCCAAGCCATCTATCACTTTAATTTTTCATTCCTTTCACTCCGAAAAATCTGTCCATTTGGTAGAAATCCGTTTTCTGTCCTAAAACTCGGTTTTTATGTTTGTAGGTGTGGGACTAGACGATCCGGAGGTTGATAGCTACTTGGTAGAGGAGGATCTTTAGCCGGAATCGCTTGAGAGGTGACGATAATGAGTAACTCGGCCTTATTGTTTATATTAGCACAAAATGTGGTTTATGGTTGTGTTTCATATGAATTATGAACTGTTAGGACTTAGTAACATGTTAAGTTATTGTTTTATATGTTTCAATGTATGCTAAGAATGGTGAATATGTGTTGGTTGCCTTCCATTTATTTCTTCTGCCTCTACTTGGGACAGTCATTTAGACTAGTACTGAATGCTACATATCACCACTGTAACGACTACACCTGCTACTGCAAAATTACTTACCACTGCTGTACATTCTGTTTTTACGTTTACTTACTCCTACGCCAATACATGCCACTGCTCTCCTTCTACTAAATCTTACTTACTGTCCATACTACTTCACCCCCTGCACAGACCCCCCCTTTTCCCCATTTCTGCATTTCTTTTCCTGCTGCTGTCTTCGCTTATCTGCACACTTCTGTTTCTGTGTATTCTTTTACTTCCTGCGTCTGAAATTCAGTTCTGCACATCTGATTATGCCTGAGTGTCTGTGTGCTGTTACTGTCGTCTTTCTGTCACTGCACCAGACTTCGTATTCCTGCAGCACAGTCACTTACTTTCCTGCACCAGTCTGTTCAGACCAGAATGCCTGCTGGTATGACTGCATTTTTGGTCTGCACCCTTGCACTGCGTTACTGGCACTGCACGGCTGCTGTACTGCCTACATACTACCTATTGTTATACTACACTCTATATGACTGAATACTAGTATTACTTCTTGCTGCCACAAGAACTATTACACCTACAATCCCGACATGATGCATTCAGCTACTGCACACACCACTGTCACATTCATCTGTACACTCGATTAGATGCTACTGCTATACACCCTGCCCCTGCGTGTTGCTGCTAGCACCACTCCCCTACATTCCTATACTCTCTGAACTACTGTGTTAAGTTTAAGTCTCTGCTACTGTTGCATTGATTTCCTACTGTTGTACCTTACTGCTCTCGCTATACTACTTCCTACTACCTGCTACTAATTACTATCATACTTCTATTAATTATTAATATTAGTAAGTATGCTCAGACACACGACATATTATTACTTTATTATTATTTTATTATTATATTATTATTTTATTATTATTTTACGTACGTGCTTGCTAGCCTGCTTGAATTAATTAATTTACGTACGTTCTTGCTAGCTTGTTTACGTTTAAATTTAATACGTTAGAAATCGTTACGAATTAGTAATGGGTTACGGTCTTATTAGAAGCATGTCGAAATAATTTATTTAGTTAGTCGATTTTTCCCGTATAAAATATAGGTAATATAATGTGAAGTTTAATTTAATTTAAATCGTGTTTATTTCCTTTATCGGTTGAACCGGTTAATTAGAACGTAATCAAATGCTTAGTAAAATATATTTTTGCTAGGTAAGATTTAGTAAGTAATTAGTGACTCGTCTAAAAATTGTTAGTTCTTAAGCGTCCGTTAATATTTATCATCGGACCAAGAGATTTTAAAAGATAGTAGTTGTTTAGAAATAACTTAATCGGATTTGGCCTTTCTCTTATGTTTATATGTGTTTGAGGTCCCCGGAGGAGGGGCGACACTATATTGGGTTCGGGAAAGGAGTGAGGATAGAGACCCCCCGGCCGGGCAACCGGAAGGGAGACCGGCTCTCCCTCAACTTAGTTCCCGGGATCAATTAAGTGTTAATTAGAGGATAAGAAAAGTAGAACTATAGATTAGTTCATAGACTTTGTTTGATATTGTATTGATGCGTATTAAGTTATGCCTTAAGCTGGCCTCTGAACTTAATACGTGAGTTGTTTGTCATATATGGGGATATGCCTTAAGCTGGCCTCTGAGCCCTATATGTGTATGTTTGTCGTGTCTGGAACATGCCTTAAGTTGGCCTCTGAGTTCAGACATGTGTGATAGTGATCGCGTTGGAACATGCCTTAAGTTGGCCTCTGAGTCTGACGAGTAGAGCGGCTGCACAACGGGGCATTTAGGTCGTAACGCCTCACCCGGAGTGCAGACGTTTGATGCTAGGACATGCCTTAAGCTGGCCTCTGAGTTTAGTATCTTGTAATGTAGTGAAGGGACATGCCTTAAGCTGGCCTCTGAGTCCTTTACTTTTGGATGCTAGTCTATGCCTTAAGTTGGCCGCTGAGTCTAGTGTCTTGCTGATTGGCAGGTCCATGCCTTAAGTTGGCCTCTGAGTCCTTGCTTGCTGACTGTTTTGGTGTTTAGGTTATGTCTTAAGTTGACCGCTGAACCTTTACACTTGCTGAATGATTTATGGTATAGGTTATGTCTTAAGTTGACCGCTGAACCTTTACTTGCTGATGTTGTCTTCTTACCTTGAGTTGGTTTGTATCAGAGATGGTTTTGTTAAAGATGAGTTAATGTCTGTTCTTTAAGTTGTGGTTTGATCATCCAAGGCATTGGGTGACTCTTGTTCGGTTTCATAAATAGTTGGATTGAAAGACCCCCCGACTGGGCAACCAGTAGGGAAACCGGCTCTCCTTCCTGCGGTTTATGAAGTTGGTTGAGAGTCGTACACGTAATCGCATGATAGTTAGATATCAGTTGATGAGATGTTTATGCTTCACATGTTTATATATGCTGGAGTATTCTGTTTGTATTTATGTGTTACGTGTCGTTACAAAAGGTGGCTAGGAGAACTCTAGTCACTCCCCACTGATTGTGGCGTACATGTTTACATGTATGTAGGTACATGACAGGTGGTTGGCAGAGGGTTGCATGGAGCTAGCGAGCGATGATCCTATTCATCGGTTGACTTACACGTTACGTTAGCTAGACTTAGTTTACATTTCAGTTTTGAGTGCCTGTAGGGATGTGCCATCCCAGGCTGATTGTATATTTATATTTTACTTTTAGTTTCACTTTTAATTCACCTCGCATGTTAGTTATGTTAAAAAGTTTTAATTCCGCTGCATTTTTAGTACTTTTATGTGTTTATATTTCCGCTTTCGCGAGGGGTTTTACACTAATACCAATTACACTGCTGAATGGTAAATCATAAAAGTTTCCCAAATCATCTAATATTAATTACACGGCTGAATGGTAATCTTTGTCAATATTAATTAATATACAAATTAATAAATAATAATATAACGTAAATATTAATATACATATAATTTTTCCATAAGTTAATTACATGGCTGAATGGTAAATATTACCTAAATACAGAGTTTTACCTTCTACAGAGTTCCACTTGATAAGAACTATCTCCGAATTATAAATAGAGACTTTAAGCTGCCACAAACTACGTACCTACCTCAACAATATTTATTCACGTGAAACTCAGTACCTGCATCAATAATTTATTATTCACGTGAAACTCAGTACCTGCTATCATACCTCAACAGGGTTCGCGTTACTCAGATCAACATAAGAGTGGTACACAAATGGGAGAGACCTGAATTAGCTTTCAAAAACAAAAATTTTGAAAAAAAATCAGAAACTTTTAACAAAAAGAAAGTCGATGCAATAGAGTTACTATTTGTGGATTCCAAGGTTTGTCTTTATTCTACAATAATTTTATACGATATGTGTTCTTTTTATTTATACAATAACTGACCAATTTTTATTTCTATTGTTTTCAGAATGATTTTATCCAACCACCATAAGGAAATAACTGATTTCCCACTTTGGATCACAGTTGTGTGTTGGTGAAGTTTACACTATTCGTAACATGACCGTAGACAACAACACAGGACTAGACAAGGCAACCCCTCATCCCTATCGTTTGAGGTTTGAATATTCAACACGAGTCCAGAAAATCAAGGATCCAACCATACCAAATAGTCTATATCGTTTTGCAACTTTTAACGACATATTGGATGGTATAATTCCACCTACACATTATATAGGTACGACTCTTAAATATTATATTCATTTACTCTATTTTCTTAATTGTCGAATATGATTTTGATTTTGTACATATTTCACAATGCAGATGTTATAGGAAAACTGTATGAGATTGGTCCTATAACGGGAACTCCGAGCAAGCATGTTTGTCGCACAATAAAGCTTGAAAACTATCAGTTAGTTCATCTCTACATCACTATTTAAATCATTTTCTTATATTTCGAATATTCTTTAATTGTCGCCTATCTATTTAAAAAATTATTCTTTTTGGTTTAGAGGAACAAATATATCATGCACATTATGGGAACCATTCTCAAGTCAAGTACCCGATCTCATATCCAAACTCCCCAATCCCGAGCAGTCAAAAGTAATCGTCATCCAATGTGTTCAAACCAAAAAACTTGAAGGTACTAAAATGATCGTAATTTTATACACCAAGATCTGTTTATTTTTAAGGAAAAAATTATTTTATATTTAACCTCTTATAAACAATTTCTCAGGTTCTTGGCGGATCCAGACAACCTTCAACGCCACAGTTTTTAACGTCAATCCGGATTTACCAGAACTTAGAGAGTTTGAGCCTAGGTATTAATTTCCAAAATTTTCTTAGAGAACTATAGTGATGCTTTTAAGAAACATTGACCAAGCAAATGGTTTGTGCAATGGTACCTGAATGGAGGTAAAGCAACTAGGAAATCGCGTTATTAGTGTAACAGTTATTTCTGGCAGTCATATCGGAAGCAATGTCTATATTCCCCGCATCACCTTGACTCCTTCCGATCAAACCAGGTTCCCAATTAAGTTTGAAAGAAGACAGTTTCCTTTAGCAGTTTGTTTCGCTATGACTATTAACAAAAGTCAGGGTCAATCTCTATCCCGTTTTGCACTTTATCTTCCAAGACCAGTCTTTACCCATGGCCAATTGTACGTTACTATATCTAGGGTTACGAGTAAGAAAGGTCTAAAAGTGCTACTTCTTGATGAAGAAGGAGGGATGACTAATACAACAACGAATGTCCTTTACAAGGAGGTTTTCGAGAAACTGTAATTTTCGTCATACATTATCGAATTTTAATACACCAATTTAATTTATATTTCTACCTGATTAGTTATTTTGTTCATCGTATTTGTCCGTCAAATTATGTTCCGTAAGCAATTCATCAAAAGACAATAACTTTCCAAACTACTTATTATTAGTTATTTAATCTTTTTTTAGTCGTCTATTGTTTTTTCTTATATACCCTATTCATTAATGTTATCATAAGTAATCCAAATATTATCATCATTACTAATAGCTATTCGAAAATTAGTGCACCAGGAAATTCACCTTTTGACGGAACATATCTTATATGCAAACATCCCGTTAAAATTTAATTCGTTCGAATAAATAGAATTGCTATATATTGAAATGAATATACCTCTGTCGTCTTTAAAAATAAGTGTACACAACCCCGTGATTTTTGACGGGTGTTACACTAGTACTTAAAGAATCTAAGGACTCATCGAGTGTTGATCCGAACCGTTAGTATTTGTCGCGTTTCAAATATTAGCACAAATTATGAACTATAGGTCTAGGGACTAATTCACCATTGTTTATCCTATAGGTCTAGGGCAAACAAATATCCTTCTAGCTTGGGGATTCACCTCAAAACCTTCACAAATACAAACCACCTGCATCACCACCGACGGACCACCATCACGACGCCAGTCACCACCACCGTCCACATTCATCATTCATCATTCATCATTCATAAAGATTCAATAAAGATCATTCCATACATTGCCTAAATTGCTAATTCATTCAAGATTGTTCTTAAAGATTCCAAGAAGCTTCCGCGGACGATTTCTTTGTCAAGAATTCGTATCACAAGCAGGCAGCCAGTAGCCAAACAGGCGGCAAGTAGTTTATTTCTGTAATCAATCAGAATTGGTTCCTGAAAGATAAGTTGTACGAGTAGCATACAAGTATTTTACATCATACAGTACTCTCTATTATCTATTATCTAATGAAACTGAAAACCAACTTAGTAAATGGACTCACCCTTTTTGATTTTGTCCATATCAAATTAAATCTAGACAATTACCAATTAAAAAGATGCTCTATAAAATTAAATTGTCCATGGAACAAGTTTACAATGAAATAATGTAGATTAGCAATTAAATATAATCACGTCCAAATTAAAATAAATCATAAAAGAAGACTATTAGAGATTTCGCCAAAAATAATCACAATTAATGAGATCTCGAGAAATCAATAAACAAACCAAACAACAAAAGAAATAGGCCAAACGAAGAAGACATACTTACAATATGTCAGATTTAATGAATGATTAGGACATATATGATGATTGATGATGAGAAAACAAAAGAAATTGATGATGAAATGTGATGAATTGATGATCAAAGATTGAAAGAGAGGGAGGCGACTAGAATGCTAGGGTTGAAACAGAGGGAGGCGAGTAGTAAGTGAAGAGTTAAAGTGAGAAACTGACGAGTGAGTACTAGGGTTTGAGGGTTTTAGTGAGGATTATTAGATTAGGCCCATTAGGGTTGAGTTTTGAACGAGATTTAATTTTAGGTTTTTTTTTTTTAAAAAAACAAAACTTAAATTCGGATCGGATTCGGATATCCAGTTTTATGAAAATCTCGATCCACATCCGGTCCCGTTTATTTGGAAAAAACCGGATTGGATATCCAATTTAAACGGTATCTATATATTCAGGCTTTTTAATTCGGAATTCAGATCGGAATTCGTATCGGACTTTTTTTGCTCAGTCCTAATTCCAGGTGGTCGGAGCGACCATTTTTAATTCCAGCCTGTTTTTTACCACTTGTCCGAAAGCTTATCATGAGGTATGTTTTTCGATTCTAGACCCTATAAACAATTATAAATCACTTTTACACGGTTATCCGATTTTCGGCCGAAATTGGTTTATAGCATACCAGTAACTTCAAATATCTTATGATGTTTTTGCAAATTTTGTGACCGCTTTATCTGACTCGATTAACCATCCGTGCGATTTTCGGTAATTTTGGCTTCAGGAGTTCAGAGGCCGAAGAAACGTGTATTATATATGCGTCAATTCGAGTTGTTTCGGGTGGTCGGAGCGGCCATTTTTATTTTTCAGCTTGTTTTTCTACCACGTGTTCGAAATCGCATTATGAGGTATCGTATTCGATTCTGAACCCTATAAACAAATATAAATAACTTTTACCTGGTTATCCAATTTTCGGCCGAAACTGGTTTATAGCATACCGGTAAAGTCCAATGTCTTCCGGAGTTTTTGAAAATTTTTGAGTCCGCTTTATCTGACTCCATTAACAATCCATGCGATTTTCGGACATTTTCGTTCCGGGGAGCTCAGAGGACTAAAAAACGTGTATTACCCGTCAATTCGAGTCGATTCGGGTGGTCGGAGCGGCCATTGTTATTTTTCAGCCTGTTTTTCTTCCACGTGTCCGAAATTGCATCATGAGATATCTTATTCGATTCTAGACCCTATAAACAACTATAAATCACTTTTACATGGTTATCCGATTTTCGAACGTAATTGGTTTATCGCATACCGGTAACGTTAAATGTCTTCTGATGTTTCTGCAAATTTTTGTGCCCGCTTTATCTAACTCAATTAACAATCCGAGCGATTTTCGGTATTTTTTGTTTCAGGAGTTCAGAAGCCTAAAAAACGTGTATTATATATCCTTCAGTTCGAGGTGTTTCGGGTGGTCGGAACGACCATTGTTATTTTTCAGCGTGTTTTCTAACACGTGTCCGAAATCGCATCATGTGATATCTTATTCGATTCTAGACCCTATAAACAACTATAAATCACTTTTACACGTTTATTCGATTTTCAACCGAAATTGGTTTATAGCATACCGATAACGTCAAATGTCTTCTGATATTTTTACAAATTTTTGTGCCCGGTTTTACTGACTTGTTTAACCATTCTTGCAATTTTCAATATTTTCTTTTCGGGAGCTCAGAGGCCTAAAAAACGTGTATTATTTACCCTTCAATTCGAGCCGTTTCAGGTGGTCGGAGCGATCATTTTTATTTTCAGCCTGATTTTTACCACGTGTCCGAAATCGTATCATAAGGTATCTTTTTCGATTCTAGACCCTATAAACAATTATAAATAACTTTTACACGGTTATCCGATTTTCGACCGAAAGTGCTTTATAGTATACTGGTAACGTCAAATTCCGTCTGATGTTTTCGAACATTTTTGTACCCGCTTCATCTGACTCGATTAACCAGCCGTGCGATTTTCGGTAAAACTTTTTTTTCAGGAGTTCAGAGGCCTAAAAAACATGTATTATATATCCTTCAATTTGAGATGTTTCGGGTGGTCGGAGCGGCCATTGTTATTTTTCAGCCTGTTTTTCTACCATGTGTCCGAAATTCATGTGTCCGAAATTGCATCATGAGATATCTTATTCGATTCTAGACCCTATAAACAACTATAAATCACTTTTACAAGGTTATCCGATTTTCGGCCGAAATTGGTTTATAGCATACCGGTAACGTCAAATGTCTTCTGATGTTTTAGTAAATTTTGTGCCCGCTTTATCTAACTCGATTAACCATTCGAGCGATTTTCGGTAATTTTTGTTTCAGGAGTTCAGAGGCCTAAAAAACGTGTATTATATATGCTTCAATTCGAGTTGTTTCGGGTGGTCGGAGCGACCATTTTTATTTTTCAGCTTGTTTTTCTACCACGTGTCCGAAATCGCATCATGAGGTATCTTATTCGATTCTAAACCCTATAAGCAACTATGAATAACTTTTACATGGTTATCTGATTTTCGGCCGAAACTGGTTTATAGCATACCGTTAAAGTCAAATGTCTTCCGAAGTTTTTGAAATTTTTTGAGTCCGCTTTATTTGACTCGATTAAAAACCCATGCTATTTTCGAACATTTTCGTTCCGGGGAGCTCAGAGGCCTAAAAAACGTGTATTACCCATCAATTCGAGCGGTTCCAGTTGGTCGGAGCGGCCATTGTTATTTTTCAGCCTGTTTTTCTACCACCTGTCCGAAATTCCATCATGAGATATCTTATTCGATTCTAGACCCTATAAACAACTATAAATCACTTTAACACAATTATCCGATTTTCGGACGAAATTGGTTTATAGCATACCGGTAACGTCTTATGTCTTCCGATGTTTTTGAAAATTTTTGAGTCCGCTTTATCAGACTCAATTAACAATCCTTCCGATTTTCGGACATTTTCGTTCTGGGGAGCTCAGAGGCCTAAAAAACATGTATTACCCATCAATTCGAGCTGATTCGGGTGGTCGGAGCGGCCATTGTTATTTTCCAGCCTGTTTTTCTTCCACGTGTCCGAAATTGCATCATGAGATATCTTATTCGATTCTAGACCCTATAAACAACTATAAATCACTTTTACACGGTTATTCGATTTTCAACCGAAATTGGTTTATAGCATACCGATAACGTCAAATGTCTTCTGATGTTTTTACAAATTTTTGTGCCCGCTTTTACTGACTTGTTTAACCATTCTTGCAATTTTCAATAATTTTCTTTTCGGGAGCTCAGAGGCCTAAAAAACGTGTATTATTTACCCTTCAATTCGAGCCGTTTCAGGTGGTCGGAGCGATCATTTTTATTTTCAGCCTGATTTTTCCCACGTGTCCGAAATCGTATCATAAGGTATCTTTTTCGATTCTAGACCCTATAAACAATTATAAATAACTTTTACACGGTTATCTGATTTTCGACCGAAAGTGGTTTATAGCATACTGGTAACGTCAAATTCCGTCTGATGTTTACGAAAATTTTTGTGCCCGCTTCATATGACTCGATTAACCAGCCGTGCGATTTTCGGTAAAACTTTTTTTTTTTCAGGAGTTCAGAGGCCTAAAAAACGTGTATTATATATCCTTCAATTCGAGTTGTTTCGGGTGGTCGGAGCGACCATTTTTATTTTTCAGCCTGTTTTTCTACCATGTGTCCGAAATTGCATCATGAGATATCTTATTCGATTCTAGACCCTCTAAACAACTATAAATCACTTTTACAAGGTTATCCGATTTTCGGCCGAAATTGGTTTATAGCATACCGGTAACGTCAAATGTCTTCTGATGTTTTAGTAAATTTTGTGCCCGCTTTATCTAACTCGATTAACCATTCGAGCGATTTTCGGTAATTTTTGTTTCAGGAGTTCAGAGGCCTAAAAAACGTGTATTATATATGCTTCAATTCGAGTTGTTTCGGGTGGTCGGAGCGACCATTTTTATTTTTCAGCTTGTTTTTCTACCACGTGTCCGAAATCGCATCATGAGGTATCTTATTCGATTCTAAACCCTATAAGCAACTATGAATAACTTTTACATGGTTATCTGATTTTCGGCCGAAACTGGTTTATAGCATACCGTTAAAGTCAAATGTCTTCCGAAGTTTTTGAAAATTTTTGAGTCCGCTTTATTTGACTCGATTAAAAACCCATGCTATTTTCGGACATTTTTGTTCCGGGGAGCTCAGAGGCCTAAAAAACGTGTATTACCCATCAATTCGAGCGGTTCCAGTTGGTCGGAGCGGCCATTGTTATTTTTCAGCCTGTTTTTCTACCACCTGTCCGAAATTCCATCATGAGATATCTTATTCGATTCTAGACCCTATAAACAACTATAAATCACTTTAACACAGTTATCCGATTTTCGGACAAAATTGGTTTATAGCATACAGGTAACGTCTTATGTCTTCCAATGTTTTTGAAAATTTTTGAGTACGCTTTATCTGACTCGATTAACAATCTTCCGATTTTCGGACATTTTCGTTCCGGGGAGCTCAGAGGCCTAAAAAACGTGTATTACCCATCAATTCGAGCCGATTCGGGTGGTCGGAGCGGCCATTGTTATTTTCCAGCCTGTTTTTCTTCCACGTGTCCGAAATTGCATCATGAGATATCTTATTCGATTCTAGACCCTATAAACAACTATAAATCACTTTTACACGGTTATCCGATTTTCGAACGTAATTGGTTTATCGCATACTGGTAAGTTAAATGTCTTCTGATGTTTCTGCAAATTTTTGTGCCCGCTTTATCTAACTCGATTAACAATCCGGGCGATTTTCGGTATTTTTTGTTTCAGGAGTTCAGAGGCCTAAAAAACGTGTATTATATATCATTCAGTTCCAGCTGTTTCGGGTGGTCGGAGCGGCCAATGTTATTTTTCAGCGTGTTTTCGAACACGTGTCCGAAATGGTATCATGTGATATCTTATTCGATTCTAGACCCTATAAACAACTATAAATCACTTTTACACGGTTATTCGATTTTCAGCCGAATTTGGTTTATAGCATACCGATAACGTCAAATGTCTTCTGATGTTTTTACAAATTTTTTTGCCCGCTTTTACTGACTTGATTAACCATTCTTGCAATTTTCAATAATTTTTGTTTCGGGAGTTCAGAGGCCTAAGAAACGTGTATTATTTACCCTTTAATTCGAGCCGTTTCAGGTGGTCGGAGCGACCATTTTTATTTTCAGCCTGATTTTTACCACGTGTTCGAAATCGTATCATAAGGTATCTTTTTCGATTCTAGACCCTATAAACAATTATAAATAACTTTTACACGATTATCCGGTTTTCGACCGAAAGTGGTTTATAGCATACTGGTAACGTCAAATTTCGTCTGATGTTTTTGAAAATTTTTGTGCCCGCTTCATCTGACTCGATTAACCAGCCGTGCGATTTTCGGTAATTTTTTTTTTTCAGGAGTTCAGAGGCCTAAAAAACTTGTATTATATATCCTTCAATTTGAGATGTTTCGGGTGGTCGGAGCGGCCATTATTATTTTTCAGCCTATTTTTCTACCATGTGTCCGAAATTGCATCATGAGATATCTTATTCGATTCTAGACCCTATAAACAACTATAAATCTGATAAGAATTCTTGATCAAAGAACTCGTCCGCGGAAGCCTTCTTGTAAATCTTGGAAACAATCTTGAATGAATTTATAAAATAGGGCAAATAAAGAACAATCTTGGATGAATCTTGGAATAATGATGATGGATGATGAGATGGACGGTGATGATGATGTCGATGGTAGTGATGATGGCCGTCGATGGTGGTGGTTTTGGTGGTTATTTATTGTAGTTGTGACGGTCTTGAGGTGAACCCCCAAGGTAGAAGGATATTTGTTTGCCCTAGACCTATAGGACACCCAATTGTGAATTACGCCCTAGACCTATAGTTTGTAATTCGTGCTAATATTTGAAACGCGACAAATACTAACGGTTCGGATCAACACTCGATGAGTCCTTGAGATTTCCTTAAGAATGCCTTAAAAGAAAACTTGTAAATTTTATTTGCTTGAATGATTGACTGAAAAACAAGAAGAACCATGTGCTCTTTTTATAAGAGAGTCACACGCCCAAAGCCATACAATCACACGACACACATGACTCCTATCTCTATGTGAGATTAGAAGTCCTAAACTATATATATATGGATTAAATATAATCCTTATTAAATCTTAAACTCTATCCTAAGAATTAAAAGAATTAAATAACTAACCCTAATAATCCTAGGATAACAAACTAATAAGATAATAACTAATTTGTAACAACCTTGTAACAAACTAGTAACTACCTTAACAAACTAACAAACTATCCTAACAACTTTAAAGATAATAAAAATAACAAAGTAATTTAAGATACTCCAATATTTAATAGAAGACCAAGATGGCCGAGCCACACTTAATGACGACCGAGCAGAAACACGCCCGTGCCCGAGCACACCCCTGGCCATGATCAGGCCGTGTCCGTGCCACCCTCGGATCATGGTCCGAGCCTTCTTACGCACTTCTTCTCTTGGACTTAATTGGTTTCTTTATTTTCTTGTATTAGCCCAAGGTCTCAAGAACCAACGAATCTTTAGTAGGCAAAATACTAACCATGATATAACTATAGATAATAAAAATTGCCCCTTTGATCTTGTTTTAATTTGATGAATGAATGCCCTATCCATAATCGGATCATCCCCTCCCCCTTGAAAGAGAATTGACCTCAATTCTTGATGAGTAGACTTCAAGAACCGTCGATCTTGGATTATCTTCCCCGTATCAATAGACGTAACTTGACTTGTCACGATAATTTTTTTGGAATCGGGTTTCCTAGCAACTACTTCGACATCCTCCACCTTAGGCTCGTGATCATGTTTGCCCCACGAATTGTTCAGCACTAGCCCTCGTCGTATAGGACCAACAATCTTGTTCCTTGCTTCCCTAACCTCACGCCCCAAGCCTACACTTCGCAGTACTTCCTTCATACGCTTCAAGCTAGGCGTTACCTCCAATTCCCGAACACCCATAGTCACCCTCGAATTCACCGTGGCCAGCCCCAACTCTTCGACTTCCTCAATCCCCAAATCAGCCCATAACACTTTTTTAACCTCCTCATGTTCTCTAGCGATAGCAAAAACTGAATTGGCTAAGTTAGTGTTCTTCCCTGAGTTGGCTCTCATCAACCCTACATCCTTAGGACTCATAGGCTTAAGGATAATCTTTTTCCCCTTGTCCATTAGTTCATACTCGTTCACCCTTCCCCTATGTAATACATCCCTATCGAATTGCCAAGGACGCCCTAGAAGAATGTGACACGTATCCATAGGCACTACATCACATAGCACCTCATCTTTGTATGAACCCATGGCTAAGTTTACCTTGACCTGTTTTGTCACCCTAACCTTGTTTGCATCTCCTAGCCAATGTAAGGCATAAGGTTTGGTATGTTTTATTGTAGTTAAGGCTACCTTAGATACCATCTCCTCCGAGGCCACATTAGTACAACTACCCCCATCAATGATCATGCTACACCACTTATCTTTTACAAGACACTTGGTGTGAAAGATGTGATCTCGTTGTTCGGTAATTATAGTAATAGATTGTGCTTGTAAAGATCTAAGCACCAAAGTGTTTGCATTAGGCGCCTCGAATTGCTCGCCTTGGCCGTCCTCCTCACGCTCCCCGAAGCCTCTCAACACCTCGTCCTCCTTCTCGGACTCTTCCTCCTCTCCTACTAAGTTTAAGCATGTTAACGCCTCCCTCATCGTGACTACCCTTTTATTAGGGCAAGCATTCTTGAAGTGCCCAAACCCTTGACACTTAAAGCACCTTACTTTAGAAAGGCTTACCTCGCTCGGTGTTGGAGTAGGAGTAGCTTTAGTTTGAACCGCCCCACTCGAACTCGACTTAGCCGCGCCACTTGCTATCCCCGAACTAGGGTTAGATCTTGCCGCCTCTCCTTCGCCCTCAAACGCACGCCCATACATGCTACTTCCTCCGAATCTGTTCTTACTTTGTGCCTCAACTCGTAAACACAAACTTGTGAGAGTATCAAAATCCGAATAGATTTGAAGTTCTACAGGATTAGCAATGTTTTTATTTAATCTTCTCAAGAACCTTGCCATCTTTTGTTCTTGATTCTCTTCTACCTCCCCCATAAAGTAATATTTTCAAATTCCTCTATATACTCACTCACTAACAACTTGCCTTGAACAAGATTAGAAATCTTGCAATATAAAGCAAGCTTATAAGTTGTGGGTACATACCTTTTTCGTAATCTAATCTTTAAACCATCCCAAGAACAGATTTTCTCCTTTCCGGCTCTAGCCCTTTGAGCCTTTAGACTGTCAAACCATAAAGATGCGCCCTTGCTTAATCTTAGGATTGCGTACTTGCACATCTTACGATCATCTAACTCTTTAAACTCGAACATACGATCCATCTTGCGTTCCCACTCGAGATAGTCCTCCGGATCCGTACCACCTTCGAACTCGGGTAGCTCCGTGACCTTGAACTCGTCGGCCGCACGCACTGGCTCCCTCCTTGGTTGCCATCTATTATCGTTGCTAACGACATGTTCCAATGCCTTCTTTAAACTCTCCAAGAATCTTGGATCTTCAAGATTCATGATGCCCTGAATGGATCTTCTTGAAAGATAAAGAATTCAAGAGCCGAAGCTCTGATACCACTTATGATACGAATTCTTGATCAAAGAACTCGTCCGCGGAAGCCTTCTTGTAAATCTTGGAAACAATCTTGAATGAATTTATAAAATAGGACAAATAAAGAACAATCTTGGATGAATCTTGGAATAATGATGATGGATGATGAGATGGACAGTGATGATGATGTCGATGGTAGTGATGATGGCCGTTGATGGTGGTGGTTTTGGTTGTTATTTATTGTAGTTTGACGGTCTTGAGGTGAACCCCCAAGGTAGAAGGATATTTGTTTGCCCTAGACCTATAGGACACCCAATGGTCAATTACGCCCTAGACCTATAGTTTGTAATTCGTGCTAATATTTGAAACACGACAAATACTAACGGTTCGGATCAACACTCGATGAGTCCTTGAGATTTCCTTAAGAATGCCTTAAAAGAAAACTTGTAAATTTTATTTGCTTGAATGATTGACTGAAAAACAAGAAGAACCATGTGCTCTTTTTATAAGAGAGTCACACGCCCAAAGCCATACAATCACACGACACACATGACTCCTATCTCTATGTGAGATTAGAAGTCCTAAACTATATCTAAATGGATTAAATATAATCCTTATTAAATCTTAAACTCTATCCTAAGAATTAAAAGAATTAAATAACTAACCCTAATAATCCTAGGATAACAAACTAATAAGATAATAACTAATTTGTAACAACCTTGTAACAAACTAGTAACTACCTTAACAAACTAACAAACTATCCTAACAACTTTAAAGATAATAAAAATAACAAAGTAATTTAAGATACTCCAATATTTAGTAGAAGACCAAGATGGCCGAGCCACCCTTAATGACGACCGAGCAGAAACACGCCCGCCCGAGCACACCCCTGGCCATGATCAGGCCGTGTCCGTGCCACCCTCGGATCATGGTCCGAGCCTTCTTACGCACTTCTTCTCTTGGACTTAATTGGTTTCTTGATTTTCTTGTATTAGCCCAAGGTCTCAAGAACCAACGAATCTTTAGTAGACAAAATACTAACCATGATATAACTATAGCTAATAAAAATTGCCCCTTTGATCTTGTTTTAATTTGATGAATGAATGCCCTATCCATAATCGGATCAAAATCACTTTTACACGGTTATCCGATTTTCGGCCGAAATTGGTTTATAGCATACCGGTAAAGTCAAATGTCTTATGATGTTTTAGCAAATTTTGTACCCGCTTTATCTAACTCGATTAACCATTCGAGCGATTTTCGGTAATTTTTGTTTCAGGAGTTCAGAGGCCTAAAAAATGTGTATTATATATGCTTCAATTCGAGTTGTTTCGGGTGGTCGGAGCGACCATTTTTATTCTTCAGCTTGTTTTTCTACCACGTATCCGAAATCGCATAATGAGGTATCTTATTCAATTCTAAACCCTATAAACAACTATGTATAACTTGTAACATCCCGCATTTTCGTAAACTATATTTTAATGGTTTAAATTATTTTAAATAATAAAATAATACTTTTATATTTATTGAGAAGGTATTTTAAATAAATCGTTAAGATCCGTCTTAAGAACCTTAAGTCCTTAAGACGAATATAACTTCGCAAGTTAATCCGTATCATAAAGACCCGTTCACATTTCAAAAGCCCGTTTCCATTTAAACGGAAAAGGACACTTAAAACCCTAAACCTCATATGTGAATGTCGACACATTCATTTTTCACAAAATAAGAACATGCTTCTTCATTTCTCATTTTTCTCCTTAAAACCTCCATCTTTAAATCCAATTTCGGTCATCATCCGATTTCCGAACCAAGGTAATGTATACATTTCTGGAGTTCTCATGAAATTTGCAAGACATCTATCTCTTCCAATTTCCATTTCCTTCAACTTGAAAAATGGCCTGTTTTGGTAGAAATCCGTTTTTAGTCCCTTAAATCCGTTTTTCTTATTGTAGGTGAAGGCTTAGAAAACCCTAACGTGGATAGCTACATTACTGAGGAGGAGCTTTGATCAAAATCGCTTAAGAGGTGACAATTAAGAGAAACTCGGCCGTATTGTGATATTAGCACTTTTCTTGCTTAAGATGATGTTTGTTTCTGATTTTCATGTTTGGGATTGTTGCTGAGACTTGGTAACATGCTAGGAATACATAAGAAAGACTTTCATATGCTTGAATTGTGTTATAATTGCTTACATGATGAAATTTCAGATTTTATGTGCTTAAGACGAATACAAAGAATAATCTTGTTGAGGCTTAATTGTGGGATTTAATACTTTTTTTTTGATGTATATGATGATTATATATGCTGGGTAATCTTTGTACGTTGCGATTTTAGAAGTTTAGAACCGATTTGAGATGATTTGAGTCTTGTAGGGAAAGGTCGATTTTTCGTGCAGGGACTTTGAGCCGGTAGGCTGACCGGCAGCCGGTCGGCCGGCTCAGAGTCGGGGTGTTGATTTTGAATGTTCTAAAATTTAGGAAAAGGGTTCTGAGCCGGTGGGTCGGCCGCCGGTCGACCGGCTCAGAATCCCACTTAGGTGTTTTGTGGAATTTTGCAAAGGCTAGGGAAAGGACTCCCAGCCAGCAGACCGGCAGCCCATCCACCGGCTGAGAGTCTCTTCTTGTTGTTTAAGTTTTGAAGAAGGGCTTAGGGAAGGGACTCCCAGCCGGCTGGCCGCGGACACTCCACCGGCTGTGAGCCTCTTCTCATTGTTTTCGGATTTTTTGCAATGGCATGGGAAGGGACTCCCAGCCGGCTGACCGGCAGACTGTCCCGTACCGGCTGAGAGCCCCTGTTCTCATTGTTTGGTTTACAACTTTCAAACGGTTATTCCGTTTTGTTTGAGATTCGTTCCGTGTACGTTTGATGTGTGTTTGAGGTCCCCGGAGGATGGGCGACACTATAATGGGTTCGGGAATGGAGAGAGGATAGAGACCCCCCGGTCGGGTAACCGAAAGGGAAACCGGCTCTCCCTCAACTTAGTTCCCGGGATCAATTAAGTGTTGATTAGAAGTATAAGAGATTAGAGCTATAGATTAGTTTCTATATTTGGATGATATTGTATTGATGCGTATTAAGGTATGCCTTAAGCTGGCCTCTAAGCTTAATACGTGAGCTTGTTGTCATATATGGGGATATGCCTTAAGTTAGCCTCTAAGCCCTATATGTGTATGGTTGTCGTGTCTGGGATATGCCTTAAGCTGGCCACTGAGCCCAGACATGTTTGATTGTGATCGCGTTGGAACATGCCTTAAGTTGGCCTCTGAGTCTGACGAGTAGAACATCTGCACAACGGGGTAGCTAAGATACTGACACCTTGCCCGGAGTGCAGATGTTGATGCTAGGACATGCCTTAAGCTGGCCTCTGAGTCTAGTGTCTTGTGATGCAGTGCAGGGACATGCCTTAAGCTGGCCTCAGAGTCCATTACTTTTGGGTGCTAGTCTATGCCTTAAGTTGGCCTCTGAGTCTAGTGTCTTGTTGATTGGCAGGTCTATGCCTTAAGATGGCCTCTGAGTCCTTGCTTGTGATTTTGGTATTTAGGTTATGTCTTAAGTTGACTGCTGAACCTTTATACTTGCTGAATGATTGGTATTTAGGTTATGTCTTAAGTTGACCGCTGAACCTTATACTAGCTGAGTTTTATCTGCTGGCCTAGAGTTGGTACAATGTCAGATATAGATGTTGATATTGATGAGTAAGATTCTTTGACTTTGTTATTGTTCATCCAAGGCATTGGGTGACTCTTTGATTATTTTCGTAAATGGTTTGGACTGAAAGACCCCCCGGCCGGGCAACCGGAAGGGAAACCGGCTCTCCTTCCAAATAGTTTCCGAAATTGGTTGAGAGCCTTACATTAGTAATCGCATGATGATATGAGTTTCAGTTATTGAGATATTGTATGCTTCACATGTTTATATATGTTGGAGTATTCTGTTTGTATTGTTATGTTACGTGTCGTTACAAAAGGTGGCTAGGAGAACTCTAGTCACTCCCCACTGATTGTGGCGTACATGTTTACATGTATGTAGGTACATGCAGGTTGGCAGGGGTTGCTGAGAGCTAGCGAGTGATGATCCGCTTGTCATCTTATGACTTACACTTTACGATAGCTAGACTCTAGGTTTGATACTGTTGTTTCTTTTTAGTGCCTGTAGGGATGTTCCATCCCAGGCTGTTGTATATATTTTGCTTCAATACTTAGAACTGTTATGCTTATTTATTTCCGTTTATATCAGTTTCAGTTTTCAGTTTTAATTCACCTCGCATGTTTATGTTAAAAAGTTTTAATTCCGCTGCATTTTTACTACTTTGTGTGTTTATCATTTCCGCTTTCGCGAGGGGTTTTTGTTGGGAAATGTGTCCTCAACAATAGTGCGATCACGACAGTGATAAAAATCATTGTCATAAATCTTATGAAATGAATATGCAAGGGATGATGCAATATTGATTTAGTCAACTGACCAACATTAATCGGTAATGATTGGCTGACTAGAGTTTAACATTACTGTCGTATGACGGTGGTGGTCAGTTGATCCCTTTAGGTCACACCTATAGGACAGACCCCTTAAATTATATATTAATCAATTGTATATGATACGGATTGATTGATCTTCTTAAAACCGTATATCAAGAAGTCAGAGGTTGAATCTTAAAGTAAGATTTATATTTGAAATTGAAATGTGTCAATTGTCAAGTATTAAACGATGTTTTTGAAATATCGAAATTAGTATTATGAATGGTTCATGGTTATAACAAACGTTGTTAATATATCGTATTGACGATTATTACGATAACCATACGTTGGGACAGTAATTTCGAATTACTTATTAATTTGTTAAATGTGATTTAATTAATTTAAAATGTTATTTATATGTGATAAATTTATTTTAAATTAATACACTTATTATGTCACATAAGATGTTACATAATTGTGCAAATTATAAATCGAAAAAAAATGAAAGTACATTTTACGATTATGGATGCCGGTTTAGTGATAATGTTTTATGGGTTGAAATGTAAAATTAATACCCTAAAAACATATTGATTAAATAGCCTTAATGCCTATGGTCATGGGTAAGACAAAAATTGGCTCTTTCACTACCCTAGACCTTGTGTCTCACGGCTAAAACCAACCCCAACCATCCCACTCTATATATATATGTGGTAATACACATATTCTAAGGCTAATGCTTAAGCTAGCTTCTTTCTAGTGTAAGAAAGAATACTACAACCTCTAAAATATTATCTTCATAATATTATTCATAATACTAATAGGAGTATTAGTACACGGTTTTAACATTACCAATTCCGTCACCTAGCTCGTGCTCGTGTCTTGGTGTTTAAGGGTAGGTCTTGGGTGCAACGTAAAGGAGGCAAGCTATTTTGGTTGCTCCGTGGAGGATCGTCCTAAGCACGCTTTTGGACCGTTTGTAAGGCCCTTTCCGTTATTGTTCCGCATATAGTATTGCATGCATAAGATCGACTAATTTTATATGAGATTAATTAGTTAAATTAGTAAGACTAATAATATGAACTTGTTAGTAAAGACTACCCTAGTTCCCAACAATTGGTATCAGAGCACTAGGTTGCTTGCATGCAACTCGATTTTATACGTTTTTGCGAGAAAATACGATTTTAATTAAAAACGAAAATGAGTAGTACATATAGGATATGCACGAAAATGTTAATGCATGTATACTTTCTGGTCTTAAAATAGTTTTAAGTCATTTTGATGATTTATGGAATAATATTGTTCAATATTGTAATTAAAATGTTTAATTTATGCCTTAAATCGGTTTAAAATGTTTTATTTGGGAAAAATAGCTAAATAATGTTTCTGGCCATGAATTTTAAATATGTTCTCACATGCATTTAACATGTTATGAATAAATAATTTTCGAAATTATTGAAGATTTTATGCATGGTTTATGATTTTTAATGGTTAAATAGTCATAAAATGAGTTAAATATGGGATAAATAGTTATATTATGAATTTAACTATAAACATTTTTGTACATGTCACATGCAATATTTAAAATATATGTTGAATTTTCCAGAAATGTTTCGTTAATATTGCATGAATATTGATTTTAATCGTAAAAATCGTAATATTAGTGACATATTTTAGCTTAAATAGTTTAAGTTCGAATTTGACCATAAATATTTAATATAGTGTCACATATATTATTTCTAGCATGCATGTGAATTTTGAGCTTTTAATCTCGAATATTGCATGAGAAATGATTTTAATCGGTAAAATCGCGTAATATATGACACGAATTATTAAAAATAGTAAAAGTTACTTATATGGTCCGAAAAATTCACCCATATTAGTCATATTATGTATGATCATCAACATATTTTTATTTAGTGCCAAAAGTTTCTGAAACTTTAATTTTAATTTTAAAGAGTTAAAGTTGATATTGAGTGTTTAAGGAGTCATAATCATTACTTTTCTGTCCTAAATCAGTGTGCATCTGTTTTTCCAGCAATTTTCAGTCACTTTGTGTGTCTAGGAAGATGTAAAAATTATATTGGTATTTTATTTCATAATTTTTGAAGTAATTTTGAATTTTTCCGATTATTTTGCATGCACACGGCCTATTTTACGAAATAAATAAGTGTATTTCGAAAATATTTAAGTTTAAAGGATCTGAAATTTTAAGAAAATTTTCATTATGTTCAAAATTTTGAATTTTGAATTTTCGAAATTTTTATGACTCGTTTGATTATTTTAATGCTATTTCCCGCAAAACCGATTAAAACCGAACAATATTAAAATAAAAGTTAAGTTATTTCGAAATTTAAGTAAGACTAAATTTTGAATCCTAAAATGTGTTAGGAAACTTAACTAAATCATGAATAGTGATTCATAGAGTGATTAGTGATTTTAAAATTGTTTAAATCACGTTATTCCATAAAACCGTGTTATTACGAATAACGATATTTAAAACGTGTTTAAATAGGACGATTTGACTTAGGTTTTTCATTTTACGTAAGCATTGCATATTTAATTATTATTTATGAATGTCATATTTTATTTACGTAATTTTGGAATTATGTAATTTACTTAGTATGGCCTTAGATTGTAATCGATATTTCCCGTAGTGTAAGGGTTTATCGATTCGGTTGTAATTTAAAGTGATCTCGTGTCACTTTATTTTATTGTTTTATTTTATTTTATAATGTATAAAATAGATAGAAAATTTGTAATTATTTGTAATTCCGGAGATCCTTGAAGACGGTGCCATTTCGGAAAGGAGTTCCGACCCAGACGGAGTTTGCCTTGGGATGCGTGCCGCGTGTGAAGTTCAAGGGACCAAAGGAGTTGGTTTCCGAATTTGTAATTTACTTTATTTTCTATTTTAGGAAAGGCCATACTAGGGTTTTATATGTGTTTTATTATTTATGCTTTTATTTATGCTTATCATGTTTGCATGCATAGCCAAATCGTCATCCAAACTCATGCTTTTCATCGATTTTATCGACCGTGTCAATTAAATTATCGATAATTCACCGACTTAGTTCACTTAAAGGAGATAGATAATAAATTGACAAGATCTCTTACGTTATTTAAAAATCGAGACATAGCCTTACCAAAAAGTAAAGGACCCGCGAAGGATCTTCTTCATAAGGGAGTAGGCTCGGCTAAACCGGGGTGCAAACCTTATTACGTTGGTGAAGTGGGGTAATATGATTACTTATTCTTGAAATTTGGTTGATCTCGACGAAGGTATTCGAGCCACCGTAGTGGTAATAAGTTCGGGCTAAGATAAGAATTAGTGTAATTTTATCGACCGAGAGTTCTAAAAGTATAATCGATTAAGGAGTTAATCTAACGAGTCATATTAATGAGGGATGTATCGGCTAAACCGTGCCCGAGTTAGTATGTATTTGGGTCTCGGGATCATTTACTTAATTGGGTAAGAGATCATTAAGTAGATGCTTAACTTGTTTAAAATTTACAAGTTTATTTATTAAAACGATAATTGTGTTTTAATTCCTTTATTTTATTTGTAGTTCATATTTCGACTTTCAATCATCAAATGGAAAATATCGCTCCACCTCTCCCACAACACGTTTCATGGCTCCAATCTTTCATGAATCGTTGCAAGCTTAGGAAGCAAGGCACCAATTTCAAAGATTGGGAATCCCAATTACTTTTAGCTGCGGAAGGTGACAATAAGATTCGTTTCCTTACAAAAGCTGCTCCTCCTGTTCCTACTGCTCATTCCACGATTGAGACTCGTGAGGCCTATGAGGCCTATATGAAGGAGTCAAATATTCTTAGGGACATACTCATTTTCTCTTTGGAGCCGGATCTCCAAGAAAGGATGATTATGTTTAGCACGGCAAATGAGATTTACACCAAGCTTAAGAATATGTTTTATCAAACTCCTAGGACTTTGCTTCATGAAGTAATTTCTGCATGGTTTGACCCAAATTCATATAAGGATCAATCTATGAGTTCTCATGTGATTAAGTCGGTTGTTCCATCTGAAATCTTGCAAATTCAAAAGGTGCAAGCTCCTGACTATGTCATAATAGATAGAATTCTTCGCTTCCTTGATATGCCTTTACGGGCAGAGAGGGAGTTTGGACTTGTTCGAAGTACCGAGAAGAATACACTTAATCTTGAGAATAGGAGCAATAGGAAGCATGAAAGGAGAAATGGTAAAGGAAAAGGTAAAATGACATCCATGACCACATCATCTTCAAAGGTTGAAAATAAATGCCATTATTGCATGAAGATAGGGCATTGGAAACGGAATTGTCCAATGTATTTGGCCGACCTAAAGCTTGAAAAGTTCACTCTTTTGGTAATAATTCTTGTTTAAACTCATGTTATAAGATTAACCTTTGTATAATGATACAAGTTGTTAATATTAACCCTTTTTAATTGTTTTAAAGGGACTCCTTCCAAGATCTAGGGCAAGGAGAAAGGAAAGGAGAGCTTGAAGCTCATTCCATGGATGGCTATGGTAGCATCCGAGATTGAAGACATGAAGAGCATAGCTCTATTTTTATTTTGATGTCTTCTTTCTTTTTGCATTTTAATTTAAGAACTTTGTATTTCTTGTATGACAAGAATCTTGTTGAAACAATGGTTGTTATAGTGGTGACTTGGTTTTCAACCCAAGTCATCCTTTTGTTCTAAATCAAACATGTTTGGTTGTTTTAAAATGCTTTTATAACATGAATTGATACGATTTTCATAGATCGTAATAAAGTACCTTGAATGATTCAGCGTACGGAAGAAATGATAGGATCATTATAAAAGTAATACGACTTACTTAAAAACGAGAATTGCATCCCGTGAAATACTTCAAATTCAAACATAAGAACATCAGTTCATTCTAAGATGATTACCTTAAACGAATGAGAGCACTAAAGTCTCACAACTCACATAATTCTTTATCCAATACATTGTTGACGAGCGAAAATGCTATCCTTCTTAAATAACGGTTATTTTAAAGGATAGAGTGGGAGAAATTCTACGCCCGTAAACCAATGAAATAAACATAGGATCCTTGAGAAGAGTAACCAATGAAATAAACATAGGATCCTTGAGAAGAGTCCTATGAGGAGTCCTTGAGAAGAACTCTAAAAGATTGGATAAGAGAAACAACGAGAGAACACAGAAGAAACTACGCAAGGACACAAAAGGAAATGTTCCATATGTTGTCATTAGTTCCCAGAGAGGACAAAGGGGACCGCGAGTGTTAACGGAAGGAAATCGTTTCCATGATGTTAATGTTTCTGTTTTATAAAGATAATAGAGGAGAAATCATCTCCCGTTCTCATGGGAAAGAAAATGAAAAATGAAATGTTCATAGCGAGTTGAGAAAATGTTTGAAGTAAATCAAAATGAAATGTTCATTATGAGTTGAGAAAATGTTTGAAGTCAGTGGGAGTTATTAACTATAAAGATAGTAATATGAAATTCAGTGGGAGAAAAGTTATTAAGGAAACGAAACCTACCATTTAGAGAGAATGGTGATTCTTTAAAAGTAAAGAATATGAGGTTTTCAATTCTAGATGAATGTATGTTGAAGAACATAAATTGTAAGTGAGTTTATTATGTGATAATGAAACGTCACTGATTAGTTCACAAGGTTTGGATTTGAATCCGAGATATGAAAATGTTAATTCATATAACCTTGATCAAAATGCCATAAGTTGAAATAAAGCCCTATTTCGATATAAGTTTCTCGAGGAGATCTATTGAATCGAATCTAGGTTAACTACAATATTAATTCTAGTACAATATGACTAATGTTCATGAGGATAACATGTCATGAGTTTTAAGAAAACAGTGGGAGCTTCCTTAAAGTAAGGAAACTCGAGTCGAGTATAAGAGACTTGAAGTGTACTTGAATTAGATCATATTATACAAGATAATATGAGTGAAAAGGAAACCGAAATTTGTAGGTTTAAAAGATGTGAAGATAGGGTATATTCACATAACAAACCATTAATACAAATTGATGTATGATCATCAAAGATTGTTTATGTGGAGCAACAATATCGTATTGATTGTTCGCACATAACAATCACTCTTATCGTTTGAGTTATTATTATTAATATTAACTCACAATTTATACTTTGTGAAATCCAAATGGGTTGTAAGACACAATTTGAACCCCATAAGTGAACTGGATTAACTTAGTATAGCCCATAGTCGCTTGTATGAGGTGACGTCTCGAAGCGACTACAATGTGAGGCGATTGATGGCAAGTTCAAAAGTCATAGAGTCATATGGGATGACTAGTCGATCACATCGGCAGACTGTGTAACACTCTGTTGGGCATTTAGTGACCG
This sequence comes from Silene conica, assembly GCA_029255685.2. Taxonomy (NCBI): domain Eukaryota; kingdom Viridiplantae; phylum Streptophyta; class Magnoliopsida; order Caryophyllales; family Caryophyllaceae; genus Silene; species Silene conica. Next base: position 47,206,324 of record CM055312.2, on the reverse strand, counting down.
CTTATAGAGTTCTGGAAATTTTATAATTAGCCTGGTCGTGGCGAGAGCTACTATATTATTCACATAAGTCGATTCTTTGACTTGAGACTGTTCGCCCAAGGTGACACAGCCTCAGATTGGCTTTGATTTTAGCTCTACGATCAACCGTTAAAGGGGGTCAAATGGGCTTCTTTTGGGTCATGATGGACTGTGTTAGTCGAAGGGAACAGTAGGATAGGAATTGTCCAGTCCCTCGTCGGGGTTGTCTTAAATCTCAGGGCCACTCGAGGAGAAGTTTAACTGAAAATGCGTGGCCACGCTCGGAAGGTATCTATGGTAGATAATTCCGGTCAAAGCAGTTAAATCTCAAGATCTAGAAAACCGCTCAAGATATGATCAAATGCAAGTACGACCTGGAAGACACCTTGCATTGAGTGGGAGATGACGTAATAGGACAAGAGAATTGGTGACGCACACTTGTCGAGGACAAGTGGGAGATTGTTAGGAAATGTGTCCTCAACAATAGTGCGATCACGACAGTGATAAAAATTATTGTCATAAATCTTATGAAATGAATATGCAAGGGATGATCCAATATTGATTTAGTCAACTGACCAACATTAATCGGTAATGATTGGCTGACTAGAGTTTAACATTACTGTCGTATGACGGTGGTGGTCAGTTGATCCCTTTAGGTCACACCTATAGGACAGACCCCTTAAATTATATATTAATCAATTGTATATGATACGGATTGATTGATCTTCTTAAAACCGTATATCAAGAAGTCAGAGGTTGAATCTTAAAGTAAGATTTATATTTGAAATTGAAATGTGTCAATTGTCAAGTATTAAACGATGTTTTTGAAATATCGAAATTAGTATTATGAATGGTTCATGGTTATAACAAACGTTGTTAATATATCGTATTGACGATTATTACGATAACCATACGTTGGGACAGTAATTTCGAATTACTTATTAATTTGTTAAATGTGATTTAATTAATTTAAAATGTTATTTATATGTGATAAATTTATTTTAAATTAATACACTTATTATGTCACATAAGATGTTACATAATTGTGCAAATTATAAATCGAAAAAAAATGAAAGTACATTTTACGATTATGGATGCCGGTTTAGTGATAATGTTTTATGGGTTGAAATGTAAAATTAATACCCTAAAAACATATTGATTAAATAGCCTTAATGCCTATGGTCATGGGTAAGACAAAAATTGGCTCTTTCACTACCCTAGACCTTGTGTCTCACGGCTAAAACCAACCCCAACCATCCCACTCTATATATATGTGGTAATACACATATTCTAAGGCTAATGCTTAAGCTAGCTTCTTTCTAGTGTAAGAAAGAATACTACAACCTCTAAAATATTATCTTCATAATATTATTCATAATACTAATAGGAGTATTAGTACACGGTTTTAACATTACCAATTCCGTCTCCTAGCTCGTGCTCGTGTCTTGGTGTTTAAGGGTAGGTCTTGGGTGCAACGTAAATGAGGCAAGCTATTTTGGTTGCTCCGTGGAGGATCGTCCTAAGCACGCTTTTGGACCATTTGTAAGGCCCTTTCCGTTATTGTTCCGCATATAGTATTGCATGCATAAGATCGACTAATTTTATATGAGATTAATTAGTTAAATTAGTAAGACTAATAATATGAACTTGTTAGTAAAGACTACCCTAGTTCCCAACAGTTTTACAGTTGGTATCAGAGCATTATTGCTCCCGACGCATTCATGTGACCCCCAACCTTAACTTGACCATATAATTGAATAATGAATGAGAGATGGGGTAGATTTAAGGACTTATACTGTAGTCTGTTTGTGCCTTGTTAGGGATACGTCTAACGGTTTATTCTCTTATGATTGAAGAATGACAGGGCCAACCAATGATGAGAATGCTGAGACGCAAGCCCTTATTCAAGCTCTTCAGGATTGCATAGCTAGGTCGTCTATGCCTTCTTCTTCATTTCAAACCTCGGGAAGTAACCAACCTGGAGGATTGGCTTGGATTATCACACAGATGTGGAGGAACGCAGCTAAGACATTCGACGGAGAGACCAGTGCTGCGACCCTCACCGCTTGGTTCTTTGACATGGAAAGGAACTTCTTGATTTATGGTGTTCGATCTGAGGATCAGACCCGAGTAGCATCCCAGTTCTTAGTTCGTGGGGCTAGACGTTGGTGGTTGACGATCAGCGCTCCTGCTACTCATGACCCTACTTTCACTTGGAGTCGTTTCAAGACTCTTCTTGGCATGAGGTTTTACCACAAGGACATACGCCAAGATAAGATGACCAAGTTCATGAACCTTCGCCAAGGAACCCTTTCTGTTCAAGCCTTCACCAATCGATTTGAGGAGCTGATCCACTTTGTCCCACAGCTAGTTGAGAAGGAGGAAGACAAAGCTTACCTGTTTCGGAGCAAGCTTAATGCCGAGACTAGGAGTGTAGCCAGTGGTGACCCGACTTCATACTTCCTGAGTTACTACGGTGTCTTACGAGCTGGGGACCCTTACCAGATCTATTGTGAAGGAGCTAGAGCCTTCTCTCCTCATCGACCACCTTTACATAGCTGTCAAGGCAAGATACCTCTTAGTCCTCCTCCCTCCTCCTCTCCTCCTGGAAGAGGATAACGCCCACAGACCCTTGTGCAACCTGCTATAGTTGGGCCAGGCAAGAACCGCCGTGGTAGACCGCGCATTTGCTACCGTTGCAGGGAATGAGGACACCTCTTCGATCAGTGCCCCCAAGGGAAGGGAGAAACCAACGGAGCTGAGGCTTCCCTGGATCGAGACATGGAACCCCCGACAGAAGCGCCCCTAAAGTGTTTCAAGTGTCGCAAAGCCCTTCATCCTGTTGCTAACTGTGACGGTGATCCTTACTTATGCTACACCTGCAAGAAGCCTGGGCATCGCTTCTTCAAGTGTCCCGAGGGGGATACCCCCATTGACAGAGCTATCTCTACTGACCCTGAGGCTGAGACCAGTGGAGCCGGAGCTGTCCAGATTCAAGCTGAGACAGGAGTTCATCCCGATCCACCTACTGGTATGTACACGCCTACTGTTCTATTCATGACTTGATATACTTATACCGTTAAGATCTTTGTCTCCTTCATTAGACCTTTCTTGATTTCTCTTGAGAGTCTCTTCATGTTCACTTGACTTGACCTAGTAGCTTGCTTATCCTGAAACACCTTGTGCAGTAACCTACCATGGACAGACTTAGGGAAATTCTTGAGACTAACCGTAGACCGTGATTTGGAGAATGTTGTTACTTGAGGAAAAACCTAAGGAGCTGATGGAATGTGTTTTGTTGATCTTAGTGTCTATATGTTACCCATTTGGAAGAGTAAGTGAACTATGGGGTAATTGTGCTAGGTAGAGTGTTATACACGGCTTTTAATGGAACTTAGGTGTGAGAATCATGCCAAGTCATGGGTAATTGTAAGTTTGGAACATCCATTTGAGGATCTGGAGGTACTTAGGGTAGTAAGTGACTTCGAGGAATATGCTTGAGGTACTGATGTTGACAGATAAGTAGATGAAGTAAGCTATTGCCGTTTAAACTTGAGGAACGAGAGTTGTTGGTGAATGTGTGAGAATGTCGAAACATTTACAAAGGACTTGCGAAAAAGACCGAGTGTACGACCTTAGATTACTTAATGGATTCTAGCGTTTTTCTAATGATGGATCTAAGAGGAAATTTAGAATGCATCACCGGTTTGGGAATGGAATAGAATGCTTCATCGGGAAGTAAGTTCGGAAACGCGTTGATTTAAGTATGGTTATTTTGAGGACCGTAATGCAAGTGTAGTAGGTATATCATATGGGTTTAAGAGCCTGAGAGTTTGGTTGAATTGTCATTGAAGAACTATCTGAGGTGGGATATCTAGACTTTTGGGAGTAGGTAACTGGAAGGATGATATTGCTTTAGACTTTGAGGAACTTTGAGATCGGGATCATTTTGAGGAACTAGTCATGAGAACCAGTCATAGACTTGCTTGAATTGGGAGTTGTTACTTTAGTGAGACCTTACCTTGGAATGCTCGCCTTATGGTAGTAGATGATTTTGAGGAAACTTAGGATTTCGAAGTACTCCTATAGAGTAAATTTGATAGAATTGGACTACGTAGGAATAAAGGATATAGGTGATTTCGGCCATGGCCTGACTGATTGGGAGGACTTTTGGTGATAGAATTCTGGTTTATGATTTGAAAGTGCGTGAATCTTGGTCTGGAGTACGTGCTTTAGGCTTCCACCTCGAGTGAGAGATCCTTAACCTTAATTGAACAGATTTTCGTGTGAACTGAGTAAGAGTTTTGGAAACCTTCTTGTTGAGGAATACCTTGTTTGGTGGATGAGATAGGGGTAAGAGGGACCGTGAGACCATTGTGAGTATCGAGGTCACGGGAAACGTCTCTTTGGAAGATACTAGGGATCGTTGAAAAGATGTTTCGATTCGGATTGAATGGTTAGCGTACCCATGTTTGGCAAAGGTTACCGTCTTCTTTAACCATCAACGTGGTTGTCCCGTTCCTTCAACCCTCCTTTTATGTTCTGACAGCCGCTAGGCTTGAAACTTCTAATCCTTCGTGTCGAAAACAATCTCTACGACTGTTCCCGCGCTCTCAAGCGTCTGTTTTTGAAATTTGTTTCCCTATTGGTTAAATTTAAATTGCTGATTTTGGAAAAAGCTTAATTGTTTTGAGAATTTGAAACTGTTTCCTCTTCCGTTAGAAGTGACTTTTGGTCATTGTTACCATTTTACTCTCTCAAGACTTTGAAAATAAAGGCTAATTTTGAAGAAAACTTGTTTTTGAAGAGCAGAACGTTTTACAAGTTTGACAGACTTTAGCGTTGATTGCCACTGGGATGTGTTATTGGAGACGTCTGATAACTCGTGCTGTGTTTGTCAACACCGAATCGACCTAAAATTTTGAATTTTGACTGACTTTAATTTGGGACTTTTCTCAGATTTGGAATGTCGGACTCTTGAATACGTAACGAGAATCCCAATGTCCATTGACAAGACTTGTGCCTTGAAATATTTTGTTTCTTAAAACCTTTTTAAGATAAAGATTGGGTTACCATAACCCGTATGGTACGTTTTGAAAGTTAGAGTCGTTTTCGTGCGTATTTCTGCCTTCAAGTTTCGAGGACGAAACTTTTTGAAAAGTGGGGTGATTGTAACTTCCCGCATTTTCGTAAACTATATTTTAAAGGTTTAAATTATTTTAAATAATAAAATAATACTTTTATATTTATTGAGAAGGTATTTTAAATAAATCGTTAAGATCCGTCTCAAGAACCTTAAGTCCTTAAGACGAATATAACTTGGCAAGTTAATCCGTATCATAAAGACCCGTTCACATTTCAAAAGCCCGTTTCCATTTAAACGGAAAAGGACACTTAAAACCCTCAACCTCATATGTGAATGTCGACAAATTTATTTTTCACAAAATAAAACCTGCTTCTTCATTTCTCATTTTTCTCCTTAAAACCTCCATCTTTAAATCCAATTTCAGTCATCATCCGATTTCCGAACCAAAGTAATGTATACATTTATGGAATCCTCATGAAATTTACAAGACATCTATCTCTTCCAATTTCCATTTCCTTGAACTTGAAAAATGGCCTGTTTTGGTAGAAATCCGTTTTTAGTCCCTTAAATCCGTTTTTCTTATTGTAGGTGAAGGCTTAGAAGACCCTAACGTGGATAGCTACATTTTTGAGGAGGAGCTTTGATCAAAATCGCTTAAGAGGTGACAATTATGTGATATTAGCACTTTTCTTGCTTAAGATGATGTTTGTTTCTGATTTTCATGTTTGGGATTGTTGTTGAGACTTAGTAACATGCTACGAATACATAAGAAAGACTTTCATATGCTTGAATTGTGTTATAATTGCTTAGATGATGAAATTTCAGATTTTATGTGCTTAAGACGAATACAAAGAATAATCTTGTTGAGGCTTAATTGTTGGATTTAATATTTGTTTTTTATGTATATGATAATTATATATGTTGGGTAATCTTTGTACGTTGCGATTTTAGAAGTTTAAAACCGATTTGAGATGATTTGAGTCTTGTAGGGAAATGTCGATTTTTCGTGCAGGGACTCTAAGCCGGTAGGCTGACCGGCAGCCGGTCGGCCGGCTCAGACTCGGGGTGTTGATTTTGAATGTTCTGAAATTTAGGAAAAGGGTTCTGAGCCGGTGGGTCGGCCGCCGGTCGACGGGCTCAGAATCCCACTTGGGTGTTTTGTGGAATTTTGCAAAGGCTTGGGAAAGGACTCCCAGCCGGCAGACGGGCAGCCGGTCCACCGGCTGAGAGCCTCTTCCCATTGTTTTCAGATTTTTTTGCAATGGCATGGGAAGGGACTCTCAGCCGGCTGACCGGCAGAGTGTCCCGGACCGGCTGAGAGCCCCTGTTCTCATTGTTTGGTTTATAACTTTCAAACGGTTATTCGGTTTTGTTTGAGATTCGTTTCGTGTACCTTTGATGTGTGTTTGAGGTCCCCGGAGGATGGGCGACACTATATTGGGTTTGGGAATGGAGAGAGGATAGACACCCTCCGGTCGGGTAACCGAAAGGGAAACCGGCTCTCCCTCAACTTAGTTCCCGGGATAAATTAAGTGTTGATTAGAAGTATAAGAGATTAGAGCTATAGATTAGTTTCTATATTTGGATGATATTGTATTGATGCGTATTAAGGTATGCCTTAAGCTGGCCTCTGAGCTTAATACGTGAGCTTGTTGTCATATATGGGGATATGCCTTAAGTTGGCCTCTGAGCCCTATATGTGTATGGTTGTCGTGTCTGGGATATGCCTTAAGCTGGCCTCTGAGCCCAGACATGTTTGATTGTGATCGCGTTGGAACATGCCTTAAGTTGGCCTCTGAGTCTAACGAGTAGAACAGTTGCACAACGGGGTAGCTAAGGTACTGACACCTTGCCCGGAGTGCTGATGTTGATGCTAGGACATGCCTTAAGCTGGCCTCTGAGTCTAGTGTCTTGTGATGCAGTGAAGGGACATGCCTTAAGCTTACCTCTGAGTCCATTACTTTTGGGTGCTAGTCTATGCCTTAGGTTGGCCTCTGAATCTAGTGTCTTGTTGATTGGCAGGTCTATGCCTTAAGTTGGCCTCTAAGTCCTTGCTTGTGATTTTGGTATTTAGGTTATGTCTTAAGTTGACCGCTGAACCTTTATACTTGCTGAATGATTGGTATTTAGGTTATGTCTTAATTTGACCGCTGAACCTTATACTTGCTGGTTTTATCTGCTGGCCTAGAGTTGGTACAGTGTCAGATATAGATGTTGATATTGATGAGTAATAAGATTCTTTGACTTTGTTATTGTTCATCCAAGGCATTGGGTGACTCTTTGATTAGTTTCGTAAATGGTTTGGACTGAAAGACCCCCCGGCCAGGCAACCGGCTCTCCTTCCAAATAGTTTCCGAAGTTGGTTGAGAGCCTTGCATTAGTAATCGCATGATGATATGAGTTTCAGTTTTTGAGATATTGTATGCTTCACATGTTTATATATGTTGGAGTATTCTGTTTGTATTGTTATGTTACGTGTCGTTACAAAAGGTGGCCGGGAGAACTCTAGTCACTCCCCAGTGATTGTGGCGTACATGTTTACATGTATGTAGGTACATGCAGGTTGGCAGGGGTTGCTGAGAGCTAGCGAGTGATGATCCGCTTGTCATCTTATGCTTACACTTTACGATAGCTATACTTTAGTTTTGATATTGTTGTTTCTTTTGAGTGCCTGTAGGGATGTTCCATCCCAGGCTGTTGTATATATTTTGCTTCATTACTTAGAACTGTTATACTTATCTATTTCCGTTTATATAAGTTTCAGTTTTCAGTTTTAATTCACCTCGCATGTTTATGTTAAAAAGTTTTAATTCCGCTGCATTTCTAGTACTTTGTGTGTTTATCTTTTCCGCTTTCGCGAGGGGTTTTAGATAACTTTTACATGGCTATCCGATTTTCGGCCGAAACTGGTTTATAGCATACCGGTAAAGTCAAATGTCTTCCGATGTTTTTGAAAAATTTTGAATCCGCTTTATCTGACTCGATTAACAATCCATGCTATTTTCGGACATTTTCGTTCCGGGGAGCTCAGAGGCCTAAAAAACGTTTATTACCCATTAATTCGAGCTGTTTCGGATGGTCGGAGCGGCCATAGTTATTTTTCAGCGTGTTTTTTTACCACGTGTCCAAAATCGCATCATAAGATATCATATTCGATTCTAGACCCTATAAACAACTACAAATCACTTTTACACGGTTATCCGATTTTCGGCCGAAATTGGTTTATAGCATACCGATAACGTCAAATGTTTTCTGGTGTTTTTGCAAATTTTTGTGCCCGCTTTTTCTGACTTAATTAACCATTCTTGTAATTTTCGATAATTTTCGTTTCGAGCGCTCAGTGGCCTAAAAAACGTGTATTATATACTCTTCAATTCGAGCCGTTTCAGGTGGTCGGAGCGACCATTTTTAATTTCAGCCTGATTTTTACCATGTGTCCGAAATCGTATCATCAGATATCTTTTTCGATTCTAGACCCTATAAACAACTATAAATCACTTTTACACGGTTATCCGATTTTCGTCCGAAATTGGTTTATCGCATACCGGTAACGTTAAATGTCTTCTGATGTTTCTGCAAATTTTTGTTCCCGCTTTATCTGAGTCGATTAACAATCCGTGCGATTTTCGATATTTTTTGTTTTAGGAGTTCAGAGGCCTAAAAAACGTGTATTATATATCCTTCAGTTCGAGCTGTTTCGGGTGGTCGGAGCGGCCATTGTTATTTTTAGCAAGTTTTTCTACCACGTGTATGTCCAAAATCGCATCATGTGATATCTTATTCGATTCTAGAACCTATAAACAAATATAAATCACTTTTACACGGTTATCCGATTTTAGCCGAAATTGGTTTATAGCATACCGATTACGTCAAATGTCTTCTGATGTTACTGCAAATTTTTGTTCCCGCTTTATCTGAGTCGATTAACAATCCGTGCGATTTTCGATATATACTTTTTGTTTCAGGAGTTCAGAGGCCTAAAAAACGTGTATTATATATCCTTCAATTCGAGCTGTTTTGGGTGGTCGAAGCGGCCATTCTTATTTTTCAGCGTGTTTTTCTACCACGTGTCCGAAATCGCATCATGATATATCTTATTCGATTCTAGACCCTATAAACAACTATAAATCACTTTTGTACGGTTATCCGATTTTCGGCCGAAATCGGTTTATAGCATACCGGTAACGTCAAATGTCTTCTGATGTTTTTGCAATTTTTTGTGTCCGCTTTGTTTGACATGATTAAGCATTCTTGTTATTTTTGATAATTTTCGTTTCGGGAGCTTAGAGGCCTAAAAAACGTGTATTATATACCCTTCAATTCGAGCCGTTTCAGGTGGTCGGAGCGACAATTTTAAATTTCAGCCTATTATATACCACGTGTCCGAAATCGTATCATGAGGTATCTTTTTCGATTCTAGAATTTATAAACAATTAAAAATCACTTTAACACGGTTATCCGATTTTCGACCAAAACTGGTTTATACCATACTGGTAACGTCAAATGTCTTCTGATGTTTTTGAAAATTTTTGTGCCTGCTTTATCTTACTCGATTAACCATCCGTGCGATTTTCGGTAAGTTTTGTTTCAGGAGTTCAGAGGCCTAAAAAACGTGTATTACCCATCAATTCGAGCTGTTTCGGGTGGTCGGAGCGGCCATTTTTTTTTCAGCTTGTTTTTCTACCACGTGTCCGAAATCGCATTATGAGGTATCTTATTCGATTATGAACCCTATAAACAACTATAAATAACTTTTACATGGTTATCCGATTTTCGGCCGAAACTGGTTTATAGCATGCCGGTAAAGTCTAATGTCTTTCGGAAGTTTGAAAATTTTTGAGTCCGATTATCAGACTCGATTAACAATCCATGCGATTTTCGGAGATTTTCGTTCCGGGGAGCTCAGAGGCCTAAAAAACGTGTATTACCCATCAATTAGAGCCGTTTCGGGGGGTCGGAGCGGCCATTGTTGTAACATCCCGTATTTTCGTAAGGAATATTTTATTTAAATAAAGTAATTTCCGGAATTTAATAATAATCGTAATTTATATTTTTAAGATTTCCGTTAAGTTTCGTCTTAAAAATCATTTAATCTTGAGATGCCTTGTTTATTTAATATCAACCCGTCTCACATTTCCGTTTCACTTAAATAAAGCAAACCCGACTCAAGATTTTAAAAGGACAACTTAAACCCTTAAAAGAAGGCATTTCCATCGACAACCCTTCACCCTTATTTTCATTTAACTGTTAAACACCCAACTTCATTGTCATCTCATTTTCAAGCTTAAAATCATCATCTCAAGGCCTTCCCGAACTCGTATCGAGGTAAAAGTTACATATTCGTGAAACTTCATTTCGGGACTGTTTTGCCCTAAGCACGAAATTAGCCTCCTAATGAGTGTTCTTGTGCTTTTAGGTGGTGCTTGTAGTAACCCGGAGGAAGAGCTCGTGATCATTGAAGAGGAAACCGGTGCATTCGCGAAGTAAAGGTGACGATAATGAGAAACTCGGCCTTTTGTCTAAATTAGCACTTTATGTGATTTTGGTTGTGTTTGATGAATGTTAGTATAGTCTTTGAGTTCTTAATGTTCTTATATTGATATATAAACTGATTTTTGTGAAGATTTAAGGAAGAATTGGATGAGAAAGTGAATTTAGGAGTATACATGTTAAGACCGGGTAATTTGAGAATTTATTGTTTACTCTTGAATTCGGTGTTTGTGTACATGCTCCTATGTTTGATTGATGTCATATACATGTGGGAAATGTTTGTTGTGGGTAAAATCATGTTTAGGAAGGATTGGTAAAGGATTGGGAACGATTTCAATTGTCGAAATGTGCGATTATGGGAACAGGACTCCCAGCCGGTTGGTTGACCGGCGGCCGGTTGACCGGCAGCCGGTCAACCGGCTGAGAGTCTCGTAGGAGGATTTTGAAGAAAACTGAGGAAGGACCCTCAGCCGGTCGGCCGGCAGCTGGTCAGCCGGCTGAGAGCCCCTTCTTGGTATTTTGATGTTGGTTTTGGGAGTAATGGACTCTCAGCCGGCCAACCGGCAGCCTGTGGCTGACCGGCTGAGAGCCCTTATTGATTTTTGAAGTTTTTTTTTAGAAATTTTGGACTCTCAGCCGGCCCACCGGCAGCCTGTGGCTGACCGGTTGAGAGCTCATGTTGCATAATAAATTGCTTATAACTTTTGATTCACATGTCGGATTGCATTGATTCTTTTTCCGTATGCTTCGTATGCATGTTCGGAGTCCCTGAGGTTCGTGCGACACTATATTGGGTTCGGGAATAGAGTGAGGATAGAGACCCCCCGGTCGGGCAACCGAAAGGGAAACCGGCTCTCCCTCGGCTTAATTCCCGGGGTCAATTAAGTGTTGGTTTGAATATACGTTGCTTGCATGATTGGTTATGAATTGAGAAGTTCAGTAATGGAGTTAGAGAACCGTGATTTGGATTAGGTCATAGTTTTAGTGCGCCTTTGTATGTTGAGGTGTGTATTTCTGGAACTGTGATTTGGATTAGGTCACAGTTTAGTATGCCTTTGTATTTTGAGGTGTGTTTTTGTGAGACTGTGATTTGGATTAGGTCACAGTTTAATCTGCCTTTGTATTTTGAGGTGTATTTATGCATGTGGATGTATACTATGAGCTGTTATATGACTTTTGTCTGACCAAGATTGTATTTTGTCTTGGTATGATTGAGGAAGGATTATACCTCGAAAATCAGGTTTCAGATAGTCCGCTGAGTTGGGAGTATCTTAGGTTTGGGGATACTTGTCGAATCGAGGAAGGTTTATACCTCGAGAGTATGGCCAGATCTAGACTAGGGCTGTATATTGTTTTGATTGTCCTACCAGGGGATTGTATTTGCTGAGGCTAAGTAGACTGGCTGTTGTTGTACAATGGAGTCGTCATATGAGTTTTCCCATGTAGTGTGTATTGGTATCCTCCTTCCATGCCTGGGATTGGGGTCATGGTTTGATATTGCTGATTGTTGTATATACTTGCCTGAGTTGGGGTACGGTGTTATATACTTGCTAGATGTTTGGTATCTAGGTTATGCGTTAGGATGTCGCCTCTGAACCTTTATACCTTCTGTTTTGTATCTGCTTGTTGATACAGTGTCAGATATGTATGTTGATATTGATGAGTATAGTACTTTGACTATAGTATTGTTCATCCAAGGAATTGGATGACTCTTTAATTGGTTTCGTAAATGGTTTGGACTGAAAGACCCCCCGACCGGGTAACCGGAAGGGAAACCGGCTCTCCTTCCAAATAGTTTCCGAAGTTGGTGGAGAGCCTTCCATAGTATTCGCATGATGATAAGAGTTTGAGAAGTTGAGATATATGCTTCACATGATTTTTTATGTTGGATTATAATACTTGTATATATATGTATGTTAGGTGTTGTATGACATTAGGTGGCTATGAGAGCTCTAGTCACTCCCCACTGACTGTGGCGCACATGTTGTATGATTGAGGAAGGATTATACCTCGAAAATCAGGTTTCAGATAGTCCGCTGAGTTGGGAGTATCTTAGGTTTGGGGATACTTGTCGAATCGAGGAAGGTTTATACCTCGAGAGTATGGCCAGATCTAGACTAGGGCTGTATATTGTTTTGATTGTCCTACCAGGGGATTGTATTTGCTGAGGCTAAGTAGACTGGCTGTTGTTGTACAATGGAGTCGTCATATGAGTTTTCCCATGTAGTGTGTATTGGTATCCTCCTTCCATGCCTGGGATTGGGGTCATGGTTTGATATTGCTGATTGTTGTATATACTTGCCTGAGTTGGGGTACGGTGTTATATACTTGCTAGATGTTTGGTATCTAGGTTATGCGTTAGGATGTCGCCTCTGAACCTTTATACCTGCTGTTTTGTATCTGCTTGTTGATACAGTGTCAGATATGTATGTTGATATTGATGAGTATAGTACTTTGACTATAGTATTGTTCATCCAAGGCATTGGATGACTCTTTAATTGGTTTCGTAAATGGTTTGGACTGAAAGACCCCCCGACCGGGTAACCGGAAGGGAAACCGGCTCTCCTTCCAAATAGTTTCCGAAGTTGGTGGAGAGCCTTCCATAGTATTCGCATGATGATAAGAGTTTGAGAAGTTGAGATATATGCTTCACATGATTTTTTATGTTGGATTATAATACTTGTATATATATGTATGTTAGGTGTTGTATGACATTAGGTGGCTATGAGAGCTCTAGTCACTCCCCACTGACTGTGGCGCACATGTTGTATGTGTGTAGGCACTTGATGCTGTTTTGCAGGGGGTTACGTTGAGGCTAGAGAGCGATGATCCTACATCGTCATGATCTGTACCCAGTCGTTAGCTAGACCTTAGTTTTATGGTTTCAGTATTTTGTGCCTGTAGGGATATGCTATCCCGGGCTGCTTTTGTATAGTACTTATATACTTATTTATGTTTCATCTTCCGCATGTTTAGTTTGTTAAAGCACGTCGCATGTTTTAATTACCTTATCAAAAGTTTTAATTCCGCTGCATTTTTAGTCATTTGTATGTTTTATATTTCCGCTTTCGTGAGGGGTTTTACAGTTGTTATTTTTCAGCCTGTTTTTCTTCCACGTGTCCGAAATTGCATCATGAGATATCTTATTCGATACTAGACCCTATAAACAACTATAAATCACTTTTAGAAGGTTATCCGATTTTCGAACGTAAATGGTTTATAGCATACCGGTAACGTTAAATGTCTTCTGATGTTTCTGCAAATTTTAGTGCCCACTTTATCTGAATCGGTTAACAATCCGGGCGATTTTCGGTATTTTTTGTTTCAGGAGTTCAGAGGCCTAAAAAATGTGTATTATATATCCTTCAGTTCGAGCTGTTTCGGGTGGTCGGAGCGGCCATTGTTATTTTTCAGCATGTTTTTCTGCCACGTGTTCGAAGTCGCATCATGTGATATCTTACTCAATTCTAGACCCTATAAACAACTCTAAATTACTTTTACACGGTTATCCGATTTCCAGCCGAAATTGGTTTATAACATACCGATAACGTCAAATGTCTTCTGATGTTTTTACTAATTTTTTTTGCCCGCTTTTTCTGACTTAATTAACATCCGTGCGATTTTCGGTAATTTTTTTTTCAGGACTTCAGAGGCCTAAAAAACGTGTATTATATATCCTTCAATTCGAGCTGTTTTGGGTGGTCGTAGCGGCCATTGTTATTTTTCATCAGGTTTTTCTACCACGTGTTCGAAATTGCTACATGTGATATCTTATTCGATTCTAGACCCTATAAACAAATATAAATCACTTTTACACGGTTATCCGATTTTTAGCCGAAATTGGTTTATAGCATACCGATTACGTCAAATGTCTTCTGATGTTTCTGCAAATTTTTGTTCCCGCTTTATCTGAGTCGATTAACAATCCGTGCGATTTTCGATATATACTTTTTGTTTCAGGAGTTCAGAGGCCTAAAAAAGTGTATTATATATCCTTCAATTCGAGCTGTTTTGGGTGGTCGAAGCGGCCATTCTTATTTTTCAGCGTGTTTTTCTACCACGTGTCCGAAATCGCATCATGATATATCTTATTCGATTCTAGACCCTATAAACAACTATAAATCACTTTTGTTCGGTTATCCGATTTTCGGCCGAAATCGGTTTATAGCATACCGGTAACGTCAAATGTCTTCTGATGTTTTTGCAATTTTTTGTGTCCGCTTTGTTTGACATGATTCACCATTCTTGTTATTTTCGATAATTTTCGTTTCGGGAGCTTAGAGACCTAAAAAACGTGAATTATATACCCTTCAATTCGAGCCGTTTCAGGTGGTCGGAGCGACAATTTTTAATTTCAGCCTGTTATATACCACGTGTCCGAAATCGTATCATGAGGTATCTTTTTCGATTCTAGAATTTATAAACAATTATAAATCACTTTAACACGGTTATCCGATTTTCGACCAAAACTGGTTTATACCATACTGGTAATGTCAAATGTGTTCTGATGTTTTTGAAAATTTTTGTGCCCGCTTTATCTTACTCGATTAACCATCCGTGCGATTTTCGGTAAGTTTTGTTTCAGGAGTTCAGAGGCCTAAAAAACGTGTATTACCCATCAATTCGACCTGTTTCGAGTGGTCGGAGCGGCCATTTTTTTTTCAGCTATTTTTTCTACCACGTGTCCGAAATCGCATTATGAGGTATCTTATTCGATTATGAACCCTATAAACAACTATAAATAACTTTTACATGGTTATCCGATTTTCGGCCGAAACTGGTTTATAGCATGCCGGTAAAGTCCAATGTCTTTCGGAATTTTGAAAATTTTTGAGTCCGATTATCTGACTCGATTAACAATCCATGCGATTTTCGGAGATTTTCGTTCCGGGGAGCTCAGAGGCCTAAAAAACGTGTATTACCCATCAATTAGAGCCGTTTCGGGTAGTCGGAGCGGTCATTGTTGTAACATCCCGTATTTTCGTAAGGAATATTTTATTTAAATAAAGTAATTTCCGGAATTTAATAATAATTTAATAATAATCGTAATTTATATTTTAAAGATTTCCGTTAAGTTTCGTCTTAAAATTCATTTAATCTTGAGATGCCTTGTTTATTTAATATCAACCCGTCTCACATTTCCGTTTCACTTAAATAAAGCAAACCCGACTCAAGCTTTTAAAAGGACAACTTAAACCCTTAAAAGAAGGCATTTCCATCGACAACCCTTCACCCTTATTTTCATTTAACTGTTAAACACCCAACTTCATTGTCATCTCATTTTCAAGCTTAAAATCATCATCTCAAGGCCTTCCCGAACTCGTATCGAGGTAAAAGTTACATATTCGGAATCCTTGCGAGATTTATGATCTTTCTATCACTTTCATTTTCAATTTCGTGAAACTTCATTTCGGGACTGTTTTGCCCTAAGCACGAAATTAGCCTCCTAATGAGTGTTCTTGTGCTTTTAGGTGGTGCTTGTAGTAACCCGGAGGAAGAGCTCGTGATCATTGAAGAGGAAACCGGTGCATTCGCGAAGTAAAGGTGACGATAATGAGAAACTCGGCCTTTTGTCTAAATTAGCACTTTATGTGATTTTGGTTGTGTTTGATGAATGTTAGTATAGTCTTTGAGTTCTTAATGTTCTTATATTGATATATAAACTGATTTTTGTGAAGATTTAAGGAAGAATTGGATGAGAAAGTGAATTTAGGAGTATACATGTTAAGACCGGGTAATTTGAGAATTTATTGTTTACTCTTGAATTCGGTGTTTGTGTACATGCTCCTATGTTTGATTGATGTCATATACATGTGGGAAATGTTTGTTGTGGGTAAAATCATGTTTAGGAAGGATTGGTAAAGGATTGGGAACGATTTCAATTGTCGAAATGTGCGATTTTGGGAACAGGGACTCCCAGCCGGTTGGTTGACCGGTGGCCGGTCAACCGGCTGAGAGTCTCGTAGAAGGATTTTGAAGAAAACTGAGGAAGGACCCTCAGCCGGTCGGCCGGCAGCCGGTCAGCCGGCTGAGAGCCCCTTCTTGGTATTTTGATGTTGGTTTTGGGAGTAATGGACTCTCAGCCGGCCAACCGGCAGCCTGTGGCTGACCGGCTGAGAGCCCTTATTGATTTTTGAAGTTTTTTTTTAGAAATTTTGGACTCTCAGCCGGCCCACCGGCAGCCTGTGGCTGACCGGCTGAGAGCCCCTGTTGCATAATAAATTGCTTATAACTTTTGATTCACATGTCGGATTGCATTGATTCTTTTTCAGTATGCTTCGTATGCATGTTCGGAGTCCCTGAGGTTCGGGCGGCACTATATTGGGTTCGGGAATAGAGTGAGGATAGAGACCCCCCGGTCGGGCAACCGAAAGGGAAACCGGCTCTCCCTCGGCTTAATTCTCGGGGTCAATTAAGTGTTGGTTTGAATATACGTTGCTTGCATGATTGGTTATGAATTGAGAAGTTCAGTAATGGAGTTAGAGAACCGTGATTTGGATTAGGTCATAGTTTTAGTGCGCCTTTGTATTTTGAGGTGTGTATTTGTGGAACTGTGATTTGGATTAGGTCACAGTTTAGTATGCCTTTATATTTTGAGGTGTGTTTTTGTGAGACTGTGATTTGGATTAGGTCACAGTTTAATGTGCCTTTGTATTTTGAGGTGTGGTAATCAATGGAAAACCGAACCCTCGGTAGCTGCAATTGAGGCTCTCACGGACCGTTTCGATAAATACGATCTTGGTGGAGGTGACAAAGGGGGGATGTATCAAGTCAACGCGGTCTCAGATGGACCTTTCTCATGTGAAAGGTGTGGAGGAGAGGGTCATGTCTCCAAGTTTTGTACAACCCCGAACGAAACTTGTGCGACATTTCAACACTACCGCCAAAACAACTTCTACGACCCGAATAAGGTCCATCCCACTTAAGGTGGACCAGCCAAAATGTTCAAAATCCACAACCTCCACCACAGCAAAACCAAACCTACATCCCACCTCACAAACAAAATTTCAAAAAACAGCCTTTTGTTCCGCAACAACCACAAAGCACTGAGACTATGATTCAAAACCTCATGGGGATGGTACAGAAAGAGTCCCAGGCTAGGGAGGCGGGGATTAAGAAGTTGGAATCCCAAATTGCTCAACTTGCGAGCAAGTGTAACTCAAGAACTCCGGCACAACTTCAAACACAACCCGATAAGAAAAAGGAAACCCTCAATATCATATCGTTGAGGAGTGGGACTAAGTTTGGTACTCCCAAAGCTGCGGAGAAAGAAAAACAAAAGAAAAAAGAGGCGAGTACCAGTAAGGTTGGTCGACCGACCAATGATGTCAGTCGGTCGACCGACGTCGCGAGATCAGAAGCCATTCTAGTACCTACTGGAAATTCGAGGGAAGAAGAGAGTGGTCGACCGACCGTGGACAGTGGTCGATCGACCACAATAGCTGGCGAGGCAGACACTTTCAGACTAGAAATGCCTGAAAACTTGAGGCAATTTCTGTTCCAAAGTGACAATGCCCCGAAATTCTTGAGGAGAGCCGCGAATGCTGAAGGCTCAAGTCTTCCTCCGTACCCAGAGAGACTCATTCCCACGAAGGAACAGGTATCCTTCGATAAATTTAAAGATGTGATTAGGAGTCTTAATGTGCAGGTCCCGTTTCTAGAACTAGTCCATTAAGTTCCTTCCTATATGAAGTTCATACGTCAATTACTTACTAGGAAGAGGTCCTTAGATAAAGTAGAGTCGGTTGCCTTGACGGAAGAGTCATCTAGCTTTTTGACCCATGTCATAGCACCCCATAAGCTTGAAGAACCACGTAGTTTTTTTGTCCCTTGTAACATAGGTACCTTCCCCATAAAGAAGGCACTTTGTGATTTAGGGGCAAGCATTAGTGTCATGCCTTTGAGTCTAGCTAAGAAACTAAGGATGACTACCTTCTCAATAACTAGTATGACGGTCCAAATGACGGACCGGACCTCTGTAGAGCCCATAGGGATGCTGGAACACATCCTCGTTCGCATTGATAGGTTCTTCTTTCCGGTTGACTTCGTAGTGTTGGACATCCCCGGGGATGCCCACATACCTATTATTTAGGAAGACCCTTTTTGCACACTGCTGGTGCAATAACCGATGTCGGGAGTGGGACTTTGACTTTCAAGGTAGGGAAACACTCTATCATTTTTCGGCAATCCTATAGGAAGAAGGATGCCATGACCCCTATAACATGCAATGCTCTGACTTCCGAAGGGAATTATGTGGTCATTACTGAGTCTCCTATTTTGGAACCTACACCTATACCTGCTATTACACCTCCGCCCCAGATTGGGAGCAAAATGGAGGACATATTTGATCCATCTTTTGCAGGTTATGGTTTGGGGAAGAAAGAGGAGCAAGGAGTTTCACCCATCGTCAAAGAACCCATTGTGCAAAGAGGAGGCCTTGGACTTCTAAGCTATGGATCGTATGATAAGCCCGACAAGGTAGATGAGAAGGACCGGGAAAGAAAAGAGGATGCTAGAGATGGTGGACCGTCACATATGCTTTGTGACGGGGTGGAGACGTGATTGGCTATCAAGACAAGCACCATGGAGGCCACGACGTGTAGTCAGAAGCCTTGGTCCGAGATTTTCCGCATCTTTCGCGGATGAGTTATTTACATTTCTGAATATTCAAGGCTTTTTTCTGTTTTAAGACTTTTGTTGTTCCTTTTTGTTTTTAGACTTAGACATTTTGCTTTGTTGTTTTGCTTTAAGACTTTTAGACTTAGTACTCCGGGATTTGCGCAAGTGTTGGGCGAATATATACTATTTTTACAGGTTTTGAAAAGAATTAACTCAATCCAATAGAGTTAATTCGGAGAAGAAAAGAGAGCACTGTATAGGAATTCTGGTCGACCGACCAGATGCATCAGTCGGTCGACCAGCATCTGCAATCCAGTAGGCCACTGTACCCCGAGTCTTGGTCGGTCGACCAAGAGTTGTGGTCGGTCGACCACAATAGCTGCTACTGCCTGTTCTCATCTGTCCCGGAAAGCGTACAAGCAAGATTAGGGAGTCTTTCTCCTTATCCTTTCTTTTATGTTTTCAATTTCTCTTCCATTTCCAAACTTTGTAATCACTATTTATCACCCAAAACGCTTTTAATCTCCGAAAAGGGTTTTTGTCTTCTTATTCTTTTTCAGGTCTATGAGGTGGCACTGCTGGCCCCCGAAACCTCCTAGCTCACGCTTGTTTGGGGAGGTTTCCGTTCGCGCATAAGTCTTGTGAGTTCCTTCCACATTCCTCCTTTGTTTTCATTTTACGCAAATTCCCATTTATCCATGTTTTTTTGCTTCTGCTATTGTACAATGGGGACATTGTGCGATTTGGTTTGGGGAAGGGTTTTGCGTCGCATTCATGGTTTTATTGCATTTCTGTCACACGTTTATTGCATTTCCGTTTTACATTGTTTCTTTTATTTTCCTTGCATATACACAAAAATCCAATAACATTGAAAAAGTTCAAAAATTTCAAAAAAATGCTCATTTATTTTAGCATATAGGTAGAGTCGGAACGATAGTATTTCAATGATGACTTTGCATTTTCATATGTTTATGTCTAAGCTTTGCTTGTCAACATGTTTTAGTGGTAGAATCACATACATATCTACGAGTTTTTGTCAAACTAATTGTTATTCTTGAAACTTGACTTGTACCTTTGGCAAACTACTACACTGCAAGTCAGTCGACCGACTGCATCACTTGGTCGGTCGACCAACACTCAGAAACAGGAACTTCCAGTTTGTTCAGAAAATACCTTTCTGGAATATTCATTACTCCCGTACTTCATTCAAATCACTTGGGAGTCTTTCCCTTGAAAATATTGTGAGTTTTGTGCTACAAAATAACATCGTGTTTAAGTTCATTGGGTTGAAAATTTTGAAATTCATTGTGTGGATCCCGGTTTTGCTAGCTTGGCTATCTAACTCTATTTATGCAAAAACATCTTAACCTTTCTTACCCATTACCTCACACATCTTTCTTTATCTCAACATGTGTCAAAGTCACTTAATTGGTACGTATATGCACAATTGTAGAGTTTATTTTCATGTTAGATTGCAGGCATGTTTTCATGGGTCGAAGTTAGATGAGCGTCACTACTAAAGTTAATTCTTTCTATCTTTTACATAAACTCACCTTATGCTTATTGTGTGATTTGAGCGACCCGCGAGAGTCCATTGTCACAATGTCTTTATAGTTAATAGATTAACAAGTTTGACAACTTCATAACTCGTTTTCATGATTCAATTACTATTTCATTGTTGACCTTGCATTAAATTGGTTTAGCCATGCATTTGCATTTCGCTCTGAGATTGAAATCGTTCCATTAGTATAAGATCGAGTCTAGTTCTTGCTTGAGGGCAATCAAGGTTTGGTTTGGGGAATTTGATGCGTGTCTATTTTATGATGTTTTACATCTATTTTTACACGCATTTCAGAGCTCATTTACGAGTTTTTGGTCACTATTTCCCTATTTCGTCTACTTTCGTATTATTATGCTATTTTGCAGCTTTATGCGGAAATGAGAAGATTTCGAGCCAAGTTTACCCTCGGGAATTTTGCATGGCTAAAGGAACAAAGGAGTAAAGAAGGAACGGAGTCCGAAGCGCGTTTGAAAGACCGAAAGACCAATTTCTGAAGACTTTTGAAGCTGATACATCATGTGTTTCGGTCGACCGACCGAGCCCACTGGTCGGTCGACCAACTTACCTGATGATCCAAGTTCAAAAGTTCAATTTCGAAGTAGGAATTCTTATGGGCCCGATAACTGGTCGCCCGACCAGCATCACCAGTCGGTCGACCAAGGCGCGGATTTCAGAAATTTCGAAAAGGAGATTTAGCCCATGAGCACGCATTTAGGTTAAGCAAGGAGTTCTGAGAGTTTATTATATAAGCATAATCAACCCCCTGTACTAATCATCTTATCTTTTACTAATTCAGTTTTTACTCAGTCCCTAATCTTGTTTACTTCTACATCAATTCTTAATTCTTGTTACTTAGTTATTTTTCTAGTTTAGGGTTTATCACAAAACAATCTGGTTCCACGCGATTAACAATAACAGTTCAATCTTTCAGTTCCCATCTTTCCTTTGTTTCGGTAATTTACTATCTTAATTCAGTTTATTTATATTTTATTGTTTTTATACCGGATAGTTAGAATCCCAAACCTCGTTATTGTTAATTGCATGATTGTTATTGTTTTAATTATGATATTTATCATCGCTATTGTTATAGTTATTGTTTCCATTAGTAATATGCGTAGGTAAACTTCATATGTTAGGATGTAGGCGAGTAATAGCGTAGATGGTATGAATTAGGGCAACCCGTAGCAGACCTCGTTCGACCGACTGGCTTCTCTGGTCGGTCGACGGAGGTGGTTAGTAGATCGACCGGAATAGCTGGTCGGTCGACCGACTCCGTGTATGATCAGACCTATTTTTGCTCGTTAATTGCAATATCTTACAATACGACCGAAGGGAGACTTGTAGGATGCTTAATAATGACCAACCCGGGGATCAAAAGATAAGGGAGCGGTATTAGTTAACGTTTTAAGATAGCTAGGTTACTAAGTCCGAAGGGTTTGTGACCTAGACATTAGGAATCACCTATATTGTTGACACCCGATATTTGTGAGACCTAGGAACTAATTGCATAAGCCGAAAGGAGCTATTAGATAACATGGACCGAAAGGATTTGTTATACCCCTTACACCACTGCAATACATGTTGACCTAGACCGTCTGCCATCGTAGCTATAACAACCCAATCATCCTAACATCTCTTTTATCATAGTTCTTTCACATCTTTATTTCAGTATTGTTCTTGTTTTTATTATTAGACCTAGTGACAAACCAAATATTAAACTTTCAAACCCTCAATTGTTACCTTAAGACATAGACCTAAAACGACTAACACTCCCAACCTCCTTGTGGTTCGACCCTGTCTTTCACTATCTTTAGTTAAAGTTTAGGAACTATAAATTTTATCTTTCGCACCCTCAACGACGGGTATCATCGATTGTGTCAATTAATTTATCGATAATTCACTGACTTAGTTCACTTAAAGGAGATAGATAATAAATTGACAAGATCTCTTACGTATTCAAATATTGAGACATATCCTTACCAAAAAGTAAAGAACTCATTAATCCCTTCTTCATAAGGAAGTGGGTCGGCTAAACCGGGGTGCTAAACTTGTTACGATGGGTAAGTGGGGTAATATGATTACACTCTTGAAATTTGGTCGATCTCAACGAAGGTATTCGAGTAACCGTAGTTGCAATAAGTAGTTCAGGCTAAAGATAAGAATTAATGTAATTTTTATCGATCGGGAGTTCTATGGTAGAATCGATTAAAGGTTAATCCACCGAATTATATTAACGAGGGATAAATCGGCTAAACCGTGTCCGAGTTAGTATGGATTTAGGTCTCGAGATCATTAAGTAGATGTTTAACTTGTTTAATATATTTACAAGTTTTAATAAACGATAATTGTTTTTAATTCCTTCATTTTGTTTGTAGTTCATTTTCAACAATCATCAAATGGCTCTTAACTCTCCCCCTCTCACAAATGTATCATGGCTTCGATCCTTCATGGATCGTTGCAAGCTTGAGAAGCATGGCGCCAATTT
Organism: Silene conica; assembly: GCA_029255685.2. Taxonomy (NCBI): domain Eukaryota; kingdom Viridiplantae; phylum Streptophyta; class Magnoliopsida; order Caryophyllales; family Caryophyllaceae; genus Silene; species Silene conica. The sequence goes on along the minus strand of CM055312.2, from coordinate 47,183,065 downwards.
TAAAGATTGGGACGCTAATTACTTTTGTCCGCGGAAGGTGACGATAAGACTCGTTTCCTTACCGAAGCCGCTCCTCCCGCTCCTACAGCTCGTTCCACGGTTGCGACTCGTGAGGCCTATGAGGCCTATATGAAAGAGTCGCATGCTCTTAAGCACACGCTTATATTCTCCATGGAGCCAGATCTCCAAAGGAGAATGATTAATTTAAGCACGGCTAATGAGATTTACACCAAGCTTAAGAACATGTTTTCACAAGCTCCTAGCTAGGATGATCCTACATGAGGTGGCCTCCGTCTTCTTTGACCCAAACTTGAATAAGGGTCCAATTATAAGTACTCATGTGCTGAAAATAGTTGAGCCATCCGAAACCTTGAAAGTGCAAGGGGTGGAAGTTCCGGAATCTCTCATAATAGATCGAATTCTTCGCTCCCTTAAAATGTTCACCCAAGCGGAAAGGGATATGGGACTTAATCAGAGTACCACGAAGAATATGCTCGACATTGAGAAAAGGAGCAAAGGGAAGATTAAGAAGAGTGGTAGAAAAGGTAGAGGCAAAAAGGCCTCCATGACCACACCATCCAAAGAGAAGACCTTTTTCGAAAGGTGCTTCTACATCGTCTTCAAAGGTTGAAGATAAGTGCCATTATTGAACAAGGATTAGTTATTGGAAGAGAAATTGCCCGAACTACTAGGCCGACCTAAAAGCTGGAAAGGTTCTTGTTGTAGGTATTAATTGTCATTTAAATTCATGTTATTTTGTTAACTTTTGTATATTGATACAAGTTGTTGACTCTCACCTTTTTTAATTGTTTTAAAGGGGCTCCTTCCAAGAACAAGGGCAAGGAAAAAGAAAAGGAAGCTTAAAGTTCATTTCATGGATTGGTATGATAGCATCCAAAGATTGAAGACATAAACAACTTAGCTCTAACTTTCATTGATATCTTCTTTCGATTATGCATTTTAATTTTAAGAACGTTAAACTTTCTTTGTATGACAAGGATTTAGTTATCAAACAATGGTTGTAATGTTGGTGACTTGACTTTCACCCCAAGTCATCCCTTTTGTTCTTAATCAAATCATTGTTTTTAAATGCATTTTATTCTTTATAACATGAGTCGATTTGTTTAAAAGAGAATTACACCTCAATGAAAACACTCAATCAATATAAGATGATCATTTGAAGAGAAAATGAGAACTAATATCTCACTACTCATAATACTTATTATCCAATACATTGTTTATGGGCGAAATTGATATCCTTGTAAGAATAAAGGTTATTTTAAAGGATAGAGTGGGAGAAATTTTACGCCCTCCGCAAACCAATGGATAAAATGTGGGATCTTAGAGAAGAATCCTATATGGGGTCCTTGAGAAGAACCCTAATTGAATGGATAGAAGAAAATACGAGCGGACGCAGAAGAAACTACGCGAGGACACAAAAGAAAATGTTATTTATGTCATTAGTTCTTAGAGAGGATAAAACGAACCGCGCGTATAAACTAAAGAAAACGTTTCCTTGAGGTTAATGTTTCTGATTCTAAAGGATTATAGAGGAGAAATCATGTCCTGTTGCCTTCCAAGGGAACGAGGACGACATATAAAAGGTTCATAAGAAAAGATGTTGATTGAGTAGGAGCTAATCTGATGCGTATTTGGGGTGATAATCAATAAAGATAATCAACTAAAATACGGATGTTGCAGCGGAATAAAAATACTAAAGAAATATTATAATCTTGAACGAATAAAGAACGAAAAAGTAACCAAGAAAGATGAAAACGGATGAATGGTGGCACGGTGGTGATGACGTGGCAGCACGGCAGGCTGACGTGGCGGCGGTCAACGGGTGGTCAACGGTGGTGATCGTTCTTGGTGGTTCTTGATCGATGAATCTTGATGACGTAATAAGGCACGGCACTTAATACTTGAAAGATTTGTGAAACGATTTAATGAATGAATTATGTATGTCGATGGATAGGATAATTGATCAAACTCACACAGATATTCTCTCAATTATTTTGAAGCTCACACAGATACTTCGGGTTTTAAAGCTCACACAGATACTTTAGATTTGTAAGTAAAACTTAACAAAAAGGTTTTTAATTTATCACTTGAATATTCTAAAACAAACAACTAAGGATGCCTATTTATAGTAAGGTCATCCGTCACAAACTTAGAATCGAAATAGGAAAGAAAAACGACTCCTACACGGTTCCCAAGACATCCGTCCCAACCGAGTACTACTACTACTTATTTTACTTTCCTAATTCTATCTTATGGATTAAAATAATCCTTATTAAATCTTAAAAGATAAACTAATAAATAAAAGATTAAGTTGTAGTAACAAACCCTAACAACTTAATAACAAACTCATAACTAACTAATAACTAACTTTGTAACCACCTTGTAACAACCTTAACAACCTAGTTGTAACAAACTAGTAACAAACTTAATTAATTAAATAACAAAACTAATTAAAATAACAAAAAGAATAAAACACAAACCCTAATTAATCTAGGGTTTCGTGCCCTTCATGTCGCCACTCTTGGTGCGACTTCCAAGGTAGTTTCCCGCTACCTTCCCTTGTTCCTTCAATACGTCTTTCCAAGCTAACTTAAAAATCCGTATCGAACCCATATCGAACATTTTTAATCTTTCCTTGGGTCGTGGGTCACGACCTCGAACCCTTGCTAATGCTCCCGCATCATACTCTCTCAGTTTTTGAGAATTTGACCTCAAATTAAGATCATGTAACTCTCGAGTAGACTTGGATATGTTAGCCCTTGATTCGTTGAGAACACGGTTTCCTTGACTCATCAACTTCATGTTCCAAAAGTCCTTATGCACCATGGACTCCTTGCCTTTGGCCCTAGCAACTTCACGGCCAACTTCCTCCACCAAGCGCACGGTTGTCGCACCCTCCAAACCTCCGCGCTCCTCCTTACTCGGCAGCCCCTCACAACTACCATCTCCCCCATGAATCTCAACCAACCCAACCTCTCGCTTAACCGTTCCCGCGGCCTCCTCGCTTGATGACCCCTCTCCTACCTCCATAAACAAACTCTTCTTTGAATTATGTGGCCTAGGTTTGATTCTTGATAAAGGTTGGAGATCATAGATGGTACCTCCTTTAGTAACGCTATATACATTTGCTCTCCCATCATGTATAACGTTCCTATCGTATTGCCAAGGCCTTCCAAGTAATATATGACATGCGTTCATAGGGACGATGTCACACCACAGTTTATCCTCATAAGGTCCAATGTTGAAAGAAATTAAGGCTTGTTTTTCTACCCGTACTCCTTGGTTTCCATCTAACCATTGCAACTTATATGGTTTTTCTCTAGCCCTAATACTTAACTCCAACTCCGAAACTAAGGTTTTTGAAACCACATTAGTGCAAGACCCGCTATCAATAATCAAGTCGCACTTTTTTCCCTCTACCTTACAACGAGTATGGAACACATTATCTCTTTGTTCCTCACCCTCCATCGTGGACTCCACATGTAAAGCACGTACTACGAGGCACTCTCCTTCGTCCTCACTCTCGGCTCCCACGACTTTCCTATCCTCCTTTTCCTCCTCAATTTTCTCCTCCTCAACAATTTCAGGTACAACAAAGTTTGGAACCATACCTTGAAGTTCTTGAATGGATAAGGTTCTCTTTTGAGGGCAATCCGTAGCGATGTGTCCATAGCCTTGACACTTATAACATCTTCTAATTGTACTCCCTCTAGGATCAGGAATACTTGGCTTGAATGCTCCTTTGGCCTTTTCGGCCGCCTCTTCCTTCGACGCCTCCTTCTTAGGCGCGGTATTGGTGGTGTATGATGATGAACCTTCTCCGACTCTTGTGCTTTTATAAGAATTTACTTTCTTTGCCTTGTCATGTCTTTCAAACTTCAAAGCAATCCTGCACACATCATAGTAATCTTCATAGTTTTGAATCTCAACCCTTGAAGCTAGGGTTGGTACTAAACCACGAATAAATCTAGCAACTTTCAACTCCTCCCTCTCATCTAGATCACATACAATAGTCATCTTTTCAAATTCCCGAATGTATTCTGAGACGGACATATTATCTTGAGTTAAAGAATGGAGTTTTAGGTAATTTTCTTGATTGTAGTCCTTTGGCAAGAATTTCTTTACCATGTGCTTTTTCAACTTTGCCCAAGACTTAATCTTTTCTTTGTGTTGCTTCTTTCTTTGTCTCACCAGATTTTCATACCATAGTGAAGCGTACTTGGTAAGCTTTAATATAGCAACTTTGAACTGCTTCCGGTCATCGTATTCCTTGTACTCAAAGACTCTCTCCGTTTGTCTTAGCCACTCCAAGAAATCTTCCGGATCCATGTCTCCTTTGAATTCAGGGATGTCAAGTTTGAGACCTCTATCATCATCGTTCTTGTCCCAAGTCTTGCCCTTAAATTCAGCTTCTTCTTCCGAGTCACTCGCCCTAGATGAGGACTCCCCCGTTTTCTTATGACCTCCTTTGGTCATCATAGTCTTTATGAGATACTTGAGCTCTTGGATTTCGGATTTTAACTCCATATTGCTCTCCTCCCATGATTTTTCTTCTCCATCTTGAGATCCTACCATGTTGACAAACTTTCCCAAGAACTGGTGTAATAAAAATTAGACCAAGAGCCGAAGCTCTGATACCAATTTGATGCGTATTTGGGGTGATAATCAATAAAGATAATCAACTAAAATACGGATGTTGCAGCGGAATAAAAATACTAAAGAAATATTATAATCTTGAACGAATAAAGAACGAAAAAGTAACCAAGAAAGATGAAAACGGATGAATGGTGGCACGGTGGTGATGACGTGGCAGCACGGCAGGCTGACGTGGCGGCGGTCAACGGGTGGTCAACGGTGGTGATCGTTCTTGGTGGTTCTTGATCGATGAATCTTGATGACGTAATAAGGCACGGCACTTAATACTTGAAAGATTTGTGAAACGATTTAATGAATGAATTATGTATGTCGATGGATAGGATAATTGATCAAACTCACACAGATATTCTCTCAATTATTTTGAAGCTCACACAGATACTTCGGGTTTTAAAGCTCACACAGATACTTTAGATTTGTAAGTAAAACTTAACAAAAAGGTTTTTAATTTATCACTTGAATATTCTAAAACAAACAACTAAGGATGCCTATTTATAGTAAGGTCATCCGTCACAAACTTAGAATCGAAATAGGAAAGAAAAACGACTCCTACACGGTTCCCAAGACATCCGTCCCAACCGAGTACTACTACTACTTATTTTACTTTCCTAATTCTATCTTATGGATTAAAATAATCCTTATTAAATCTTAAAAGATAAACTAATAAATAAAAGATTAAGTTGTAGTAACAAACCCTAACAACTTAATAACAAACTCATAACTAACTAATAACTAACTTTGTAACCACCTTGTAACAACCTTAACAACCTAGTTGTAACAAACTAGTAACAAACTTAATTAATTAAATAACAAAACTAATTAAAATAACAAAAAGAATAAAACACAAACCCTAATTAATCTAGGGTTTCGTGCCCTTCATGTCGCCACTCTTGGTGCGACTTCCAAGGTAGTTTCCCGCTACCTTCCCTTGTTCCTTCAATACGTCTTTCCAAGCTAACTTAAAAATCCGTATCGAACCCATATCGAACATTTTTAATCTTTCCTTGGGTCGTGGGTCACGACCTCGAACCCTTGCTAATGCTCCCGCATCATAATCACCATAAAGATAATGATAGTGGGGGTTAAAGCAAACAACTATAAAGATAGTGATACTAAATTCAGTGGGAGCGATAGTCATTAGAAAGTTGAACCTATCATTGAGAGAGAATGCTAATTCTTTTATGAAAAGAATGAATGGTTTTCAATTCTAGATGAGTAAAATGTTCAGAACATCATAGGATGATGGAAAATCATAAGTGAGTTTATTATATGATAATGAAACGTCACCTATTGAAGATAAACAATGTTGGATAAATTATTCATATTGTTGAATATAGAATCACCTAGATGTGAACGTGATGATTCGTACGACCTTGATTAACATGCCAAGATGTTGAGACAAAAGCCTTATTTCGATGTAAGCTCTCGAGGAGAACTAATGAATCGAACTTAAGATAACTACAATATAAGTTTTAGTACAATTGTGAATATGTACATAAGAGTGATAAGTTGATCCCTCTTACATATCAACATGTCACGAGTTATAAAATAACAGTGGGAGCTTCCTTCAGGAAAGGGAGCTCAAATCTAGTATGAGTACTAGACATGTACCTGAATGAGATCATGTTATACGAGATAATATGAGTCAGAAGGAAACCGAAATTTGTTGGTTTGGATGACGTGAATAAATGGTGTATTCACATATCAAACCATTAATACAAATTGATAGATGAGCATCGAAGATTGTATAGTGTGGAACAGTAATAATGTATTGACTGTTCATACATAACAATTACTCTTATCGTTTGAGTTATCATTAACTCACTATTAATATATACTTTGTCAAATCCAAATGAGTTGTGGGAGACAATTTTTAACCCCAAGAAGTGAACTGGATTAACTTAGTATGGCTCATAGTCGCTTGTATGAGGTGACGTCTCGAAGCGACTAGAGTGTGAGGCGATTGATGGCAAGTTCAAATGCCATAGAGTCATATGGGATGACTAGTCGATCACATAGGTAGACTGCAGGATACACTCTGTCGGGCAATAAGTGACCGCTTATAGAGTTCTGGAATTTTATAATAGCCGGGTCGTGGCGATAACTACTATAGTATTCTCATGAATCGATTCTTAGACTAGAGATTGTTCGCCCAAGGTGGCACAGTTTCAAAGTGACTTTGATTTATGCTCTACGATCTTCCGTAAAAGGGGTCAAATGGGCATCTTTTGGGTCATGATGGACTTTGTTAGTCGAAGGGAACAGTAGGATAGTAACTGTCCAACTCCTTGTCAAGGTTATCTTAAATCTCAGGGCCACTCGAGGAGAAGTTTAACTGGAAATGCGTGGCCACGCTCAGAAGATATCTATGGTAGATAATTCCGGTCAAAGTAGTTAAATCTCCTAATCGAGGAAAACGCTCACGATATGTTCAGATGCAAGTACGACCTGTAAGACACTTTGTGTAACATCCCGTATTTTCGTGATTTATATTTAAAGACTTTTAATTATTTTAATTAATAAAATATAATTTTAACGGTTTCAATTATTGTTACGGGATAAAATAATATTTTAATATCTGATGTTAATCCACTTTAAAATAACGCTTTAATGATTATTGATAAGTTAATTTTTAATGTTCCGTCAAGATCCCTCTTGAGAACCTTAAGTCCTTAAGACGAATATAACATGGCAACTTAAAGTCCGTCTCAACAAACCCGTTTGTGTTTTCCAACCCGTTTCATTTAATACGGAAACGACAGTTACTTAAACCCCTAAAATCACATATGTCGACATTTATTCATCTCCTTCAACTCTTTCCACTGTTAAACCAATTCTCACAAAACCTCCATTAATAACCTCTTCTTTTGCTCTTTTCTTCATCATCCCTCTACCGATTTAAGGTAATAATAACATTTTGGGAATCCTCATCGAATTTGCAAGCCATCTATCACTTCCGTTTTTCAAATCCTTCACTTCGAATTTCGGGCTGTTTTTGTGGGATTCGAATTTCAGTCCGTTAAACTTGTTTTTCGTGATGTAGGTGTGAGCTTGGACAACCCGGGAGTTGATAGCTTCGTCGTAGAGGAGGATCTTTAGGCCGGAGTGCATATAAGGTGACGATAATGAGAAACTCGGCCTTAAAGTGAATATTAGCAAGTTTGATGTGTTCTTATGTTAGTTTCTGATTTTTGTTTAAGTATAATGTTTAAAGGACTTAGTAACATGATTAGGAATGTTTTATTGTGATAAATTCATGCTTGTTGATGTTCACATTCTCATATGTTGTTTTCTGAAAGTTTACACATTTGCGACGGATACTTGTTATAATCGTTTGAGGATTGTTATGGGATTTGTTTGCTGATAGAAAGTAGTGTTGGATGATTAGAAATGTTGGGCAAATCATACTTGTTGCAATTATTGAAGTTTGTATGACGAATTGTGATGTTTTCAAATAGGCTGAGAAATGCGTTTTTGCGTATCAGGCTCTCTGAGCCGGTCGACCGACCGGCCGCCGGTCGACCGGCTGTGTAACAACCCGACCCACCACGGTCGTAACACATCCCCAATAAGTTGGGAGGTAAGCCTTTGGGCCCATTCTTTGTCCTCACTTAAGCCCAAAAGCACAAGGCCTTGTTACTAAATGGTGGGTGAGAGCTATTATAAACATATCACAAGCCTCACTTTCTACCGATGTGGGACAACTTTCCTCTCATACTCTTGGGGTGTTACAAACTCCCCCACTTAAAGAACACAACGTCCTCGTTGTGCCTCAAAACTTGACCACAACCAGGGCCAGAATCCTCCACAACCAAGGCTAGAATCCTCCCCGCTAGGCTGGTGACCCGGGTACTCCCGGCCACAGGCTCACCACACGGTCGCAGGGTCGCTCTGATACCATTTGTAACAACCCGACCCACCAGGGTCGTAACACATCCCCAATAAGTTGGGAGGTAAGCCTTTGGGCCCATTCTTTGTCCTCACTTAAGCCCAAAAGCACAAGGCCTTGTTACTAAATGGTGGGTGAGAGCTATTATAAACATATCACAAGCCTCACTTTCTACCGATGTGGGACAACTTTCCTCTCATACTCTTGGGGTGTTACAGGCTGGGAGCGCTTCTTTGTGTTTTTCGTATTCTGAGGAAAATTGGCTTGGGACTGCCAGCCGGCCGACCGGCTGCCTGCCGACCGGCTGGTAGTCTCCTTGTGTTGTTTGTGTTTTGCGAAAACCATAGGAAGAAGGGAGCCCAGCCGGCAGACCGGCCACCTGCCAGCCGGCTGGGATTACATGTGGGGTGGTTTACGAGTTTTGTAAAGGCTAAGGGAATGTATTCCCAGCCGGCCGACCGGCCGCCTGCCGACCGGCTGGGAGTCCCTTTGTGTTGTTCTTCGTTTGAAAAAGAAAGGAAGGCTGAGTGGGTCACCAGCCGGCCGACCGGCTGCCTGCCGACCGGCTGGAGACCCCTGTAGGCTGTTTTGTTGTAATTCATTCGTAACTTTCAAACGGTTAATCGGTTTTGATTGAAACTCGTTTTGTGTATCTTTGATATGTATTTGAGGTCCGCGGAGGATGGGCAACATTATATTGGGTTCGGGAATGGAGTAAGGATAAAGACCCCCCCCCCCCCGGTCGGGTAACCGAAAGGGAAACCGGCTCTCCCTCATCTTAGTTCCCGGGGTCAATTAAGTGTTGATTAGAAGTTGAAAAGTAGAACTATAGGTTAGTTCATAGACTTGGATGATATTGTATTGATGCGTAATAAGTTATGCCTTAAGCTGGCCTCTGAACTTATTACGTAGGTTGTTTGTTGTGTATGGGAACATGCGTTGAGTTTTCGCCTCTGAGTTCCATACATGCTTGTTTGTCGTGTCTGGGACATGCGTTGAGTTTTCGCCTCTGAGTCCAGACATGTATGTGTGATCGCGTCAGGACATGCCTTAAGCTGGCCTCTGAGTCTGACGAGTAGAGCAACTGCACGATGGGGCAGTCAGGTTGTCATACCTTACCCGGAGTGCAGGTGTTTGGTGCTAGAACATGCGTTGAGTTTTCGCCTCTGAGTTTAGTACCTTGTGATGTAGTAGGGGAACATGTGTTGAGTTTTCGCCTCTGAGTTCCTTACTTGTGATAGTGATTTGAATGCTAGTCTATGCGTTGAGTTTTCGCCTCTGAGTCTAGTGTTCTGTGATAGCCGGTCCATGCGTTGAGTTTTCGCCTCTGAGTCCTTGCTTGATATTGTGAACTTGGTATCTAGGTTATGCGTTAAGATGTCGCCTCTGAACCTTTGTACTTGCTGAATGTTTGGTAACTAGGTTATGTCTTAAGTTGACCGCTGAACCTCTTTACTTGATGTTATATCTGCTTGCTTAGAGTTTGGTACAGTGTCAGATATGCATGCTGAAGTTTATGAATATATCGCTTGAGTTGTAATCTGTTCATCCAAGGCATTGGATGACTCTTTTATCGGTTTCATAAATAGTTGGATTGAAAGACCCCCCGACTGGGTAACCAGTAGGGAAACCGGCTCTCCTTCCTAACGGTTTATGAAGTTGGTCGAGAGCCGTGCACTAGAGCTGCATGATAGTATGAGATCAGTTGATGAGTTGTTTATGCTTCACATGTTGATATATGTTGGAGTATTCTGTATTGCTTTATGTGTTACGTGTTGTCACAAAAGGTGGCTAGGATAACTCTAGTCACTCCCCACTGATTGTGGCGTACATGTTTTCATGTATGTAGGTACATGCAGGTTGGAGCGGGGTTCACGAGAGGGCTAGCGAGTGATGATCCTGTTGTCATCATATGACTTACACTTATATCGTTTAGCTGGACTCTTAGTTTCTTTTGATACAGTTTTGTTGGTGCCTGTAGGGATGTTCTATCCCAGGCTGTTGTACATATTTGTTTTTGATACTTAGAACTATTACTTATCTATTTTGGTTTTATTTCAGTTTCAGTTTCCATTTCAGTTTAACTCTTCTCGCATGTTGTTTATCTTAAAAAACTTTTAAATTCCGCTGCATTTTTAGTACTTTTGTATGTTTATATTTTCGCTTTCGCGAGGGGTTTTACGGTTGGTATCAGAGCATTATTGCTCCCGACGCACTCATGTGACCCCCAACCTTAACTTGACCAAATAAACAAATAATGAATGAGAGATGGGGTAGATCTAAGGATTTATATTGTAGTCTGTTTGTGCCTTGTTAAGAATACGTCTAACGGTTTACTCTCTTATGATTGAAGAATGACAGAGCCAACCAATGATGAGAATGCTGAGACTCAAGCCCTCATTCAAACTCTTCAGGAGTGCATAGCTAGGTCGTCTATGCCTTCTTCTTCATCCCAAACCTTGGGAAGTAACCAACCTGGAGGATTGGCTTGGATTATCACCCAGATGTGGAGGAATGCAGCTAAGACATTCGATGGAGAGACCAGTGCTGCAACCCTCACCGCTTGGTTCTTTGACATGGAAAGGAATTTCATGATTTATGGTGTTCGTCCTGAGGATCAGACCCGAGTAGAATCACAGTTCTTAGTTCGTGAGGCTAGGAGTTGGTGGTTGACGATCAGTGCCCCTGCTACTCGTGACCCTACTTTCACTTGGAGTCGTTTCAAGACTCTTCTTGGCATGAGGTTTTACCATAGGGACACCCGCCAAGATAAGATGACTGAATTCATGAACCTTCGCCAAGGAACCCTTTTTGTTCAAGCCTTCACCAATCGATTTGAGGAGCTGATCCACTTTGTACCACAGCTAGTTGAGAGAGAGGAAGACAAAGCTTACCTGTTTCGGAGCAAGCTTAATGTTGAGACTAGGAGTGTAGCCAGTGGTGACCCAACTTCTTACTTCCGGAGTTACTACAGTGTCCTGCGAGCGGAGGACCCTTATGAGATCTATTGTGAGAGAGCTAGAGCTTTCTCTCCTCCTCGACCGCCTTTGCATAGATGCCGAAGCGGGAGACCTCTAAGCCCTCTTGTCTCCTCTCCTCTTGGAAAGAGGAAGTGTCCCCAGAAGAACAAGAAGCCCCAGAGAGTTAAGACTTCCCAAATCCGGAGCATGAGCCTCCCATTGGACGTTCCCCTTAAGTGCTTCAAGTGCCACAAGGATCTCCATCTTGGACTTGACTGCCATGGCAACCCGCATCAATGCTTCACCTGCGGGGGATTTGGACATCGCTCTTTCGAGTGCCGCATAGGGAATGGCGCCATCAACCGAACTATCACTATTGACCCTGAGACTTCCCGGGATCGAGACATGGAACCCTCGACAGAAGCACCCCTGAGATGTTTCAAGTGTCGCAAAACCCTTCATCCCGGAATTGACTGTCACGGTAACCCTTATCTTTGCCATGCCTGCAAGAAGCCCGGGCATCGCTTTTTCGAGTGCCCCGAGAGGAATACCACTGTTGACAGAGCTGTTACGACTGACCCTGAGGCTGAGACCAGTGGAGCCAGAGCTGTTCAGGACCAAGCTGAGACTGGAGTTCATCCTGACCCACCTACTGGTATGTTAATGCCTACTGTCTTATTTATGGTTGATATGCTTGTAACCGTTAAGATCTTAATCTCCTCCCTTAAATTCCTGTTAATCTTCTTTGGAATCTATCTTCATTTCCTTTTGATTCAACCTGATAACTTGCTTTCCCCTGAAACACCTTGTGCGGTAACCTACTATAGATGAACTAAGAAACCTCTTGGAATTTGCTATAGACCATGGTTTGGAGAGTGTGGTTATTTGAGGGGAAACCTAAGGAGCTTGTTGAATACGTGTGGGTAACCCTAGAGTGATTATGTTACTAATTTGAAGAGTAAGTGAATGGTGAGATAATTGTGCTAGCTAGAGTGTTATACGCGGCCTTCAATGGAACTTAAGTGCGAGAATCTAGCTGAGTCATGGATAATTGTGAGTTTGGAATGTCCATTTGAGGATCTCGAGGAACTTAGAGTAAAGATTGATTTCGAGGAATATAATGAAGGTACTGACGTTGCCTGATAATTGAATGAGTCAAGCTAATGCTATTTGAACTTGAGGAACGAGAGTTGTTGGTAACGGTGTGAGAACATTGGAACGTTTACAAGAACTTGTGGAATTGACTGAGTGGTTGATCTTAAGTTACTTAATGGATCTTAGCTTTTATCCTAATGAAAGACTTAAAGGAAAATTAGGATACATCGTCAGTTTGAGAATGAATGATTCGTTGAGAGATGTAAGTCCAGAAACGCGTTGATTTGAGTATAGTTATTGTGGACTGTGATACCAGTCTAGTAGATGTATCACGTGAGTTGAGTAGTCCGAGAGTTTGGTTGAATCGTCATTTGGGAACTATCTGAGATGAGATATCTCAACTTTTGAGGAATAAATCATTGAAAGGATTGCTTTAGACTTCGAGGAACCTTGAGATTCGAATTGTTTTGAGGAACTAGTCTTGAATTCCCGTCATAGATGTGCCAGAATTGGAAGTTGTTACCCTAATGAGATATTGTTTTGAATGTTCATTGTGATTATAATTTGGGAATTTAAGATATTGAACCTTGCGAGATAGGTTGCTAGGATCGAACGATCAGAATTTAAGGTTAGAGGGTAGTGAATGCTATATCTTGAGTTTTGAGGATTCATTGTTATGGTAATAGAGTTTCGATTCAGAGTTTTGGAAACCTTCTTGTTGAGGAATGCCCTGTTTTGTGGATGAGATAGGGGTAATAGGAACCGCGAACCCATTGTGAGCATTGAGGTTACTGGAATCGCCTTTTGGGATATGCTAGGGATCGTTGGAAGGATGTTTTGATTGTGAATTGAGCGGTTAGTGCACCCTTGTTTGACAAAGGTTACCGTCTTATTTAACCTTCGACTTGATTGTTCCGTTCCTTCGACCCTCCTTTTTGTGTCCTTACAGCCGCGAGGCTTGGAACCCCTAATCCTTCTTATCAAAAATAAGCTCTGCGACTGTTTCCGCGCTCTCGAACGTCTGTTTTGGAACTTGTTTCCCAGTTGTTGACTTTAAATCCATTGCTTTTTGGAAAAAGCTTAATTGTTTTAAAAGGATGAAACTGCTATCTCTTCCGTTAGAAGCAACTTTTAGTCATGGTTACCGTTTTATTCTTAAAAATTTGAGAAATAAAGGTTAATTTGGAAGGAAACTTGATTTTGAAGAACAGGATATTTTACAATTTGGCAGACTTCAGCGTTGATTGCCACTAGAACGTGTTATTGGAGACGTCTGATAACCCGTACTGTGCCATCAACACCGAATCGACCTAAATTTCGAATTTTGGCTGATTTAATTTTGGGACTTGTCTCGGATTTGGAATGATGGACTGTTGAATACGTAACGAGAATCCCGATATCCATTGACAAGACTTGTGCCTTGAAACCTTTTGTTTCTTGAAACCCTTTTGCAAGATAAAGTTTTGGGTTATCATAACCCGCTTGATATATTCTGAACGTTAGAGTTGTTTTTGTACCTACTTCTACTTTCGAGTTTCGAGGACGAAACTTTTTGAAGATTGGGTGATTGTAACATCTCGTATTTTCGTGATTTAGATTTAAAGACTTAATTATTTTAATTAATAAAATATAATTTTAAAGGTTTCAATTATTGTTACGGGATAAAATAATATTTTAATATCTGATGTTAATCCACTTTAAAATAATGCTTTAATGATTATTGATAAGTTAATTTTTAATGTTCCGTCAAGATCCGTCTTGAGAACCTTAAGTCCTTAAGACGAATATAACATGGCAACTTAAAGTCCGTCTCAACAAACCCGTTTGTGTTTTCCAACCCGTTTCATTTAATACGGAAAGGACAGTTACTTAAACCCCTAAAATCACATATGTCGACATTTATTCATCTCCTTCAACTCTTTCCACTGTTAAACCAATTCTCACAAAACCTCCATTAATAACCTCTTCTTTTGCTCTTTTCTTCATCATCCGTCTACCGATTTAAGGTAATAATAACATTTTCGGAATCCTCATCGAATTTGCAAGCCATCTATCACTTCCGTTTTTCAAATCCTTCACTTCGAATTTCGGGCTGTTTTTGTGGGATTCGAATTTCAGTCCGTTAAACTTGTTTTTCATGATGTAGGTGTGAGCTTGGACGACCCGGGAGTTGATAGCTTCGTCGTAGAGGAGGATCTTTAGGCCGGAGTGCATATAAGGTGACGATAATGAGAAACTCGGCCTTAATGTGAATATTAGCAAGTTTGATGTGTTCTTATGTTAGTTTCTGATTTTTGTTTAAGTATAATGTTTAAAGGACTTAGTAACATGATTAGGAATGTTTTATTGTGATAAATTCATGCTTGTTGATGTTCACATGCTCATATGTTGTTTTCTGAAAGTTTACACATTTGCGACGGATACTTGTTATAATCGTTTGAGGATTGTTATGGGATTTGTTTGCTGATAGAAAGTAGTGTTGGATGATTAGAAATGTTGGGCAAATCATACTTGTTGCAATTATTGAAGTTTGTATGACGAATTGTGATGTTTTCAAATAGGCTGAGAAATGCGTCTTTGCATATCAGGCTCTCTGAGCCGGTCGACCGACCGGCCGCCGGTCGACCGGCTGGGAGCGCTTCTTTGTGTTTTTCGTATTCTGAGGAAAATTGGCTTGGGACTGCCAGCCGGCCGACCGGCTGCCTGCCGACCGGCTGGTAGTCTCCTTGTGTTGTTTGTGTTTTGCGAAAACCATAGGAAGAAGGGAGTCCAGCCGGCAGACCGACCACCTGCCAGCCGGCTGTAAGTACATGTGGGGTGGTTTACGAGTTTTGTAAAGGCTAAGGGAATGTATTCCCAGCCGGCCGACCGGCTGCCTGCCGGCTGCCTGCCGACCGGCTGGGAGTCCCTTTGTGTTGTTCTTCGTTTGAAAAAGAAAGGAAGGCTGAGTGAGTCACCAGCCGGCCGACCGGCTGCCTGCCGACCGGCTGGGGACCCATGTAGGCTGTTTTGTTGTAATTCATTCGTAACTTTCAAACGGTTAATCGGTTTTGATTGAAACTCGTTTTGTGTATCTTTGATATGTATTTGAGGTCCCCGGAGGATGGGCAACATTATATTGGGTTCGGGAATGGAGTAAGGATAAAGACCCCCCCCGGTCGGGTAACCGAAAGGGAAACCGGCTCTCCCTCATCTTAGTTCCCGGGGTCAATTAAGTGTTGATTAGAAGTTGAAAAGTAGAACTATAGGTTAGTTCATAGACTTGGATGATATTGTATTTATGTGTAATAAGTTATGCCTTAAGCTGGCCTCTGAACTTATTACGTAGGTTGTTTGTTGTGTATGGGAACATGCGTTGAGTTTTCGCCTCTGAGTTCCATACATGCTTGTTTGTCGTGTCTGGGACATGCGTTGAGTTTTCGCCTCTGAGTCCAGACATGTATGTGTGATCGCGTCAGGACATGCCTTAAGCTGGCCTCTGAGTCTGACGAGTTGAGCAACTGCACGACGGGGCAGTCAGGTTGTCATACCTTACCCGGAGTGCAGGTGTTTGGTGCTAGAACATGCGTTGAGTTTTCGCCTCTGAGTTTAGTACCTTGTAATGTAGTAGGGGAACATGCGTTGAGTTTTCGCCTCTGAGTTCCTTACTTGTGATAGTGATTTGAATGCTAGTCCATGCGTTGAGTTTTCGCCTCTGAGTCTAGTGTTCTGTGATAGCCGGTCTATGCGTTGAGTTTTCGCCTCTGAGTCCTTGCTTGATATTGTGAACTTGGTATCTAGGTTATGCGTTAAGATGTCGCCTCTGAACCTTTGTACTTGCTGAATGTTTGGTAACTAGGTTATGTCTTAAGTTGACCGCTGAACCTCTTTACTTGATGTTATATCTGCTTGCTTAGAGTTTGGTACAGTGTCAGATATGCATGCTGAAGTTTATGAATATATCGCTTGAGTTGTAATCTGTTCATCCAAGGCATTGGATGACTCTTTTATCGGTTTCATAAATAGTTGGATTGAAAGACCCCCCGACTGGGTAACCAGTAGGGAAACCGGCTCTCCTTCCTAACGGTTTATGAAGTTGGTCGAGAGCCGTGCACTAGAGCTGCATGATAGTATGAGATCAGTTGATGAGTTGTTTATGCTTCACATGTTGATATATGTTGGAGTATTCTGTATTGCTTTATGTGTTACGTGTTGTCACAAAAGGTGGCTAGGAGAACTCTAGTCACTCCCCACTGATTGTGGCGTACATGTTTTCATGTATGTAGGTACATGCAGGTTGGAGCGGGGATCACGAGAGGGCTAGCGAGTGATGATCCTGTTGTCATCATATGACTTACACTTATATCGTTTAGCTGGACTCTTAGTTTCTTTTGATACAGTTTTGTTGGTGCCTGTAGGGATGTTCCATCCCAGGCTGTTGTACATATTTGTTTTTGATACTTAGAACTGTTACTTATCTATTTTGGTTTTATTTCAGTTTCAGTTTCCGTTTCAGTTTAACTCTTCTCGCATGTTGTTTATCTTAAAAAAGTTTTAAATTCCGCTGCATTTTTAGTACTTTTGTATGTTTATATTTCCGCTTTCGCGAGGGGTTTTACACTTTGCATTGAGTGGGAGATGATGTAATAGGACAAGAGAATCGGTGACGCACACTTGTCGAGGACAAGTGGGAGGTTGTTGGGAAATATGTCCTCAAAAATAGTGCGATAACGTAATTAAATCTTATGGCGTGAATATGCAAGGGATGATCCGATATTATACAGTCAACTCACCAACATTAATCGGTAATGATTGGCTGACTAGATTTTGACATTACTGTCGTATGACGGTGGTGGTCAGTTGATCCTTTTAGGTCACACCTATAGGACAATTCCCTTGATTGATTTAATGATCAACTATCACTAGTAGAAAAATACTCTTTTGCGGCTATTTAATTGAGGCGTTTTAGCCTAATGGAAGCAAATAACTTTTTTTTTTTTATAAAACATATAACTATTTGCGGCGTTTTTTTACAAAAACGCCTCAAATAGAATAATTGCGGCGTTTAGACTCCAAAACGCCTCAAATAGACCAACATATTTTAATTAATTAATAAACTCACTGATAATCCTATCCTATCTCACCCTCACTCTCACTGTATTACGAAAGGAAAAAAATAACTCACCTCATCACTCTCTCCATTGTCACCGACCACCACGAAAAACACCTCGCCATCGTCACCTCGCTATCGTCACCTCGTCACGTGCCGTATACTTTTACCTGAATATTAGGTATGTGAAATTCGATCTGTTCTATGGTTTACTTTTCGATTAATTGCAGTGTCGATTTTTGGGGTTGATGTTTGCTTTGGATTAATTATTTTAGTTAAGGTTTATACTTATTTCGAATATTTGAAGTGTTGATTTTGGAATACAATTTGGTTAAATGTTAGGGTTTATGTTTGTTTTTGATTAATAATTTTTTTTAGGGTTCTGTTTATTTTTGATGAATTAATTAGCTTTTATTCATTGATTACTCTGATTTTTGTTAGGGTTTATGTTTATTTTGTATAGCCACGAGCACTGAGTGTTTACATAATCATTTTGTACCAACTGGGGTTCTCTTTAAGGTCTTGGTGCCTTGATTGTTTGACGTCCTACCGGGCTATTAGAGCCAGGTTTTATAAATTGGTAGGGAAAATGAGATTTTGGTATATGTTTCCATTCCTTTGATGCAATGCGACTGGTTCAGGCAACCGGGCTTAAGGCTGACTGCAAACTTTACACTACCCTAATATCAAATTGTGCAAAAAGTGGGAAAATTGATACAATGTTTGAAGTAAGTCTGTATCATTACTGGTTCTTGGATGTAAATTTGTATGGTTGTCATCCTCAGCATGTGCTCCTCTCATGAATCTTCTCCATTAGGTCTTTCATGAAATGGTAAACACTGGAGAGCAACCAAAACTCCATACATATGGAGCTCTTATTGATGGTTGTGCAAAAGCGGGACAGGTAGCTAAAGCTTTAGGTGCATATGGGATATTAAGGTCTAAGGTACGTTGTATGAACATCTATAAGCTTTTGAGTTGTTTCTGCATTTTCATTTCTATTTCCTTTAAACTTGACCCCTTGTCATTTTGATTTTTGAGCCTATGGTGCTAACAGCTTTGTTATTATTTATGCCGTGACTCCACTGTCTTTTAACAGGCACTGTAGGACAAGGACTGGAGGAACCTCTTGCGGGTTCCAAATCACATGATATAAAAGGCTTATGGAAGAAAAGAGGAGGTCTAAAGAGTGACCCTCCTTTCCGTGATGCTCAGAATATTTCTGCTACTGTAAGAACAGTAATGGAGGCTGAGACAGCGGAGGAGGAGAAGCGGCGTGCCATTGAAGTCGCCATTGCGACTACAACAGCTGCTGTTGCAACAGCTCAAGCAACAGTACAGTTTTTCTGTGGTCAACTTTAACTATGTCCAGAATGCATGCTGTCATTCGAGTTCAATCCCGAGTCTGTGGTCAACGCCGCAGGCTTTCCATTTCTCGAGAGGGGAGCCTTAATTCAACGCCGCAGGCTTTCCATTTCTCGAGAGTATCTTGGACTCAGAATTGAATTTCATTAGTTCCGTTGCTTATAATTGATTTGCATAGTAGTATTTAAACCTTAATTTGACTTGTTTGACAACTTCATGTTTTCATTCTAATTTATTTTTTTTACCCATGTATGATTTTAGGTTTACCAGATTTTGCAGAGGTTTATGGTTTAATAGGTAGCGTTTTTGACCCAGATACAAAGGGGCATGTACAGAAGCTCAAGGAAATGGATCCCATCAATTTCGAGACTGTAAGTGTCGAGTTGTGCCATTATCTTTGCTTAAAAGTGGATAAGGTGTGCTGGGCATTTTTTATGGGCAGATGATGATGGGTGTCTGATTTGAGATGCTACTGGCTTGGCTTCATCTTTTGAGCGAGTGCTGCAATTTAGAAGAGGCAGTTTCTTAAAGCAGCTTTTTTTTTACAAGGTTGAGATGGCTGTGAAAAGCATAACTTCTAGTGGTGTTGTAATTAGTTAGTCATTGTATATTTTTGTATGTAATATTTAGAATAATTACAAAAATTATGTAAGATTCTTTTGGGGAAAAATATATTTAAGAGTTATTATATTTAAATAATTTGTTTGTATCATTTAAATTTGTTTAAAAAAAAAAAAAAAAAAAAAATTTTTTTTTTTTTCAAGGACCTATTTGCGGCGTTTTCCCCAAAAAACGCCTCAAATAACAGATCTATTTGCGGCGCTTTTTTAAAAAAAAACGCCTCAAATAGATATGTTATTTGCGGCGTTTTTTGAGAAAACGCCTCAAATAGCTTTTTATTTGCGGCGTTTTTTTTTCCGCCGCAGCAAATAGCCTTTTCTATTTGCGGCCCCTTTATTTGCTGCTACACCAAAAACGCCGCAAATGGCCACTTTTTTGGAGCCGCAAATAACTATTTTTCTACTAGTGTATATATGATACAAGTTGATCAAATTCCTTAAAATTGTATATCGACAAATTAGAGGTTAAATCTTAATGTAAGATTTATATTTGAAATTGAAACCTGCCAATTGTCAAATATTAATCTATGTTTATGAAACGTCAAAATTAGAATTAAAGGGTTCGTGGTTATTACAAATATTGTATATCGTATTGACGATTATTATAATAACCATATTATGAGACGGTAATTATGAATTACTAGATAAATTTGTTAAATATGATTAATTAATTTAGAAATAATATTTATTTGATAAACATGTATTTTAAATTAATACAATTGTATTTTGTGACATACGATGTCACATGTCACAAAATTGTACAAATTACAATTTGTAAAATGGAAGTCCATTTTACATCCTAATGTGCCGTGTAAGAGTGTGTTGTTATGGGTTAATATAAGTTATATTATTCCATTAGAAACATAATGATTAATATAGGTTTAATGCCTAATGTAGGCATGCATACCTATTGCATGGGTTAGTAAAAAGTAGACCCCTTGACCTGTTGGAGGAAGTGTCCTCGACAATAGTGCGTTGACATAATTAAAATCATTTGAATGAAACACAACTGGGAATGTTACTCTTTTAAAGTCGATTGATCAACATTTACCGATAATGATTGGCTGTCTAGAGTTTGACATTATCGTCATATGATGGTGGTGATCAGTTGATCCCTTAAGGTCATATCTTTAGGGAATTTCGTCTCAATGGAATAATTAATTAATAGTATTGGATACGAATTAATTAATAACTGCAAATTTGAAAATGATTTTACGTGACGAATATTATTATAATGAGATTATAATGATAATGGTTAAGGTAATAAAATTGTTTTATTACGCGGTTTTATTTATTCGTTTGGGAAACAATTAAATTGAGAATGAACACGGTTGATCATAAAATTACAATTAGTTGTAATAAAATTATGATATTACATTTTTATAAGATAGTAATTTTGAAATACTAGAGAGATTATTTAAATGTTATAAAATTGTGAATTATGAATTTTAAAGAGTTAAAATTGCATAATTAACAAATTGGGTCATGTGTTATGGGACATGTCTGACATGTTACAAATTAACACAATTCACAAAGATAAAATGAGGTCTATATTAACCCCATTTCAGCCGTGTGATATGTAGTATGTGTAAAGGTTGTGTGTTTGAATGAACAATATGATTGTGTCTTACACACACAAAGAATATGTAAGGAATAATGCTTACTTTTGTGTAAGTGTAAGGAGAGCATGCATAGGCCATGAGAGGCTTGACATGGCCGGCCATATGCTCCCTCTTCTGAGCATATTTTGCTCTATATATATATTACACTACCTACACACCTCAAAACTCACTAGTAGTTTTAGTTGATGCTTGCTCATTCTCCAACACTACAACATATCATTCTCTATATTTTTATAGGAAAATAGTTTTGTAGGAAGATTAATTAGTTTCATACTAATAATATTAAGAGTAATATTATTATTATTTCTAGTATACTATTATCAATTTTCTAGTAACAAAATTGGTTGTAGTTTGAGATCGGTTCCTTGATAAGAGCTTTTGGAGACGGTTTTAATATAAGCCGTTACATGGGTTTATCGGTTCATTCAAGGCTCAATAATAAGTGATTATTGAGTATAAACCTTCTAAAATCAATGTAAGGACATTCATACTTCTCATGTAATTATCATGCATGCATAAGATCTAATTAAGTTTTCATGCCTAAACATAAAGAAACAAAACTCATATGAGATATATGAGTATATAATCTGAAATTCGATTTCCAACAAGTGGTATCAGAGCATTATGGTTGTTGCACGCATGAACGGATACATGTTTTGTGTTAATTAGATTAACACAAGTATTTCGAAATTTTTGTGTTTATTATGATAAATCACAAAATAATTTTGCATGTTAACGTTTCTGGTTCTAAAATGGTTTTAGGACATAAAAATAAATTTCTAGATTTTTATTGTTCATTTTATATTTATTTGTATATTTTTGATGTTTAAATCGGTTTTAAACAACAATTAATGGGGAAAATAGTTAAACTTAGTTTCTGGCCGAGATGTTTTTATATGTTCTCACATGCATATTTTATATGTTGTATAAAAACTTTCGTAACAAATGAAGTTACTATGCATGGATTATGATTTTTATGAGATAAATAGTCATAATATGAGTAGAAATGGGTATAGGAGGCTATATTTCGAATCTGACCTTGAAAATTTTATGAGAAGTGACATGCAATCTGTAAAGTACCTATAAAAAGTTTCGGACTTATTGGACTACTTTTGCATGATTAATGATTTTTATAGTAAAAATCATATTAATAGTGACTCAAACTCGAGTTTGCTGATGATCAGAACTCATGACTGCCAATAAAAATCGTATACAATGGCAAG
Organism: Silene conica; assembly: GCA_029255685.2. NCBI lineage: Eukaryota > Viridiplantae > Streptophyta > Magnoliopsida > Caryophyllales > Caryophyllaceae > Silene > Silene conica. The sequence goes on along the minus strand of CM055312.2, from coordinate 47,160,528 downwards.
TGCTTAGTCTCGTCCTTGCAGCATACCAGTACTACATCTGGTATCAGAGGAATCATGCCAGGGTGACCCTAACTCTTATGCTCCCAAATAAAGTTTCTGACCTTATTGAAGACAATGTCAAAAAGCGTATTACTATCAAAGCAGGATCGAATTTGGACTGGCAGATGTTGATTGAGCAAGCTTGATTTTAGTTTGTTTTTTTTTTGTGGCTTTTGGTTTTGGTATGCTCAAGGAAGCTCGAACTGCTAACCTCTATACATTGTAAACAGTTTTTGATATATATCTACACTACTCACTTTTCAACAAAAAAAAAATTCGACTTTAATAGTTAGATTTGGAATGTTGCCATAAAATTTTTACACAATGTCACATGCAATATTTACAGAATGTATAAAAATTTTGAAAATTTGTTCTCAAATGATGCAACATTTATGATTTTAATGGTTAAAATCGGCTAAATAATGACTTATTGTGTTAAAAATAGTTAATCTTGAGATTATGGCATACAATTTTACCCATAGATGTCTTATACGATAGGAACATCATATCGAAAAGTTGGATATCAAAAAGTTTCTGTTTTTGTGATTATTATTTTTTATGAGTTAATTGTTTATAATCGTAATCCTTGAGTCATAAAAATCAAAATTTCGAGTATGGTCTGATATTTTTTGGTCATTTCCAGATTCTAACAGGTATTTTAGGATGACTAAAAATTTAGAGCAATTTGTTGCAAGTTTTTATAATTTAAATCGGATTTTTAACCATAAAAACGTCTTTTATACGATTTATTTAAGAAATAAACTAAATATTTTGCAGAGACCATTTTATTAACTTCTGAAATTTTGGAAATTTCCAGAATGTTTAAGAAATTTAAATTTTAAAATTTTGAATTTTTATTGACTCATTTGTCCATTTTCCTTTATTTTTCCCGTAAATACAAATAATTTATGAACAATAATGCAAAATCAAGTTGAATCATGATCAAAATTAGTAGGGACTAAATTTAGATTCCTAAAGAGTGTTAGGAAGATTAACTTGGACATAAATGAGATTTATGTAATTTTTGGTGATTTTAATAGTTAAAATCATGAATATCCGTAAAAACCGTAGACAAATATGAGATATTTGCTCCCATAAGGCGATTTGGCATTAAAAATTAGCATGTGCATACATATTCTAATATTGCTTTTTATTCAATATGAATGTCATATTTGAATGCTTTATATAATTTGGAGTGTTGTAAGAACAATTTAGAACCTATGTTTGATTTCCTTGTAGGACAAGGAAAAGCAATCCTTGAACAAGTTGTTGTAATTTGGATAATATAGTGGCTTGGTTTTCAACCCAAGTCACTATCGGTTTTATGATTATGTTCTTAATTTTTTTTAAAACTTGCAAATTACAAACATAGAATAGAATTGATTGTCATACTTCAAAGTATGATCATTGAAAATCGAATAAGTACGGGATACTTATTTCGAAATTATTGAGTTTAGAACTCAATTAAGAGGAAATATTAAAACTATCTAATTTTCATCGAATATTTTCTGTAATAAATCATAAAGGTACACAAACCAACATCAAAGTCATTGCTTGTGGCTTAGTGGCTATCTATAGTAATAATATAAGATTATTACAAAGATAGAGTGGGAGAAACTTGAAAAGCCATAAATAGCAAATGATTTTGATTATCACAATAGATATGATCTATTGATGAATAGTAGGATTTATTGTATTTTGGTTGTGTGAAAGATTTAAAAGGTAGATTAAGTTGTGGATGAGCGAGATATACGATTTAAGAAAATCTACGCCTTATGATCCAACGGCCACGGCCCTGGAGGATACTTTAAGAATAAGTTCTTAAAGTTAATAAGGAAAAATAGTATCCATCGATGAGATCCATGGTGAAGTCCTTGTACACTATAAGATAAGATAAAATGTGGGGAACTCAAAGTTCCCACACACGAAATGCACTATAAGAATAGACTCTTATAGACACTACGGGAGGACACTCGAAGGAAATTATTCAAAAGATTTAGCAAAAGCTCAAGAAGATGTTCTTGGATTTAGATGGTGATCTAAATGTGCCAATGCAAATTCTAAGGCCCATGAAATTCAAAAGATGTACATGCTAATAAATGAGATTTATTGAGAGAAGCATAGGTTGGCATGTGGATGTCTACGGTTTGCAAAGTTAGGTGTAACGTTGTTGAAAGTAGTAAAGTGATTCACTGAGAATGAATTCAGTAAACTCAAAAACCGCTTTTCAAAAGGGTATTTGAAAAGGCTGTGTCTATAAGCACATATGGTTTTGTCCCAACCATTTTAATTCATTAAATTTTGAAGAACATTGAATTGAGTGGGAGCTTTATCATTTACGGTTAAATGTAAAGTTCAGTGGGAGTTCTCGCACCAGGATTTGAACCTATTAAGTCATTGGGATGACTTCGGGATTTTCAGATTCAAGCAAGAACAAGAGTTTAGTGGGAGTAAACGTTATCTAAAACAACTCATTGCTCGGTTGGAATGAGACATTAATACTTCTAAGAAGTATACGAGTTTTCAATTCTAGATGACAAATTGATATGATTTAAATCTAATTAAACATGGGATGTTTGGTTGAGATTGTAAAAGACGTCTTGTTATTAGTATTAAGATTGTTCATAGAGATGAAGATAGAATAACCATGATGAGATCATGGAAATTTATCGAACCTTAAAGTACTATATTTTACACGTTTTGCACTACTAATGTTTCCGCTATTATTATAGTCGTGTAAAACTGAATGCATACCACTTGCAGGACAACATGTTCAAGCAGGTGATAAATCAATGATTAAACCATAATGAATTGTCAAAGTATTCTCCAATGGAGATGAGAGACGAATACAAGATTTTGGAAGATAGCTTAGTCATGTGGTAAAAGGTTTACAACAACTCAAGTTCAAAGAGATCAGCAAAGATTTATTATAATCTTTGGCTTACATTCATTGACTATGCATCTTAATGACTGGTATTTTAACTACATGGTCATCACAAGATTCTGCAAAATATATAAGTTCACAATAATTATGTAAATGCATTGCTGTAGCTAGGAGTTACACAATGCACATAATCTTATTCGTTATTCATGAGATGACTTATCTCTTTCAGATCAAAGAGCATGTATGGATTTGATCCGAGAAGTGAACGCTCGCACGAATCGTGGTAAACTTGGTAAACCCGATATGAAGATAATTACAATTATAAAGGAAGTGAACGTGAGGCACTAAAGCTAATTTTAAAATTAAATGGTGATCAAAGGTTGACCACTTGAATGGTGTAATCGACTAATCGTTTGAGTTATTCATAACTCACCAAATGTCAAGTAAAATTCAAATGGGATGGTAAGACCATATTGAACCCCATTAAAGTGAATTGAATTATCATGACCTCTCCCCTAGTTGCTTAAGTGAGGTGACATCTCAATGCAACTAGAGGAGTGATGCGATTGATGGCGAGTTCGATTGCCATAGAGTCATACGGGATGACTAGTCGATCACCTAGGCATAGACATGTTAAGATACATTTTCCGGGCTAATGACCGCTGATAGAGCTCTGGCGTACTCTTATTAAAATATTGCCTGTCGTGGCGGGAGTATCTATCGTGTTTCACATGAGTCAGTTCTTGGACTAATGAATGTTCTCTGAGGTGGCACAGTTTTCAGATTAACTTTGATTTATGTCCTAACACCTTCGTAACTGGGGTTTATAAGGACATATTTTGGGTTATGATGGACTATGGCCAGCCGGAAGAAATAGGTCGATTAGGAATTGTCCACCCCTTGACAGGGTTGAAAATATCTCTAGGCCACTCGAGGAGAAAAAAATAACTAAAAATGCGTGGCCACGCTTGGAAGGTATCTATGGTAGATAATTCCGGACAGTAGTTATAACTCCAGATCGAGAAAAACCACTCAAGATAAAATTCAATTGCGGGCACGACCTAAGATGACGCCTAGCATTGAGTGGGAGATAGTAATAGGGCAAGAGAATTGGTAACACACACTTTCTAGGACAACTGGGAGATTGTTAGAGGAAGTGTCCTCGACAATAGTGCGTTGACATAATTAAAACTCATTTGAGTGAAACACAACTGGGAATGTTACTCTTTTAAAGTCAACTGATCAACATTTACCGATAATGATTGGCTGTCTAGAGTTTGACAATATCGTCATATGATGGTGGTGATCAGTTGATCCCTTAAGGTCATATCTTTAGGGAATTTCGTCTCAATGGAATAATTAATTAATTGTATTGGATACGAATTAATTAATAACTGGAAATTTGGAAATAATTTTACGTGACGAATATTATTATAATGGGATTATAATAATAATGGTCAAGGTAATAAAATTGTTTTATTACGCGCTTTATTTATTCGTTTGGGAAACGATTAAATTGAGAATGAACACGGTTGATCATTAAATTACAATTAGTTGTAATAAAATTATGATCTTACATTTCGATAAGATAGTAATTTCGAATTACTAGAGGGATTATTTAAATGTTATAAAATTGTGAATTATGAATTTTAAAGAGTTCAAATTGCATAATTAACAAATTGGGTCATGTGTTATGGGACATGTGTGACATTTTACAAATTAACACAATTGACAAAGATAAAACGGGGTTTATATTAACCTTATTTCAGCGGTGTGATATGTAGTATGTGTGAAGGTTTTGTGATTGAATAAACAATATGATTGTGTCTTACACACACAAAGAATAGGTAAGGAATAATCCTTACTTTTGTGTAAGTGTAAGGAGAGCATGCATAGGCCATGAGAGGCTTGACATTGCCGGCCATATGCTCCCTCTTGTGAGCATTTTTTGCTCTATATATATTACACTACCTACACACCTCAAAACTCACTAGTAGTTTTAGTTGATGCTTGCTCATTCTCCAACTCTACAACATATCATTCTCTATAGTTTTCTAGGAAAATAGTTTTCTAGGAAGATTAATTATTTCCATACTAATAATATTAAGAGTAATATTATTATTTTTTCTAGTATACTATTATCAATTTTCTAGTAACAAAATTGGTTGTAGTTTGAGATCGGTTACTTGATAAGAGCTTTTGAAGACGGTTTCAATATAAGCCGTTACAAGGGTATTTCGGTTCATTCAAGGCTCAATAATAGGTGATTATTGAGTATAAACCTTCTAAAATCAATGTAAGGACATTCATACTTCTTATGTAATCATCATGCATGCATAAGATCTAATTAAGTTTTCATGCCTAAACTTAAAAAAACAAAACTCATATGAGATATGAGTATATAATCTGAAATTCGATTTCCAACATGACCTTCCCAAACACTCTACCTCACGGCACACTCAACCCACCCACCATAAGTAATGTGAATTGTTCACAATTCATATGATGCTTGTCCATTTTTTCTAAGTGTTGAAAATCTCAAAAATTCCTCTCTCTCTAATATTTTCTAGTAAGAAAATATTATTTGCTCTAATAATATAATTAGATTATATTAATCTCTATAATAGATATATAGTATTTATGTTGTTGTTCTAATTGATTAGAACTCGTTTTTTTAAGGAAAACCGATTTTGCTCACCTAGTCCGTGTAAGATTTCGGTATTAAGGGTAAGTCTTGGGTGCATCGTAAAGGAGGCAAGCTACTTTGGTTGCTCCATGGAGGATCGTCCTAGCATATTTGGACCGAATGTAAGGGTCTGAATCTCTCATTTCCGCATTTTCATTTGCATGCATAAAGATCTTGTTATCTAATTAAATTGTTAATATGGTAAAAATAATTAGTGTGACTAATGTAATAGTTGGGCTAGTATGACGAACCTAACACAATCTCAGCAACGTAAGCCTTTGCAAGGCGATCCATATCCCATGTGTCTCTAATCGGAATGAACCTAGCACACTTAGTCAATCAGTCCACAACCACCCAAATGACATCCTTACCGCCAACAGTCTTCGGTAACGCGGTCAGAAAGTCCATGGAGATACACTCCCTCTTCCACTGAGGAACGTGGAGCGGCTGAAGCAAGTCACCAGGTCTCTTATGCTCAATCTTGACTTGCTGACATGTCAAACACTTACTCACGTAAATCAAGATGTCCTTCTTCATCCCAGGCCACCAAAACAAGAGTCGAAGATCCTTATAGATCTTTTCACCACCAGGATGAATCGAATATGGGGTCAAATGTGCCTCATCTTACACTCTCAACCTCGAACCAGGTGCATCAGGAACAAACATCCGGCCTCGGAAACGAATAATTCGATCGATACCAATGACAAAATCCTTAGCCTCGCCATTGGCAATCTTAGCTTCAAATTTCTTGAAAGTTGCTTCGGTAGGCGAACTCTTACGAATCTTCCAATACAAAGTCGGCTCGGCAGACATCGCATTCAACCAATCGAATCCAGACCCATCCATCTCAAGCCTCAACTCGCGGAACTGAGAACATAACTCCTCGGGCAACACTCGAATCGCGCTCAAAAAATGAGAAGTCTTCCTACTCAACGCATCAACAACTACGTTAGCTTTGCCCTCATGATAAAGAAGCTTTATGTCATAGTCCTTAAGAAGCTCAAGCCAATGCCGCTGCCACATATTCAGGTCTTTCTGAGTAAAAATATACCTCAAGCTCTTACGGTCAGTAAAAATGCGGCATTGGGAACCAATAAGATAATGACGCCACATATTCAAGGCTTGAACAACTGCGGCTAACTCCAGGTGATGTCTAGGATAGCTCGCCTCGTGAACACGCAACTGTCTGGAGGAATAGGCTATCACCTTCCCACTCTGCATCAGTAGACAACCTAAACCAAGCATCGAAGAATCGCAATACACATCATAATCAACCCCATTCTCCGGAAGAGTAAGCACTAGAGCGGTCGTCAATCTAGTCTTCAATTCTTGAAAAGAACTTTCGCAGTTATTAGTCCAAATGAACTTTGTTTCCTTCTTTAGCAACTGAGTCATCGGCCGAGCAAATCTAGAGAAGTCTTTCACTAACCGTCGATAGTAACCTGCTAATCCAAGGAAACTTCGGATCTCACCAATGTCTTTGGGGCTCTCCCAATCCATAACAACCTCTATTTTTGAGAAGTTAACCATCACACCCTCGCTGGAGATCACATGGACTAAAAAGGCTACCTTTGACAACCAAAATCGTATTTCGAAAACTTAGCGAACCACTAAAAAGGCTGATGTCACAAAGTCTCAAGAATGATGAGAAGATGTTCAGCGTGCGCTTCATCAGTCTTCGTGTAAATCAGAATGTCATCTTTGAACACCACAACACAAGTGTCCAAGAATTCGTTGAAGGTACGGTTCATCTGATCCATAAATATGGCAGGAGCATTGGTCAACCCAAATGGCATGACCACAAACTCGAAATGTCCATAGCGAGTGCGGAAAGAATGTCCATAGGATATATAATACACGTTTTTAAGGCCTCTGAACTCCTGAAAAAAAATTACCAAAAATCGCACGAATGGTCAATCGAGTCAGATAAAGCGGGCACAAAAAATTTGCAAAAACATCAAAAGACATTTGACGTTACCGATATGCTATAAAGCAATTTCGGCCGAAAATCGGATAATCGGGTAAAAGTGATTTATAATTGTTTATAGGGTCTAGAATCGAATGAGATATCTCATGATGCAATTTCGGACACGTGGTAGAAAGACAGGCTGAAAAATAATAATGGCCGCTCCGACCACCCGAAACGGCTCGAATGGATTGGTATATAATACACGTTTTTTACGCCACCGAGCCCCCCGGAACGAAATTGTCCGAAAGTCGCATGGATTGTTAATTGAGTCAGTTTAAGCGGATTCAAAAAATTTCAAAACCTACGGAAGACTTTTGACTTTACCGCTATGCTATAAACCAGTTTCGGCCGAAAATCGGATAACCATGTAAAAGTTATTTATAGTTGTTTATAGGGTTTTGAATCGAATAAGATATCTCATGACGCGATTTCAGAAATGTGGTAGAAAAATAAGCTGAAAAATAAAAATGGCCGCTCCGACGCACCGAAACAACTTCAATTGAAGGAATACACGTTTTTTAGGCCTCTGAACTCCTGAAATAAAAATTACCAAAAATCGCACGGATGATTAATCGAGTCAGATAAAGGGGGCACAAAAATTTGCCAAAACATCAGAAGACATTTGACGTTACCGGTGGTATGCTATAAACCAATTTCGGCCGAAAATTGGATAACCGTGTAAAAGTGATTTATAGTTGTTTATAGGGTCTAGAATCGAATAAGATATCTCATGATGCAATTTCGGACACGTGGTACAAAAACAGGCTGAAAAATAACAATGGTCGCTCCATCCACCCAAAACAGCTCAAACTGAAGGATATATAATAAACGTTTTTTAGACCTCTGAGCTCCCCGGAACCAAAATGTCCGAAAATCGCGTGGATTGTTAATCAAGTCAGATAAAGCGGACTCAAAAATTTTCAAAAACTCCGGAAGACATTAGACTTTGCCGGTATGCTATAAACCAGTTTTGGCCGAAAATCGGATAACCATGTAAAAGTTATTGATAGTTGTTTATAGGGTTCAGAATCGAATAAGATACCTCATAATGCGATTTCGGACACGTGGTAGAAAAACAAGCTGAAAAATAAAATGGCCGCTCCGACCACCCGAAACAGCTCGAATTGAAGGATATATATAATACACGTTTTTAGGCTTATGAACTCTTGAAACAAAAATTACCAAAAATCGCACGGATGGTTAATCGAGTCAAATGAAGCGGGCACAAAAATTTTCAAAAGCATCATAAGACATTTGACGGTACCGGTATGCTATAAACCAGTTTCAGTCAAAAATCGGTTAACCGTGTTAAAGTGATTTATAATTGTTTATGTAACATCCCGCATTTTCGTAAAGGAATATTTTAATAATTTAAAGTAATATTCGGAATTTAATAATATTTTAATAATAGTTCATAATTTATATTTTTAAGGGTTCCGTTAAGTTCCGTCTTAAAATCTTTTAATCTTAAGATGCCTTGTTCACTTAGTAATTTCCCGTCTTAAGTTCTGCTTCACTTAAATAAAGTAAACCAGACTCAAGTATTTAAAAGGACAACTTCACTCTCTTTTCCGTCGACATTCATTTTGCTCAAAACCCTTCCACTGTAAAACACAAAACCCCATTTCTCTCCTCCTTTAAAAGCTTCAAAAGATCATCTCGAGACCTTCTTCAACTCGAATCAAGGTAAAAAATTATATATTCGGAATCCTCTCAAAATTTGTGATCTTTCTATCACTTTCATTTTCCGTTTCATGAATCTTCATTTCTGGGCTGTTTTGCCCAAATCACGAAATTGCTCTCTTAATCCGTGTTTTTGTGCTTATAGGTGGTACTTGTGATAACCCGGAGGAAGAGCTAGTGATTTTTGAAGAGGAGATCGGAGAAATCGCTAAATAAAGGTGACTATTATGAGTAACTCAGCCTATTTTGTTATATTAGCATACTTGGTGTTCATTGTGTTTTTTTGTGTGATTTTGGGTACATTGAAGTTCAAGGATACATTGATGATGTTATTCGAGTTATTTCAAAATGTTATATGATGTTATTATGGTGATTACAATGGTTTTTCGATGAGTTTTGTATATCCGTCGCAATTTGGGTTCTTGAGCAATTGATGAATCTTGTGCTTGATTTCTTGTTTAATTATGTTTAAGATGGAATAAGAATACCACTTAGTATTGCTATGGGTTATTATGTGCTGATAGTATAGGATTTATGCTAGAAATCATGGTTTAGAAGTGTTTGTCGAAGAGTAGAATGAATTGACGAATTGCAGGAAACACGAGTGAGCAACCTGGCCCGTGCTTGGGCGCAGGCTGCGCCTCTCCATTCGCAGGCTGCACAGCCCAGGCGCTATAACTTTATGCTCGTTTAATTGTTTTACGGGCTATTTTGGGTGTTTGTTTCCTAATTGTTTTTAGGATCTTTTAAGTGATGTTTGGTGGTATAAATACTTGGTTTTAAATATTATTGGAGCTAGGTAAGTCATCATAAGAAGCGTGGTTATCCGTCTCAAGTCGATTAGCCCATAAGGAATTGATTACGGGAAGTTTGGTATGAAGATAGTTAACCTTTAGTGATTGGCTTGTTAAGAGTCTTATCATATTTAAATCATGTTATGAGGCTCATATAGTTGGTTTGAGATGTATATTTATTTAATAGGAGTCTGTAACACCCCGGCCCAAACCTAGGACCGAAAACGTTAGCCACGGTAGCTCGCCAGGCAATGTACTGGCCCCACAGACCAACACGCGTCCTTTCCAACACATTTTGTCCTCACTCATGCGCATCCCAGGAACCTTCCCAGGAGGTCACCCATCCTAAGACTACTCCCAGCCAAGCGCGCTTAACTTTGGAGTTCTTTCGCATGGATAACCAGAAAAGAAAGTGTACTTTGTTGATATGAGTAGTACTTTCAATCCCTTTAAGCACTAGTCATATAAGCCCATCAATGGACCTCTTCAAGGGGATACCCCACCCGAATATCACATTCGGTTCAATTGAGTATTACACACCCCCACTTGAAGAATGCAACGTCCTCGTTGCGCCTGGCAGCATCCGACCGCAGCCGAGTGAAACCAGGAATCCTCCCCCGGTTGGTTGGTGCCTCGGGTACTCCAGACCACAGGCGCTCACCAGACGGTCGCAGGGTTGCTCTGATACCATTTGTAACACCCCGGCCCAAACCTAGGACCGTAAATATTAGCCACGGTAGCTCGCCAGGCTATATACTGGCCCCACAGACCAACACGAGTCCTTTCCAAAGCATTTTTTCCTCACTCATGCGCATACCGGGAACCTTCTCAGGAGGTCACCCATCCTAAGACTACTCCCTGCCAAGCACGCTTAACTTTGGAGTTCTTTCTCATAGATAACCAGAAAAGAAAGTGCACTTTGTTGATATGAGTAGTACTTTCAATCCCTTTAAGCACTAGTCATATAAGCCCATCAATGGACCTCTTCAAGGGGTTACCCCACCCGAATATCATATTCGGTTCAATGGAGTATTACAAGACACATTAATCGAATTTACATCGTACTATGTTAATATATCGCATGATTGGTTATAAATTGATATCCGTTCTTTATTCGCGAAATGAGGTATCACTTGAGTAGTAACATGTCTAATGTGTATATTGAAAGGTTATAAGCTTGTTTTATATGAACCTAATTGATTGTATTTGATATAAGTTTCTTATTGAGTTCCGATACTTATTCACATGTTAATGTATGGGTTGAATTACATAAGTCGCAAGTGTTCATATTACTTGATGTCTTGAAGTACATTGTAAGATTATTTGGTATTAAATTGCTTGGTTGTATATTCACATGTATGATATGCGTGCTTGAAGTCCAAGAAATTGGGCGGCACTTGTGTCGAGTTCGGAAATCAGTTTGAGTGGAAATACCCCCGGCTGGGCAACTGGAAGGGAAACCGGCTCTCGCCTCAAATAGTTTCCGAAGTTGACTAAGTGTTGATTGGATGTTTATCAAAAGTATATTGTTTCTCAATTAAGTTTGTTTGTAGTCCAAGAAATTGGACGCCTCTTACACTGAGTTCGAAAATTGGTTTGAGGGGAAAGACCCCCTCGGCCGGGCAACCGGAAGGGAGACCGGCTCTCACCACAAATAGTTTCCGAAGTTGGTTAAGGGTTGAGTAAGTCTTAGAAATCGAAGAGAAGAACTATTGATTTGGATTAGGTCACAGTTTTATTACATCTTTTGGTGATGTGTTGTTTTGCATGTGGAAGTCATACTATAAGCTGTTATATGACTCTTGTTCTCATCAAGACTGAGTCGCGTCTTGGTATGACCGTTGACTGCGCGTTTTCGGTCAGGTTTCAGATTGTCCGCCCTGAGTTGGGGGTATCTCGTTCCTAGCTAGTTCGAGTCTTGGGGGTATCCTGAGTTGGGGATACTTGTCAAATCGAAGAAGAATTATACCTCGAGATTCTCGCTAGATTTAGACTAGGATCGTATATCGTTTCGATCGTTCTACCAGGGGATTGTATTGGCTGAGGCTAAGTAGACTTGTTGTTGCTGCATAATGGAGTCGTCATATGAATCCTCCCATGTTGTGATGTTTGTTTGTATCCTTTCATGCCTGAGTTGGGGTTATGGATCGATATTGCTGATTGTTGTATCTAAGTTTGCCTGAATTGGGGTTAGACTTATATACTACTGATTGTATATACTTGCCTGAGTTGGGGTAATGTGTTATATACTGTTGATACGTGTTTAGATATACCTGAGTTGCGGTATGTTATCTATTTGCATGCGTATGTTAGGAAGAGTTATTTATGGATTACTTCACATGATTTATTTATGTTGGAGTAAGATGCTTATATCTATATGTTTCTGTGTTGTATGACAATAGGTGGGTATGAGAGCTCTAGTCACTCCCCACTGACTGTGGCGCACATGTTGTATGTGTGTAGGTACATGAGCTGTTTGCAGGGGGTTATGTTGAGGCTAGCGAGCGATGATCCAATCATCGATGACTTACCTTTATCGTGTAGCTAGACCTTAGACTTATGATTTCAGTATTTTGAGTGCCTGTAGGGATATGCTATTCTGGGCTGCTTTTGTTTGTACTTAAATACTTATTTACGTTATATCTTTCAAATGTTTAATATTGTTAAAGCACCTGACATGTTTTATTTAACTCGTAAAAAGTTTTAAATCCGCGTGTTTTTCATGCCTTTTGTATGTTTATATTTCAGCTGTCGCGAGGGGTTTTACAGTTTATAGGGTCTAGAATCGAAAAACATACCTCATGATACGATTTCGGACACGTGGTAAAAAAACAGGGTGAAATTAAAAATGGTCGCTCCGACCACCTGAAACAGCTCGAATTGAAGGGTATATAATACACGTTTTTTACGCCTCTAAGCTCCCGAAACGAAAATTATCGAAAATTGCAAGAATGGTTAATCAAGTCAGACAAAGCGGGCACAAAAATTTGCAAAAACATCAGAAGACATTTGACGTTAACGGTATGCTATAAACCGATTTCGGCCGAAAATCGGATAACCGTGTAAAAGTGATTTATAGTTGTTTATAGGGTCTAGAATCGAATAAGATATCTCATGATGCGATTTCAGACACGTGGTAGAAAAATACGCTGAAAAATAACAGTGGCCGCTCCGACCACCCGAAACAGCTCGAATTGAAGAATATATAATACACGTTTTTTAGGCCTCTGAAGTCCTGAAACAAAAATTACCGAAAATCGCACGGATGGTTAATCGAGTAGGATGAAGCGGGCACAAAATTTTTCAAAAACATCAGAAGACAATTGACGTTACCGGTATGCTATAAAAAAGTTTTGGTCGAAAATCGGAGAACCGTGTTAAAGTGATTTATAATTGTTTATAAGGTCTAGAATCGAAAAAGATACCTCCTGATACGATTTCGGACACGTGGTAAAAAACAGGCTGAAATTAAAAATTGTCGCTCCGACCACCTGAAACGGCTCGAATTGAAGAGTATATAATACACGTTTTTTAGGCCTCTGAGCTCCTGAAACGAAAATTATCGAAAATTGCAAGAATGGTTAATCAAGTTAGAAAAAGCGGCCACAAAAATTTTCAAAAACAACAGAAAACATCTGACGTTATCGGTATGCTATAAACCAATTTCGGCCGAAAATCGAATAACCGTGTAAAAGTAATTTATAGTTGTTTATAGGGTCTAGAATGGAATATGATATCTCATGATGCGATTTCGGACGCGTGGTAGAAAGACACGCTGAAAAATAACAATGGCAGCTCCGACCATCCGAAACAGCTCGAATTTATGAGTAATACACGTTTTTAGGCCTCCGAGCTCCCCGAAACGAAAATGTCCGAAAATCGGAAGGATTGTAAATCGAGTTAGATAAAGCGGACTCAAAAGTTTTTAAAACATCGGAAGACATATGACGTTACTGGTATGCTATAAACCAATTTCGTTCGAAAATCGGATAATTGTGTTAAAGTTATTTATAGTTGTATATAGGGTCTAGAATCGAATAAGATATCTCATGATGGATTTCGGACACGTGGTAGAATAACAGGCTGAAAAATAACAATGGCCGCTCCGACCACCCGAAACCGCTCGAATTGATGGGTAATACACGTTTTTTAGGCCTGTGAGCTCCCCGGAACGAAAATGTCCGAAAATAGCATGGATTGTTAATCGAGTCAAATAAAGCGGACTCAAAAATTTTCAAAAACTCCGGAAGACATTAGACTTTGCCTGTATGCTATAAAATCGGATAACCATGTAAAAGTTATTTATAGTTGTTTATAGGGTTCAGAATCGAATAAGATACCTCATAATGCGATTTCGGACACGTGGTAGAAAAACAAGCTGAAAAATAAAAATGACCATTCCGATCACCCGAAACAGCTCGAATTGAAGGATATATAATTCACGTTTTTTAGGCGTCTGAACTCCTGAAACAAAAATTACCGAAAATCGCACGGATGGTTAAGCGAGTCAGATGAAGCGGGCAAAAAAATTTTCAAAAACATCATAAGACATTTGACGTTACCGGTATGCTATAAACCAGTTTCAGTCAAAAAACCCCTCGCGAAAGCGGAAATATAAAATATACAAAGTACTAAAAATGCAGCGGAATTAAAACTTTTGATGAGGTAATTAAAACATGCGAGGTGCTTTAACAAACTAAACATGCGGAAGATGAAACATAAATAAGTATATAAGTACTATACAAAAGCAGCCCGGGATAGCATATCCCTACAGGCACAAAATACTGAAACCAAAAATCTAAGGTCTAGCTAACAACTGGGCACAAATCATGACGATGTAGGATCATCGCTCGCTAGCCTCAACGTAACCCCCTGCAAAACAGCATCAAGTACCTACACAGATACAACATGTGCGCCACAGTTAGTGGGGAGTGACTAGAGCTCTCATAGCCACCTAATGTCATACAACACCTAACATACATAAATATACAAGTATTATACTCCAACATAAACAATCATGTGAAGCATATATCTCAACTTCTCAAACTCTTATCATCATGCAAATACTATGGAAGGCTCTCCACCAACTTCGGAAACTATTTGGAAGGAGAGCCGGTTTCCCTTCCGGTTACCCGGCCAGGGGGTCTTTCAGTCCAAACCATTTACGAAACCAATTAAAGAGTCATCCAATGCCTTGGACGACCAATACTATAGTCAAAGTACTATACTCATCAATATCAACATACATATCTGACACTGTATCAACAAGCAGATACAAAACAACAGGTATAAAGGTTCAGAGGCGACATCCTAACGGATAACCTAGATACCAAACATCTAGGAAGTATATAACACCGTACCCCAACTCAGGCAAGTATATACAACATTCAGCAATATCAAACCATGACCCCAATCCCAGGCATGGAAGGAAGATACCAATACACACTACATGGGAAAACTCATATGATGACTCCATTATACAACAACAGCCAGTCTACTTAGTCTCAGCAAATACAATCCCCTGGTAGGACGATCGAAACGATATACAGCCCTAGTCTAAATCTGGCCATACTCTCGAGGTATAAACCTTCCTCGATTCGACAAGTATCCTCAAACCTAAGATACTCCCATCTCAGCGGACTATCTGAAACCTGATTTTGGAGGTATAATCCTTCCTCAATCATACCAAGACAAAATACAATCTTGGTGAGACAAAAGTCATATAACAGCTTATAGTATACATCCACATGCATAAATACACCTCAAAATACATAGGCACATTAAACTGTGACCTAATCCAAATCACAGTCTCACAAAAACACACCTCAAAATACAAAGGCATACTAAACTGTGACCTAATCCAAATCACAGTTCCACAAATACACACCTCAAAATATAAAGGCGCACTAAAACTATGACCTAATCCAAATCACGGTTCTCTAACTCCATTACTGAACTTCTCAATTCATAACCAATCATGCAAGCAACGTATATTCAAACCAACACTTAATTGACCCCGGGAATTAAGCCGAGGGAGAACCGGTTTCCCTTTCGGTTGCCCGACCGAGGGGTCTCTATCCTCACTCTATTCCCAAACCCAATATAGTGCCGCCCAAACCTCGGGGACTCCAAACATGCATACGAAGCATACGTAAAAAGAATCAATGCAATCCGACATGTGAATCAAAAGTTATAAGCAATTTATTATGCAACAGGGGCTCTCAGCCGGTCAGCCACAGGCTGCCGGTGGGCCGGCTGAGAGTCCAAGACTTCTCAAAAAAAACTTCAAAAATCAATAAGGGCTCTCAGCCGGTCAGCCACAGGCTGCCGGTTGGCCGGCTGAGAGTCCATTACTCCCAAAACCAACATCAAAATACCAAGAAGGGGCTCTCAGCCGGCTGGCCGGCTGACCGGCTGCCGGCCGACCGGCTGAGGGTCCTTCCTCAGTTTTCTTCAAATCCTCCTACGAGACTCTCAGCCGGTTGACCGGCCGCCGGTCAACCAACCGGCTGGGAGTCCCTGTTCCCAAAATCGCACATTTTGACAATTGAAATCGTTCCCAATCCTTTACCAATCCTTCCTAAACATGATTTTACGCAACACAACATTTCCCACATGTATATGACATCAATCAAACATAAGAGCATGTACACAAACACCGAATTCAAGAGTAAACAATAAATTCTCAAATTAACCGGTCTTAACATGTATACTCCTAAATTCACTTTCTCATCCAATTCTTCCTTAAATCTTCACAAAAATCAGTTTATATATCAATATAAGAACATTAAGAACTCAAAGACTATACTAATATTCATCAAACACAACCAAAATCACATAAAGTGCTAATTTAGACAAAAGGCCGAGTTTCTCATTATCGTCACCTTTACTTCGCGAATGCACCGGTTTCCTCTTTAATGATCA
Source organism: Silene conica (assembly GCA_029255685.2). Taxonomy (NCBI): domain Eukaryota; kingdom Viridiplantae; phylum Streptophyta; class Magnoliopsida; order Caryophyllales; family Caryophyllaceae; genus Silene; species Silene conica. The sequence continues at coordinate 47,143,549 of CM055312.2, read as the reverse complement.
CGAGCTCTTCCTCCGGGTTACTACAAGCACCACCTAAAAGCACAAGAACACTCATTAGAAGGCTAATTTCGTGATTAGGGCAAAACAGTCCCGAAATGATGTTTCACAAAATTGAAAATGAAAGTGATAGAAAGATCATAAATCTCGCGAGGATTCCGAATATGTAACTTTTACCTCGATACGAGTTCGGGAAGGCCTTGAGATGATGATTTTAAGCTTGAAAATGAGATGACAATGAAGTTGGGTGTTTAACAGTGAAATGAAAATAAGGGTGAAGGGTTGTCGATGGAAATGCCTTCTTTTAAGGGTTTAAGTTGTCCTTTTAAAAGCTTAAGTCGGGTTTGCTTTATTTAAGTGAAACGGAAATGTGAGACGGGTTGATATTAAATAAACAAGGCATCTCAAGATTAAATGATTTTTAAGACGAAACTTAACGGAAATCTTAAAAATATAAATTACGATTAATATTAAATTATTTTTAAATTCCGGAAATTACTTTATTTTAAAAAAAAATTCCTTACGAAAATACGGGATGTTACAACAATGGCCGCTCCGACCACCCGAAACGGCTCTAATTGATGGGTAATACACGTTTTTTAGGCCTCTGAGCTCCCCGGAACGAAAATCTCCGAAAATCGCATGGATTGTTAATCGAGTCAGATAATCGGACTCAAAAATTTTCAAAAACTCAGGAAGACATTTGACTTTACCGGCATGCTATAAATCAGTTTCGCCCGAAAATCGGATAACCATGTAAAAGTTATTTATAGTTGTTTATAGGGTTCAGAATCGAATAAGATACCTCATAATGCGATTTCGGACACGTGGTAGAAAAACAAGCTGAAAAAAAAAATGGCCGCTCCGACCACCCGAAACAGCTCGAATTGATGGGTAATACACGTTTTTTAGGCCTCTGAACTCCTGAAACAAAACTTAATGAAAATCGCACGGATGGTTAATCGAGTAAGATAAAGCGGGCACAAAAATTTTGTAAAACATCAGAAGACATTTGACGTTACCAGTATGGTATAAACCAGTTTTGGTCGAAAATCGGATAACCGTGTTAAAGTGATTTATAATTGTTTATAAATTCTAGAATCGAAAAAGATACCTCAAGATACGATTTCGGACACGTGGTATATAACATGCTGAAATTAAAAATTGTCGCTCCGACCACCTGAAACGGCTCGAATTGAAGGGTATATAATACACGTTTTTTAGGCCTCTAAGCTCCCGAAACGAAAATTATCGAAAATAACAAGAATGGTTAATCATGTCAAACAAAGCCGACACAAAAAATTGCAAAAACATCAGAAGACATTTGACGTTACCGGTATGCTATAAACCGATTTCGGCCGAAAATCAGATAACCGTACAAAAGTGATTTATAGTTGTTTATAGGGTCTAGAATCGAATAAGATATCTCATGATGCGATTTCGGACACATGGTAGAAAAACACGCTGAAAAATAAGAATGGCCGCTTCGACCACCCAAAACAGCTCGAATTGAAGGATATACGTACAATAGACGTTTTTTAGGCCTCTGAACTCCTGAAACAAAAAGTATCGAAAATCGCACGGATTGTTAATTGACTCAGATAAAGCGGGAACAAAATGCAGAAACATCAGAAGACATTTGACGTAATCGGTATGCTATAAACCAATTTCGGCTAAAAATCGGATAACCGTGTAAAAGTGATTTATAGTTGTTTATAGGGTCTAGAATCGAATAAGATATCACATGATGCGATTTTGGACATACACGTGGTAGAAAAACTCGATAAAAAATAACAATGGCCGCTCCGACCACCCGAAACAGCTCGAACTGAAGGATATATAATACACGTTTTTTAGGCCTCTGAACTCCTAAAACAAAAAATATCGAAAATCGCACGGATTGTTAATCGACTCAGATAAAGCGGGAACAGAAATTTGCAGAAGCGTCAGAAGACATTTAACGTTACCGGTATGCGATAAACCAATTTCTGCCGAATATCGGATAACCGTGTAAAAGTGATTTATAGTTGTTTATAGGGTCTAGAATCGAAAAAGATACCTCATGATACGATTTCGGACACATGGTAAAAATCAAGCTGAAGTTAAAAATGGTCGCTCCGACCACCCGAAACGGCTCGAATTGAAGAGTATATAATACACGTTTTTTAGGCCACTGAGCTCTCGAAACGAAAATTATCGAAAATTGCAAGAATGGTTAATCAAGTCAGAAAAACCGGGCACACAAATTTGCAAAAACATTAGAAAACATTTGACGTTATCGGTATGCTATAAACCAATTTCGGCCGAAAATCGGTTAACCGTGTAAAAGTGATTTGTAGTTGTTTATAGGGTCTAGAATCGAATATGACATCTTATGATGCGATTTCGGACACGTGGTAAAAAAACACGCTGAAAAATAACTATGGCCGCTCCGACCATCTGAAACAGCTCGAATTAATGGGTAATAAACGTTTTTTAGGCCTCTGAGCTCCCGGAAACGAAAATGTCCGAAAATAGCAAGGATTGTTAATCGAGTCAGATAAAATGGACTCATAAATTTTCAAAAACATCGGAAGACATTTGACTTTACGGGTATGCTATAAACCAGTTTCGGCCGAAAATCGAATAACCATGTAAAAGTTATGTAAAACCCCTCGCGAAAGCGGAAAAGATAAACACACAAAGTACTAGAAATGCAGCGGAATTAAAACTTTTTAACATAAACATGCGAGGTGAATTAAAACTGAAAACTGAAACTGATACAAACGGAAATAGATAAGTATAACAGTTCTAAGTACTGAAGCAAAATATATACAACAGCCTGGGATGGAACAACCCTACAGGCACTCAAAAGAAACAACAGTATCAAAACTAGAGTCTAGCTATCGTAAAGTGTAAGTCATAAGATGACAAGCGGATCATCACTCGCTAGCTCTCAGCAACTCCTGCCAACCTGCATGTACCTACATACATGTAAACATGTACGCCACAATCAGTGGGGAGTGACTAGAGTTCTCCCAGCCACCTTTTGTAACGACACGTAACATAACAATACAAACAGAATACTCCAAAATATATAAACATGTGAAGCATACAATATCTCAATAACTGAAACTCATATCATCATGCGATTACTAATGCAAGGCTCTCAACCAACTTCGGAAACTATTTGGAATGAGAGTCGGTTTCCCTTCCGGTTGCCCAGCCGGGGGGTCTTTCAGTCCAAACCATTTACGAAACTAATCAAAGAGTCACCCAATGCCTTGGATGAACAATAACAAAGTCAAAGAATCTTACTCATCAATATCAACATCTATATCTGACACTGTACCAACTCTAGGCCAGCAGATAAAAGTCAGCAAGTATAAGGTTCAACGGTCAACTTAAGACATAACCTAAATACCAATCATTCAGCAAGTATAAAGGTTCAGCGGTCAACTTAAGACATAACCTAAATACCAAAATCACAAGCAAGGACTCAGAGGCCAACTTAAGGCATAGACCTCCCAATCAACAAGACACTAGACTCAGAGGCCAACTTAAGGCATAGACTAGCACCCAAAAGTAAAGGACTCAGAGGCCAGCTTAAGGCATGTCCCTTCACTGCATCACAAGACAATAGACTCAGAGGCCAGCTTAAGGCATGTCCTAGCATCAACATCTGCACTCCGGGCAAGGTGTCAGTACCTTAGCTACCCCGTTGTGGAACTGTTCTACTCGTCAGACTCAGAGGCCAACTTAAGGCATGTTCCAACGCGATCACAATCAAACATGTCTGGGCTCAGAGGCCAGCTTAAGGCATATCCTAGACACGACAACCATACACATATAGGGCTCAGAGGCCAACTTAAGGCATATCCCCATATATGACAACAAGCTCATGTATTAAGCTCAGAGGCCAGCTTAAGGCATACCTTAATACGCATCAATACAATATCATTCAAATATAGAAACTAATTTATAGCTCTAATCTCTTATACTTCTAATCAACACTTAATTGTTCCCGGGAACTAAGTTGAGGGAGAGCCGGTTTCCCTTTCGATTACCCGACCGGGGGGTCTCTATCCTCTCTCCATTCCCGAGCCCAATATAGTGTCGCTCATCCTCCGGGGACCTCCAACACACATCAAAGGTACACGGAACGAATCTCAAACAAAACCGAATAACCGTTTGAAAGTTATAAACCAAACAATGAGAACAGGGGCTCTCAGCCAGTCCGGGACAGTCTGTCGGTCAGCCGGCTGGGAGTCCCTTCCCATGCCATTGCAAAAAAATCTGAAAACATTGAGAAGAGGCTCTCAGCCGGTGGATCGTCCGCCGGCAAGCCGGCTGGGAGTCCCTTCCCCTAAGCCCTTCTTCAAAACTTAAACAACAAGAAGAGACTCTCAGCCGGTGGACCGGCTGGCGGTCTGCCGGCTGGGAGTCCTTTCCCAAGCCTTTGCAAAATTCCACAAAACACCCAAGTGATATTCTGATTCGATCGACCGGCGGCCGACCCACCGGCTCAGAACCCTTTTCCTAAACTTCAGAACATTCAAAATCAACACCCCGACTCTGAGCCGGCCGACCGGCTGCCGGTCAGCCTACCGGCCCAGAGTCCCTGGACGAAAAATCGACATTTCCCTACAAGACTCAAATCATCTCAAATCGGTTCTAAACTTCTAAAATCACAACGTACAAAGATTACCCCGCATATATAATCATCATATACGTCAAAAACAAGTATTAAATCCCACAATTAAGCCTCAACAAGATTATTCTTTGTATTCGTCTTAAGCACATAAAATCTGAAATTTCATCATCTAAGCAATTATAACACAATTCAAGCATATGAAAGTCTTTCTTATGTATTCCTAGCATGTTACTAAGTCTCAACAACAATCCCAAACATGAAAATCAGAAACAAACATCATCTTAAGCAAGAAAAGTGCTAATATCACAATAAGGCCGAGTTTCTCTTAATTGTCACCTCTTAAGCGATTTTGATCAAATCTCCTCCTCAATAATGTAGCTATCCACGTTAGGGTCTTCTAAGCCTTCACCTACAATAAGAAAAACGGATTTAAGGAACTAAAACCGGATTTCTACCAAAATAGGCCATTTTTCAAGTTGAAGGAAATGGAAATTGGAAGAGATAGATGTCTTGTAAATTTCATGAGGATTCCAGAAATGTATACATTACCTTGGTTCGGAAATCGGATGATGACTGAAATTGGATTTAAAGATGGAGGTTTTAAGGAGAAAAATGAGAAATGAAGAAGCAGGTTCTTATTTTGTGAAAAATGAATGTGTCGACATTCACATATGAGGTTTAGGGTTTTAAGTGTCCTTTTCCGTTTAAATGGAAACGGGCTTTTGAAATATGAACGGGTCTTTATGATACGGATTAACTTGCCAAGTTATATTCGTCTTAAGGACTTAAGGTTCTTAAGACGGATCTTAACGATTTATTTAAAATACCTTCTCAATAAATATAAAAGTATTATTTTATTATTTAAAATAATTTAAACCTTTAAAATATAGTTTACAAAAATCCGGGAAGTTACAATCACCCCACCTTTCAAAAAGTTTCGTCCTCGAAACTTGAAGGCAGAAGTACGCACGAAAATAACTCTAACTTTCAAAACGTACCATACGGGTTATGGTAACCCAATCTTTATCTTAAAAAGGTTTTAAGAAACAAAATATTTCAAGGCACAAGTCTTGTCAATGGACATTGGGATTCTCGTTACGTATTCAAGAGTCCGACATTCCAAATATGTGACAAGTCCCAAATTTAAGTCAGTCAAAATTCAAAATTTTAGGTCGATTCGGTGTTGTCAAACACAACACGAGTTATCAGACGTCTCCAATAACACGTCGCAGTGGCAATCAACGCTGAAGTCTGTCAAACTTGTAAAACGTTCTGCTCTTCAAAAACAAGTTTTCTTCAAAATTAGCCTTTATTTTCAAATTCTTGAGAGAGTAAAATGGTAACAATGACCAAAAGTCACTTCTAACGGAAGAGGAAACAGTTTCAAATTCTCAAAACAATTAAGCTTTTTCCAAAATCAGCAATTTAAAGTTAACCAATAGGGAAACAAATTTCAAAAACAGACGCTTGAGAGCGCGGGAACAGTCGTAGAGATTGTTTACGACACGAAGGATTAGATGTTTCAAGCCTAGCGGCTGTCAGAACATAAAAGGAGGGTTGAAGGAACGGGACAACCACGTTGATGGTTAAAGAAGACGGTAACCTTTGCCAAACATGGGTACGCTAACCATTCAATCCCAATCGAAACATCCTTTCAACGATCCCTAGTATCTTCCAAAGAGACGTTTCCCGTGACCTCGATACTCACAATGGTCTCACGGTCCCTCTTACCCTTATCTCATCCACCAAACAAGGTATTCCTCAACAAGAAGGTTTCCAAAACACTTACTCAGTTCACACGAAAATCTGTTCAATTAAGGTTAAGGATCTCTCACTCGAGGTGGAAGCCTAAAACACGTACTCCAGACCAAGGTTCATGCACTTTCAAATCATAAACCAGAATTCTATCACCATAACTCCTCCCAATCAGTCAGGCCATGGCCGAAATCACCTATATCCTTTAGTCCTACGTAGTCCAGTTCTATCAAATTTACTCTATAGGAGTAATTCGAAATCCTAAGTTTCTTCAAAATCATCTACTACCATAAGGCGAGCATTCCAAGGTAAGGTCTCACTAAAGTAACAACTCCCAAGTCAAGCAAGTCTATGACTGGTTCTCATGACTAGTTCCTCAAAATGATCCCGATCTCAAAGTTCCTCAAAGTCTAAAGTAATATCATCCTTCCAGTTACCTACTCCCAAAAGTCTAGATATCCCACCTCAGATAGTTCTTCAATGACAATTCAACCAAACTCTCAGGCTATTAAACCCATATGATATACCTACTACACTTGCATTACGGTCCTCAAAATAACCATACTTAAATCAACGCGTTTCCGAACTTACTTCCCGATGAAGCATTCTATTCCATTCCCAAACCGGTGATGCATTCTAAATTTTTTAAAAACTCCGCAAGACATTTGACTTTACCGGTATGCTATAAACCAGTTTCGGCCGAAAATCGGATAACCATGTAAAAGTTATTTATAGTTGTTCATAGGGTTTAGAATAAAAAAAGATACCTCATTATGCGATTTCGGACACGTGGTAGAAAAACAAGCTGAAAAATAGCAATGGCCACTCCCACCACCCGAAACAGCTGAAACAAAAATTACCGAAAATCGCACGGATGGTTAATCGAGTCAAATAAAGCAGACACAAAATTTTTCAAAAACATCAAAAGACATTTGACGTTACCGGTATGCTTTAAACCAGTTTCGGTCGAAAATCGGATAACCGTGTAAAAGTGATTTATAATTGTTTATAGAGTCTAGAATCGAAAAAGATACCTCATGATACGATTTCGGACACGTGGTAAAAATCAGGCTGGAATTAGAAAGGGTCGCTCTGACCACCTCAAAAGGCTCGAATTGATGGGTATATAGTACACGTTTTTTAGAACTCTGAGCTCCCGAAACGAAAATTATCGAAAATTGCAAGAATGTTAAATCAAGTCAAGAAAAGCGGCCACAAAAATTTGCAAAAGCATCAGAAGACATTTGACGTTATCGGTATACTATAAACCGATTTCGGCCGAAAATCGGATACTCGTGTAAAAGTGATTTATAATTGTTTATAGGGTCTAGAATCGAAAAAGATACCTTGTGATACGATTTCGGACACGTGGTAAAAAAAGGCTGAAATTAAAAATGGTCGGTCCGACCATCTGAAACGGCTCGAATTAAAGGGTATATAATACACGTTTTGATGCGGGAGCATGCTCAAACTTTCCTAATAATAAGTCTAAATCAAGATTCACACCAAATGGGTTCGAACATGGATCCGTAAGATTATTCAAGTTAGCTTTACAAGGAATACAAGAAGATTCTAGATGGTTCCGGAAGACTTTGGATCATTCTTGGGTATTATTCCCTAAAGACTAGGAGAAGAGTGGTACAAGTAAAGCTTTGATCAAGACTAACCTAGGGCACGAGAGGGACATTGGGACGCGCGCCTATGCACAGTCACGCCTAGGGTTTCGGCCAAACTAGGGTTTTCTTTACTTTGTTTATTTTATTTGTGTTAGAATAAAAGAGATTAGGAAGTTATGTTTCCTAGTCTTAGTAGGATTAGTATTGGGTTTCCTAATTGTAATAGGATTCACGATCCTAAGTTTAGTAGGAGTCCTAGTAGAAGAAGGTTTCACAATTCTAGTGGAAGTAGAAATCCTAATTGTTGTAGGATTCATAGTTCTAGTAGGATAAGGAATCCTAATTGTTATAGGATTCATAGTTATATTAGGAGTAAGAGACTTAATCCTAGTCAAACTAGTGTTTGAACTTAAGTAGGATTACGAGTAGTTGTTCTAATCAAACTAGGATGTCTCCTAGACTTCTAGTAGGATTAGTTTCTCTATTTAGGGTTGTTTTAGGACTGTTATTAACACCTATAAATAGGTGTGGCAGCCGTGACAATTACCATACAAGTTAGAGTTGAGAATTCAATAAAAAGCATAAGTTTCTGTGTGAGCTTTTGTGAGATATTAATTAAGTTTGCGAGCTTAGTTTTTAGGATCGACTTTGCGAGGTTGATTTGCAGGGTGTTAGCCAATTCCATCTTTTGCGAGAGAAGGTTGAGGGTACATCATCTATCCATCGACAATCCATCATCCACGATTCATCAAGATTTCGTCCATCATCCATCGTTCACAAGCATCGTTCATCAAGATCGTTGTTCATTGTTTCGTTCATCATTATTGTTCACCTTTCATCATTCGTTCATCATCCATAGTCCGTTCATTATTTGTGTTATTATTCATTAAAGTTATTAACAAGTTCGTTATTGATCTTAAGAGTGTAATTCCGCTGCACATCGATTCTTAAGAAGGATCATCTACATCAATTCAAGCTAGAGATCCGCATCAAATTGGTATCAGAGCTTTCGGCTCTTGGTTTTAATATTATCAAGATCTATATTGGGAAGAAGTAATAATGGTGAATCCTAGTGAAAATAGCGATGCTACAAGCAAGCCATGGGAAGCCGGTCAAGAGGAAATCAAAGTTCAAATGAATCAAATGAGTTGCGTTCTCAAGAATATTGCTTCCATGTTAAACAAGAAGGGTTTCAAAGCTGAGGCGGATGATGCGTCGTCTAGGGCAAGTGACGGTGGGGAGGAGATTCCAAGAATCCAAAACAAGCAAGATGATGATCGCGGCCTAAAGTTGGATATACCCGAATTCAAAGGGAATTTGGATCCCGAAGAATTTCTAAATTGGATACGACAAACGGATAGAGTTTTCGAATACAAAAAATATGATGATAAAATGCAATTCAAGTTAGCTATTCTCAAGTTAACAAAGTATGCCTCTTTGTGGTACGAAAATCTCAAGAAGCAAAGGAAGCGTGACGGTAAATCAAAACTTCATTCTTGGGTTAAGTTGAAGAAGCACCTAATGAAGCGATTCCTACCTAAGGATTATAATCAAGAGAACTACCTTCAATTACAAGCCCTAAATCAAGGAGGGATGTCCGTGAATGATTACATTAAGGAGTTTGAGAAGATGTCCATCGTTTTTGATGTAGAAGAGAAAGAGGAACTAAGAGTGGCTAGGTTTATTAAAGGTTTAACACCAACCCTATCATCTAGTGTTGAGGTTCAAAACTATGATGGGTTTAATGATGTGTGTCGTTTAGCCCTAAAATTCGAGAAACACAATAAGAATCGTAGGACATATCCATCATCAAGAGGTATGACCCAAGGAGAGGGTTCAAGTTGTTGGGAAATGTGTCCTCAACAATAAGTGCGATCACGTAATTAAATCTCATAACAAGAATGCGCAAGGGATGATACGAATTATTAGTCAACTGACCAACATTAATCGGTAATGATTGGCTAGCTAGAGTTTGACATTACTGTCGTATGACGGTGGTGGTCAGTTGATCCCTTTAGGTCACACCTTTAGGACAATTCCCTTAATTGATAAAGTGATCAAATGTATATTGATACGATTTGATCATATTCCTTAAACTCGTATATCGAGAAATTAGAGGTTAAATCTTAATGTAAGATTTTTGTTTAAAATTGAAACGTGTCAATTGTTAAACATTAAACGATATTTTAAGATATCGTAATTAGAATGAATTGGGTTGAAATTAATACAAAGGTTGTAAATCGTATTGACGATAAATGATCATTTTACATTTGTAATTTCGAATTACTTATTAATTAATAAATATGATTTATTTATGTATAATATTTATATGATAAATATTTATATGTTTTAAATGTACTAAAACATATTATATGACATATAGGATGTCACACTTTGTATAAATTATACATTTTACAAAGTTGTAAAATGAAATCCTTTTTAAGGATTAAAGGGGCCGGTTAAGTGGGGTTGGTTGTGTGGGTTTAATGTACAAAACACAATCATTAAAAGACCACCTTGAGAACACTAACCTAGATGCTTCCCTAGTGTCTTGAGAAGTGAATGTGTTCCCCTTTGTGGCATCCCAAAACCGGCAACCCCTTCCCCATATACCATGCTTATAGTTATTTGATTATCTAAATAAGCATGCTTGATATATAAAGATATGTTATATTCATTCACTACTTCTTGTTGTTGTTGTTGCCCTAGCCGAAACACTACACAAGAAGAGAGAAAATTTTCTACCTCTAAAATACATATTATAAGATAATAATTTATACTAAGAGTAGTATTAAAATATAATTCTAATAAGAGTGATTAGAATTAGTTTAAGGAAGAAAACCGATTCCAAGTCTAGCATACAAAGTTTCGGTTCTTTTGGGGCTTGTCTTGGTGCATCCGGAGGAGGTATTCTATATTGGGTACTCGGAGGATCATCCTTGCAATATATTTGGACCGAGTGTAAGAACACGGTTTTCTCCTCTTTCCGCATTTTATTAGCATGCATAAGATCATAATAAACGAGTTTATTATCTTGTTAATTAAAAGGTTTGTTAGTATGACTAAATTAGTTTATGAGCAACTACTTAAACCTAACAATTGGTATCAGAGCAAAATGGTTGTTTGCATGCTTTCCGTTTCGTTTTTACGGAGTTATTATGATAACAAAAATAAAACTTGAATTTTCGTATGATATAAGATATGGACGAAATTATTTTAGCATGATACCTACTGTTTTCTAATATGATTTAGAATATTTGGAATATATTTTGCATGAATATTGATCATTGGTATTTTTATTTCGGTTTTTAATGCGTTTTAATGGTTAAAAATGATTAATTTTGGGAAAAATAGTTAAAATTAACTTCTGGCCGAGATTTTTCAGTATGATATCACATGTATTTTCTATAATATGAATATGATTTTTCGTAAATTATGGGCTTATAAATCGTGTGATATGAATTTTAATGGTTAAAATGCAATAAGATGAATAAAAATGGGTTAAAATAGTTATATTATGAATTTGACTATAAAAATTTATGAGGATGTCACATGCAATATTTAAAATTTATGTTGAATTTTCCAGAAATTTATCTCAAATATTGCAATATTATAGATTTTTAATGTAAAAATCGGGTAATTAGTGACATAATTTCGACTTTAATAGTTTAAGTTGGAATTTGGCCATAAAAATTTAACACGATGTCATATATATTATTTCCAGCATGTATAAAATTTTCGAGAATTTTATCTTATTTTATGCTTGAGAAATAATTTTAAATGTTAAAATCGTACGATATATGACGTAAATCGTTAAAATTTGCAAATGTTGTTAAATATGGCCGAAAATATAACCCATTTTAGTCATATGTGATATGTTCATCATGAAAATATTCTTGGGTGCCTAAAGTTTCAGATTTGATTTGTTTTGATTTAATTTTGTTTTGTTAAAGGTAGCATTTAAAATTAAATTAAAAGGAGGCATGCTTTAAAATTTCGGCTATGGGGCAATGTGCCATTTAATTTTCTGTCCATCTTGTGTTCTTAAAAAGGTTTTGGAAGGTATAAAATAATTATTAGTATTTAATTTGCATTTATGAAGTTAATTATTGAATTTTCCGACTTAAATTGCTCGTTTTACGTGTTATTTTCGAAATAATAATAAAACCGTTTAAAATACTAATATTTTAACTTTCTGAAAATTTTAAGAACATTCTGGATTTTTCAAAATTTGAATTTTGAATTTTCGAAATTTTAAATGTCTCTTTTGAATTTTATATTGTTTTTCCCGAAAAACCGAGTAATATCGATCAATATTAAAATATATTAAGTTAATTCATGTTCAAAGTTTGAGTAAGACTAAATTTTGAATCCTATGCGAGTTAGGATGATTAACTTAAGGATGAAAACCGTTTCATTTAATGCATAGTGTTGTTAAACGTTAAAACACGCAATTCCATAAAAACCGAGGTTTACGATAACTATTTAAATAAGTGTTTTAAATAGGACGATTTGGCTTAGGATTTGCATGTTAATTCATATTTATTTAAGCATTGCATATTTATATTATGAATGTCATGATTTATTTTTACGTAATTTTGGGAATTATGTAATTTACTTAGTATGGCCTAGTTTTTAATCGGTATTTCCCGTAATGTAAGGGGTTACCGATTCGGTTGTAATTTTGTGATCTCGTATCACCCAATTGTAATTTATTTCTATTTTATAATGTATAAAGTAGACTAGAAAAGTTGTAATTTTGTAAAATCCGGAGTTCCTTGAAGACGGTGCCATTCGGAAAGGAGTTCCGATCAAGACGGTGTTTACCTCGAAGTGCGTGCCGCGTGAAGTTCAAGGGACCAAAGGAGTTGGTTTCCGAATTTGTACTTTGTTATTTCTTTTCTAGGAAAGGCCATACTAGGGTTTATTTATGCTTTTATTTTGCTTTTTATATGTTTGCATGCATAGCCAAATCGACATACATCGTATCATGCATGTTTCGACCTAGTCGACCTAGTCTTTTATTTTATCGATAATTCACCGACTTAGTTCACTTATACGGAGATAGATAATAATTTGACTAGATCTCTTACATATAAACATTGAGACTTAGCCTTACCAAAAAGTACGGACCCATGAATCCCTTCTTCACAAGGACGTAGGCTCGGCTACACCGGGGTACTAAAATTGTCACGTTGGGTAAGTGGGGTAATAAGATTACACCTTGAAATTTGGTTGATCTCAACGAAAGTATTCGTAACCGTAGTTGCAATAAGTTCGGGCTAAAGATAATTTTAAGAAAATTGTCGACCGAGAGTTCTAAGAGTAGAACCGATTAAAGAGTTAATCCACCAAATTATACCGATACGGGTTGAATCGGCTACACCGTGCCCGGATTAGTATGGGTTTGGGTCTCGGGATTGTTTACTTAATTGGGTAAGAGATCATTAAGTAAATACATAACTAAACTTAAAGTTTTTAGTTTAAATTATGAATTTAAAAATGATGTTGTTTTCCTTTTATTGTTGTAGTTTAATTTTCAACATCGACTATGGCAACCAACGCTCCACCTCTCACTAACGTATCATGGCTTCGATCCTTTATGGATCGTTGCAAACTCGATAAGCATGGTTCCAATTTTAAGGATTGGGATGCGCAATTACAATTGGCCGCTCAAGGTGACGATAAGAGTCGTTACCTATCCGAAGCCACTCCTCCCGCTCCGACCGCTTGTTCATCGGTCCAAACTCGTGAGGCCTATGAAGCCTACATGAAAGAGTCCTCCGCTCTTAAAAATGTGCTCATCTTCTCCATGGAGCCGGATCTCCAAAGGAGTATGATTAAGTTGACCACATCGTATGAAATATACACCAAGCTTGCGACCATGTTTTCGCAAACTCCAAGGGTGATTCAATACGAGGCGGCTTCCGCCTTCTTTGACATAACCTTCAAGGAAGGGCAAAAGATAAGCCCTCATGTTCTCAAACTAGTTGAGCTCGCGGAGACTCTAAAAGCTCAAAATGTTGATGTTCCCGACTCTCTTATAATTGACCGAGTTCTTCACTCGCTCAATAAGGTTAAAGCGTATGCTCAATTCCGGGTGAATTTCAATATGCGAAACCAAGAGACCTCGTTAGACGAGTTGCATAAGATGCTAGTCCAAGCCGAAAGGGACATGGGACTTCATGAAAGTTCCACCAAAGATGTTTTGAACATCGAAAAGAAGGGAAAAACGAGCTTCAAGAGGAATGCCTCGAAAGGCAAGGGCAAGAAAACGTTCAAGCCCAAAGCGACCAAAGAAAAGACCTTTTCGAAAGGCGCTTCCACCTCGTCTTCGAAATCCGAAGACAAGTGCCATTATTGCACGAGGATCGGTCATTGGAAGAGAAATTGCCCCAAATTCTTAAGCGATCTCAAGCTGGAAAGGTTCTTGCGGTGGGTTATAATTCTCGTTTAAACTCATGTTATTTTGTCAACTTTTGTATGGCGATACAAGTTGTTGACTATCACCCCTTTTAAATTGTTTTAAAAGGGCGCCTTATGATGATAAGGGCAAGGAAAGGGAAGCGTTAAATTCCTTACTTGGATGGCTCCGGTAGCATCCAATTGATCGAAGACTTGAAGAGCTAGGCTCTAATTTTCATATCGTCTTCTTTCATATTTTGCATTTATTTATGGAACAATTTAAATTTCTTGTAAGACAAGGATTAAAATCCTAATACAATGGTTGTAATTTTGGATATTAGTGACTTGGTTTTCAACCCAAGTCACTACTTTTGTTCTTAATCAATGTTTTGATTTCTCAAATAAATTGCATGCATTATTTAAACATGAATGATAGTGATTTAGTCACGCAATAAATTTTGATACGATCAAGTATAAAAGAATCAAAGAGTTGATTAAAACGGAGAACTACACCCCATGAGATAGATTCAATCAAAATGAGACTATATCAGTTCATTATAAGATTTTCATTTTAAGTGAAAATGAGAATGTATTCATCACACCTATCAAACTTCAAACATTCAGATACATTGGTTAATCGAAATAGCTATCCTTAAACGAATAAAGGTTATTGTTAGAAGGATAGAGTGGGAGAATATATTTCGCTCACAAACCAATGATGAAAATAAAGGAAGGATCTTAGAGAAGATTCCTTACTTGGGAGTCTTAAGAAGAGCCCTAAATGATTTGAAGAAACTACGAGAGGACACTGAAGAAACTACGGGAGGACACTCGAAGAAAGGTTCTTTGTGTTCATTGTTTCATAGAGAGGAAACTTGAAACCCCGTATAAAATCGGAAGGAAAACGGTTCCTTAATAAATGATTCTTCTAAGTTTATAGGATAAAAGAGAAGAAATCATCTCAATCCTCTCAACGTAGTTATAAAGGAAATAATCATGTCATATTCGTCTCGAGGAAACGAAGACATGATAAGAGGGTGATGATTGATTGAATGGAAAATAGATCACTATAGGGATAGTGATAGTGATAATGATTCGAGTAATAGTTTAACATGCGAGAAATGAAAGGTTCATTTAAGATATCGAGAGATATTGATTTTAGTGGGAGCGATTTTCATAAAAAGAATTAAAGCCTACCATTTAGAGAGAATGGGTGATTCTTTAAAGAGTAAAGAATAAGAGGTTTTCAATTCTAGATGATCAAATACTTTATATCATAAGATGATGGAGCTTGATGGGAAGGTTTATTATATGGATAATAAAAGGTCGCCCACTTGAAGTTAGAATGGTTGGTTACATTATTCATAACGATGAATGAAACCATTACCAAATAGCCAAGATGAGTGAAAATTATTAAAATGATGAAATCATAAATAAACTACAATATAGATTTCAGTACATAAGTGACTGTAGAGAGTGATTTTTATCCCTCCAGTATATTGATACGTCACAAGTTATAAGATAACAGTGGGAGCTTTCCTCCGGAAAGGAAACTCAAAATCTAGAAAGAGTTCTAGAAATGTACTCAAATAGAATCATGTTATAAGGGATAATATGAGAATAAAGGAGACCAAAAGTTGTAAGTTTTGCTATTATGAATAAAGGTTATTCGCAAAACACTAATACAAATAGATGATTGTGCATCAAAATGCAATGTAATAGTGTTGACTATTGTTGCACGACAACATCATTTGAGTTATTAATAACTCAAAGTAAAAGATACTTTGTCAGAATCCAAATGGGTTGTATAAGACAATATTGAACCCCATAAGTGAACTGGATTGACTTAGTATAGCCCCTAGCCGCTTACATGAGGTGACGTCTCAAAGCGACTAGAATGTGAGGCGATTGATGGCAAGTTCAAATGCCATAGAGTCATATGTGATGACTAGTCGATCACACAGGCAGACTGTAAGAGACACTCTGTCGGGCAATGTGACCGCTTATAGAGTTCTGGAAATTTTATAGCCGGGTCGTGGCGAGAGCTGCTATAGTATTCTTGTGAGTCAATTCTTTGACTAAAGACTACTCTCCCAAGATGGTACAGTTTAGGCATAACTTTGATCCATTCTCTACGACTTTTCGTAACTGGAGTCAAATGGGATTGTTTTGGGTTGTGACTGACTGTGACTGGTTGAAGGAAGTAGTGCGATAGAAATTGTCCACCCCTTGTCAGGGTTGTTCAAATCTCAGGGCCACTCGAGGAGTAATTAACTGGAAATGCGTGGCCACGCTCGGAAGGTGTCTATGGTAGATAATTCCGGTCAGACAGTTATTCTCCAGATCGAGGAAACCATTCATGATATGATCAAATGCAAGAACGACCAGAGAGAGACATCTTGCATTGAGTGGGAGATTGTAATAGGACAAGAGAATTGGTGACGCACACTTGTCGAGGACAAGTGGGAGATTGTTGGGAAATGTGTCCTCAACAATAAGTGCGATCACGTAATTAAATCTCATAACAAGAATGCGCAAGGGATGATACGAATTATTAGTCAACTGACCAACATTAATCGGTAATGATTGGCTAGCTAGAGTTTGACATTACTGTCGTATGACGGTGGTGGTCAGTTGATCCCTTTAGGTCACACCTTTAGGACAATTCCCTTAATTGATAAAGTGATCAAATGTATATTGATACGATTTGATCATATTCCTTAAACTCGTATATCGAGAAATTAGAGGTTAAATCTTAATGTAAGATTTTTGTTTAAAATTGAAACGTGTCAATTGTTAAACATTAAACGATATTTTAAGATATCGTAATTAGAATGAATTGGGTTGAAATTAATACAAAGGTTGTAAATCGTATTGACGATAAATGATCATTTTACATTTGTAATTTCGAATTACTTATTAATTAATAAATATGATTTATTTATGTATAATATTTATATGATAAATATTTATATGTTTTAAATGTACTAAAACATATTATATGACATATAGGATGTCACACTTTGTATAAATTATACATTTTACAAAGTTGTAAAATGAAATCCTTTTTAAGGATTAAAGGGGCCGGTTAAGTGGGGTTGGTTGTGTGGGTTTAATGTACAAAACACAATCATTAAAAGACCACCTTGAGAACACTAACCTAGATGCTTCCCTAGTGTCTTGAGAAGTGAATGTGTTCCCCTTTGTGGCATCCCAAAACCGGCAACCCCTTCCCCATATACCATGCTTATAGTTATTTGATTATCTAAATAAGCATGCTTGATATATAAAGATATGTTATATTCATTCACTACTTCTTGTTGTTGTTGTTGCCCTAGCCGAAACACTACACAAGAAGAGAGAAAATTTTCTACCTCTAAAATACATATTATAAGATAATAATTTATACTAAGAGTAGTATTAAAATATAATTCTAATAAGAGTGATTAGAATTAGTTTAAGGAAGAAAACCGATTCCAAGTCTAGCATACAAAGTTTCGGTTCTTTTGGGGCTTGTCTTGGTGCATCCGGAGGAGGTATTCTATATTGGGTACTCGGAGGATCATCCTTGCAATATATTTGGACCGAGTGTAAGAACACGGTTTTCTCCTCTTTCCGCATTTTATTAGCATGCATAAGATCATAATAAACGAGTTTATTATCTTGTTAATTAAAAGGTTTGTTAGTATGACTAAATTAGTTTATGAGCAACTACTTAAACCTAACACAAGTAACCAATACAACCCAACAAAACCCAAAGAACCGGTCAAGGACGAGCCTAAGGATAAGGGGAAGGGAGTTATGGTCGAAACTAAGGGGAATCCTATGAGACGTTGTTTCAAGTTTCAAGGGTTCGGTCACATATCCCATGAGTGTCCACAAAAAAGAGCTTTAACCATCCAAGAGTTACAAGACCTTATCCCAAACTTCATTATACCCGAAGAGGAGTCGAAGGGCGCGGAGGTCGAGGACACGAAGGGGACGGTTGATGTTGAACCGGAGAGTGAGAGTGAAGGTGAGTGTTTGGTCATTAGGAGCCTTCATATCGAGGCAACTAACGAAGAAGCTGAACAAAGGGAGAAGTTGTTCCATACAAGATGTATGATTGGAGGGAAGAAATGTGATCTAATAGTGGATAGCGGATCATGTACAAACGTGGTTGCTAAGGGGTTAGTTGAAGAACTAGGGTTAGCCATTAAAGCACGATCAAAGCCTTACAAACTACATTGGTTGGATGGAGACAAAGGGGTGAGTGTAAGGGACCAAGCGTTGGTAGGCTTGAGTCTAGGTCCTTACAAGGATGAGGTGTGGTGCGATGTAGTGCCTATGAGTGCGTGCCATGTGTTGTTGGGCAGGCCTTGGCAATTCGATCGTGATGTCACACATGATGGGAGAATGAATATCTATCGAGTTGTTAAAGATAAGGTTACCTATAACCTAAAACCTATGACAACTACAAATACCAAAGAATCCCAATATAAGGAGAGCTTATTCATAACCCTAGGGGAGTACATGGAGGGCCGTGTTCGTGAGGGCGAAGAACGAAGGGTGGATGAAGAGGCTAGGAGGGAGTTAGTTGAGGAGGTGCATGATGAAGGGATTGATCATGGTGAGGCCGAGAATCTTGGAGGAGATGAGGAGCGTGTGCCAAGCGTAGACAAGGAGTCCATAATTGCGATCGTGGATGAAGAGCTCGTTGGTGTAAGTTCGAGTCTAGGTCAAGAGGCAAATGTCGTGGGTCAAGATGAGGAAGAAGTCGTGCACGATGGGGAGTGTGGCGTGAGGAAGGAGGCTAGTAACCCTAGTTGGAGTTTAGATGGGAATTCTATGAATATTAAGGATGCTACTACTTCAAATCCTACGATGAGTAGGAATAATATTACTATAAAACCTATGCTTTACAGGTTATAATTACAAAGAACTTAGAATAGAGCAAGGGACAAGGAAGAGAACGAGATTAAACCGAATTGGAGAAAGAAACAAGAGGTTCGAGTTCACTCTAAATTTCCTAAGCCTATGGAGCCAAAGTTTATCCGTGAAGCACAATGGTGGAGTGGAAATGGTTCGACCAAGAATAGCACATGTAACATCCCGTATTTTCGTAAAATATATTTTAAAGGTTTAAATTATTTTTCGGATAAAATAATATTTTTAATATTTATTGCTAAGTTATTTTAAAATATTCCGTTAAGATCCGTCTTAAGAACCTTAAGTCCTTAAGACGTAATAACTTGGCAAGTTAAGTCCGATTCATAAAACCCGTTCACATCTTGTAACCCGTTTCATTAAACGGAAAGGACAACTTAAACCCTAAACCCAATTCATTATGTCGACATCCTTCATTTCACAAAAATAAGAACACTGTTATATTCATTCTCATTTCCCCTTCAACTTTTCAATCTTTAAATCAATTTTCAGAGATCATCCGATTTCTAAACCAAGGTATGTTATACATTTCTGAAATCCTCGCGAAATTTTCAAGACATCCGTCTCTTTCAATTCCATTTTCGTCCAACTTGAAAAATGGACTGTTTTTGGTGAAATCCGTTTCTAGCTTCTAATAATCGTTTATCTTGTTGTAGGAGAGGGTTTAGAAGATCCCGAGGTGGATAGTTTCGTGATTGAAGAGGAGCTAGGAGCTTAATCGCTTTAGAGGTGACGATAATGAGAAACTCGACCTTTATTTGTTATAATAGCATATTTCATGGTTTTGATGATGGAAGTTTCTGATTTTGTACATTGTGGTTGTTGTTTGGACTTAGAAGTATGCTAGGATTGCCCATGTATGATGTTCATATGCTTTAGATTGTGTTTCACATGCTTATAGAATGATTTTCAGAAATTGTATCCTTAAGACGAATATGAGATATGTTTCTAATATGCTTTAATGGTGGAAATTGATGCTTGCTATTGAGTTGTATAAGTCTTATGTATGCTGGGAATTGTTTGTTGGTAGCAATTTTGGAGTTGTAGTGTCGATTTCATAGGAGTTTGAGTATATTGCGTTTTGCGATTTTTAGGCACGGGGACTCTGAGCCGGTCGACCGACCGGCCGCCAGTCGACCGGCTGGGAGTGCTTTATGAGGTGTTTCACGTGTTTGAATTTTAGGGAACTTGGGTGCCCAACCGGTAGGCCGGCTGCCTGCTGACCGGCTGGGAGCCCCTTTGTATTGTTGTGCGTAAAGTAAGTTTGAAGGAATGGGTTCCCCAGCCGGTAGGCCGGCTGCCTGTCGACCGGCTGAGGGCCTTTATATGCTGTTTTTGATTTTAAGGAATTGTAAGAAGATGGGTTGCCAGATGGTCAGCCGGCCGTCTGCCCCTGACCGGCTGGGAGCCCCTGTGCACTTTAAATTGGTTTATCTTTTGATCGGTTGATCGGTTTTGTTTGAGATTCGTTCCGTGTACCTTGTATGCGTGTTTGAGGTCCCCGGAGGATGGGCGACACTATATTGGGTTCGGGAATGGAGAGAGGATAGAGACCCCCCGGTCGGGCAACCGAAAGGGAAATCGGCTCTCCCTCAACTTAGTTCCCGGGATCAATTAAGTATTGTTTAGATGCATAAGAGATTAGAACTATAGGTTAGTTATTATCTTTGGATGATATTGTATTGATGCGTATTAAGGTATGCCTTCAGTTGGCCTCTGAGCTTAATACGTGAGTTGTTTGTCGCGTGATGGGATATGTGTTAAGTTCACCTCTGGACCCATTACGTGTTTTGCTTATGGCGTGTCAGGATATGTGTTAAGTTCACCTCTGGACCTGACACGTGATCGGTTGTCGTAGATCGGGATATGTGTTGAGCTCACCTCTGGACCCGGTGTGCGATAACTGTGTATTGGGATATGTGTTAAGTGCACCTCTGGGCCCAATACTTGTTTGTGGCAGTGGGATATGTGTTAAGTTCACCTCTGGACCTATTGCTTGTGTATGTATGTTGGGATATGTGTTAAGTTCACCTCTGGACCCGACATTTGTTTATAGTGGGATATGTGTTAAGTTCACCTCTAGACCCATTACTGAGTTGTGTATTGGGATGTGTGTTAAGTTCACCTCTGGACCCTTTACTTGTATGGTAGTGGGATATGTGTTAAGTTCACCTCTGGACCCATTGCTTGTGATTATTTGATATCAAGGTCTATGCCTTAAGTTGGCCTCTGAGTCCTTGTTTGTGAAACTGATTTAGTATATAGGTTATGCTTAAGTTGACCGCTGAACCTTTATACTTGCTGTTTTGCATCTGCTTGCCTACTGTTGGTACGGTGTCAGATGTAGTTGTTGATATTGATGAGTATAGTACTTTGATTATAGAATTGTTCATCTAAGGCATTGGATGACTCTTTAATTGGTTTCGTAAATGGTTTGGACTGAAAGACCCCCCGGCCGGGCAACCGGAAGGGAAACCGGCTCTCCTTCCAAATATTTTCCGAAGTTGGTTGAGAGCCTTGCATTAATAATTGCATGATGATATAAGATTCAGATACTCAGATTTATATGCTTCACATGTTTATATATGTTGGAGTATACTGTTTATATATATTTCTTACGTGTCGTTACAAAAGGTGGCTAGGAGAACTCTAGTCACTCCCCACTGATTGTGGCGTACATGTTTACATGTATGTAGGTACATGACAGGATGGTTGATGGAGGGTTCACATGGAGCTAGCGAGCGATGATTCTATTCATCGATTTTGACTTACACATATGCGTTAGCTAGACTCTAGACTTTTGATTTGGTTTTGAGTGCCTGTAGGGATGTGCCATCCCAGGTTGTTGTATATATTTACTTTCAGTACTTAGACAGTTATACTTATCTATTTCTGTTTATGTCAGTTGTTTCCGTTTCGGTTTCAGTTTTTTAATTCACCTCGTTTTTATGCATGTTAAAGTTTAAATTCCGCTTAGATTTTGGCATGTTTTGTATGTTTTATTTCCGCTGCGACGAGGGGTTTTACAGTTGGTATCAGAGCAACCCTGCGACCGTCTGGTGAGCGCCCGTTGTCTGGAGTACCCGGGGCACCAACCAAGCGGGGGAGGATTCCTGGTTTGGCACGGCTGCGGTCGGATGTTGCCCGGCGTAACGAGGACGTTACATTCTTCAAGTGGGGGTGTGTAATACTCCATTGAACCGAATATGATATTCGGGTGGGGTAACCCCTTGAAGAGGTCTCTTGATAGGCTTATTTGACTAGTGCTTAAAGGGATTGAAAGTACTACTCATATCAATAAAGTGCACTTTCTCTTCTGGTTATCCATGCGAAAGAACTCCAAAGTTAAGCGTGCTTGGCTGGGAGTAGTCTTAGGATGGGTGACCTCCTGGGAAGGTTCCCGGGATGCACATGAGTGAGGACAAAATGCGCTGGAGAGGGCTCGTGTTGGTTTCTGGGGCCAGTACATAGCCTGGCGAGCTACCGTGGCTAACATTTCCGGTCCTAGGTTTGGGTCGGGGTGTTACAAGTGGTATAAGAGCATTATCGCTCCCGACGCACTCATGTGACCCCCAACCTTATCTTGACCATAAAATCGAATAATGAATGAGAGATGAGGTAGATCTAAGGATTTATATTGTAGTCTAACTGTGATTGCTAATTGCTAAGATAACACTTGCTTTTCTTTTGAAGGATGGTGAGGACTACAGCTGCTGAGAATACTATAATGCAAGCACTTCATCAGTTGCTTGAGAACCAGAGACATCAGGCTGAGACTGTTCCTCCTCCTCCTCCTCCGCCAGGCAATGATGCCAACCGGCCTGGTAGCTTCTCTTGGATAGCATCACAAATGTCCAGGAGCCACGTGAAGACTTTTGGAGGCGAAGTTGATCTTGTTGCTCATTCTGGATGGTTCCGTGAGATGGAGAAAAGCTTCACCATGTACTCGGTAGTGAGAGAGGATAGAGTGAGGCTAGCCACTCACTTTTTGACCTTGGAGGCCGACAGATGGTGGGCATTGACCGGACCGACTTTCATTCTGGATCCTTATTTGACTGGGAGGTTTTTAAGGATAGGATCGAGACGAGATTTTATCCTAAGGAGCTTAGATCACATAGGCTTAAGGAGTTCATGGACTTGAAGTAGGGAAAGATGTCCGTATAGGAGTTCACCGACAAATTTAACTAGCTTGCACATTTTGCATCGAGATTTGTGAGGGATGAGGCTGAGAGAGTTTACTTCTATCGAGGGAAGTTCGGGCCTCGCATCGAGAGTATGGTACGCCGTGACTCGACTTCTTTCGTGGAGGTTTATGATGATGCTACTTGGGCAGAGAGTTCCATTCGAGCTATAGATGCTGAGACCCGAGTTGCTGCTACTAGTGTGTCTTCACACCAGAGGTCTATCTACAAGGGGAAGAGACCGTTTGTTCCATCTACTTCTGCACCTTCTTCTCAGAAGAAGCGATTTCAGAGGTTCTTTGCACCGTTTGCTAAGACCATTGTTCACACGGATAATGCTTCTAGTGTTTGCCACCGTTGTGGTAAACCGTCTCATCCGGGTTTTGACTGTTTCAAGAATGCCTATAAGTGTTTCACCTGCAATGGATTTGGGCATAGGTCTTATGAGTGTCCTGAGAGGAACACCGCACTTGGCAAGGCTGCCACTGCTGCTGCAACTACTGGAGGAGGCAAGGCGAAGGGGAAGATCTTTGTTATGACCAGAGCAGAGGCTGAGGCTCATCCCGACATCGTTGCTGGTATCTTTTCCGTTCTTGGCGCTGAGTGCCTGATTTTATTTTATACTGGTGCTTCTCTATCGTTCATATCAACCCAGTTTGCCGACAGACTAGCTCTGGAGTCTTCTGTTGTTGAGGAGACTTCTATCTCATTGCCTTCGGGAGATGTTTTCTCCTTCTCTTCTTCCCATAGGGATATTCCGATTATTATTGGTTGTGCCACATTTCCAGCGGACTTACTGAGATTTCCTCTCGAGGAATTTGACATTATCCTCGGTATGGATTGGTTATCGCGATACCATGCTCGCTTGAGCGTCGCGACCAGAAAATCTTCTTGAGGAGTTCTTCAGGAGTTCGTGTTTCCTATAGGGGAACTCGCCCTAAAAAGGGTGTTCGTGTAATCTCATCGATGAAAGCTTCTCATCTTCTAAGGAAGGGTTGCCAAGCCTTCCTGTGTGTTGTTTCAGCTACAAAGCCATCGCTACCGAAGCTTGAGGATGTAGCTATTGTCCGTGAGTTTCCAGATTTTTTTCCAGCGGAATTGCCAGGGATACCGTCTGAGAGAGATGTGGAGTTTACCATTGAGCTTGTTCCAGGTACCGAGCCTATATCTAAGGCTCCATACCGTATGGTTCCACCTGAGTTGAAAGAGTTGAAGCAGCAATTAGAGGAGATGATCGAGAAGGGATTTATTCGACCGAGTGCTTCTCCTTGGGGTGCTCCAGTGCTTTTCGTGAAGAAGAAAGATGGTTCCATGACACTTTACATTGATTACAGGGAATTGAACAGAGTTGCTGTGAAGAACAGATATCCTTTGCCTAGGATTGATGACTTGTTTGATCAGCTAAGAGGTGCTTCCAGATTTTCGAAGATTGACCTTCGTTCCGGTTATCATTAGATTCCAGTGAGAGAGGCTGATATTGCGAAGACTGCTTTCCGTACTAGATATGGACACTTTGAGTTCGTTGTCATGCCTTTTGGTTTGACGAATGCTCCTGCTATCTTCATGGATCAGATGAACAAGACGTTCAATGAGTTTCTAGACACTTGTGTTTGTTGGGTTTTTAGTTACTCAAAAACTAAATATTTAGTCATACTAATGAAATACTTCAATTAACATTTTAATTAACTCATTAAGTGATCTTATGCATGCTAATAAAATGCGGAAATGGGAGAAATTTCGAGTCCTTACACTCGGTCCTAATGCTAGCAAGGATGATCCTCCAATGTTAAACAAGAACACCTCCTCCAAGATGCACCAAGACAATCCCTTAAAGAACCGAAGCCTTGTATTTGCTAGACAAGAAATCGATTTCTCCTTAAATAATTCTAATCTCTCTTATTAGAATATCAATACTAATATTATAACTTATTATTATTAGTATTGTTATTATTATATCACAATAATAATATTAGAGGTTTTGTGTTGTATTATTTTCTTACACTAAGAAAAATTTCACAAGCATTAGGGATTAGAATGAATATGCAAAATGAGTATCATATACTATTTAAGTGGGTGGTGTTTGGGGTGTGGTGATGGCCGGGTATCGAGGGGAACAAAGGGGAGACAACTCTCTAACTCATGCTACTTAGGGTGGCCTAGATTGTGTTTCCAAGACACACCTTTAAACATGATGATTAAGGTGTGTTTAATACACAATAATCACCTTCAACCACTCCCACCTAGCCGTCCATTTTATCACTTAAAATGGAATTCATTTTATAATTTGTCAATTGTTTAAATTGTACAAAGTATGACATTTTAATGTTACTAGGAATACAATTATAATTATCTTAATATAAATATTTATCATATAAATATTGTATATTAAATAATTCATATTTATCAAATGACATGTAATTCGAAATTAAAAATATAAAATGAATAATTTATCGTCAATACGATTTACAACTTTTGTATTAATTATAACCCGATTCATTCTAATAACGATATAATAAAATATCGTTCAATGTTTAACAATTGACACGTTTCAATTTTAAACATAAATCTTACAATAAGATTTAACCTCTGATTTCCCGATATACGGGTTTAAGGAATATGATCAAATCGTATCAATATACATTTGATGATTTTATCAATTAAGGGAATTGTCCTAAAGGTGTGACCTAAAGGGATCAACTGACCACCACCGTCATACGACAGTAATGTCAAACTCTAGCAAGCCAATCATTATCGATTAATGTTGGTCAGTTGACTAATATAAATCGTATCATCCCTTGCGCATTCTCGTCATGAGATTTAATTACGTGATCGCACTATTATTGAGGACACATTTCCCAACAATCTCACACTTGTTCTCGACAAGTGTGCGTCACCAATTCTCTTGTCCTATTACAATCTCCCACTCAATGCAAGATGTCTCTCTGAGGTCGTACTTGCATTCAATCATATCATGAGTGGTTTCCTCGATTTGGAGAATAACTGTTTGACCGGAATTATCTACCATAGATACCTTCCGAGCGTGGCCACGCATTTCCAGTTAACTTCTCCTCGAGTGGCCTTGAGATTTGAACAACCCTGACAAGGGGTGGACAATTCTATCGTACTATTTCCTTTGACTAGTCACAATCAGTCACAGCCTGAAGCAATCCCATTTGACTCCAGTTACGAAAAGTCGTAGAGAATGGATCAAGGTTATGCCTAAATTGTACCATCTTGGGAGAGTAGTCTTTAGTCTAAGAATTGACTCACAAGAATACTATAGCAGCTCTCGCCACGACCCGGCTATTATAAAATTTCCAGAACTCTATAAGCGGTCACTTTGCCCGACAGAGTGTCTCTGCAGTCTGCCTATGTGATCGACTAGTCATCACATATGACTCTATGGCACTTGAACTTGCCATCAATCGCCTCACATTCTAGTCGCTTTGAGATGTCACCTCATGTAAGCGGCTAGGGGCTATACTAAGTCAATCCAGTTGACACCCGTCGTTGAGGGGTGCCAAAGATAAGATTTATAAAACCTCAGCTTAAACTTAGATAGGATAAGTCAAGGGTCGAACCACAGAGAGACAAGGTTAATTATGTTTGTGAATTTAAAGTCTATTGCAAGTAACCAAAAAGGGGGGGGGTTGATTTGAGATTTAAACTAATAACTAAAAGGACAAAATAAACAAGAGAAATAAAATAAGGGAAAAAGGAGATTAGGAACTTTGGTTCCCCATGGTTAAAACAAGTCAATGAAGGGTAAAATAATCAAATAACACAATCCCAAGGAACAAAGAATAAACCTTTAGGTCAATATACTACCCAATCCTTACGGTCTTAGGGTTCCTACAAAAGCACTAAACTTTCGTTCATATGGCAATCCCAAAGTTGTTGTTAAACTAATCCTAATAATCTTTCAATCCTAAGGATTAGTTCACCAACAACAATGGGGGATTAGTAATTCAATCATTAAACTTATCAAAATCAAATCTTTACCATGGTTCCCCTAATTCCTAATCACAAGAATTAGCTATGCATACTCTTAATTATGAAACTAACAATAACTAAGAACATTAAAGGAATTAACATAATTAAAGATGACAATAAAAGGGAAAACATGAATTAAAGAACAACAATAAGATGAACAACAAGATTAAATTAAAAGGAAAGATTAATTGTAGCAAACTTACAACTTAATTGGAATTCAAGAACAAAGATGAAAACTTGGAATTAAATCTCTTTCTAAAACTATGGAGTTCTTCTAACATGAAATTGCTTGCTAAAAACTTGTCTAACATAAAGTGCTTGTCAATAAAAATTACTTGACCTAATTGAAGAGTTTAGGTCTCCTTAAATAAGAATCATTACAAGATTAGGAAAGTAGAAACACGAAACAAAAGTCCCGGGTCAGCTTCTGGTCGGTCGACCTCTGATGCGGGTCGGTCGACCGCTTCAGGCGCTGCTGGGCTTTTACGCAAATTGGGCTTCGGTCGGTCGACCTCTCTGATGGGTCGGTCGACCGCTTCTTGTTCGTTCCAGCTTTAATCTGGCCCAATAACAACACTCGGACGTGCAATCCGGATCCTTGCTCCGCATTAGTACTCAAAACAGCTTCCGAAAGGCAAATAAGGTTCAGTTTTGCTTACTTCCGCGTATTCCTACATATAAAACATAGAAATGCCAAAGTAAACCGTTTCGGGAGAAATAGCAACTAAAAGTCACGAAAATGTAAGAAAATACGTGCCAAAAGAATAAATAAAATGCATAAAATAGGCACGTATCAAACTCCCCAAACCAAACCTTGCTTGTCCTCAAGCAAGTACTAAGACTCAAAAAAAAAAGAAAACCTTCTAATGGAACGAATTTCACACTTTTTACAACCAAACACAACACTATGCCTAACCAATTTAATGCAACCTTCAAATATAATCAAACATAATGTCAAGAGCAAAACGAATTGGGTATGTTGGAATAACATGCTAAAATTTCAACCTTGCAAGACTGATTCTAATTGGACTCTCGCGGTACGCTCGAGACACTCATGAAAGCAAAGGGGTCAAATGTATATGTGAAAGATAAGAAGATAAATAAAAGTAAAGACTCTCACCTATCTGCGACCCGTAAGAACATGCCTGCAATCTAACATGAATAGAATCTCTACAACCGTACATATGCATTCCCACACTAGATAACCATGACACATGCCGAGGCAATTTTGGAATTGTGAGGCTAAGGGTAAGAAGGGGTTAAAATAAGTTATGGGAAGAGGGGTTAAACCGAGCTAACAACCGTCTATCCATACTATAAGATCACTTCTTATTATTTTTCCATACATGCCAATGCTCAAAGTTTTGGAGCAAAAATTACAATTTCTCCAATTTTTCTCTCTTTTTTTTTCTTTCTTTTTTTCAGAAATATCCTGTTCAATGGTCCTGGTCGACCGACCCAGAATGCAGGTCGACCGACCAGCCTTGAAAACAGGCTGTTTCGTTTTTTCTTCTTCTTTTTTTTCATTTCTTTTCTTATCATTTTTTTCTCGATATATTTTTTTCTTCTCATTTTTTTTTCTCTTTATATTTTTTCTTTCCATCACTCTCACAAAATCACGAGTTATCAATGAAGCACAACCAAAGGATAACTAAAACAGTCCCATCACTATATTACTAGCTCGGCTAGGGTAGGCAATTTTTGGATGTAGCAAATGGGTAAAAAGGATTCAATTTGGCTATGTGAGAATAATGGGGTAAAATGAGAAAGAAGGACCTCTACCACATGTGTCAACAAACCACAAATCCGAATGCATACAAGTATTAAGTAGACAAAATTCATGTTTATGCACATTGATGTGACATGCCTCAAGAGGAGAAACTACTCACAAACCTACATGAGATCGGTCATGGATGTCACCGATTTATTAAGCTCTAATCCTTAGAATATGTAGTAGCTTGCCAAGAAGAGAGTCAAGTCTAATAATTTAGCATGAAATCAACAAAAACTCGTAGATAATGCAAAAGACTAGCTTGAAAATTTTTTGAAAAATGCAAGGCAAGGCAATATGTGATATGTGAGGCATAAATTGTATTCGTCCGTTCCGACTCGACCTAAAAACTTAAGACAGAGAAGAACGCGCGACAGGGAAGAACACGCGACAAAAGAGGATGAAAACAAGAAAACCACCTAAAGGAATGAAAAACAAAAGACACAAAGACAATTGCATACTCACAAAGGAGTATGCACACACCCTCCCCAAACCAAAACGCACAATGCCCACATTGTGCTCATCAGCATACAACCACAGCAGAGGGATAGGGGTAGGCGGAAAAGAAACAAACAAAGGAAGGAAAAGGAAAAAGACTAGAAATTACAAAAAGAGTCTATGGAGGAAGAATAGGAAAACTGGAAATCTAGAGGGAAAAACTGGAAATCTAAGGGAAAAACTGGAAATCGAAAGGGAAAATAAAAGAAAAACTACTTACAAGATGGAGGGACCTCCCCAAACCGAACCCCAAAGAGGGTATGGTCAAGCATGTCCCTATCCCTCTGAGTCGAAATCCGGCTCAGAGTCCTCTCCTCCTTCCTCCTCCTCGTCCTCCTCTTCAGAACCTACGCCTCTTCCTGAGGCAGAGCCTGAAGCTTCACCGTGGACACGACCGCCTGCGAGAGGTGTGTACCAGGTGGGGTGAGTCCATGGGCCGGTTGGGAGCCTATCTTGAGTGGCATACTCTTTGTAAACCGGATATTGGCAAAGACTATCGTTCAACTGTTTTTTGTTGAACTGTCTGCAAAGGCCTGCCATCATTTGTGGCAAAGATCTGTCATCAACATAAGGAGGAACATAAATATAGGAGCAGCAGTAAAATCAGATGGGTACCCCGTCCCAGATGTGGTATGGTGGCCACCGGGAGCAGGGACCCTATGGCCTCTAAAGGCGCCTCCCCTAAGTGGGAGGCGGTAAGACGGGAGTAGTGGTCGGGGCTCCCCTACAACAGTAAAGAGGGGTAGCATAGGGGAAGCCATGGTGATGGGGATGCGATCACTGAGGTAGGTGTCTACCTTCTAATAATCTCTCCTGTCCACCCAATGCATGGACCTGACATAAGCCATGTCCATGAACCGGGAGGGAGTGTCAATCGCATCCTCATAGCGAGGGAACTGGGTGACAAGGGAGCGGGCTAATCGAGTGACTAGCCCGCCACAGACAATGGTAGTCAAGGAAGTTCCCTCGCCCACCGACATGAAGTGAGAGGCGACCAAAAATGCAGTGTTATAAAACTGCTGACCCGTACGTCTGATGTTAAGATAACCAGACAAAATGGAGAGCTCAATGTTGTTAACATTTTGAGACTCTTTGCGGCCGAAAACAGTGTTGGCCAACAGACGCAAATAATAACGGGGGGCGGGAAGGTGAACGGTACTGTTTTTCTTCTTCCCATCGCTGGAATCAGAAAGACAGGATCACAAATCAGTATACGACCCCGTGGGGTCATCAGTAAGACCCGTAGAAGATAAGCCTAAAAACTGAGCAAATTGGTTTAAAGTTAAAGAAAAAGTTTCATTGAACAAACGAAAAGAAATGCAAACATTATCATAGCCGGGGTGATATGCTCTAATATCAAAAGTAAAGGAAGAAAAGAACTCAAGAGTAAGCAAGGAATAGGTGAACTCATCCATAGTGACGAGTCCTGAAAAACCCGTCCCATCTAGCAAGGACACCACCTCATCATGACATCCCAAGGCTTGCAAGGTTGGGACACATAGGAACCGGGTCGCCACTACCAAGCAATAAGCGGTGAGATGGAGGAATCGGGCTTTCTGAGCCGGAGTGCTGAAAGTGATTTGCGGATAGTTGGGTAGACTATCCATGTCTTGCACCGTCAAACCTCTCGACCTAGGAACATGACCTCTCGAGGTGCTTGCACCCGAAGTGCGGGAGCGCTTTCCACCTTGATCACGGCTAGACATTGTAAATCTGAAAAGTTCAATAAAAATATAAGTCTTGTGTGAATATGAAAACATTTCTTTAACAAATTTAGGAACGAAAATTGCAAAAACAGAAACTCCTGTAACAGACATGGGTCGGCCGACTTCACGGTTAAGTCGGTCGACCATTTTCGCGAGATAAAACAGAATTCCTGTAGCATAACAGGTCGGCCGACCGCAAACCTAGGTCGGTCGACCAACTATCGAAAGAAAATTCAAAATCTGCAAAAAGGAAACTCAGGAAAAACACAGTTTTGGTCGGCCGACCTCAGTTTTGGGTCGATCGACTGACTATCGGAAGAAAAATGCAGAATCTGTAAATTACGAAACCCAGGAAATTCAAATTTTGGTCGGCCGACCTCCGTTTTGGGTCGGTCGACCGTGAACAGTGTCAGAGTCGAAATTCCGGGGCTGAAATCGTGCGGAAAATGGCATAAAAATTGAAAGGAAGAATTAAACTAACCCTAACAGCACGAAATCACACACAAATTACAGATCTAGGCATATAAAATCAAAAGGAAGAAGAAAACTAAGAGAAAAACACAAAAACAAGCATGGGAACGAAATTTAAGAGCAAAATTGAACTCAAAAAGACAAACTAATACTACCTAGAACGGAATTAAGATGATATAAAACGAAAAAGAAAGAAAGAAAACTAAGAAAAACATACCTTGAAGGAGGAAATTGAAAGAAAGCAAGTAAATTGGTGAAGGATGAAGAAGGTGGGTGTTTTTTAGGGTTTTAAGAGAGAAAAAGGGATGCAGGAGGTGTGAGCAAATGAAGGCAAATATTGTGTTTTCAAAACACAAAACACCCGTGACTTTGACTCTAAAAAAAAACCGGAAAAAACACGCGCGGTCGGTCGACCGCAATACTCGGTCGGTCGACCTCCGTCCTTTTTACCTGTTCTGCAAATTTTTACTTAACCTGTCAGAAAATATTTAAAGCTGCCAGTTGGTCGGTCGACCTAGTAGTTGGGTCGGTCGACCGCTTGTACTGACGAATTCTTTTTATTTTTCTGCAGAAATTTCAAATTTCATCAAGGATAAAACGGAAAATAAAAAAAACGTAATCTTAAGCTAGAGCACGGGTTGCCTCCCGTGTAGCGCTGGTTTAAGAGGTCCCGCACGACCTTTTTACCTATCGAGGAGCATCCTAAAAGGGGTCAAAGTAAGAAACTTCGACCTTTCCGACAAATTCGTTCTCTCCTCTGAAGTGCTTCACATATTGGCCATTGACTTTGAACCTCTCACCAGATGAGGTTTCTAATTCGATTGACCCGAATTTTGAGACAGCTGTGATGGTGTAGGGTCCGCTCCACCTGGATTTCAGCTTACCAGGAAAAAGACGAATACGAGCATTAAAAAGCAACACCCTATCATCTACCTGAAAATCACGCCTAATGATTCTCTTGTCATGCCAGCTCTTTGTTTTCTCCTTGTAAATCCTGGCATTGTCATAGGCTAATAACCTGAATTCTTCTAACTCATTGAGCTGCAACAAACGTTTCTCACGGGAAAGATTAGGGTCTAAATTAAGATCACATATAGCCCACCAAGACTTACGTTCTAACTCTACTGATAAATGACAAGTCTTACCATAAATCAATCGGAATGGTGACATTCCTATTGGGGTTTTGAACGCGGTTCTATAGGCCCATAAAACATCATCAAGTTTTAGGCTCCAATCTTTCCTAGACTTAGAAACTACTTTGGCTAGGGTCTCCTTGAGTTCTCTATTAGAGATCTCAACTTCACCACTAGTCTGAGGGTGGTAAGCTAAACCCCTACGGTGTTGGACACCGAATTTATTTAACAAGTCACCTAAGCGTTTCTCCTTAAAATGCATATCTCCATCACTTATGACAACCCTAGGGACACCAAAACGAGGAAATATGATTTTTTTAAACATCTTTATAACAGCCTTTGCATCACAATGGGGAGTAGCAATAGCTTCTACCCACTTAGACACATAATCAACAGCCACAAGAATATACCTGTTACCTTGACTACTAGGAAAAGGTCCTTGATAATCAATGCCCCAGACATCAAAAATCTCTACCTCTAAAATACCAACCTGCGGCATCTCATGTCTTTTTGAGACATTCCCAGTTCTTTGACAAGCATCACAGTTACCTACAAAATTCCTACAGTCAGCATGCAAAGTAGGCCAATAAAAACCAGACTGTAATACCTTGGCCACGGTCCTAGATGGACCGTGGTGACCACCATATGCAGAAGAGTGACATGCTTCCAGAATGTCCTTCACCTCCCATTGGGGGACGCATCTCCGGATAAGTCCGTCTCCGCATTTTTTAAAAACATAAGGGTCATCCCAAAAATACTGTTTTGCATCGAACATAAATCTCTTCTTTTGTTGCCATGACAACTCAGGAGGGATTTTACCTGTGACAGCAAAGTTAGCAAAATCAGCATACCAAGGAGGGGGATAAGAACCTGAACTATTAATGATAAATAAACTCTCATCAGGAAATGAATCATCAATAGGTAAAGAATCTTCCCCATCAGTCAACTGTAGGCGAGATAGGTGGTCAGCTACCACATTTTCCGCGCCTTTCTTGTCCCTAATCTCAATGTCAAACTCTTGGAGAAGGAGTATCCACCTTAAAAGCCATGGCTTTGAATCCTTCTTCTGAAAAAGACCTTTCAAAGCTGCATGGTCAATGTAAATAATTACCTTATTACCTACTAAATAGGACCTGAATTTTTCTAAGGCAAATATGACAGCTAGCATCTCCTTCTTAGTAGTGAAATAGTTGACTTGAGTCTCATCTAGGGTGCGGCTCGCATAGTATATAGCATTAAGAGCCTTGTTCTTCCTTTGACCTAGCACAGCACCTACAGCGTAGTCACTAGCATCACACAAGATCTCAAATGGGAGATCCCAATCTGGTGGCTGAATGATTGGTGCTGAGATCAAAGCTTCCTTCAACCTGTTAAAAGCTGAAAGGCACTCATCAGTAAAGTCAAAGATGGCATCTTTAAGAAGCAATTGTGTAAGCGGTTTAGCAATCTTAGAAAAGTCCTTAATGAAACGCCTGTAGAAACCTGCGTGTCCTAAGGAACTTCTCACCCCCTTAACATTAACAGGAGGGGGTAATTCCTCAATCACCTGCACCTTTGCTTTATCTACATGTATACCTTTATCAGAAATTAGATGCCCTAACACTACCCCTTCAGTAACCATAAAATGACACTTTTCCCAGTTTAAGACAAGGTTTACATCAATACATCGCTGCAAGACTTTATCAAGATTAGCTAGGCATTGATCAAAAGCATTACCATAAACAGAGAAGTCATCCATAAATACCTCCATAATGTTTTCTATAAAGTCAGAAAAGATACCCATCATACACCTCTGAAAGGTAGCAGGAGCATTGCATAACCCAAAAGGCATCCTGCGATAAGCAAAAACACCCTATGGACATGTAAAAGTAGTCTTACTCTGATCATCAGGATGGATGGGAATCTGGAAAAAACCTGAATAACCATCTAGAAAACAGAAGAATTTATTAGAAGCCAGTCTTTCAGTCATTTGGTCAACAAAAGGAAGGGGGAAATGGTCTTTCTTGGTGGCGGCATTTAACTGTCTATAATCAATGCACATCCGCCACCCAGTTACAACTCTAGTTGGTATTAACTCATTTTTATCATTCTTAACCACTGTGGTTCCTCCTTTCTTAGGAACCACCTGAACTGGGCTAACCCACTTAGAGTTGCCAACTGAATAGATAATACATGCATCAAGAAGTTTCATTACCTCAGCCATAACCACATCCTGCATCTTAGGATTCAACTTACGCTGTCCCTGTCTATAAGGCTTATGCCCTTCCTCTAACTCTATTCTATGCATGCAAACATCAAGGCTTATGCCCTTAATATCATCCAAAGAATAACCTAGAGCTTTCCTATTCTTTTTGAGAACAGTCATTAAGCCAGAAAGTTGGTCAGGACTAAGTTTAGAACTAACAATCGCAGGGTACTGTTCAGTATCATCTAAGAAAACATACTGGAGATTAGGAGGAAGTGGCTTACGCTCTGGTACCTTTACCTCAACTGCCTGAACAGAATCAGTACTAATAGAATAGCACATGTTTACAAGATTTGCAGTAGCTAGGCTTATGAGCTTCTCATTCTCTTCTTCAGTGAACTCATACTCCTCTTCCTCTGCTTCTATTTCATCCATCTCTTTAGCATCTTCAGCTGGATTACCTGCACACTTATCCAAAATTGTTAGATCATCTAAGGGATCCTTGGTCAAGGATTCCCTCCAATTAAGGATAACATTCCTGTCTATAATATCAATGGAGCAACAAGTATCATCAGTAGGAATAGTTGCCTTATGGGCAAGACTAAACTCGATAGTGTCATCTCCAATCTCTAAGGTAATGGTCCCGCGTTTGACATCTATTACAGCCCCAGCTGTGTGTAAAAATGATCTACCTAAAATAATAGGTATTTGACTATCCTCAGCAATGTCTAAAACAACGAAATCCACAGGAATAAAGAACTTTCCCACTCTTACTGGGACATCCTCCAAGACCCCTAATGGTCTTTGGGTTGATCTATCAGCCATCTGTAGGGTAATATTGGTGACTTTAAGTCTACCTAAACCAAGTCTTTCACAAACAGAATAAGGTATAACACTGACACTAGCCCCTAGATCACAGAGGGATTTCCCTATAACATGATTACCTATGGTACAAGGGATAGAAAAACTACCTGGGTCTTTTAACTTGGGTGCTATATTATTTTGTGAAAGAACATAACATTCTTCCACAAAAGCAACAACACCGTCGTCCTGAAAATTTCTCTTACGACTCAAAATATCTTTCATGAATTTAGCATAAGAAGGTACCTGGGTAATTAAATCAGTGAAAGGGATGGTTACCTCAAGATTCTTCACCATCTCCAAAAACTTACCAAATTTCCGATCCTCTTTTGAATTTTTCAGTCTTTCGGGATAAGGAACGGTGACATTAGCCATAGGATCAGCAACCTTTGGCTTTTTCAGCTGTAATATTTCGGTGAGGCCTTGAATGAAGGAGGAATCCAGCGATTCCGGAGTCAAAACAGCACTCTGCTCAGGAAAGTTGGTCGGTCGACCTACAGCAGCTGTCGGCCGACCACTCTCTGCTACGTCTGAAATTTTCTTTTCTCCAGAATTTGATCTCACGTCAGGAACCGAGGTCGGTCGACCTACAGTAGGGGTCGGTCGACCTCCTGTCCTGTTGACGGGATCAGATTCTTTGTTTTGAGCCTCGGCAGAATCGTCTTTTTGGGTTGATCCTTCACAAACACGGCCACTCCTAAGATTGATGGCGTTCAACGTCTCCATGGGTCCCTCACAACTAGCTGGAGAGCTTGTTATTCGGTTGGCTATGTTTATCAAGTGTTCTTCAAAAGCCTTTGAGGAGGCCATTTGAGCCTTTCCCATCTCTATAACCTGTTTTGTTAAAACATCAACAAGAGCTCTCAAGTTCTCAATCTCACCCGTGCTGTCAACCGTAGTAACTAGGTTCGCACTTTCAAGCTTCAGCTGGGTTGCCTCAAGCTTTTCAAAACGGGCTTCAACTGTTGTCTCAAGAGCCATCACTCTATTCATCTCCACATTCAGCCTCCGCGAATTCCCACGTGAAGTCTTAAAAGCAGCCCTATGCACCGCCATGTCTTCAATAGTTTCCCAACCCTTCATATGGTTGGTGTTATTCTGAAATATCCCATTGGCGGCCGCATCAAGAATCATCTTATAATCATCGTAAAGTGCGTTGTAAAATTGGTTACACAGGTACCATTGTTCAAAGTTATGGTGAGGGATAGAACGGACCAATTTCTTGAACCGATCCCATGCTTCACAAAATCCTTCATCAGGTCCTTATTGAAAGTTACGGATTTGGCTTCTCAAGTCTTCGGCTTTTGCAAGAGGAAAGTATTTCTTGTAAAAAGCCAATGCTAAGGAAGTCCAATCCGTAACCTTCTAAGTTGCCCTATCAAGGTAGCGGTACCAATCTCGCGCGACATCTTTTAATGAGAACAGGAACATCATTGCCAGCACCTCATCTCTAGTCACCCCGTCAGGTATGGGTATGGCACAACAATAATCCGTGAAGGTTGTAACATGCTTCATTGGATCTTCGTCGGGTAGACCAGAAAACTGACTCCGTTCCACCATAAAGATATTATTTGGGTGGAGCACAAAGGAGCCAGTGGTGGGGGTAGGCAAGGCGAATCCCTTCGGTAAATCTTGAGCCTTTGGCTGTAGGTGGTCATAAATAGAATCCATATCTAAACAAGAGAGTACTCAAGCCTTCCTCTCAAAAACCTGTCTTCTAAAACAAAACTAGAAGAAAAGGTAAGAAACGGTCTTAAGGAACGTAAGTTCCTTAAGACAAGGAAAATAAACTAAAAATTAACAAACAAAATTATACCGTCTCCCCGGCAACGGCGCCAAAATTTGACACCCGTCGTTGAGGGGTGCCAAAGATAAGATTTATAAAACCTCAGCTTAAACTTAGATAGGATAAGTCAAGGGTCGAACCACAGAGAGACAAGGTTAATTATGTTTGTGAATTTAAAGTCTATTGCAAGTAACCAAAAAGGGGGGGTTGATTTGAGATTTAAACTAATAACTAAAAGGACAAAATAAACAAGAGAAATAAAATAAGGGAAAAAGGAGATTAGGAACTTTGGTTCCCCATGGTTATAACAAGTCAATGAAGGGTAAAATAATCAAATAACACAATCCCAAGGAACAAAGAATAAACCTTTAGGTCAATATTCTACCCAATCCTTACGGTTTTAGGGTTCCTACAAAAGCACTAAACTTTCGTTCATATGGCATTCCCAAAGTTGTTGTTAAACTAATCCTAATAATTTTTCAATCCTATGGATTAGTTCACCAACAACAATGGGGGATTGGTAATTCAATCATTAAACTTATCAAAATCAAATCTTTACCATGGTTCCCCTAATTCCTAATCACAAGAATTAGCTATGCATACTCTTAATTATGAAACTAACAATAACTAAGAACATTAAAGGAATTAACATAATTAAAGATGACAATAAAAGGGAAAACATGAATTAAAGAACAACAATAAGATGAACAACAAGATTAAATTAAAAGGAAAGATTAATTGTAGCAAACTTACAACTTAATTGGAATTCAAGAACAAAGATGAAAACTTGGAATTAAATCTCTTTCTAAAACTATGGAGTTCTTCTAACATGAAATTCCTTGCTAAAAACTTGTCTAACATAAAGTGCTTGTCAATAAAAATTACTTGACCTAATTGAAGAGTTTAGGTCTCCTTAAATAAGAATCATTACAAGATTAGGAAAGTAGAAACACGAAACAAAAGTCCCGGGTCAGCTTCTTGTCGGTCGACCTCTGATGCGGGTCGGTTGACCGCTTCAGGCGCTGCTGGGCTTTTACGCAAATTGGGCTTCGGTCGGTCGACCTCTCTGATGGGTCGGTCGACCGCTTCTTGTTCGTTCCAGCTTTAATCTGGCCCAATAACAACACTCGGACGTGCAATCCGGATCCTTGCTCCGCATTAGTACTCAAAACAGCTTCCGAAAGGCAAATAAGGTTCAGTTTTGCTCACTTCCGCGTATTCCTACATATAAAACATAGAAATGCCAAAGTAAACCGTTTCGGGAGAAATAGCAACTAAAAGTCACGAAAATG
Organism: Silene conica; assembly: GCA_029255685.2. Classification (NCBI taxonomy): domain Eukaryota; kingdom Viridiplantae; phylum Streptophyta; class Magnoliopsida; order Caryophyllales; family Caryophyllaceae; genus Silene; species Silene conica. The sequence goes on along the minus strand of CM055312.2, from coordinate 47,104,340 downwards.
TAAGAAAATACGTGCCAAAAGAATAAATAAAATGCATAAAATAGGCACGTATCACCAGTTCACTTATGGGGTTCAATATTGTCTCTCACAACCCATTTGGATTTCGACAAAGTATCTTTCATCTTGAGTTAATCATAACTCAAATGACATTGTCATGCAAAAATAGTCAATACTATTTCATTGCATTTGATGCACGATCATCTATTTGTATTAATGTTTTGCGAATAAACCCTTTTATTCATGATTGCAAAACTTACAAATTTTGGTCTCCTTCCGACTCATATTATCTCACATAATATGATCTTATTTGAGCACATATCTAGAACCCATTCTAGATCTTGAGGTTCCTTTCCTGAGGGAAGCTCCCACTGTTATCTTATAACTCGTGACGTATTGATATACTAGAGGGATTAAAGAATCACTCGGAATTATCTAGTCACTTATCTGCTGAAATCTATATTGCAGTTATTAGTGATATCATCACCCTTATTATTTTCAAACATCTTGGCTATTTAATCAAGGTTATTCATATCTAACCATTTTGATTTCTAATGGGCGACCTTTTATTATCAATATAATAAACCTTCCCGTAAAGCTCCATCATCGTATGATATAAGGTATTTGATCATCTAGAATTTCAAACCTCTTATTCTTTACACGTTAAAGAATCACCCATCCTCTCTAAATGGTAGGCTTAATTCTTTTAATGAACATTGCTCCCACTAAAATCAATATTACTGGATCTCTTAAATGAACCTTTCATTTCTCGCATGTAAATCTTTCATTTATATCTTGAATCATTATCACCATCACTATCCCTATAGTGATATATTTTCATTCAATCAATCATCACCCTCTTATCATGTCTTCGTTTCCTCGAGACGAATATGACATGATAATTTCCTTATAACTACATGAGTTCTTCTCTTTTATCTTATAAACTTAGAAAAATCATTTATTAAGGAACCGGTCTTTCCTCCCGTATAGATAGATGATTTCTCCTCTATTATCTTATAATCCTTAAAAAATCATTATCTCAAGGAGTCGATATTCCTTCCGAATTCGTACGGGGTTTCATGTCTCCTCTCTTTGAAACAATGAACATAAAGAACCTTTCTTCGAGTGTCCTCCCGTAGTTTCTTCAATTCATTTAGGGCTCTTCTTAAGGCTCCCTTGTAGGAATCTTCTCAAAGATCCATTATTTTTATCATTGGTTTGCGATCGAAATATTTTCTCCCACTCTATCCTTCTAACAATAACCTTTATTCGTTTAAGGATAGCTATTTCGGTTAACCAATGCATATGAATGTTTGAAGTTTTATAGGTGTGATGAATACATTCTCATTTTCACTTAAAATGAAAATCTTATAATGAACTAATATTGTTTCATTTTGATTGAAAGTATCTCATGGGGTGTAGTTCTCCGTTTTAATCAACACTTGATTACATTATATTGATCGTATCAATGTTTATTGCGTGATTAGATCACTATTATTCATGTTTTAACAAGGTATGCAATTTATTTGAGAAATCAAGACATTGATTAAGAACAAAAGTAGTGACTCGGGTTGAAAACCAAGTCACCAATATCCAAAATTACAACCATTGTTTTAGGATTTTAATCCTTGTCTTACAAGAAGATAAATTGTTCCATAAATAAAATGCAAAATATGAAAGAAGACGATATGAAAATTAGAGCCTAGCTCTTCAAGTCTTCGATCAATTGGATGCTACCGTAGCCATCCTAGTAAGAAACTTCACGCTTCCTTCTCCTTGCCCTTATCATTATTCGGGGGTGGCCCTTTAAAACAATTAAAAAGGGTAAACATCAACACATTTGTATCACTATACATAAGTTGATAAATGACATGAATCATAAACGAGAATTATTACCTACGGCGGTTGCCTTCCCATTTTTGAGATCGCTTAAGTATTTGGGGCAATTACGCTTCCAATGACCGATCCTCGTGCAATAATGGCACTTGTCTTCGGATTTTGAAGACGAGGTGGAAGCGCCTTTCGAAAAGGTCTTTCTTTGGTCGCTTTGGGCTTGAACGTTTTCTTACCCTTGCCTTTAAAGGCATTCCTTTTAAAGCTCGTTTTCCCTTTCTTTTCGATGTTTAAAACATCCTTGGTGGAACTTTCATGAAGTCCCATGTCCCTTTCAGCTTGGACGAGCATCTTATGCAACTCATCCAACGTGGTCTCTTGGTTTCGCATATTGAAATTCACCCGGAATTGAGCATACGCTTTAACCTTATTGAGCGAGTGAAGAACTCGGTCAATAATGAGAGAGTCGGGTACATCAACGTCTTGCGCTTTTAGAGTCTCCGCGAGCTCAACGAGTTTGAGCACATGAGGGCTTATCTTTTGTCCTTCCTTGAACGTAATGTCGAAGAAGACGAAAGCCGCCTCATATTGGATCACCCTTGGAGTTTGCGAAAACATGGTCGCAAGCTTGGTGTATATCTCATACGATGTGGTCAACTTAATCATACTCCTTTGGAGATCCGGCTCCATGGAGAAGATGAGCACATTTTTAAGAGCGGAGGACTCTTTCATGTAGGCTTCATAGGCCTCACGATTTTGGACCGATGAACGAGCGGTCGGAGCGGGAGGAGCGGCTTCGGATAGGTAACGACTCTTATCGTCACCTTGAGCGGCCAAGAGTAATTGCGCATTCCAATCTTTAAAATTGGAACCATGCTTATCAAGTTTGCAACGGTCCATAAAAGACCGAAGCCATGAGCTAGTGAGAGGTGGAGCATTGGTTGCCATTGATGATGTTGAAAATAAACTACAATAAAATGAAGGAAATAAAACAACATCATTTTAAAATTCATAATTTGAACTAAAAACGTTAAACAAGTTGATTAGTTATTTACTTAATGATCTCTTACCCAATTAAGTAAACAATCCCGAGACCCAAACCCATACTAATTCGGGCACGGTGTAGCCGATTCAACCCGTACCGGTTTAATTTGGTGGATTAACCCTTTAATCGGTTCTACCTTAGAACTCTCGGTCGACAATTTTCTAAAAATCGTCTTTAGCCCGAACTTATTGCAACTACGGTTACGAATACTTTCGTTGAGATCAACCAAATTTCAAGGTGTAATCTTATTACCCCACTTACCCAACGTGACAATTTTAGTACCCCGGTATAGCCGAGCCTACGTTCTTGTGACGAAGGGATTCATGGGTGCGTACTTTTTGGTAAGGCTAAGTCTCAATATTTATATGTAAGAGATCTAGTCAAATTATTATCTATCTCCGTTTAAGTGAACTAAGTCGGTGAATTATCGATAAAATAAAAGACTAGGTCGACTAAATCGAAAAAAATTCCATGAGACGATATATGACGATTTGGCTATGCATGCAAACATATAAAAAGCAAAATAAAAGCATAAAATAAACCCTAGTATGGCCTTTCCTAGAAAAGAAATAATAAAGTACAAATTCGGAAACCAACTCCTTTGGTCCCTTGAACTTCATGAGGCACGCACTTCGAGGTAAACACCGTCTTGTCGGGACTCCTTTCCGAATGGCACCGTCTTCAAGGAACTCCGGATTTTACAAAATTACGACTTTTCTATTCTACTTTATACATTATAAAATAGTAATAAATTACAATTGGGTGATACGAGATCACAAAATTACAACCCAATCGGTAACCCCTTACATTACGGGAAATACCGATTTAAAACTAAGGCCATACTAAGTAAATTACATAAGTAAATTACATAATTCCCAAAATTACGTAAATAAAACCATGACATTCATAATTAAAATATGCAATGCTTATAAATATATGAACTATCATGCAAATCCTAAGCCAAATCGTCCTATTTAAATAAATAGTTATCGTATACCTCGGTTTATGGAATCGCGTGTCTTAAAGTTTAACAACACTATGCATAATATGAATCGGTATTCATCTTTAAGTTAATCATCCCAACTCATATAGGTTTCAAAATTTAGTCTTACTCAAACATTGAACATGACTTAACTTAACATATTTTAATATTGTTCGGTATTATTCGGTTTTACGGGAAAAAAATATAAAAATCCGAAAGAGTCATAAAAATTTTGAAAATTTCAAAATTCATATTTTTAAAATTCCATAATGTTCTTAAAATTTCATAACTTTAAAAATATTAGCATTTATACGGTTTTAACATTATTTCGAAAATAACACGTAAAACGAGCATTTTAAGTCGGAAAATTCAATAATTAACTCCATAAATGCAAATAAAATACTAATAAAATCTTTACACTTTCCAAAATACTTTAAGAACACAAAATGGACAGAAAATTAAATGGCACATTGCCCCATAGCCGAAATTTTTAATACATGACTCTAAATATTCAATTTTAAATGTAACTTTTTAACAAATTAAAATTAAATCAAATCTGAAACTTTTGGCTCCCAAGAAAATTTTCATGATGAACATATCATATATGACTAATATGGGTTAAATATTTCGGCCATTTTAACAACTATTGCAAATTTTAACGATTTTCGTCATATATCGTACGATTTTAACCTTTAAAATTATTTCTCAAGCATAAAATAAGATAAAAATCTCGAAATTTTTATACATGCTGGAAATAATATATATGACATCGTGTTAAATTTTTATGGCCAAATTCCAACTTAAACTATTAAAGTCGAAATTATGTCACTAATTACCCGATTTTTACATTAAAAATCTACAATATTGCAATATTTGAGATAAATTTCTCTAAAATTCAACATATATTATAAATATTGCATGTGACATATTCATAGATTTTTATAGTCAAATTCGTAATATAACTATTTTAACCCATTTTTATTCATCTTATTGCATTTTAACCCTTAAAATTCATATCACACGTTTTATAAGTACATAATTTACGAAAATTCATATTCATAACATAGGATATACATGTGATAACATACTGAAAAATCTCGGCCAGAAGCTTATTTTAACTATTTTTCCCAAAAATAAACATTTTTAACCATTAAAAATCAATAAAACCGAAATTAAAAATACCAAAGAACAATATACATGAAAAATATATTCCAAATATTCTAAAACATTTTAGAAAACAGTAGGTATTCATGCTCAAATTATTTCGGCCATATCATATATTAAACGAAATTTCAAATTTTATTTTGTTATCGTTATAACTCCGTAAAAACGTAAACGGAAAGCATGCAAACAACCTATTGCTCTGATACCAATTGTTGGGTTTTTAGTTACTCAAAAACTAAATATTTAGTCATACTAATGAAATACTTTAATTAACATTTTAATTAACTCATTAAGTGATCTTATGCATGCTAATAAAATGCGGAAATGGGAGAAATTTCGAGTCCTTACACTCGGTCCTAATGCTAGCAAGGATGATCCTCCAATGTTCAACAAGAACACTGTAACACCCCCATTTATTTAAGGGCCTGTACTAGGACTCCTCAGATAAGTAAGGGTGTTACCATCTCGGTTTCCCGAGGCAGTAGATACAAAGGAAAGAAAAACAGTACTTTAATTAGAATTAAACTCAAGACATGTTCTTACATCAGTATCCAAAAGGTCTTAACAACGTAAATAAAGTACAACTCAATTAAACTGACTAAGGCGATCTAGACATCTAAACTGGTCCGGATCCAAGCTCTTTCTCCCATAGCTCCCCCTTAGTCTCAGCACCTGTCATTCTGCTCCCCAATAATTGGTTCATCACAGGTGATCACGAATACACAGGGTCAACCACAAGGTTGAGTAGGTAAAGAATAACATAACAAATGTAATTAATAAACTCCGCACCGATCCAACGCCAATAAACTCCGCACCGATCCAACACCATATATATACTCCGCACCGATCCAACGCCATATATACTCCGCACCGATCCAACTCCATATATATACTCCGCACCGATCCAACTCCATAACACAAGGCCCAATATATATATATTCACATTGTATGATAGCACAGGTTAAGATAACAACTCAATACAATGATCACATGATATTAGGTAGCAAACATGCTTAATGCCAACGGAGAATAGATAACACATTATTATAACTAGTACTTTCCCCTACCTGAATTTGCAGGAAACGCAGATAAACCAAAGCTTGTTTAGAAGTGTTCCACGCGAAACCCGCTTCCTAAACAAATATTATATAATTAATAAACACCCTAATACTCGAAATACGTATACACATTCTATTTATAGAAACCCCCTATAAATAGAAAACTTCCTAACAAACGAGGTTACCCAAAATAGCAACCTTCCAAACATAATAGATGCCTTGGATAGGAGTGAATTTAAATTTCAAAATACTTACTAAACCAAGTCAAAACTTTCCCATGATAAAATATTTATTCTTAAAGGCAAAGATCATCAATTAATGGCAAAATAAAATAAGAATAATAATATTAATGATAATAACATTAATAATAAAAATAATAATAATAATAAAAATAAAAGAAGTAAAAACAACAACCACTTAACCCGACATACAAACAGCCCGACACCCTCCATCAAACTGCCCTGAAACCACCGCGACACACCATCACTCCCCCCGACAACCATCACCACGCAAGCCCAGCACTCCAACCTACCCCCACGGCCACCGTCCTCCCCTTCGACTACCACTGTCGGGTCGAACCAGCGCCAACACCAGGCCTGGTTCCCCACGGTGACTCTCTGACCAGGCCCAAACACCAAACCCTCGACACTTGCCCAGCCACCACGACAACCAGTTACCACCACCATAACCCCTGAGACACCAGACCCACACGACTCAGTTGTAACACCGTGTCGACCTCACCCGAGTCAACGGTGTTACCACTCCCAATGTCACCCCTACATTCTGACCATAAAAAGGAAAAACAAAAACACAACAGCAGCCTCCCGGCACCCCCTTATCGACTACCCTTAACCACCATAACCAATCACCACGGACCACCACAACCACCCTTATATGACAACCTGGAAAAACTAAAAGCCCTTCCAACACGAGACCCATAAGCGTACTTTAAACACGACCCTATACATACATAAGTTTGGACACCCAGAAATTATATCATTAAGAAACGAACAACAGAATTCATGAACTCATCCCTGTAACGCATATAAACACCCTTCACGACACCCTTTAAAAGCCAACGACCACCAACCAACGCTCTGTATACGTTTACTACATAAACTAGCACAGAATTACATAAAAACATTAAGGATTCATGATGTTATACCTCACTGATTAAGGTATGCAAATAGGCGGACTGACAGGAGAATTAAAAACGTGAGTGTGACTCCCAGTTTCACGACCCAATTCGAACCACCGTGAACAACCCTAAGGCCACCGTGCAAGGTTTCTTTTCGTTGTTTGGTGTGACGGCTAGAGGCGTGTGAACAAAGATTAGGGTTAGGGTAGGGTTTGCACTAGTAGAAACCTATCTTAAGTAGGCTGCTTAACTTGTTCTTGCTGAGAAAGATAACACACGCGTGTGGGCTTCCTTGTTTACACACCAATCGAGGCCCACTCCAACACTCCCATTGATCCCAAGTTCGAACCCCCTTAAACAGCATATTACCACATTCTAATTCGACACCACAAGACCCCAAAACGAGACTCCCCATGGTCTAAAAACAATTATAAACGTACTAGGTTCATGGCTTATTAACGAGGTAAAACATTATGATGCTTGTTATTATTATGTGTAGGTCCAAACAAATACGGGTTATTACATTCTTCCCCCCTTAAATTGAACTTCGTCCCGAAGTTCATCCTCACTTAGGTGAGAAACACGAAACGATAAGTTGACTTATACCACAGAATGTTACATTCCACCCCCCTTAAAGAAAAGTTACGTCCGCGTAACTTACCTCAATCGAACAAATGCGGGTAACGCTCCCTCATGGATGCTTCAGGCTCCCACGTAGCCTCCTCATGATTATGATTGGTCCACAGGACCTTCACCAAGATCGTCTCCCCGCTGCGAGTTTTCCGCACCTTTCTGTCTAGAATTTCTTTTGGAATCTCAACATATGCCAACTGTTCATCTATCTCGATCACCTCATGCTGAAGCACATGTGATGGATCACTCACATATTTCCTCAACTGAGACACATGGAACACATTATGGACCTTGGATAGGGTTGGAGGCAAAGCTAATCGATATGCCACCTCTCCAACTCTGTCCAAGATCTCAAATGGCCCAATAAATTTCTGACTCAGTTTGCCACGCTTGCCGAATCTCATCACACCCTTCATCGGAGAGACTTTCAGTAGTACTTTCTCTCCGATCTCAAAGGAAATATCGCTCCTCTTTAAATCTGCATAGCTCTTCTGTCGATCCTGGGCGGCCCTCATTTTCTGCCGAATCACCTGAACCTGCTCCACCATCTCCTGGATCATATCTGGCCCTAAAGTCACGACGTCGGCCCGATCGTCCCAACACACAGGACTCCGACACTTCCTCCCGTATAAAGCCTCGAAAGGGGCCATGCCTATACTTGCATGGTAGCTATTATTATAAGAAAACTCGATCAACCCCAGTCGATCCTCCCAAGATCCTCCGAACTCAAGTACACAAGCTCTCAACATATTCTCAAGAGTCTGAATCGTCCGCTCAGTCTGACCATCAGTAGCCGGATGAAAAGCTGTACTCATCTTCAATTGGGTACCCAAAGCAGCCTGTAACTCCTGCCAAAACCTGGATATAAACCTCGAGTCCCGATCTGAAACGATGTGCTTGGGTACGCCATGCAGTTTGACCACATTCTGAACATATGACTTAGCCAATTCAGCTTTACTCCAGGTATCTTTCATGGGAATAAAGTGAGCTGACTTAGTTAAACGATCCACGATCACCCAAATCATGTTGTTGCCCCTCTGAGTCCGAGGCAACCCCGCGATAAAGTCCATCGAAATATTCTCCCACTTCCACTCTGGCACATCCAACGGTTGAACTTTCCCTTGAGGTCTCTTATGCTCCCCTTTCACTCGCTGACAAGTCAAACACCTCGACACAAACTCTGCGACTTCCTTCTTCATATTAGGCCACCAAAACGTCTTCTTAAGATCCTTATACAACTTATCACCCCCTGGGTGAACAGAATAAGGAGTAGCATGAGCTTCAGTCAGGATCTTCTTCTTTAGCTCCTCAACACTCGGTACACACTATCGCCCACTGAACCTCAAACTACCATCGGTATGAATACTGAACTTGGATGTCTCATCACCATTTCCATTCTCCACCATCAAACGCCACTTCTGGATTCTCTCATCGTTCTGCTGTAACTCCCGAATCTCCCCATACAACTCAGGCTCCACTGTCAAGTCACCAAGAGTGTCCCCTTTCCGGATCAAGAATATTCCCATCTCCCTTAGTTCACCATACAACCTCCCTCTCGATCTGGCACAATCCAAAGCATGTATTGACTTCCTACTTAGAGCGTCAGCTACCACATTTGCCTTGCCTTCGTGGTAGACAATCTGCATATCATAATCTCCGATCAACTCTATCCACCTCCTCTGCCTCATGTTCAACTCTTTCTGGGTGTAGATATATTTCAGGCTCTTATGATCAGAAAACACCTTAAAAGTGGCTCTTATGATCAGAAAACACCAAGCCACTGGCCCTTTCAGTCTAGCCTGGTCACCCATGAGAGATGTAGAGCGTGGGTAGTATAGAATAAAGGACAGGACCCAATATATATATATTGAACTAACGTTTGCGCAGAAAGGCAATGAGGTAAGTATGATGTGAAATATGGTTGGAGATCTGTGTTGTATGAGAACTATATTGAATGATTGATTGAGATATATGATTTCCAAGTATTGAGAACAGGAGTTTTGAATATGAGTTTGAAAAATAAGCTTGACTGCATGCTGATGTACATTAGGAAAATATGACAGATATTGAAATGCTGATTGATCTGAATGATTGCATTGAAATTTTAGAGAATGGATGTATATATATATTTTAAACAATGATTGGAGTGATATTATCATATGATTGTGGTGTTTAGAAATTTTCATATGATATCTGGTCATCAAATGACTATCGTAACTATGTAATATATCATCTTGAATTTTAATGTGAATGATCAGATTTACATGTTATAGTAATCCATGTCTAGTGATATGCGGAATGTGTTGCCCCAAGCCATGAATGTCATATAGCTAGGTGTTACATTTGTATATACATGTATAAATGTTGATTTAATTAGTTGATCCTATCTTTCAGTTTTGCAATCTTTATCGCTTTCTTGATGGCAAATACAAATTGAAATAATGAATAAATAATAATATGAAGGAATGTCATTTCTATGCCTCAATATACGCGTCAACATGTTTTTGATAATAGTTGTGTTTTAATATGACGACGTAAAGTAATGATGTGAAATATGAAAGTAACTAACGTGGTACTAAGTTTCCAGAATGTTACCTATTTGTACGGACTGTCGTTTAAAATGTGTTCTCTATATGAATGTGAAAATGTTATGTATGATGACCTTATAAGTTAGCTTTCTAATGATTTTGACTTCATGTTAAAACGACTTATATTTTGAAGGAAATAAATATTTTGGTTAACAGTGGTCAGTTTGCTACTGCGCAGTTCTGTTCTGACTCACGGTGTTG